>CP092867.1:77538988-77550351 GCA_030710605.1 Cordylochernes scorpioides
TGAGGAGTAAAGCGCGGGTGGAATGCCGCACGAAATCTCACCCAGGGAGGTTTCAACCCTCAGGATGGCCCTGTACATAAATATATAACACTAGCGGACGTACCCGGCTTTGCCCGGGTTTTACCCGAGTAAAGGTTTGTCAAACGAACATTTGTTAAAACAATTATATATAAACTTATAAAAAAAAAATAATAGATATATTTTGATAATTTGAAACTCGTAAATTTGAATCTCTCGATAAAGGGATCATTTTTTCCCGGTCCCTGTGTGCCGTGTCATCCTGAATTTTGTCTTTCCTAATTTTCTACGTTACAAAATCATCGTTTTATCTAGTGAACATTTTTTCCCGGTCCCTTGAAAAATACTCGATAAGTTGAATAAAATCATGGTCGTTTATGGAAGACTAGACGAATGGCCCGGGCAACGCCCGGGTTTTACCCGAGTGCGAATATATTTTAAAAACGTTGTCTTGGGTGGTCGCTATAGACAGGGTGGTCTGTATAGACAGGTGTATGTATCACACAGCCGATAACAGGGTTGTCTAGAGTGGCCGCTATAGACAGGGTGGTCTGTATAGACAGGTGTATGTATCACACAGCCGATAACAGGGTTGTCTAGAGTGGCCGCTATAGACAGGGTGGTCTGTATAGACAGGTGTATGTATCACACAGCCGATAACAGGGTTGTCTAGAGTGGCCGCTATAGACAAGGGTGGTCTGTATAGACAGGTGTATGTATCACACTGCTGATAACAGGGTTGCCTAAGGTGACCGCTATAGACAGGGTGGTCTGTATAGACAGGTGGATGTATCACACAGCTGATAACAGGGTTGTCTGGAGTGGCCGCTATAGACAGGTGTATGTATCACACAGCTGATAACAGGGTTTTCTAGAATGGCCGCTATATACAGGGTGGTCTGTATAGACAGGTGGATGTAACACACTGCTGATTACAGGGTTGCCTAAAGTGTCCGCTATAGACAGGGTGGTCTGTATAGACAGGTGTATGTATCACACAGCCGATAACAGGGTTGTCTAGAGTGGCCGCTATAGACAGGGTGGTCTGTATAGACAGGTGTATGTATCACACAGCCGATAACAGGGTTGTCTAGAGTGGCCGCTATAGACAGGGTGGTCTGTATAGACAGGTGTATGTATCACACTGCTGATAACAGGGTTGCCTATGGTGACCGCTATAGACAGGGTGGTCTGTATAGACAGGTGGATGTATCACACAGCTGATAACAGGGTTGTCTGGAGTGGCCGCTATAGACAGGTGTATGTATCACACAGCTGATAACAGGGTTTTCTAGAATGGCCGCTATATACAGGGAGGTCTGTATAGACAGGTGGATGTAACACACTGCTGATTACAGGGTTGCCTAAAGTGTCCGCTATAGACAGGTGTATGTATCACACAGCTGATAACAGGGTTGACTAGAGGGGGGCAGGGAGGACACGTGTTCGCCGGCAGCCAATGGGCGCGCATTCTATCCGTGAGCTTCAGAATAAGGCAATTATATAAGTAGATGGACGAAGTTCCCGGAGGTCATCTTGGGCAAGCCCCCGCGAGGCTTTTTTCTTGTCTACTTGGCACAGCTGTGTCACCAACTCTGCCCCGCGCGCCAGGACTTCTTGACCCCTCTGCCCCTCCGATTGGTCGGTGGGTACTTGGACTGTCCATCCGGCAGGCGGACAATTACATTCTCTCGACAGGGGGTGGGGGCGGACGATTACATTATCTCGACAGGGGGTGGGGCAGCCTATCTCCGTCGCAAGGTGGCGCTGCTTGCGAGTTAAATCTACAAATCTGCAAATAACTCTAAGGATATTCAAGATATTCAAGAATTTATTTTTCAGAAACCTTCCCAGTACTATACTAAATAACTTCGCAAAGTTTCATGGCGTTCCAATGAGTGGTTTGGTCAGGCATAAAGGACACACACACACACATACATTCATTTTTATATATATACTAGCGGATGTACCCGGCTTCGCCCGTGTTTTACCCGAGTAAAGGTTTGTCTAACGAATCTCTCGATAAAGTGAACATTTTTTCCCGGTCCCTTGAAAAATACTCGATAAGTTGAATAAAATCAATATTAATCAGTACCCGAGTAAAGGTCTGTCTAACGAACATTTGTTAAAACAATTCTCTATAAACTTATAAAAAGAAATAGATATATTTTGATAATTTGAAACTGATAAAGTGATCATTTTTTCCCGGTCCCTGTGTGCCGTGTCATTCTGAATTTTGTCTTTCCTAATTTTCTACATTACTAAATCATCGTTTTATCTAGTGAACATTTTTTCCCGGTCCATTGAAAAATACTCGATAAGGTTGAATAAATTCATGGTCGTTTATGTAAGATGGACGAAGTTCCCGGAGGTCATCTTGGGCAAGCTCCCGCGAGGCTTTTTTTCTTGTCTACTTGGCATAGCTGTGACACTAACTCTGCCCTGATTGGTCGGTGGGTACTGGCGGCCGGGCGAATCCATTCTCTCACGGGGTGGGGCAGACCCAAGGTCATCAGGAGCAGCAAACCTAAGCCTATCTCCGTCTCAATGGTGCTTGCGAGTTAAAGCTACAAATCTGCAAATAACTCTAAGGATATTAAAGATATTCAAGATATTATTTTTCGTAAACCTTTCCGGGGATATGCCTAATAATATCCCAAATTTTCACGGCGATTGGATGTATGGTTTTTGAATCCATAGAGGACACACACACACACAGACAGACAGACAGACAGACAGACAGACATTCATTTTTATATATATAGACTAGCGGATGTGCCCGGCTTCGCCCGAGGTTTTACCCGAGTAAAGGTTTGTCGAACGAACATTTGTTAAAACAATTCTCTATAAACTCATTTAAAAAAAAAGATATATTTTGATAATTTGGAACTCGTAAATTTGAATCTCTCGATAAAGTGAACATTTTTTCCCGGTCCCTGTGTGCCGTGTCATCCTGAATTTTGTCTTTCCTGATTTTCAACATTCCAAAATCATCGTTTTATCTAGTGAACATTTTTTCCCGGTCCCTTGAACATTTGTTAAAACAATTCTCTATAAACTTATTTAAAAAAAAGATATATTTTGATATTTTGAAACTTGTAAATTTGAATCTCTCGATAAAGTGTTCATTTTTTCCCGGTCCCTGCGTGCCGTGTCACCCTGAATTTTGTCTTTCCTAATTTTCTACATTACAAAATCATCGTTTTAGCTAGTGAACATTTTTCCCGGTCCCTTGAAAAATACTCGATAAGGTTGAATAAATTCATGGTCGTTTATAGAAGATGGACGAAGTTCCCGGAGGTCTATCATTTCTAAACTAAATGATGTAAAAATAATTATACATGAAATTTGAAATAAGTTTTAGAAAATTATCGTTAAGTCCACGGGAAAAGATGTAGCCAAAACAAATAGGTTTTTAACAGTGACACGTGAGCACCCGCCTCGAGACGCGCTCCTCTCTCCTAACATTACTCCCCCTCTTGAAAAAGCCTATCTCCGTCTCAATGGTGGCGCTACTTGCGAGTTAAAGCTACAAATCTGCTAATAACTCTAAGGATATTAAAGATATTCAAGATATTATTTTTCGTAAACCTTTCCGGAGATACACCTAATAATATCCCAAAATTTCACGGCGATTGGATGTATGGTTTTTGAATCCATAGAGGACACACACACAGACAGACAGACAGACACACAGACATTCAATTTTATATATATAGACTAGCGGACGTACCCGGCTTCGCCCGAGGTTTTACCCGAGTAAAGGTTTGTCTAACGAACATTTGCCCGTGTTTTACCCGAGTAAAGGTTTGTCTAACGAATCTCTCGATAAAGTGAACATTTTTTCCCGGTCCCTTGAAAAATACTCGATAAGTTGAATAAATTCAATATTAATCGGTACCCGAGTAAAGGTCTGTCTAACGAACATTTGTTAAAACAATTCTCTATCTATATATATAAAATTGAATGTCTGTCTGTCTGTTTGTCTGTCTGTTTGTTTGTACTCTATAGATTCAAAAACCATACATCCAATCGCCGTGAAATTTTGGGATATTATTAGGTATATCACCGGGAAGGTTTTAGAAAATAATTTCATGAATATCTTGAATATCCTTAGAGTTATTTGCAGATTTGTAGATTTAACTCGCAAGCAGCGCCCCCATTGTGACGATGATAACAAGTTTTCTTATCACTAAGTTTGTTATCTTAAATATTATTTATCAAAAGTAAGATTATCTCAGGATGACACGGCAATGTGACACGGGAAAAAATGTTCACTAGATAAAACTATGATTTTCTATTATGATATAAAAAGCCAACAATGAAGAGTGAATGTAATATAAAAAGCCAACAATGAAGAATGAATGTAAGATAAAAAGCCAACAATGAAGAGTGAATGTAAGATAAAAAGCCAACAATGAAGAATGAATGTAAGATAAAAAGCCAACAATAAAGAGTGAATGTAAGATAAAAAGCCAACAATGAATAGTAAATGTAATATAAAAAGCCAACAATGAAGAATGAATGTAAGATAAAAAGCCAACAATGAAGAGTAAATATAATATAAAAAGCCAACAATGAAGAATGAATGTAAGATAAAAAGCCAACAATGAAGAGTAAATATAATATAAAAAAGCCAACAATGAAGAGTGAATGTAAGATAAAAAGCCAACAATGAAGAGTGAATGTAATATAAAAAGCCAACAATGAAGAATGAATGTAAGATAAAAAGCCCTCCCAATATATAAAATATCGGTTCTCGGCTTTTTGGCTAAGATCATGTAGTATATCTCTAGATATTTTTATTTATGTATATCTTTTTTAAAATCTATTCAGTAGAGAGTGGATATGTTTGTTCGAAAAATAAATTTCATATATTATATAAATATATGACGTAACGAATTATATTATCATTATTATCATAATGTTCTGTGTGTTTCCGAATATTATTATTAATAATATTCGTTAGGCAAACTTTCACTCGGATAAAACCCGGGCGAAGCCGGGTACACATCCGCTAGTATAAATATATAATGTAACGAATATTATTATCATTATTATCATAATATTCTGTGTGTTCCAGAATAATATTATCAATAATATTCGTTAGGCAAACTTCTACTCGGATAAAACCCGAGCGAAGCCGGGTACACATCCGCTAGTCCGCTAGTAATAATATAAATGAGTTTTAAAAATTGTAAAAAAATAAAATGCATTGGCCGGGAATCGAACCCGGGCAGCCCGCGGGGCAGGCGAGCATTCTACCACTGAACCACCGATGCTTATAAGAAATGGCCATATATGGGTATTTATTCCATTCACAAAAGCAAACGATGACATAATTGATTGTTGATGACTCTGATACTTGTATATTTTAATATTATAATTAACACAGACCATAACGCGCCATCTATACGTATATATTGAAATGATTTAAGCACGAATGTTTCTTTTATATACACAATAAAACCTTTTACTGTCCTTACTGCGATGAAAAAATATATAGGAAGGGCTTGGCTCATCAATGGTGAACCCTCCCAGTGGTTTCGCCAATTTAATCCACAAGACCGCTTCTTAGAGCTCTAATACTGTATTGGACGATTCTGCTTATATACCCAGCACTGCAGGGTGCTATCTCAGAAATGGGTTTCATGAAACTATGGAAATAAGCTTATAGGACAGTAGAATTACATATAAATTTTTGCATCGAGCAATGCTCTTCCGCAAACATTAAGGTAAAGGCCAGTTAGGCATAAATTAACACAAGGACAGTAGAAGTTTGCATTGTTTATAAAAGAAACACTTGTGCTTAAATTATTTCATTTGTTATATATAGATGGCGCCTTATTGCTTTGTGTTAATTTCTGCCTAACTGGACTTGTTTTTATTGTTTGCGGAAGAGCATTGCTCGATGCAAATATTTATATATAATTATTTTGTCCTATAAGTTTATGTCCATAGTTTTCTTGAAAACCATTTCTGATATTCTACTTTTCAGTGCTGCGTATATAAGCAGAATCGTTCAATACAGTATTAGAGCTCTAAGAAGCGGTCCGGTGGATTAAATTGGTGAAACCACTGGGAGGGTTCATCACTGATGAGCCAAGCCCTCCCAATATATTTTTTCATCGCAGTAAGGACAGTAGAAGTTTGTATTGTGTATAAAAGAAACATTCTTGCTTAAATCCTTTCATTTTATATAAATTATAATTTTAGAATATAAAAAATAAATATATGTCATCAATATAAACCAATCTATATATATAAAATTGAATGTCTGTCTGTCTGTCTGTTTGTTTGTTTGTTTGTTTGTACTCTATAAATTCAAAAACCATACATCCAATCGCCGTGAAATTTTGGGATATTATTAGGTATATCACCGGGAAGGTTTTTGAAAAATAATAACATGAATATCTTGAATATCCTTAGAGTTATTTGCAGATTTGTAGATTTAACTCGCAAGTAGCGCCCCCATTGTGACGATGATAACAAGTTTTCTTATCACTAAGTTTGTTATCTTAAATATTATTTATCAAAAGTAAGATTATCTCAGGATGACACGGCAATGTGACACGGGAAAAAATGTTCACTAGATAAAACTATGTTTTTCTATATGATATAAAAAGCCAACAATGAAGAGTGAATGTAATATAAAAAGCCAACAATGAAGAATGAATGTAAGATAAAAAGCCAACAATGAAGAATGAATTTAAGATAAAAAGCCAACAATGAAGAGTGAATGTAAGATAAAAAGCCAACAATGAAGAGTAAATATAATATAAAAAGCCAACAATGAAAAATGAATGTAAGATAAAAAGCCAACAATGAAGAGTAAATATAATATAAAAAGCCAACAATGAAGAGTGAATGTAAGATAAAAAGCCAACAATGAAGAGTAAATGTAATATAAAAAGCCAACAGAGTGAATGTAAGATAAAAAGCCAACAATGAAGAGTGAATGTAATATAAAAAGCCAACAATGAAGAATGAATGTAAGATAAAAAGCTAACAATGAAGAGTGAATGTAATATAAGAAGCCAACAATGAAGAATGAATGTAAGATAAAAAGCCAACAATGAAGAGTGAATGTAAGATAAAAAGCCAACAATGAAGAGTAAATGTAACATAAAAAGCCAACAATGAAGAATGAATGTAAGATAAAAAGCCAACAAAGAAGAGTAAATATAATATAAAAAGCCAACAATGAAGAGTGAATGTAAGATAAAAAGCCAACAATGAAGAGTAAATGTAAGATAAAAAGCCAACAATGAAGAGTGAATGTAAGATAAAAAGCCAACAATGAAGAGTAAATGTAAGATAAAAAGCCAACAATGAAGAGTGAATGTAATATAAAAAGCCAACAATGAAGAATGAATGTAAGATAAAAAGCCAACAATGAAGAGTAAATCTCTATCTATCTATATATATAAAATTGAAATAATATTATCATGCATATAGAAAAAAATGATTATATGCCTCTTCTTTATGCCGGACCAAACTACTCATTTCATCGACATTTTTGAAAGTAAAACAGTGTAAACGGTATTAAATATGTATAATGGAACAATGGCTTAAAATATAATAGAAAGTGAGCTGAATGAAGACAAAAAAAATGTTAAGAATTCCCTATGAATTGAAATGAAGTGATTTTGGATATAAAATATAAAAAAAAAACTCGATTGATACACATTTAAAATGGTTAAAATGGCATTTATTAAGCCAAACAGTGTGAAAAAGTAGATACAGTAGAGCTTCCATTGAGAGGATGCCTAAAATCGTAGCTTAAACCGTCTCTCCGAGAGGCAGTCTCTTATTAAAGGTCTATTAGAGATTCTTTAATATCAATTAGAACCTCCAATGAGAGACCACCTACAGGAGAAACAAGTTGAGTCATGTTTTTAGGTGGTCTTTCTTAAGAGACTCTATTTACATATATTAAAATCAACATTTTCTTACTGTTACGTTTAATTACTGCTAATCTATATATATAAAATTGAATGTCTGTCTGTCTGTACTCTATAGATTCAAAAACCATACATCCAATCGCCGTGAAATTTTGGAATATTATTAGGTATATCACCGGGAAGGTTTTTGAAAAATAATTTCATGAATATCTATATATATATAAATGAATGTATGTGTGTGTGTCTGTTTGTTTGTTTGTCCTTTATGCCTGACCAAACCACTCATTGGATCGCCATGACACTTTGGGAAGTTATTTAGTATAGTACTGGGAAGGTTTCTAGCAAATAAAATTTTTGAAATAACTTTTCGCCTAGAAATAATCAAGATAAATATTCTAATTTATCTGTTATAATTCAACAATCTGCTCTAAATATTATCATGATGATACGATGATTTTGTAATGTATAAAATTAGGAAAGACAAAATTCAGGATGACACGACAATTTATTTGAGACAAGAATAATGATACAATTCCAAGGCAAGATACTATTCCTTTAACTTCCAATTACCGAGGGAACCAATTAATAATGATTTTATTCAACTTATCGAGTATTTTTCAAGGGACCGGGAAAAAATGTTCACTTTATCGAGAGATTCGTTATACAAACCTTTACTCGGGTAAAACCCGGGCGAAGCCAGGTACGTCCATACAAGAATAATGATACAATTCCAAGGCAAGATACTATTCCTTTAACTTCCAATTACCGAGGGAACCAATTAATATTGATTTTATTCAACTTATCGAGTATTTTTCAAGGGACCGGGAAAAAATGTTCACTTTATCGAGAGATTCGTTAGACAAACCTTTACTCGGGTAAAACCCGGGCGAAGCCGGGAGGGTCCGCTAGTAGACTTATAAAAAGAAATAGATATATTTTGATAATTTGAAACTGATAAAGTGATCATTTTTTCCCGGTCCCTGTGTGCCGTGTCATTCTGAATTTTGTCTTTCCTAATTTTCTACATTACAAAATCATCGTTTTATCTAGTGAACATTTTTTCACGGTCCCTTGAAAAATACTCGATAAGGTTGAATAAATTCATGGTCGTTTATGGAAGATGGACGAAGTTCCCGGAGGTCATCTTGGGCAAGCTCCCGCGAGGCTTTTTTTCTTGTCTACTTGGCATAGCTGTGTCACCAACTCTGCCCTGATTGGTCGGTGGGTACTTTGACTGTCGGCCGGCGGCCGGGCGAATCCATTCTCGCACGGGGTCTGCCCCACTCCAAACTTTTGGCAAAGCACTTTCTAATTAAAGATTATTGTCTTAAATAATCTTTAAGAACAAAAAGTATAATAATTGAACGATAGGAAATTATAGTAAATAATTATACTAAACTAAATGATGTAAAAATAATTATACATGAAATTTGAAATAAGTTTTAGAAAAGTTATCGTTAAGTCCACGGGAAAAGATGTAGCCAAAACATATAGGTTTTTAACAGTGACACGTGAGCACCCGCCTCGAGACGCGCTCCTCTCTCCTAACATTACTCCCCCTCTTGAAAAAGCCTATCTCCGTCTCAATGGTGGCGCTGCTTGCGAGTTAAAGCTACAAATCTGCAAATAACTCTAAGGATATTAAAGATATTCAAGATATTATTTTTCGTAAACCTTTCCGGAGATACACCTAATAATATCCCAAAATTTCACGGCGATTGGATGTATGGTTTTTGAATCCATAGAGGACACACACACAGACACACACACAGACATTCAATTTTATATATATAGACTAGCGGATGTGCCCGGCTTCGCCCGGGTTTTACCCGAGTAAAGGTTTGTATAACGAACATTTGTTAAAACAATTCTCTATAGACATATAAAAAAAGAAAGATATATTTTGATGATTTGAAACTCGTAAATTTGAATCTCTCGATAAAGTGATCATTTTTTCCTGGTCCCTTGTGCCGTGTCATCCTGAATTTTGTATTTCCTAATTTTCTATATTACAAAATAATCGTTTTATCTAGTGAACATATTTTCCCGGTCCCTTGAAAAATACTCGATAAGTTGAATAAAATCATGGTCGTGAATCTCTCGATAAGGTGATCATTTTTTCCCGGTCCCTGTGTGCCGTGTCATCCCGAATTTTGTATTTCCTCGATAAAGTGAACATTTTTTACCGTCTCCTGTGAGCCGTGTCATCCTGAATTTTGTCTTTCCTAATTCTATACATTACAAAATCATCGACACGGGATATCATTTAATGTTGTCTAAAGGGGGTTAAGAGAGCAGTCTCTTTCAAATGAAAAATGGTTTAATTAAGCAGATGTTTAAAGTATAATATATGAGAGAGGCAATCTTACAGGTTGTCGACGCTGTAAAATCCCCAGAGAGAGTGTTTTTGTAGCATCATGCTGTGACTCACACGATGACCCAAGGTCATCAGGAGCAGCAAACTAAGCCTATCTCCGTCTCAATGGTAGCGCTGCTTGCGAGTTAAATATACAAATCTGCAAATAACTCTAAGGATATTCAAGATATTCAAGAATTTTTTTTTCGTAAACCTTTCCGGGATACACCTCATAATATCCCAAAATTTCACGGCGATTGGATGTATGGTTTTTGAATCCATAGAGGACACACACACACACACAGACAGACAGACATTCATTTTTATATATATAGACTAGCGGATGTACCCGGCTTTGCCCGGGTTTTACCCGAGTAAAGGTTTGTATAACGAACATTTGTTAAAACAATTCTCTATAAACTTATAAAAAAAAAGATATATTTTGATAATTTGAAACTCGTAAATTTGAATCTCTCGATAAAGTGAACATTTTTTCCCGGTCCCTGTGTGCCGTGTCATCCTGAATTTTGTCTTTCCTAATTTTCTACATTACAAAATCATCGTTTTATCTAGTGAAAAATTTTTCCCGGTCCCTTGAACATTTGTTAAAACAATTCTCTATAAACTTATTAAAAAAAAGATATATTTTTATATTTTGAAACTCGTAAATTTGAATCTCTCGATAAAGTGCTCATTTTTTCCCGGTCCCTGTGTGCCGTGTCATCCTGAATTTTGTCTTTCCTAATTTTCTACATTACAAAATCATCGTTTTATTTAGTGAACATTTTTTCCGGTCCCTTGAAAAATACTCGATAAGTTGTATAAAATCTTGGTCGTTTATGGAAGATGGACGAAGTTCCCGGAGGTCACCCGCGAGGCTTTTTTTTCTTGTCTACTTGGCACAGCTGTGTCACCAACTCTGCACCCGCGCGCCAGGACCTCTCGATCCCTCTGATTGGTCGGTGGGAACTTGGACTGTCCATCCGGCCGGCGGCCGGACGATTCCATTCTCTCGACAGGGGGTGGGGCAGACCTAAGCCTATCTCCATCGCAAGGTGGCGCTGCTTGCGAGTTAAAGCTACAAA
>CP092867.1:77550451-77691252 GCA_030710605.1 Cordylochernes scorpioides
TCTGTAAATAACTCTAAGGATATTAAAGATATTCAAGAAATTATTTTTCGAAAACCTTTCCGGGGATATATCTAATAATATCCCAAAATTTCACGGCGATTGGATGTACGGTTTTTGAATCTATAGAGTACACACAGACAGACATTCATTTTTATATATATATATAGACTAGCGGATGTGTACCCGGCTTCGCCCGGGTTTTATCTGAGTGAAAGTTTGCTTAACGAATATTATTGAAAATAATTTTCCGGAACATAGACTATTATGATAATAATGATAATAATATTCATTACATTATATTTTTTATTATATATTTATATAATACGAATGGCCCGGGCAACGCCCGGGTTTTACCCGAGTGCGTATATATTTTAAAAACGTTTTAATTCAAATACTATTTGTTACAAACTATTTGTTAAATTGGCGCCATGGATGTCACTCTTGTGAAACGTCCCGTTCCAAACTGTGTGTTTTTAAAATGTTTTAATTAAAATAATATTCGTTACAATTATAAATTTGAACGATAGGCTCATTATTTCTTTATACCGTTATTATACCGTTATATTATATATATTATATTTATTATATATATATTACACGTTATTTGTTTTCTTGGCCGACTGTTTTACATATGGTGTTATGTTAAAATTGCTTGTTTTGAATATTTTTTAGATTGAGATTATTAGCTAGTATGTAAAAAAATTAACTCTGTTGAAATTTAATTTTGTATTTATATATAAATAAAATTAACTCTGTTGATTTTTTTTTTTGTATTTAATCGATAACAGCGAAGTTACGCATGTTAAAGTTAGGAAAAATATTTTGATGTTAAGCAAAACCTGCTCCATCTCGTTTTACATAAATGTTGAAAATTTGGTCGAAATTGATGCATTGTAACGAAAGTTTTTAGTGAACAACACTTATGAAATTTGCATTTTATTAATATAGATAGATATACATACGCACATATATATGCATGATTATACATAGGTGTGCACATAAATGTATAACATATACATCCGTACATATACACACATGATCATACACACAGATATACACATAAATTAATAAAATATACATCTGATAATATACATACACGAATAAACACATGATCATATACAGGTGTACACTTAGATGTGTAACGTATGCATCCGTACATATACACGAATACATACATGATAATACACAGATGTACACATTAATATATACATCCGTACATACATATAAATACACACATAAAAACTCTGGCACACAAACTTATATCTGTACATATATATAGATACACCAACGTGCACACAAATATAAAATATAGATTAAGTAAAAAGGCGATCCATTAATTAAGATTATATAAATAGATATGAAGAAATCCCCGAACCTTATTTGTCTCTTTTAACTTAATTTTTTTTTTCTAATAATCGCAGTCAACTTCTTTTGTTTATTATTTTTATTTCCTTAAATTTTGTTTCAAAAACATTATAAAATACTGCATTACTAAAAAGCCTTTAATTTTCAAAATATTTTATTATTATTATTATTAATTTTTTTCATGTATCATTATCAATAATTATTTTTGACCAATGACAAATTTGTTTTCATATGATGTACAATAATTTGTAAATTAAATTCACTGTACAATAAATTGATAAAGATGGAGCAATCTCTCGGAATATTTTAAGAAAAAAATGTTTTTTTTTTTCTTTACAGATCCAGGTACGCCCTTTTATATAATCATAAAATATAGAGTTATGAATACACGAGAAGTTTTAAGAGAAGAGTTTAGTTAATTGTAATAATATCCGCACAAGCTCAGTCTGATAGTCTGTCCACACATGTTGGAGATCTGCGAAGGCTTGAAGATTGTCGCAATAAAAGAACCTCTTCTCATGAAAATTGTTGTGCCAATAAACCAATGGGAATTATAGACTTCTCTCCGAATACCATCTATGCACATATACATGTGTACCTACGCAAATACGAACACACATAGACTCACGCAGACAAATATCTAAATTAACTTACAATGATTATAATCACGTACTCTGAAAAAAAAAAAGGTTTCTTCACAAATTATATACATAGTATTCTCGCAAACTTTCGAGTTAAAAACTCTTCCACAAGCGTTTCTTCCAAGTATAAACATTTCAAAATAGATATTTGTAAAAAGTCCTTAGCTGCAACTGGATTCGAGCCCATCGGTCTTGCTTTGGTTATTGCTTTTATAAATTTATTTCAAATATTCACTGATTTTTTCATGCCAAATATTTTGTTGATATCATCATTTTTGTGTTTGAATATGTCCTATTCGTCTATTATCTTGTAATATGGATAAACTGCGAGAGGAGAGGTCAATTTTACTGTTTATACTATTATATTGATATGATTTGAAGGCTTCAAAATGTTGTATTTCTGTTTTCGGAACTTTGTTCTGAAAATAACATTCAAAATTCTGCAGATTAAAAATGTGATTAGCTTCTATTATGTGTTAAGAGCTATAAGCGATTTAGGGTCATTATTTTTCATATTCCAGCTATGTTCTTTCATATTCTGATTTGTTCATTCATATCATCTCAATATAATCAGGAAAATTGAGCTCGTATCGCGGTTTATTAATATTACAATACAAAGGGTAATAGATTAATAGCGCATATAATGATGATATCAATAAGATATTTGGCATCAAAATATCAGTGAATATTTCAAATAAATTTGTAAAAGCAATAATCAAGGCAAGACTGATGGGCTCGAGTCCAATCGCACGTAAGAGCCTTTTACATATATTTGTTTTGAAATGTTTACACTTAGGATAAACGCCTGTGAAAGAGTTTTTAACGCGAAAAAGCTTGCGATCACTAATAAATTAGCGAATAAACCTTTTGTGTGTAGAGTACGCGATTGACTATTTTGAGTTATTTTCTGTGCAATTTCCAAAGCGATGAAATACCTCCATGTTTACACACCCCTGATTTCCAGAAGAAGAATCCACTAATGAGCCAGATTTATTTCAACCACGGTCGATGTATGGCCGGCCGGCTAATTGGGCCGTACAATTGATGGCGACATTACTTCTGTAGCTCCTTCATTACACACATTAATCTACAACTTGTTGCTTTGCTTTTCATAGAGAGGGAACACTTGGCTTCCCAGGCATGTACGACCATTCAAACGAGCTATATTTAAAGCCATCCAAGCTTGGTTACTTTTCCAAATTTACATTTATTCACTCGCAGCACTTGTTTCTGCGATGTCTTTGCCCATCTTGTATATCATTTTGAAAAATTCTCTTAATGATTTATATTTTTTCCACTTTCACTATTTTATATACGCACTTCAATAACTTCTAATTACTATCTTTGCTTGGTTTGAAAAGTGGATCTGGAAAAGTAGGATTGTATCAAAACATGTTTGCTCTACTATCTCCCTTTCTCGCCCTCTCTAGTCCCAGTAGGCTTCAATTCTCTGGAACTCTTCAACCTCATATGTGCCAACCATTCAACCTCTGTCAGTTACGACATCTCATGGACTAACCTGCATCTTTTCCTAATTACACGCTTTCCTCAACAAACTCGCATATATTTGTATTTAATTCACTTCCTCCAGTTCCCCCCCTTCTACATACGTGGTATGCGGAGGTTTAGGTACATAGACAAGGTGAGAGAGAAACATAACTATGCCAGGTCTAGATGCACGGAGAGGTGACAGAGAGATATAACTATGTCAAGTCTAGGTACACGGACAAAGTGACAGAGAAACATAACTATGTCAGGTCTAGCTAGGTACACGGACAAAGTGACAGAGAGACATAACTATGTCAGGTCTAGCTACACGAACAAAGTGACAAAGAAACATAACTGTCAGGTCTAGGTACATGGACAAGGTGACAGAGAAACATAACTATGCCAGGTCTAGGTACATAGACAAGGTGACAGAGATATAAACGGACAAAGTGACAGAGAGATATAACTATGCCAGGTCTAGATGCACGGACAAGGTGACAGAGTGACAAATGTAACTATTACGGATTAACACACAATGTGAAAATTACTAGGGCCTAAAGTAATAGTATCTTAACACACAGAAAAGCGTACAACAAGAGTACAACAACAACAATAAAAGGGAGTTAAATAAAAATTCACGATTTTCTATATAAAAACAAAACAGTACTTATCTTTTATTGTAGCGTTGGTAGGGATCGGACCTGGGTCACACAGGTATGCGAGGAGATCGCCAGAAACGGATAAAGCACGCAGAGAACACTTTAAGCGTCTCCACACGATAATCCACCACACTCGCCTCCCTCGCATTCCCTTATCCCCATCTTATATACAAACAGGGCTACATTCGTCTAATGAAAAGGCGTGAGAGATTGGTTCACTAACAAATGAAAACAACATTCAACTATAACTGTGTCAGGTCTAAGTACATGGACAAGGTGACAGAGAAACATAACTATTCTAAATCTAAGTACATGGACAACTTGACAGAGAAACATAACTTTGTCAGGTCTAGGTACATGGACAAGGTGACAGAGAAACATAACTATTCCAATTCTAAGTACATGGACAAGATGACAGAGAAACATAACTATGTCAGGTCTAGGTACATGGACAAGGTGACAGAGAAACATAACTATGTCAGGTCTAAGTACATGGACAAGGTGACAGAGAGATATAACTATGTCAGGTCTAGGTGGAGTTAGCTGCGCCAAGCATTGACACGTGAGAGTTGACGTACAGGAAGTGAGGAGAAAGTCCCTGCTAAATTTACCCAACCTGTCTGTCCATCCTCGGGGCGCGGCGTGCCCCACTAACTGTGTTTGGACGTCGGGGCAGTCTCACGCCGGATAAGATGCTAATGGACAGATCCGAGAGGATAAACCGTCAATGGAAAGTTCCTTGTCCTTCTCCACGTCTTCGGCGATCTTTTCTGGTTTCGATGTGAGGAGTTGTTACTTTATTTTTCCATTTTTGCACAGGGGTTATTAATTTTCCAACATATATATGTATAATATGCGCAGTGTGTATGTGAATTACATTCTTTGGTTCTTTATATCCACCTTTACATCTTCTTTATGCTGGCATGAGATGGTTTGGGGCTTGATTAGTTAAACAAAGCATCTTTCTACACACAGTTATACTTAGATAATAAAACCACCCTCTATTTTTTACATACCAAGGTGATCTATTTATAAAGGTCAGCAACGTTAGTAGGGAAAGAAGACTAGGAAAAGGAAGGCCGAGAAAGGAGAATTCATGAACAAATTCAATAGACAACACATACACAACGATATTAATAAAAGAATAGTCATTGAAAAGGTTTGAAAGGACAGGAATAATGCCAGCCACCAAGCTATGGATGAAAAAGAAATAGGTAAGCTCTGCTCCAATTATTAATATTTTCATATATAATATTAATATAAGTAACTTTCTATTGATTGTGTGTTTAGAGATAGTAGTGGACATTTTAGAGAGAAAAGTCGCCTCCTAAAAAATCAACAACTAAAATGTACATTGTAATTAAGGCTAAATATATCTACCACTGGGCTTTATGATGATCGAACATAGATCTACATAGAAATATTCTGTTAAAATATGTAACTCTTATATAATTATAGGAATACGATGTCACTCGCTGTGAGAATATCACAGTTTTTCAACTCTAAGTCGTTGTTGCAAGTCGAGACTTAGCGATTGTTTATGATCCAAAAGGCAAAAACGGCCAAAATTGTAACCACTTCGCTCTTCTAACCTCAGAATTCTAGCAAGAATCCTAGTTCAATCTTTTAAATCGTTAATTTCGTAGCTCGAACGGCCCCGGGTTCGGCTTTCACACTCACCATTTCTGTTCTCCCATTTCATTACAACTGTCAACAACCGTTGGTTCAGGGACCTCTATTATTCGAATATTTTAGCCATCTTTTCTCCTCAATCCACAGGTTGGTAGCCATAATTCTTGTTTTTTTTTCAGAAGTTTCCTTTCTATATCGTAAGGTGTTCTCCCAAAATTGTCCATTCTCGACCTTCTTCTTCCTGGCCTGTTTCGCAGGCATCCCTCCATCAATGCTATAATTTTCACATTATTTTCTAGATAATAAATTACGCAAACTACATGTTAGATTTTAGACCTAAGAGGTAGATTTCGCGACCTCGCGCTGAGTGAGTGCTCTTGCACTTGCTTATTTAGAACGCTATATCCCTTACTTATTATCTTTTATATGAAATCACAGTCAGGCTTAACCAGCGGCAACAGGGACGGGTATAAAGCTCCCCAACCTTCTAGATCTAAAGGCGGCTATATGATATCAAAGCGCCGAAAAATGCACGAAGCGGCGGGAGTTCACTGCAAGGGCACAGGTACAAAGCGCGTGATGTGCGGGCCCAAATTCCAACACAAAGCCTCCAACTCCCGCTTGTAAGGGGGATGGATCAATTGAAAGACCGTCTGAAATGTTGCCCCACCGCAATCACGCCTCCATCCTCACATTGTAATTAGCCGCACTTCTGACAGCAGCTCTTCTTTCTTCGGCTTGCTAAGGCCATGTTTAGCTTCACCTGTAGGTAGTCTGTCTGTTCACAGACGATATACACCTTTAACTAATGCTCTGTCTTGCTAAAAATCGATTCACTCGACTTGGAAATTGTTCTGTGTCGAAATGATTGAAATCGGAAATCTCTGAGGCCTCAAAGTACGAATTCAACAAAATAAATAAACGATTTTAATATATATAAATGAATATTCTTGTCAATTAGCTAGTCTAGCCAATTAGCTAATTAGCCCGTTATCGAATTAATTTACATATTGAAGGGTAGCGACTATGACAGTAACAAATCTCCTTCAACCTTTTTTTTTTTTTTTTCTTCTTTTTCTCTTTTCTGAGCGAGGATTCAATTTCTTTCCCTGCTTTTCATTTCCTTTTAGATTCATTTCTCACAGGAGAATCGTCTGTATAAGACGGTATGTCTTAATAAAGGCTTGTGTGTGTGACTATGACAGTAACCGCTTCCACACCCAACTCCGCCTTGCTTCCATCATCCGTTTCGTCCATATTGTTATAACAACGTAGGCGTAGCAAAACCATTTATATTTATTCATAAATATATACTTTAAAAGAAATTAATCACCTTATTTATAAGATTAATAAAAATGTGCATTCTATAAAATAAAATATTGCCTGCCAATGTATTTTTGTCTTGGAGATTTATTGTTTATTATTAGAAGAACTTAGAAACAAGTTGCAAGAGTAACTGAATTATGATAGTTTATAACTTGCGAATATATATCCTTCAACTTATGAATATTGGAACAATCAGGGATATAAGGAAGAAAAAATTGAACACCTGAGATAAGTTCTGAAGACAAACTACAGGGAGATCGCGCCGGTGATCTGATAGCATCCCACTGTTTTGTTCAACTTTCCATTTAGAGGCATGTTCCCTTCCGACACGTGAAAGCAAAAACGTTTCTAAAATAGCGTATTGAGGAAAGTTTTGTCCTTCCCTCATATTTCTCGGTTGGTTGGGCGGCACGCCGGGCTAAATTTAGGCCGAGGAGGCTTCGTTCCTTGAACCCTCCCTACCCGTTTCATCACAAGAACAGAACTATCGGTAGGTACATACATTATCTCAAAACCAGAAGTCCCACCAAATCGAACTGTTACGTCCTTTGAACCCTCCAATTTCACGAACAAGAGTCCGAACACATTTGTCGTCCTTCTATATCTCTTGGCCTTCTCTAGAGCTCATATTACAATTCAGACAATCCCGGCAGGAACGTATAACAATGTTTAGACACTAGACTGAGTATCCAGTGAAAGAAGTTGAAATATGATTCCTAAACGTGATGAAATAGAAGAAGAAAAAAAGAAGAAACGCGATTAATAGTTTTTTTTTTTAAGTGTGTGTGTGAGTGTTTTTGTAAATGTGTAAATAAAAATTATTAATATAATCACAAACCTTGAACTCTCGATAAATGCACATATTTCACACACAACATACATTTCAAGAACAACAGTTCCATCAAGTATTTGGGTTGTTATTTCCTTTAGTCTGTGCTTGATGTCTGCTCTTCTTCCAATCCAACACTGTTGAAGTGTCATAGGCGTGGCACGAGCAAGAAGGTGGCTACAGTCAAGAGTGTTCACGCGAAGTATGCTCCCCCAGCTTGGCGTTTGTTGTTCGACGTGGACGTGGCACGTGCAAGAAAGGAGTTTGGTCACAGTCAAGATTGTTCACGCGATGTATGTTCCCCCAGCTTTGTGTTTTACCGTGAACGTGGCATGTGCAAGAAAACAGTCACAATTTCAGTCAAGAGTGTTCACACAATGTATGTTCGCCCAGCTTGGCGTTTGTGGTTTGACGTGGACGTGAAATGTGCAAGAAAACAGTCACAATCTCAGTCAAGAGTGTTCACACAATGTATGTTCGCCCAGCTTGGCGTTTGTGGTTTGACGTGGACGTGAAATGTGCAAGAAAACAGTCACAATCTCAGTCAAGAGTGTTCACACAATGTATGTTCGTCCAGCTTGGCGTTTGTGGTTTGACGTGGACGTGAAATGTGCAAGAAAACAGTCACAATCTCAGTCAAGAGTGTTCACACAATGTATGTTCGCCCAGCTTGGCGTTTGTGGTATGACGTGGACGTGAAATGTGCAAGAAAACAGTCACAATCTCAGTCAAGAGTGTTCACACAATGTATGTTCGCCCAGCTTGGCGTTTGTGGTTTGACGTGGACGTGAAATGTGCAAGAAAACAGTCACAATCTCAGTCAAGAGTGTTCACACGATGTATGTTCGCCCAGCTTGGCGTTTGTGGTTTCACGTGAATGTAGCACGTGCAAGAAAGGAGTTACGTCACAGTCAGCATGTATGCCCCCAGCTTGACACTTTCAATGTCGCACGCAGCTGATAAATCCTGCAATAGAGGAACGCGACCTTGAGTTGATGGGACAGATGCATTCCTCAGTAATTGGAATCCCAGTTCTTTGTCTTCCCTCCCTTCTTTTTTTTCTCTATCTCTCAAATTAAATAGAATCTCTGGAAATGTGTTTTCTCTTATAATTTCCTTTTGTACCGTGATTTTTTTTTTTGTTATTTAATTTAAAAAGAAGAATCACCTTCTCTCATACTCTATTTGAAAAAAAAAATGAAAAAAAAACTTGACGGATTCTTCTAAATGGTTCCTCATCATATTTAATTTCGTAACATTAAAGGAATTTGTTTGGAAACAAACCTTTTTTTCTTCTTATTCGTTTACTTTTATAAAGAAATAGCCGTTGTGTGTGGTAACGTGCATATGTGCCCTGAAGTGAGAAATTGCTGGAAATATAAATTCAAAAATAAATTATTTCTTCCTCTGCTGTTATCGATCCCAAAGATTTGAAGATCTAACTATTCATCTTAGATTTATAAATGAGGATTCTTAAAAATCACTTTAAGAAGCTGAAGATATTTACAGAGGCCGTACCTCTCCTCTTGAGAGTAAATTGAAAAGGTAGAAATAATCCGAAGTAAAATTCCTTACTCCTGAATCTCTGCTACAGAGACAATGGTAAAGATCTCAAGGAGCTAAACAACACTCACAACTAGCTGCACTCTCTGTTACACTTTTCCCAATGTCTTGAAATCAGTTTGATATTGGTTCTTTATTTGTAACTTGGGCTGAATCTCAAATCTCTACACACACGGTTTTATCAGGGGGAAAAAAAAAATATATATATATATATAGATGGCGCTCTGCCATCTAAAAAGCACATGTGCTCGTGGTCAGGAGATGCCTGCTTTATTTTTAATATATATATCTAAAGAGACAAGGGTCGCCTCTCCCGTCAAAATAGACGTCTAAAACCAGACGCCATCTATTGACCGTCGCCGCAACTAGCGGCCTCGGGTCGGTGACAAAGCCACAACACCAGCTTTGGCAAACTGAAAAGCGTCCACCTAGAGACCATGGTTTCGGGCTAATGGCCCTCGTCAGTCTAGGGCGGACTTTATTTCATGAGATCCACACGGGATCTAATGGAATCTTGACAATTTGCCAAAGGGGTTTTTAGCTTTTCAGTTTGCCAAAGCTGGTGTTGTGGCTTTGTCACCGACCCGAGGCCGCTAGTTGCGGCGACGGTCAATAGATGGCGTCTGGTTTTAGACGTCTATTTTGACGGGAGAGGCGACCCTTGTCTCTTTAGATCAATTTCCTCCCGGCAAAATTTCCATCTATATATATATATATAAATGAAAAACCAATAGAAAAAATAAGCCTACTCTACGCTGACGAGCGCCAACAGCGCGAAACGCGTTCGTGGATGGCTTTTCTTGATTTATCAAGAAATTGGGTTGGCCAAATATCAGGGAACAGGTTAAATCAATGAATAGTTGATTTCTGTTCCACCAGATGGCGCTCTGCCTTCTGAAAAGCACATGTGCTCCTGGTCAGGATATGCCTTTTTTATTTTTAATATATATATATACTAGCCGACTGGACCCGGCTTCGCCCGGGTATTGTTCGAGTGGGGTTTACTCATGAATGAATAGAGCCCCCAACTGTTTGAAAACTTAATGTAATGAATTTTCTTTCAGCAAAATGGAGAAAAACTGCAAATAGCCATATTGAAAATGCTGGTAAAATAATCTGAAATATAAGATCAATTTCACAAACACATCTAATGAATAAAGTGCTGTTTGGAGGAGTGGTCTAAACTGTTAATTTTTAAAAACCATGATCCGGGATCATCGAATCCAGATTCGGACACGTTGTTCTGAAAAAAAAAAATGCCCCAATGGCCCCTGATTCTTGAAAAGTCCAACCCCTCCAGTGAGTGCAAGTAACCAAACTGGGCTTTGGTATCTAAAAAATGAAAAAAAATCGAATGATTAGTGTGAATTAAGGAAAATGGTCTTCGCAACCTGAAAATTTCACTTTCTCCACTTCACTCTCGGCTGTTCAAGAAGAAACAGCCAGATTAAACATTTTTAAGGGCACCTAATCCGGCACTTACATCTCTAAATAGTTAAGCAACTTTTATAAATGTAATATATCTGCAATACTGAAATACCCGGACTTGGATGAATTTTTTATTAGTTATTGTTGCAGTTTTAGAAAAGTGTGGGAAATTGGATATTTTTACAAAAGAATGTACTTTTTAAAATGGTATATAAAATAAAAAGGAAATTTGCATAATTTTCTAATAGTAAAGGGCAATTTTAAAAATACCAAAAAAACAAGACCAAATAAAAAATAAACAAATTATGTGTGATGTTTCAGTAACAGCACTGTTACCATATAAAGACAAAATTACTGAATGTATTCAGTTCTTTTGTCTGAAGATGGCAAAAATGCTGTAACTGAAACCACACATTATTTATTTATTTGGATTTGGTCTTGCTTCCTTGTTTTTTTTTTTATTATTATTATTATCCCTAGTACACGTGGTACAGGCCATGATAATCATGTTGGGTAGTTAGCGACTGCTTTTACTGTAAGCGCACCACATGTCTACACATGTGATTCTTATCTATATTTCAAAATATACCTCAATTATTTTACCTAAAAAGGTATATATATATATATTGCCAAGACCTTAAAAGTTAAATGTGTTGCAAAGACTTTAATTTGAAAAGTATTATGAAACGTTAAAAATATAATCTTAACTTTTAAAAGCATGAAAAAAAAAAGCTATCTTGATTTGAATAAATTTAGTCTAAAAACAAACATCATGTAAAAGTATGCACCAATCGAAATCATTTATTAGCTCTAACAGTGCTGCCCCCAGCCGTAAAAGACTGGAGCTAACGCTTCATGGGTTGGTAAATTTTTTAAAATATTACATTAACTTAACAATATTCTCCATGTCTTGCTAACATAAATTTTTGAAAATAATATGCATAAAAATAATGCAATTTTAAAAATCATAAATGAAGCGTCATTAAATTAAATGGGAGAGAAATGGTGTTCCAATTTTTGTTGTTGTTGTTGTTGTAAAACTTTGACTTTTATAGTTTTACAAAATCTTAATGTACATAACCCAAACCAATTTTTTTTATAAATTCTGCAAACTAATATAATAATAATAAAAAAAAACAGAATGAAGAATTGTATAGAAACAACTATAATACAATTGTGTATATATTATGAGTATGCATGATTAACTTTCTGTTCAATATTGCAGAGTCGTAAAAATACTAATGGTGTAAAATTCAAAACATCAAAGTTATCCTGATAAATGCAATGAGCTATCATAAGGTGTGTTGCAGGCTAACAAAAACCTTGATTGAACCAGAAATGTTGATACCATAAAAATAACAATTCTCTAGAATAGAGTTATGTAAATTAATTAAATGGGGGAAAAAACAAAATAAAGTAAAAAAAGCTTTATTGATGAAACTACAGAAGAGCAATAATGATGTGAACAAAATATTGACAAAATATATTTACAAAAGTCAAGCTTCCCAAAATCATTATTCGAAGAAATCTCTTTCAATATTGTCAAAATCTAGATCAAAGCCCCCTGATAAATAATATTGCGTGTCTTGCTAAAAGTAGAACTAAGGACAAATAAATTTCTTGTGCTGGAAACACGGGAGCATGCTACATAGAGTTGCCCATGCGAGAAACAGGGAGACTCAAGATGCACACCAACTACTTGCAATGTTTGACCCTGAGATTTATTAATTGTCATAGCAAAGGCAACCATAACTGGGAAATGCAAGCGTCTAAACTTAAAAGGCAGATCTCATTTGGAATAATAGGTATTCTAGGAATCAGGACCTCTTCCCCTCGAAAAGAGCCAGTTAAAATTCGAGCCTGGAGAACATTAGTGCCCATTCGAGTGATGCATAATCTAGTGCCATTGCAGAGACGGGGTGGATCAAGGTTTCGTATTAAAATTACTGGCACACCAACTTTTAGTACAATTTTGTGTGAAGGTGTACCAGACAATTCCAGTGAATTCAAAAATTCAGGGGGATACGACACAGATTCATCAGGATCAACCATTGTATCAATTGATCTATAGACTTTGCTTTCACCCGGGATTAAATTTAATATTTTATCATTTATTTCTATCACAGTGCTTTTTTTGGGGGGCTAAAATAGTGCGCACACATAACCATTCTTCAGATAAATAGTTTACACATATATTAGGAAAACCTTTTTGTTTTAATGTCCATCCATACAGAGTTCCAAACAACAACTACTCACCCCTGCAGGCACGGTCACGCTCCACCGCGTCACGTGGGAAAACACCAATGTTCTCAGCAAATCCCCCTTTTTAAGATTTGAAATATATATACATTACAAACTTTAAATGCATAATATAATTAATAATGAAGGCAATCCACGGGTTTAACAATTCGTCCACTCCGGGTTCTTATCTGGCCGTCTTCTGAGTCGTTAGAGGGATAATCCACAACTGGGGTCTTTTCATTTTCAACCAGTTCCTCCCCCGAAAAGGTCGGCGTCGATGGGTCGGCTGGATATTGCACTGTATCTCCTTTTCGTAGATGGAACCTGTTTCGACGTAAAGTCCCAACTGGAGTATCAACCATATATGACCTTGGTATCGATGCTTTCTGCTTTACAATCCCTCAGATTCGCATATCTGTAATCCAAACCGTGTCACCTTCGGATAGCTCCTCCATGTCCGTAACTCCGCAGCGTCGATCATATCTGGATTTCATATCCTTTCTCCTTCTCCCCTCCTTTATTTTCAGGGTCTGAGAGTCCACCAACTTTGGGTTAAGATTCTCTGGTGCAATTGGCAAGGTCGTTCGGAGTTTACGTCCCATGAGAAGCTCAGCAGGGCTGTAACCGTTCTCCAAAGGGGTCGATCGATACTCCAGGAGTCCAAGCGATGGGTCTTGATTTTTCTTGAGGATCAACTTAGCAATTTTCACACCTGCTTCTGCCATCCCATTGCTCTGCGGGAATCGAGGACTTGAAGTGACATGTGTGAATCCGTACTGCCTTGCGAAATTTGAAAATTCACTAGCAGCTCCAAATTGCGTCCCATTATCGCTTACAACAGTTTCTGGTATTCCATGTCGGGCAAATATGGATTTGCAACTACGCACCACCACATTGGCTGTGAGCCGATCCAGCTGAATAATTTCAGGAAAGCGAGAATAATAGTCAATGACGACTAGATACCACTTATTCTCGAAGGAAAGTTGGTATCAAAGGTTCATGTTTTGAGACGGCTTCCTGGATACAGACACTGCACTTTCTGACCGTTTCCACGATCTCTTCCGAAATTCCAGGCCACCATACCGTCTCACGTGCGCGAAGTGTTGTTTTTGTAATCCCGAAAAGCCCAGCGTGCAACTTATCTAGGATCTCCAGTTTCATACTTGCTGGAATAACAAGACGACAGCTACGCATCAGTAGTCCATTTTGAACGCCGAGTTCATCCTTGACATGCCAATAAGAGAGCAGAGCCTGTGACATATTCTTCTTATCTGGCTAGCCTTGCTCAAGGTAGTTGACTACTGCTTTCAGGGTCGTATCTTCTTGTTGAGCTTCAAAAATCTTCGTCAAGATCTCGTCTTTGTCGAGCTCTTCCAATCTTGTTTTGAGCTTTTCCATCAAAGGTATTGGTACCCGTCGAGGAGTATGCACATAATATGGTTTTTCTCCAGGTTTCAATTTGATTTCGTAAGGGTTTCCGATCTGCCCCAGTCCTTCAAATACTTCAGGGCATTCCTTGATCGGGTTAATTCTCGTCGCAACCACTTCAATCCGCCTCGCCAGGTTCAAGAGCTCACATGCCCGGCGACTCAGAAGAGGTTCACTCAAACGACGAATGACATAAATCTTCTCCTTGATTTCATAATTGCCATTTCGCAGCGTTGATATAAACCTACCCACAGTCTGAAGTTCGGAGAATTCAGCAGCTCTCTAATGTTGATATCACTTTCCACTAGTCGTTGCTGTCCCATTATCTTCTTGAAGAGACACAGAGGAACACATGTAACATCCGCCTGGGAGTCGAGCTTGAACTTCACTTGTTTCCCGTTCACTTGGATTTCTGCTGTCCACCGCCTCCTGCACTCGCTTTCATCATCATCGAGATTAGATGAATCCTCCACAGCTGAGACATCCAGGAGAAAACCAATTTCTTCCTCAAGTTCAGACACAGCTTTGACTTCCGCAGTCTTCACCTGCTTATCTGGGCAGCAATTTGCAAAATGGCCAGTTTTTGAACATAGGTTACATCTTTGTCCTTCAGCACGGCAAGCCTGTCCTTCCCTGTGGGTGAAACCTCCGCATTTTGGACATCGTGATCTTGTTTTGGCTGACTTCTCCTTCTTCCTCGAAGGCTGCTGTTGTTGTTTCGGTGATTGTTTCTTCGAGTTGAACTTCACCTGATTGACCTTTTGGCTTGTTGAGGGACGCTGCAGGTCGACTTGCTGCTGTCGAACGGCTTCCTGCTGTCGAACCAATTTCACCGCCTTTTCCAAAGTCAGTTCGCTGTCCAACTGCATTCTTTCAGACAAAGCTTTGTCCCTCACTCCAACCACTATTCGGTCACGGATCAACTGCTCATGAAGACCCTCAAATTCGCAACCATCAGCCAATTTGTACAATGAAGTGATGAATTCGTTCACTGGCTCCCGATCCTCTTGGATTCTTGAATTAAATTTCGCACGTTCGTAGATAATATTATTTCTGACACAGAAGTGGCTGTCGAACGCCTTGAGGACGGAATCAATTTTCCTTGCCTCTTCCTCCTTTTCGAACTTGAAGGTCCTGAATATATCATCCGCGCGGTCACCCATCAAGTACATGAACAAATCGATCTTGTCCGCCTCCTCTTTCTTCTTCATTCCACTGACCACGAGATATCGTTCGAATCTCTTCCTCCATTTGGGCCATTCGTTGGGAGTCGAGAAGTCGAAAGTTTTTGGAGGTTGAATCTGAGCCATGTTGAATTATCTTCCAAGGTACGCAAAAATCGATATTTTGCTATATACGGGTTCGTATTTTATCCAGTTATCGCTGCCACCATGTTTTAATGTCTATCCATACAGAGTTCAAAACAACAACTACTCACCCCTGCAGGCACGGTCACGCTCCGCCGCGTCACGTGGGAATACATCCAATGTTCTCAGCACACTTTTCATACAGACTTTATGAAGATTCCACCATTTGGCAAAAAGTATTTGAAAACTGGATGTTACCCTCGGAATCAGTTTCTAGTAGCCCTTCTCCTATATTTAATAGTTCGTCTGCAAATTGTGCAGCAGTGGTATCATTATGGAGTTGAACTCTCATGTTGACTGTGAGATGCATTTTCACAATATGGCTCCAAAGATAAGAAGACTTTAGACAGGCATTCAGCTCATCAGCAGGTGTATCTCTAGTGACTACTGGAAGAGTCTGTCGGAAATCACCGGCCAAACGCACTACTAAACCACCCATGGGTTGTGGATCATCACGGATATCCTGTAATGTCCGATCAAGGGCTTCCAAGGCAATTTTATGGGCCATGGTGCACTCATCCCAAACCAGCAGCTTACATCTACGTAAGAGTGAAGCTTTATCACTATTTTTTCGTATATTGCAAACAGCAGTCTGCCCCTCTGCAAAAGTCAGAGGTAATTTCAGCACTGAATGTGCAGTCCTTCCGCCCGCAAGCAATGTCGCAACTATCCCTGAGGAAGCAACAGCAATGGCAATATTTTGTTCCTTCCTAACCATTGCTAATAGAAGATTCAAAAGAAATGTTTTGCCTGTTCCACCCGGCGCATCTAAAAATATAATTATGGGTTGTGACAAATTAATTCTTGCTAAAACAGCATCAAAAACTCTTCTTTGTTCTGGCAAGAGTTTGGGAATCATGGACGCAACATTGTCTTCAAGTTCTGCCGTATCATACGCAAGTTCTCTCAAAATGTCAGAATTGGTAACCACATTTTTCCTGAGTGCTTCTAAGCCTAATTCCTGTAGCTTCTTCCCACATATAGATACGACACGATCCTCAATGTAACACAATGTTTCATTATGTATATCAGATCATTATACCTGATGGAGGAATCTAGAAGCTGATAACGATGAAGAACATCACCTGCCATCTCATCTCTATATGTAATCCATAACTGCTGAGGGTTCGAAATTGTGCACGTAGAAATTAATATGGCAAACAATTGCCTTACTCTTGTAGGAGCCTGACAAAGAATGGCCTCATCCATTTTGACAACCCAATGGTTATCATTCTCCAATAATCCAAGAGCTGCGCATGTATCTCTAAATGTTTCGTATTGACTGCCATTAACAATCTTCAAATATGCGAAGGAAGGCGGTCCCTTGATGTTATGTAGTAACATACGTAAACAAAAGCATTCAAAGTTACTTACATGCACAGCGTAAACCCGTCCAATAGTGTCTGATCTCTTCACTTCTGGCCATCCTTCAACCGGCTTGCCATGAACTCGCCTTCTCCATTCACGGGCAGAAAAATTCCAAGTGTAGTATTGGGGAAAATCTGGATAGAGCAGGGTGCTAGCAAAGGAATCAGTTTGGCATAATGAAAAAAAAATGCAGTCAGGGTTGTCCTTGGTGGATTACGCATTTGATTGGCAAGAGTGTTTTGATTGAAATATATCCGTTCTCCATTCTCAAGATGCACAGCTAAATGGATAACAGCTGGATGGGATTGGTGTAAAGGGAAGCTGAGAAGACGCCAAACAGCTTCATTGCTGCTTATGTATCTGGCACACTGATACATTCGCACCTTATTTTGAGGGTCAGGACCTCTACCTTCTCTGCGTAAATTAATAATAGCTTGATCACTGCCCTTATTAATATATTTGCAAATATATTTTATTGCCTTAACAGAACTACAGTTCTCAACATTGATATGCGCACAAAACATCTTCGATAGCAATGGAGAATAAGGCACCACCCAACGATTGTCAATTGTAACCTCTTCGTTTCCACGTATTTTAACCTTTGCAGTAAAGCCACCTGCTTCAGGCGCGCGTCTCCTATATAAAGGATAACCATTCTCATTAGTCTGGGTTTCCAGCAAAAACTGTTTAGGATATTTTTAGAACATCTACTATTCTTCATGCAGGAGGACACAGGGTTGTTACTCACCGCAAGGCCCATGGGATCATATTCTTAACCACAATGTTATACAATAGTGGGTCTTGAATAGGATCTGGAAACTCAGCACATATAACAGTGTCTATCTGAGTGGGACGGAGCTTATTTGCTAGCCAAACTAATATGTGCGTATGAGGAAGTCCCCTTTTCTGCCATTCAACAGAATATATCCACGCAATTGTTATTTTGTTAGAGCCCCAATAAATTTAAGTAATTTTTGCCGAAAAACCCGAGCTGTGATATCATGCCTATCCAGCTGTTTTGTCCTGGTAGCAACGCTGCAGATATCTCTTCCCAAGAGGGGTTACTTGTAAAAGTAATAAAAAGATCTGGACGCCCAAATTTCCGAACATAACAAAAAGCATCCTACGTATATTCTGCCAAATACCAGGGACTATTGACAAAACTCGATGGTAAAATGATCCGTTGACCCAAGCTATTAGGGTCAATATTTGCATCAGTTGACAGGGCATCGCGCAAATGAATATAACTCTCTGCACGCAAGTTTCTCTGGTGCAGCGTAATATAGCGCAAACCTTCACTTTCTACCTTAGCATACATATCGACCAGGAATTGATGAAAGAGCTGGCCAAATTGAACAATGGCATTTGGACTATTTCGTCGAACCATAATAAAATAGCCATAAAAATCCATAGAAGACACTTTACTTGACAAAGGCTGTCTAGTGTTTGGGTCGATCTGAGGAATATGAAAAGAATATCCTTCCTGGCCTTTCCAGAAAATTAAAGGATATTGAAGGGCATCATAAAAACGATGTGTGTCGATAACATGTTGAAGTACATTATCTCGCTGACGTAAAACAATGTCACGTGAGCCAAACTGATCACCAGCTAAGACAACTGCAACCTCATTAGCTGTAGGAGCATTATACAGTCTAGGATGTTGACCAGGAGGTGTACGATCTGCATTTACAACAACTCTGTATGCGTCACAGGGGAGATTTTCAAGTGCAGTTTTAAACTGTTGAACCAGTAGATCGTGCTGGTGCAACATGCGCTGCAAACCCTGTACAATATAACGACGTACTCCCTGTATTTGCTGACATCTTTGATCAGTCTGAATATCATCATCATCATCATTGCCCATAAAATAGATCTGAAGAAATCTACTTGGCTGGTTCTCAGATGACATAAGTGAACCTATTATGTGGTATACCAGGCCTTGGATAGAAAATGTGTTTGGAAAAGAAACAGAGTGGGTTTGGGTTTCAGCTCCAAATGATGTCATTTGAAAGCAGGAATTATATTTTCGTATATTACGCAAAAATGGACTGAATCAGAATTCTCTCCAGATAATAGGCTGCGAAGTGGTTCGGGAGGTAGGTCAATTAATGGCAAACGGACTTTCTCGTTTGAACAGCACATTCCAGAAGACTCATCTTTCCATCTTAATAAGGCCCCACAAAACCTGCATGTAGTGTCCATCACCCCAAGGGAAATTAAAGGGTGCTTAAAGTATTCAACAGCAACAGATTAATTAAAACCTGCATTTTCCATAGAAGACCAAACGCTTCTGAAAAAATTATTTGTTCTAGTATTCCTCCGAGTAGAAGAATATCTCTCCGAATGCGCCTGTAATCGAGAATGGGTGTGATCAGGTGTCTCTAACGACCGCAGAGTGGCTTGACGCTCTGCCTGTTCATGCAATCTTCGAATATTCTGCGCTCTAGTTTCGCGCAGTCTGTAAGCACGCTGAACCCTAGAGCTATTGAAACGCTGAGAAAGATTGCTTCTCCGATGGCTTGACATACCTACAAACATAAAGCATTATTAAAAAAAATAATAATAAGGATAATCGAAAAATGTAAAAAATCAAGGGCTGAGAATGAAGAAAAATGAAAAAATAGTGTATTAAAATAAGCTCGACTTATGACTAAGTCCAAAATCAAAAATGCATAGAAATAATCTGAAATGAGGGGAAAAATGCATAAAATTCAGTGAAGTGGAAAAAAAAATTGAAAACTCAAAACAACTGACAAAAAAAAAAATCAAATGGGAGAAGACTTAAAAAAAAAAGTATAATTTGCTGAAAAAATCTGCACAATAAATATGAGTATAACATATTCTGGCTCTCTCATTGGTCAGATTGCTTATTGTACATTTCTTTACTTAAATTTAATTTCATCTATATATCTATATAACTAAATACATATATTAAAAATGTACCATATAGATATACATGAGCAGTTATATATTATGAAGCAGATAAATATAAATCCTACCTAAAGAAATGACAGCAAAATAAAAAGTTGAGCCTACCCTTAAAAAAAGCAGTTACTAAAAATGCATAGCTGCTGCTTACAATATAAATGCTAATAAGTATAAACATATTACATGGAACAAACATATAGTAAAATATATGTAGCAAGTTATATAGAAAAAACATACTTTTCTTCAATAAATATACTTTTCACAACTTCAATAAAATTTATACTTACTCAAAATATAAGAAAGAAAAAAAAAAATAGAATGCTGTGCTAAATCTCAATTTGTCTTGATATATGAATATTCCTTATGAGAATCAAAGGGTAAACCTTATCTTAAAAATGTAGATCGTTATATTTACACTAATTAAAATTAAACGAAGCAAAAAGATATAAATAAGCTACGAAATAAACAATATTTTCAATCAATTAAATTTGAAAAATATTTCTAAACAACTAAATAAAATCTTACCTTCTAAAAAGGAAAAAAAAAGTTATTAAAAATGCAATTTTAGCACTTTTAGCCTAAATGCAAACCAAAACCTCAGCTACCTACGCGCGAAATTTCACAATACAGTTTTAATTAACCCAGGTTCCGGGGGCGTATAAATTTGATAACGATCGATTAATATTATTTCCAAAGAGTTTAAATAAATATATATAATGTTACGTTTACTAGAGCGCCATCTGTTATCAAATTATAAAACTATTTTAGAGGCGTATTATTCTTTTTAAAATAAAACAATTTCTACTGTCCTTACTGCGATGAAAAAATTAAAGGGAGGGCCTGGCTCATCAGTGGTGAACCCTCCCAGCGGTTTCGCCAGTTTAATCTACCATACCGCTGTTATATTGCATTTTTGGAACTTCCTTTTATAGGTGACCGTTGTAAGAATCTTGGAATGGGTATTTTAGAAGAACTATGGACATAAGCTTTTAGGACAGCAGAATTAAATATAATTATAAATATATAATATGCTTCGAGCAATCGCTCTTCCGCAAATATCAAATTGTGTCTTTTATTAGAACAATAATGTTACGTTTACTAGAGCGCCATCTGTTATCAAATTATAAAACTATTTTAGAGGCGTATTATTCTTTTTAAAATAAAACAATTTCTACTGTCCTTACTGCGATGAAAAAATTAAAGGGAGGGCCTGGCTCATCAGTGGTGTACCCTCCCATGGTAGATTAAACTGGCGAAACCGCTGGGAGGGTTCACCACTGATGAGCCAGGCCCTCCCTTTAATTTTTCATCGCAGTAAGGACAGTAGAAATTGTTTTATTTTAAAAAGAATAATACGCCTCTAAAATAGTTTTATAATTTGATAACAGATGGCGCTCTAGTAAACGTAACATTATTGTTCTAATAAAAGACACAATTTGATATTTGCGGAAGAGCGATTGCTCGAAGCATATTATATATTTATAATTATATTTAATTCTGCTGTCCTAAAAGCTTATGTCCATAGTTCTTCTAAAATACCCATTCCAAGATTCTTACAACGGTCACCTATAAAAGGAAGTTCCAAAAATGCAATATAACAGCGGTATGGTAGATTAAACTGGCGAAACCGCTGGGAGGGTTCACCACTGATGAGCCAGGCCCTCCCTTTAATTTTTTCATCGCAGTAAGGACAGTAGAAATTGTTTTATTTTAAAAAGAATAATACGCCTCTAAAATAGTTTTATAATTAAATATATATAATCTCACCTTTTGAAAAATTCAGCGTGTAAACTAACATTCATCGTGTAAACAAAATAAGTGTAAAATTATTATCCAATCAAATTCATTTATCGTCGCGACCAGTGCGGCGCCAAGCGGTCACTTAAAGCCCGGCGGACGTATATTTACGTCCCGTATCTTTAAAAATCTGTATAAAATCGGCCGTTAAAGTACGTTCCTCGGGATTTTGCACACAATGTCCTTTCACTTTGAAATTTTTCATATATATTCCCTTTGAGAAATTTGAAATCTGCGCGAATAGTTGAAGTTATATCGGACTGATACAGACATTTGCTCTCCATTGGAGAGCGACACAACGGAGCGAGTGAATTTTGTCAAGCATCCCGTTACAATAGCTGTCCGTCAATTCCATTAGTATTTCAGTTCGGATAGATCAAATAGTAGTTGATATAGGCAGCTCCTTCCTTTCTTCAGCTTTAATTCCAACGAGAAGCATAGTAAATAATAGAGATAAGCACAGAGAGACTTATTTCAATTATAAATACTTTCCAATCGGACGTTCTACAGGAACTGTCCCGGCGCCTACTTTACATTCGGACGTCGTCCACCCCTCACCACTTGCCTCACGCAGGTCCCGGTAGGTTCATTGTTACACTGAAGGTCTGATTAGATTCTGTCGTTCGTTCTTCGACAATGGTTGTGCTATATGTTGGTTGCAAGCGCCTAGTCCCGGACAACATTGTATGCATCAGTCTCATTCACCTGTCGCTTGCAGCCGATTAGCACGGCCATTGACTACAGTCAATGAGTATATAAAGTATTAATAATAAACATACAATAACAGTACAAGGAAAACACATAGAGATTGAGCACGATAAGTAATAGAATTGCTAGAGAAAATATTGACGATAATCACAATTAGGACTGGCAATGCGTATATTTATTAAAATCTAAAAAAAAAAAAACGAGCAGCGAGCTTTCAAGAAAATAAACGGATCATTGATTGGCCTATTAATCTTTAATATGGGACAAATAAAAATTAAGGCTCGTGTTAGCGATAAAGAAATTTCGTCGAATAGCTGTCAATTTGCAATAGTAGTAAATGTTATATAAGATCAAAGTAGCGATCTCTCAGCGACGAAAAGTTCTCCTTCAAACAAATTAGTTTATCTTCGAGGTTCTCCGTGCCATTTTCCTAGCATCTGACGATTAATTTGTTAATTATATCCAAATCTCGTTGATTCAGTCAGCGTATAATTTGGTTCTGCTCACATCAAGCCTTTACTAAGTCATAGAGTATTTTATGCGTTGGATTCACCTTTAAATCTAATCAACAAAAGAAAGAGAGAAAAGTAAATTATATCCAAATATAACAATAGCTAAACAGATTATATATATATATATTAGATAATAAAAGGCATATATTGGATTTGAAAAAATATTTATTTTGCCAATATTTCGGCTGGCTGAACGCCAACCTTTATCGAGGCATTACATTTTTGTATACACAAACTATATATATATATATATGTGAAAATGGAACAATATATATGTATACATATAAAAAAAGCCTTTATTAAGACATTCTCGTACATGGATTCACATGGAAATTCCAAAGAGACAAAACTATAAAGATAAAATAAATAAAGATAAGTAATAAAAAAAAGGTATTCACGTAGAGTAATGAACAGATTATAGACACAGAGAGAGAGAGATTGAGATTGAAACTACTTTATTTCAAAGTACATATAAGATTATATAAGATTAAATACAGAATAAGTATTAATATGAATAAATATGATTATATAATGATAAAAATAAGAATAAATAGATATAAATAGATAAAAATAATTGATAAATATACATATTTATAAAATATATACAAGGTCTTCATTGGTGGCGCCCACCGCGGGAAAGACTCCGCCACCGATGGACTGCGAGAGTTCTTTCCCACAGAGTGGGCAGGTCGATGTGTTGACTGGCATTACCCAACTCAAGACCAAGATGGTACTTGTAGATGGTAGCCTTCGCCACGCTGGTCAATTTCATTGCCTCGGGATGGAGGCCGACGCCGAACAGCCAGGCCTGCAGATCCAGGGGCACTTCGCAGGAGGCGAACACCTCCCGGAGCAGGGGTCGCACGACTCGGCAACTCCAATACCTGTGGGTCAGCGACCCGTCGCTGGACCCACAGGCGGCACAGGTGGCACGCCTCGAGGCAGGATGGTCAGGATGTGGTAGGGCGTGGAGGGCCAGCCGTAGGGCGACATCTGCGTCTTGCCCCGAGTAGCAGTTCCGACGCAGGTCGGCCCAAGGGATGGGCGGGGCACATTCACGGTGGGGGTCCAGCCATCTCTGCAGTAGGATGCGCCTGGAGCCGTGCCGAGTCCAATGCCGGGAGCGCCCTCTGGTTGGTTAGGCGAGTGATGGGGGTCGCCGATCCCCGCAGGACGATGGTCTCAGCCTCGTACTCCGCATGATAGCTGGAGCTGGCGTTTTCCCGCAGGAGACGTTGGCAGAAGGCCCCCAGATGCTGCGCGTCCAGGAGCGCGGCTCGCGTTGAGCCCGCTAGCGCAGGGGGGCCATCGGAAAATTCCTCGACAGTCGCTTGGAGCAGGTCTGGCGGCCGCAGGAACCTGTTGTCACCTCGAAGACGCAGGGACCTCAGGCTGGCGGAAGGAAGAACCCGGTGGTCAAGCTCGAGGACGCTGGACGCGGCCTCCCACAGGCTCAGCAGTCTCCTCCTCCTAGGCGAGAGCCAGACGTCAGGAGCCGGCGGTGACAGCCACGCCCGGCTAAGGACCAGCCAAGAGTATCCGTTGGCGGCGCCGCGAAGAGAGGCCTGGACCCCCTTCAGGCAGGCGAGCCGAAGCTGGCCCGCGATATCAAGCAGGCCGACGCCACCATCGGAGACTGGACGAGCCAGGATGTGCCAAGGGAGCCACGAGACTCGGCTCGCACCCCAAACGAAGCGCGCCAACCGCGCCTGCAGCCGGCCGATGGTGGTTTCAGGTGGAAGGTAGCCATGGAGGTGGTGCAGGATGGAACCCAAAACGAGACTGTTGGCCGCGCGGGCACGACCCACCAGCGACAGGCCGCGGGTGAATGGTGACCACCTCGCGATGGCTCGCTCCAGCAGCCCCATCAGGTGTGAGGCCTGGGAGGCGACGGTGTTTCTGGACGGTCAGCGACTCGGACGTCCAAGAGATTCCCAGAGGAGAATCCCTCCGGTGCTTCCATGAACCGCACCAGAGCCCGCAGCTCTTCTTGAAGTTGACAGCCATCCCGGAGGACATGCGGAACTCTTCGAAGATCAGGGGCACGAGCTCAAACTGAGCGTCGTCTCTGATGAAGAGTACGATGTCATCCGCATAGGCGACCACGCTTCCGCGGCCCAAGGTCCTCTCGAGGCGGCGTAGCAGAGATCCAACTCCGATGCTGAAGAGCGCGGCGCTGAGACGGCAGCCCTGCCTCACCCCGTTGAGAAGCGGGAAGGCTTTAGTGTAGACATCTCCGACCCGGATGGAGGCGTCTGCTTCCCCGTAGAGGACAGAAATTCACCCGTGGAAGGTAGATGGTAGGCCCAGCTTCTCCAGCAGGGCGAACAGGTAGCTCCTGCTCAGGGTGTCGAAGGCCGACTTCAGGTCCAAAGAGATGACAGCCAGCGGCGTGTCATATCTGGATGCCCCGGCGGCTTCGTCAGACACTCGCGCGATATTCCAGGAAGATGACCGTCCTGGAACGGCGTAGGTCTGACATCGGGGCACCAGGTCTGGTAGATGACGTCGCAGACGAGCCATGAGCACGCCGCTGAGGACCCTGTAGTCGGTCGTTGGCAGGCTGATTGGCCGGAATGCCTGTAGACCCGGACCACCGTGCACTTTCGGCAGCAAGAACACCTTGCTGCGCCTTGAGGATGGAGGTAAGGCCCCGCGGAGCCGAGAAGCCTCGAAGACTTGCCAAAGAACTTCGGCGAAGAAATCTTCAAAGGCTTTGACAAACTCGCAGGGTAGTCCGTCCCATCCCGAGGCACGGCCGTTTGGCAGGCGGTGGATGACTGCCGCTATCTGGTCGCGGGAGATGTCCGCAAGAAATAGCTGGTCCCACTCGTCGAACTCCAGGGGAGTCACTTCAGCTAGGAAGTCGGCGATGGCTTCTTCCGAGCTTGGAGCCTGAGCGAAGCGACTGCTTAAGCGCTCCAGAAGGAAACGCCTAAGCTGGCCCTCGGAGATGGCGTTGCCGTCGTCCTCGGTGAAGGTGGAGGGAGAGCGACGTCTGGCTCGTAGAGAACGCCCGAGGTCCGACAAGGAAGGATAGTCGGAGCGGGCAGTGTCGTCCTCCAGTCTCCGCCTCAGGAAGAGGCTTGCTCTCTCGATGTATCCACCGCCGGACTCGGCGACGGCAGGCGCGAGTGACCGAATCTCCGCGACCAGATTTGCCTTGACCCTGGTCCAATGTTCCCATAACATCGGGGGTGAGAGATTTGCTAGGTCTACCGATATTTCATCGATGAACGTTTCCATTCGATCGAAGAACAGGTCTGACCGTAGCAGCTTGCCGATGCAGATAAGTCTTGTAGGAGCTGGGTCTTCTACTTGGATCAGAACGGCACGGTGGTCCGAGTAGGCGTAGTCGATGGTTTGGTATTGGGTGACGCGGTCTCAGAAGCCTGATGGAAGTAGGATTCTGTCCAGACGACGCGCGTCGACCCGGCTTCCGATAGTAGCAACCCTGGTGTGCTCCAGTGCAGCATCGAAGAAGGTGGCGATGTCGACGAGGTCGGATTGGTCCAGGAGCTCCGCGAGGGCTCCTGCTGAACCTGATGCCAGGTCCTTCGCCGACTCCTCGGAGATGTTCAGGTCACCGAGGATCCACGCACCTTCTTCACGCGCCAAAGCTGCGATGATCTGAAGCTAGCGGCAGCGCTCTTCAGGAGCATGAGAGACGTGGGCGTTGGCACACGTCATGGAGACTCCCCGGACGGTGAGGTCGATGACAGCAACCATGCCAGGCCATAGGATCTGCTGCCGGTGAACAACGACGCCGGAAGCGAAGACACAGGCGAGGCCTGATCCCACGGTGGTCGTTGCGGGAGCAACAACGGCGCTGTAGCCTTGGCAGAGGTCTCCTGCGTCGTCCAGGAACATGACGTTCGTCTCCTGCAGAAAGCAGATGTCGATCTCTTGATCCTTGAGAAAACAGCAGAGCTGAATTATCCGGCGAAGAGCGGCGATGCCGCGCGTGTTCAGGGTTGCAACTCGAAAGTTCATTCGGACTACCGAGCAGAGTTTCTGGCGCGTGAAAGCTTCTTATACAGGGTATTTTTGGTGTTCCCTGTAAGAGCCATGAGCGCCGTGGCCAAGTTGGCAATGGCCTTTCTCTGCTCGACATTTAATTTTGCAATGAGCCTGTCCATTTTTTCATTGTGCGTAAGTGCCTGGAGGAGATCTTCTCTCTCCAGGCCTAGCTTCTGGACACTGGCGATGGCTGCAGAAACTTTCTTGTTCTTCAAAAGATCTTCCACCTGTTTCTCAGCTAATAATCGCCGATCCTTGGTTGAGGGAGGTCTTGAGAAACGCTAAGCGTTTCGGACGGAGTAGGACCCGAGTCGTCCAGATTATCTGTTATAGCTGTGTCGCTGGGAGGAGGTTCTGCGACGACAGCAGCAGCTGGTGGTGCTGATGCTGCAACAGGAGGAGGAGGGGCGCTCGACGTAGTGGGAGGCTTGCTAGCGGCATTCAAGCTCACAACGGGAGCATCCACAGGGAGCAACAACTTGTTCTCCTGCAGGCCGGTCTTCCGTGGACAATTGGCACGTTTGTGCCCCTGCTTGTAGCACAGGGAGCATTGATGCCATACGTCACGTAGACGTGGGTGGCCATCCCTTTGGACTTGACATCCAGCCGGGCAGGGATGTGGGAGAGCTTCACTCCGTCTCGCAAAGTGATGAAAGCTTCCCGACGGGAATCAGCCCAGGAGGAGTCGTCCAACTCCATCATCTTCTGAACAATGGAGTTCACTTGTCCGTAGGGCCAAAGTTCTGCGACGAGATCAGCATCCTCCACGAAAATAAAAACATTGCCGAGCACAATGCGTTCGGCTCTTTTCAGCAGGGGGAAGGCCCTCAAGGTGGCGTCCTCGATGTCGAGGCCTTCTTCTATCAGCTTGTCGGCCAGTTGCACGCTGGAGAGGCCGACCAGGATATGCCCCTCCATTTTTGTAAGCTGATAGATGCAACCCTTGCCCAGCTTCGCCTCCAGCGCCAGAAAGTACTGGGCCTGGCTGAAGTCTGGGCAGAATTCAAGATAGACGCACTGCTCTACCTTGGCCGCCGCCGACCTGGCTCTGAACGCCGCTTGTTTTTGCCGAGTCGTCGTACATTCTTGTACTTTTGACTTAGGCATTGGGCGTTCGGTGAGGGCTTGCTTCGCCGCAGCTGTCTGGACGCAGCCTCTCTTGGCTTTCCGGCCTGCCGTCTCGGAGTCCACCGGCCTCTTCCTCCTGGGCCCCACCATGGTGAATCCGTCGTTGTCCTCCTCCATGGGAATTTGGTTATTCCGATCGACGAGATCGGCCCAACTCGTCGATGGAATGCCTGTGCCAGGCTGTGATTTATTTGTCCCCTCCGTCGCCGGAAGGGTGCTGATGGCATCAGCAGGTGAGGATGGCAATTGGCTTTCAGCCAATGCCATTGGTGCGGTCAGGGGAGAGAAATCCCCCATAAAAATTCAAAATTCTTCTACTTCTCTTCGGAGGCGGTTAGAATTTCCAAGCCTCTGGAGTTGGGGCAGGAGCGCGCGCCCGTGCATCCTCGCACCTCGAGAGAGAGAGAGAGAGAGTAAGAAAAAGAGATCATCTCGAGATGGTTAACAGCTTCTTTGACTTATGAGTTTTGCAGAAGCCTTCTAAAATGATGCTCTGTGGAAGTTTTATATCGGACAAGGAAGTAGGTTTTAAATGGTATAGTTGCTACGATGGGACAGATGTGAGAATAGATTTGAAATTACCTTTTTAGGACCATTTTGGTTTTCCCTTAGATATATTGGATGATAACCTTTAGGTAGAGGAAATATTGAACGATTTTTCCTTTCAAATATATATAACATATAATTTGGGGGAAATCATCCTAATTCTTTGTTTCTAATAGTTAGTCCTCCTGTAGAAGTGCGGCATAGGCCTGAAGCTTGAGAAGATATCCGATATTAAGAACCTTCACTATGGATGATTTTCCTAAAATTATTGATGTATTTTGTAACTGCGTGACTTGAAACCACTCTAGCGATACGTTCCGTTATAATCTGTGCGGGAAGCCAGCAGACCATGTGCTGATGTGTAAATATTTGAACATTGGTTCTATTTCCAACCTTCACTGTGTATTGTAGATAAATGGCTGCTGTTGTAGGGATGTACTTGCATAAATGAACATTGTTTATGACGATTTATTTGTTATGGTATTGTTGTAGTGTCGTGTGTTGACCCTAGTTATGGTATTATATTGGAAGGTCGGACCGTTTTAAACCCCTCTGTGAAGCGGGAATGTGGGTGAGAGGCCCTGCTGGATCGTGAACCACGAGCGTGCCCTCCTCATTAGCTTCTTTGTTTCCACTGATGAGCCGCCTCTCCTGCAAGGACAAATCTTCATGAATGCTTCTAGCCTCAACTCATTCCCCATCCAAGGTATTGCCAAAAACTCAGGTCTAGTTTCATACTTCAAGAGGTTGCCAAAGTACCTTGTCCTTTGAGCCGTGCGTGAAAAAACGTGTAAAATTTCTGCAGCTACAAAAGTCTATCTTAAACAGCTCCATTGAACACTCTTTGAATGAACAAGAATCTAAATGTAGAATGCACCTGAAGAAATATCAATACGGTATTTGTGAGACATTCTGATAGATTACATGACAAATATGCTATGAAAGTTCACCAAAGTAAGCTCTCCTGATCTTTTTCATATTAGCGCACAGAACAATCTATATATTAAGAATATTTATATACGTGGTTGGCTTTTCTTCACATTTCAAGAAAGTGAGTTGGCCAAATATCAGGGAACAGGCCAAATCAACATTTAGTTGATTTCTGTTCCACTAGATGGCGATCTGCCATCTAAAGGTTCATGTGAACGTGGTCAGGATATGCCTTTTTATTTTAATTATCTATATATATAAAAATGAATGTATGTCTGTTTGTCCTTTATGCCTGACCAAACCACTCATTGGATCGCCATGAAACTTTGGGAAGTTATTTAGTATAGTACTGGGAAGGTTTCTAGCAAATAAAATTTTTGAAATAACTTTTCGCCTAGATATAATCAAGATAAATATTCTAATTTATCTGTTATAATTCAACAATCTGCTCTAAATATTATCATGATGATACGATGATTTTGTAATGTAGAAAATTAGGAAAGACAAAATTCAGGATGACATGGCAATTATCTAGCAAATAAAATTTTTGAAATAACTTTTCGCCTAGATATAATCAAGATAAATATTCTAATTTATCTGTTATAATTCAACAATCTGCTCTAAATATTATCATGATGATACGATGATTTTGTAATGTAGAAAATTAGGAAAGACAAAATTCAGGATGACATGGCAATTTATTTGAGACAAGAATAATGATACAATTCAAAGGCAAGATACTATTCCTTTAACTTCCAATTACCGAGGGAACCAATTAATATTGATTTTATTCAACTTATCGAGAATTTTTCAAGGGACCGGGAAAAAATGTTCACTTTATGGAGAGATTCGTTAAACAAACCTTTACTCGGGTAAAACCCGGGCGAAGCCGGGAATATCCATTTCGTAGCTTAACCCGTCTCTCCAAGAGGCAGTCTCTTATTAAAGGTCTATTAGAGATTCTTTAATAGCAATTAGAATCTTCAATGAGAGACCACCAACAGGAGAAACAAGTTGATTCATGTTTTTAGGTGGTCTTTCTTAAGAGACTCTATTTACATATATTAAAATATGAAAAAATTAAAATATTTTATCAAGATAAATATTCTAATTTATCTATATATATAAAAATGAATGTATGTGTGTCTGTTTGTTTGTTTGTTTGTCCTTTATGCCTGACCAAACCACTCATTGGATCGCCATGAAACTTTGGGAAGTTATTTAGTATAGTACTGGGAAGGTTTCTAGCAAATAAAATTTTTGAAATAACTTTTCGCCTAGAAATAATCAAGATAAATATTCTAATTTATCTGTTATAATTCAACAATCTGCTCTAAATATTATCATGATGATACGATGATTTTGTAATGTAGAAAATTAGGAAAGACAAAATTCAGGATGACACGGCAATTTATTTGAGACAAGAATAATGATACAATTCAAAGGCAAGATACTATTCCTTTAACTTCCAATTACCGAGGGAACCAATTAATATTGATTTTATTCATCTTATCGAGTATTTTTCAAGGGACCGGGAAAAAATGTTAACTTTATCGAGAGATTCGTTAGACAAACCTTTACTCAGGTAAAACCCGGGCGAAGCCGGGCGGGTCCGCTAGTATATATTAAAAATAAAGAAGGCATCTCCTGACCACGAGCACATGTGCTTTTTAGATGGCAGAGCGCCATCTAGTGGAGCAAGAATAAACTAAACGTTTATTTAGCTTGCTCCGTGATATTTGGCCAACCCAATTTCTTGATAAATCAAGAAAAGTCATCCACGAACGCGTTTCGCGCTGTTGGCGCTCGTCAGCGTGAAGTAGACTGTAACCACTGCGACCAAAAATATTTTTGGACCCAATGGCTTCTTGAGAAATCAAGAAATGGGTATTTAAGGCCAAATTTGCGTAAAGACGCTTAACACATGAAAAAACAAAAAAACAAAAAAAAAAAAAAAGATAAGTGGGTCAGGTGTTGATATTAAAAATAAAAAAGGCATCTCCTGACCACGAGCACATGTGCTTTTTAGATGGCAGAGCGCCATCTAGTGGAGCAAGAATAAACTAAACGTTTATTTAGCTTGCTCCGTGATTTTTGGCCAACCCAATTTCTTGATAAATCATATATATATAAATGAACACTATATATATGTAAGAATTTGAAACTATTTCAGACGCGTATGATTCTTTCAAAAATTAAACAATTTTCAATTTCTTATAACAGATGGCGCGCTAATGCATCATATTACAATATATGTGTGGTTAAATTTGTTGGATATTATTAAAAGTTGATCAACATTTGACGGATTTATAACATTACTGGACGGGGGAATTGGTAAACTATTGGATGAGCGAGCCAGTGTTGAACCTTTCTTCCATTGTTCCACTGAACCCCCATCTCTGAACAATAATGAACCTTCAAATTCTTACTATTAGAGCAAAGTATTCCATACAATAGTTGTGGTCTAGGGATGTAAATTGGACGGCAGGTTTCATCACTGATGAGCCAAGCCCCTTTTCTAAAAAATATTTGTCTTTCTCGTTTGGTAATTGTATAAATTAAAAAAAAAATGGGTGGATATATTATTTGTATATATTTAATACATAAATTTCGAGGAATATTTCTGTGTTTGAGTGTTTAAGAATTCCTATAGGTCTCATTTTGAAGCGAACCGTCCAAAATTCCGCGGTATGGTTATTCATATACCTTAGTGTCGTCAGCTTAGGTTCATGCATCCTCTTCTCCTATGACATTCTCACAAATTATATGGGAATGTATTTAGAGTTCTTTATTCATTCTACTTTAACGCTATTTTTATAATTAGTGTTAAAAACTTATTCTGAAATATTGAAATAAACTTCACAGCACTTTCTGAGTTTGTCCTTACAGAATGCCGTGGTACCATTGACATGTTGAACACAACTCAATAAAATTGAAATCTATGGAGAATATAAATTTCGAAATCATCAAGTAAGTGATGACGTGGTATGGAGGATTGTGGTTCCGACATGTTTGAAGGACAGTTCCTACCAGGTTTTGAGGATTGCTTAGAACACGGAAGGGCACAAGTTATGGAGGATTGTAAACCGAACAATTGGACGACAAGGCGATAGCTCCATCCGGCCACCACATCCGTCCTTACATTCCGCACCTATCCTGTGCAACGACTTCTTCAATTAGCCCTTGGAATGTCGAGAAAATGTCAACACGCTGTCGCCGCCCAATTAACAGCGACAAATGAAATCACAGCGGGGGACGACGGGTGGGGCTGTCTCCTCACGATTCATCATTTAACGGAGTTTTCCTCAGGATCATTCGCGCGAGATTTTTTCAATCTTAGCTTGATGCCCGGATAGGATCCGAGGCCGCTACAAGGTACGCATCACTCTTCCGTCATGTGACGGCCTTTCAGCTCTTGGAAAACTTTTTACAATATCATTACTTTTTTGGGGTAACTTTTAAGGTAAAATGTCGATATTATTTTGGTACAAACACTCAATACTCTCAACACATTCACATTTCCAAAAGAAATTCCTCATATTCAAATATAGCTTCTTAGCATTGAATATTAATTACGTATCATGAATATATCTAAAAAAAGGTCTTTATAACTTTGGGAATTACTTTTTCGAATGATTTTTACTCATATGATGTTCGTTTTAGAAAATTTATTTCACCTTAACAATAATGTAGTATGAACCCGACCCTAGTATTTTACAAGATAGAGCGGGCAGCTGTGGAAGCGCCTACACGAACCACCATGTCTTACAGAACAATTTTTTCTCCAGCATTTCGCAAAGGAGATCTAAGGTGGCTTGATACGTGAACATGATAATATTCTATGAAAAGAAAAGTAATGCATATTTCCACAATCAAAACAGAATATATAGATATATCGGGGCTATATTCGTGCTATTCTCTTAATATATGTCTAAAAAGGAAGGGATTTGTAAGAAAGAGATGATACTTGAAGCTTCTCTCTACCTGGCAATGAGGGGTAGAATATGATGATAAATATTTCCCAGGTCAATTCCTTAGTGGTGGCGTCCGTAGAAAGCTGCGATGTCATCAGTGACGCAGCTGCCATTGCAACAGGACCATCGTAACCGTGTCATCTCAGTCACTAAATTGGCGACCTTCTTGACAACGCAACCTGACAGCAGCATGGATCTCTTTCAGGGATAAGACGAGCTTCGTAGGGAGAAGAAGACGATATTTGATGTGGTGCAGTTATAAATATAAAAACAAACTTAGGTTATAATAAAGACAACACTAAAATGATTACCTATATACGATATTTAGTCACTACTATTATCATCACACCCAGAGAGAAGAAGCAAAAATCTTTCGAATTCACCAAGATCTGTGTTATGCTTGTGAGGAGTGTCAGAGGCAATTTTATGATAAACATATTAGTTGGGATTTTTTTTCAGCTGTGAAGGAAGTTTTCTTCCTTAAAAATGAGCATCGCTCATCTAAGCATTCACTGCATTCACTTTAGAAGTTAACAGGCTGTAAATATCTATTTCATGTTCTTATTATGAAATAATTCCTCCTTTTTATATATTTGTAACTAATCAATATTCAGGATATATGAGAAATAGAAACGTTTTTTTTATTGCTTGACCTCTGTGTGAACAAAGAAGGATCTCACACAATTTTATCATTAAACCAAACTATATGTCATGTTAGATTCAATGGGAACTGATTCATATGAAATGAAATCGCAGTGGGGATCTTCCAAGGTAAATCAACAAATATGGAAGTCTGTGAACAAACCTACTAATGGTAGCCAGTCTCAAGTGTCACATGATCTTATCATGATCTCATTTTACCTAGATAATGAAGCCCAGAGCTTCCTCAACTATCTTTCAAATAGAACAAGACAGAAGTTCCAGTTCATTTCGATGTCGACCATATTCCATGTGTCGAAATTGCCGTGTACCTGAATTACATTAATGAATTGAAAAATCTAGGTTTAATTAGTATAGTTTTTATTACTATTATTATATTTTAAAATATTCTATATTTATACCATTAATTTAGTGGTTACTAGCCGAATGACCCGGGCAACGGCCAGGTTTTGCCCGATTAAATGTTTTTATTCAAATACTATTCTTTAGAATTATAAATTGGCGCCGTGGATTTCACTCTTGTGAAACGTCCCGCTCCAAACTTTGTGTCAGAGAAGCGATATTTTTATAAAGAGATGATCTGGCTTTGTGTCTTCTGCTCGAATGAATGTTTTGCTGTTAGAATTTTGTTTCTGCACACTAAAAATGAACTGGCTTCACCCGTGGTCTCAGCTTTTTGGAATTATCCCGGTATAATTTTGTATCTGATAATCAAACATGATACAGAAATATTGTCATAATCATTTTCTGACTATAAAACAACTATTTTTGCCCAGAACCTGTCAATTTTAATTTTTATTGGCTAAAAATCCGATAAATATATTTTCCAGATTTTTCTCTATGTCCTGTCAAAACACGTTTTACATGTACATTAGGTCAGCTGATATTACTTCCCATCTTCACCGCTAGAGGCTCTGCTTGCGAGCGAAAAAGCAAATTTGCAACGCAATTTGCAAATAACTCGAAGAATATTCGGGATAGAGACCTGAAATTTTCACTATAAGTTTTTTCAGATTCTACCCTTTATACTGTTAAAATTTCAGTCAGATTAGTTACGTATTGTGGACGTGTATAGCCGACATAGGAACAAACACACATACATACATACACTGACTTTTATATATATAGGGATAATTCTAACAATATATTAAACGTTTAATAATATGTGTGTAAATAAACTTTATTTCTTGTATAATTATTGCTCTAAAATGTAAATTTAAATAACTTTCACTCTCTTTAAAACTAGAAATAGTTTGTATATATACTTTAAAACTATCTAAACAAGATAAAATCCTCTGGAGTGACTTGGTAATGAGAGAAAATTCAAAGACAAAGAGGATAAGTTTCTTTTTATGAACATGCGTTCGAGCTTTCGGGCACAATGTCGCCCTTCAACAGGAATAAAACTACACGGAGAATCAAGATACGTATATATATATACAGGTGATTAGCATAAACAAGAGAACTATTAGTTTTTAGAGAGATAAAATTTAAGTTTTATGTGTGATATACAAATCGGGTAATAGGAGAAATGTGATTATGCTAATATATGGTTTAATCTGCTAGTTAAAGAATCTATAGGTTGCTGTGTGACCAGATTATGTAAATATTTCATTATAAAGTTCCGGAATCTCAATGTGCCTATTGATGCTATTATATTTCAGAGATAACAACGCCTCGACAACCAATCTTTTATATTTATGTTGAATGTTAGAAAAATGCGAACGGGGTTCTATTGTATTAAAAGTATGTCCTGTATTTGAAATGTGTTGGGCTATGAGGGATCTAGGGTCATTATTTCTGATATTTCGGATATGTTCATCAATTCTGTCTTTTATGTGTCTACCAGTTTCTCCTATGTATAGGCTAGAGCAATTATTACATTTTACTACTATTTTATTACTATGTACATAAAATAGTACAAACATTTACACGCAAATATCCACATAGGATATAGCGTGTGTTTTGTAATAAATACAAATTTAAAATGTGTCGAAATTACTTTGTGCACAGAAAAGACGCGGTTTGCAGGAAAATATGAAGTTCCAGTTTTAACTAATCCTGAATTCATGGCAATTTTATTCACCAAGCCCACACGCGGCACACTTGTGTGAGGAGAGAGATAACGAGACGATGTATTCTTGTTCGGTTCATCTTTTGTCCACTTCGTAGTTCTATCCAAAAAAAGTTTCTCTACGTAAATAAACACACATCAACATATTTCTCATTACAAGCTTCTTTATATCAATCAATACGTTCAGTCTTATCGTTCAGTTCTGCCTCTCTATGAGAGATACAGAAAAGGAGCGGGGGGAAAAAAAAAGGAAGAAATAAATTCGAATTTACAACGTTTATGATAAAAAGCTGATGCAACAATACAGAGCCATAATATTTTTGAAATTATAAGTGTATTTATACTTATACAATTATATATTCTTAAATATCAAGATTTAGGCGCTTGCAAAGTTGGTAAATCACAAGGCCCTGACGGCTCACGGTGAAGTGGCGTGTGTGAGAATTGAATGTCGGGAACCAAGTTCACCCACATAAAAGAAAGGACAAAGACATTTAATACCGGAACTATGGCACTCACACAACCATCTTGAGCGCTAAGCCAATTCTTTCTGCACGATTTTCTCCCCACAAACGTTTTACTTGAATTCTAATAAAGACAGTAAGGCTTAAAACTTCCTGGGTTCTTTGACTTTAGGATTTTGTAGAGGCCGCCTTGGTGAGATTTGAATTCAAAAGGAAACTGTCCGCGGATATTTTCTCAGCCAAATCTCCTCATCCATCAACCGCCCCCAGCGACACAACTCCCTGCCAAAGTGACATAGGTGGCTTGCGACTTTCTACTATACATCAACTTCAACCAGCTCATCTCTTCGTGTCAACAACCTCACAACAATCACATTAAACCGTTCTTTTTCTTTCCAATATGTATTCCTTAGTACTTTCTCTAGTTGAACTGTGTCGACTTACAGTAATACCCCGGAATTTACGCCATTTCAGAGTTCAACGGCTCTTTCGGCCGCAGGGTGCGTCTTGCTGTAATGCGTTGTTCTACATGAACGCTACCCACATATACTACACTGATCTACTTTCGAAAGCTCTCGACTATCTCTGGACTAGTTCTTAATACAATCCCGGCTTCAATCGTAGATTTACTGCACTATACTGACCAACCAATCGAAGCACGAGCTTAAGGAGTGAAAGAGGAGTTGCAATAAGAATATTAGTTTAAAAAAGGGGGGCATGAAAAAAAAAAGAGAAAATAATAAATAATTAGAGAAAAAAAGTTCAAGCAAAATTGAACAGGTTCCTAGGATGAAGAGGAATTAGGCTTAAGAGAGTACAAGTTTGTTGGACATGTAGATTTTTTTTTGTTAAAGCAACTGTATAAGCCATTGGGATATTCGCATGTAGGTAGCAGAATAAATACAGTAACATATAGGCCATTCATAGCCAAGGATTAGACGAATAATAAACTTTAGCATATTTTAGAGTTTATAATAAATAACATAATTATTAGATACTGACAGCTTCGCTCGGCTTCTTCCCGAGTGATTGTTTACCAAAATATTGATTTAATAATTGCTATTTTTTATTATTATCATTCTCTAATTAGTAGTCATAAGGATTCTAATTATATACTACTAGCGGATGTACCCGGCTTCGCCCGGGTTTTACCCGAGTAAAGGTTTGTCTAACGAACATTTGTTAAAACAATTCTCTATAAACTTATAAAAAAAAAATAATAGATATATTTTGATAATTTGAAACTCGTAAATTTGAATCTCTCGATAAAGTGAACATTTTTTCCGGTCCCTGTGTGCTGTATCATCCTGAATTTTGTCTTTCCTAATTTTCTACATTACAAAATCATCGTTTTATCTAGTGAACATTTTTTCCCGGTCCCTTGAAAAATACTCGATAAGTTGAATAAAATCACACACACACACACACACAAAAGCCTTTATTAAGACACACAGGTCTTACAGAGGATTCTCCTTGGGGTTACAAAACGGAGAAACCTATGAAAGTGGGAAATAAAAAATGGAGAAAGATTATATACATTTGGTAAATATATACAGATTATAAGAAAGAATAAAAAAATAAGAAGAATTAAAAAAAATCAAAAAAAGAAAAAAAATTTTTTTGGAAATATGGATGGGAGAAGTGGAGAGCGAAAAGAGGAATGAAAACAGGTATTTACATATGGAACAAGACAATTTAAGCTTTCACACAGCACAGGTGGGCCATGTATTTTTTAAGAAATCTTTAAGAGATTTCCCAGGAAAATCCGCGTGTTCAGGGTTGTAAGGTAAACACCGTTTTATCAGTGTGGGGTTAACTTATCGTATCTGCCTAAACAAATAATTGGATGTTGGTTCTGTCTTTCTCATCAAACAGAAATTTTTGGTATGTTTGAATGTTCGGTTAAGTCTTTCTTTTTTACAGCATTTTTATGGAAGTTATATAGATTTAGAGCTACTGAACTATTGTCTATAAAGTTGGATAATAAAGAATATAATGTGAAGTGTGTATGGCCTATCTTAGAGAAGAGTATTTTTCTTTCCGTGTCAAGAGGCATGCATTCAAATATATAATGTTCTAATTCATTTTCGGTTCTATTTTTGCATAGTTGGCAATACAAGTCTTCTGTCCTTAGATATTTTATATGGTCTTCTCGATATAAAACAAATAGAATTCTCAATTGCGCAATGAGGCGTTTAGCCGGCAGTGGGAGTTCACTTAGTAGATAGTTCTCTGCTGCGAATGTTTTATGTAAATATTTGTAGTGTGTGTGTAGCTTCGAATTGGTTATTCTTGATTGATCGGTTTGGATAGACTGTTCTATAGTGATTCTGATAATTTGAGGTATTGCTTTCTGTAGAATATTGGGGTCTGAACAATTCTTTAACCACATGAATCCAGTTGAGTTTAAGTTGAATAAAATCAATATTAATTGGTTCCCTCGGAAATTGGAAGTTAAAGGAATAGTATCTTCGCCTTGGAATTGTATCATTATTCTTGTCTCAAATAAATTGCCGTGTCATCCTGAGATAATCTTACTTTTGATAAATAATCTTTAAGATAATAAACTTAGTGATAATAAAGCTTATAGATAAAAAACTTGTTATCATCGTCGCAATGGTGGCGCTGCTTGCGAGTTAAATCTACAAATCTGCAAATAACTCTAAGGATATTCAAGATATTCAAGAAATTATTTTTCAAAAACCTTCCCGGGGATATACCTAATAATATCCCAAAATTTCACGGCGATTGGATGTATGGTTTTTGAATCTATAGAGTACAGACAAACAGACAGACATTCAATTTTATATATATATAGATTACTAGCCGAAATACCCGGGCAACGCCCAGGTTTTACCCGATTAAATGTTTTTATTCAAATACTATTCGTTACAATTATAAATTGGCGCCGTGGATGTCACTTTTGTGAAACGTCCCGCTCCAAACTTTGTGTCAGAGAAGCGATATTTTTATAAAGAGATGATCTGGCTTTGTGTCTTCTGCTCGAATGAATGTTTTTCTGTTAGAATTTTGTTCCTGCACACTAAAAATGAACTGGCTTCACCCGTGGTCTCAGCTTTTTGGAATGTTTCCCGTTATAATTTTGTATCTGATAATCAAACATGATACAGCAATATTGTCATCATCATTTTCTGACTAAAAAAAAAACAACTATTTTTGCCCAGAACCTGTCAATTTTATTTTTTATTGGCTAAAAATCCGATAAATATATTTTCCAGATTTTTCTCTATGTCCTGTCAAAACACGTTTTACATGTACATGAGGTCAGCTGATATTACCTCCCATCTTCACCGCTTGAGGCGCCACAGAACCATATCATATTTTCTCTATAGATACCTTAGGGGGATTACATAAATACGGATCATCCAAACATAGCATTCATTTAATAGTTGATCACCTATCTCGTTATTTATGGGCATTCCCTAGTAAATCCACCACAGTAGATTCATATGTCACATGCTTGAAAACAATATTCCAAACCCATTCCCCAAAGTTAATAATTAGTGATAGAGCACCAGCCTTTTTAAGTAGTAGATTTAAAAATTTCCTTAAGCAGCATAACGTTAAACATTTATTAACAAGCTCTCATAATCCACAATTCTACAATAGTCAATAGACTTAGATGCAAATATAATACACATTCAAATATACCATGGACCAAGCACCTTCCAGATGTAGTGAAAGAATATAATTCAACCCCCCATACTATTACCGGATTTACCCCTATGTATCTTCTGCTAGGCATCCCTCCCTATGACACAACAACCGACTTAAATTTACAAACTTATCCACCCATAGAAGAATCAAGAAAACTAGCAATTCAAAGAACCCAAAAATTCCATGAAAACAGTAAAATAATTTACGATAAAACACACCCCATTCCAGACTTTAAAATAGGCGATCAGGTATTAGTTCAAACATTTTTCTACCCCAATACAGGATAACTAACTAGTAAATATAATGGACCATATACAATACTAAAACAGTTATCCCCAGTCACCTATGAAATTGACAGACCAAACCAACCTCAGAAGAAACAAACGGAAATCATACATGCAAACAAATTAAAACATTTTCATCCTTCAGACAACTTTAAAATAACACATCATATGCAAAACAGTTCGACAATCAATCAAATTAACAAAAATGTAGATTTAATAACTTTTGATAGTGGTGAGCCTTCTATAAGCGATTGTGTTTCCATTTTGGATCAGAGGATAACCCTTATTACAATAGTTCTAAGTTATTAAAACCTGCTTCAATTGAGAAAGATAAACAGTTGCTTGTTGTCTTTCAACACATCCTTATGTAAATTGTTATTCTTAGATCACATTGTCTTTTTTTGGGTATGATTATTACTTTCACTTAATTTTCTTGATTTAAATAGGCATTCCTTGTTTGCATAATTTTTCTTAATATATTTGTTTACTAGCGGACCCGCCCGGCTTCGCCCGGGTTTTACCTGAGTAAAGGTTTGTCTAACGAATCTCTCGATAAAGTTAACATTTTTTCCCGGTCCCTTGAAAAATACTCGATAAGTTGAATAAAATCAATATTAATTGGTTCCCTCGGTAATTGGAAGTTAAAGGAATAGTATCTTGCCTTTGAATTGTATCATTATTCTTGTCTCAAATAAATTGCCGTGTCATCCTGAATTTTGTCTTTCCTAATTTTCTACATTACAAAATAATCGTATCATCATGATAATATTTAGAGCAGATTGTTGAATTATAACAGATAAATTAGAATATTTATCTTGATTATTTCTAGGCGAAAAGTTATTTCAAAAATTTTATTTGCTAGAAACCTTCCCAGTACTATACTAAATAACTTCCCAAAGTTTCATGGCGATCCAATGAGTGGTTTGGTCAGGCATAAAGGACAAACAAACAAACAAACAGACACACATACATTCATTTTTATATATATAGATAAATTAGAATATTTATCTTGATGAAATATTTTAATTTTTTCATATTTTAATATATGTAAATAGAGTCTCTTAAGAAAGACCACCTAAAAACATGAATCAACTTGTTTCTCCTGTTGGTGGTCTCTCATTGAAGATTCTAATTGCTATTAAAGAATCTCTAATAGACCTTTAATAAGAGACTGCCTCTTGGAGAGACGGGTTAAGCTACGAAATGGATATTCCCGGCTTCGCCCGGGTTTTACCCGAGTAAAGGTTTGTTTAACGAATCTCTCCATAAAGTGAACATTTTTTCCCGGTCCCTTGAAAAATTCTCGATAAGTTGAATAAAATCAATATTAATTGGTTCCCTCGGTAATTGGAAGTTAAAGGAATAGTATCTTGCCTTTGAATTGTATCATTATTCTTGTCTCAAATAAATTGCCATGTCATCCTGAATTTTGTCTTTCCTAATTTTCTACATTACAAAATCATCGTATCATCATGATAATATTTAGAGCAGATTGTTGAATTATAACAGATAAATTAGAATATTTATCTTGATTATATCTAGGCGAAAAGTTATTTCAAAAATTTTATTTGCTAGAAACCTTCCCAGTACTATACTAAATAACTTCCCAAAGTTTCATGGCGATCCAATGAGTGGTTTGGTCAGGCATAAAGGACAAACAGACATACATTCATTTTTATATATATAGATTCTTTGTTGACAAAAAATGCATTTTTTTGCTTATATTTAAACTAGTGTTGCCACCTGTCAATTACAAATGTAACTTTTTTTCTTCTCAATTTTTTTATATATAAATACCTTGCATGTTAGCTATTCCTTTTCATTTTGATTGTTAATTATCTTAATTTGGCATTGTCTTTGCCCTATCTATTAAGACTACAAATCTAATATGATCAAGGACAAAGACATGCCACATATCTTTCTTGCTATTTCTTGATTTTTTTTAAAATGTAACTCTCTTATTTGTCACTTTCACCTTTTTGTATAATAACCTAAACTCTATATTTCAAAGAGGGGAGATGTTGTAAATAATTTTGTAATATTATTTTCTACATAAATTGTATTTTTTTTATTATTTATTTCATAGATGAACTCTGTGACGCCGAGAAGTCCAGACGGCGCGGATGTAAATATAAATATTGTTTTGTTTTTTTTTTTGCTTAGTAATACTTTTTTTTGTTTGTTTTTGTTAGCCAATATGTAAATTTGCAATATTTTGTTTTAATTAAGTTTTTTTTTTTTTTTTGCTTTCAATTTTTGAGGTATTCTACCTATTAAGATGCCTCAAGATTATTATTACCATTGAATTTGAAAAACTGTGACGATTTGGTTATTAAATAAACCCGTCAAGAGTGGAGTGCTTGATCTCATCTCCCCACCAGCACCATTTTTCTTTTAAAATAGAAATCAAAATATAATATACATATACTCTCAGGTAAAATGCACTCGGGTAAAACCCAAACGTTGTCCAGGCCATTCGGCTAGTAAACATCTCCGAGTAGTTGGCGACATATGTAGGCTCCAGGAACCTGGGGGTTAATACAAGATATTAAAATTCCTATAAATAATAAATAACGTACTCCTCGCAAAAGATTTCTTTACTAATTTATTAATATTCGCAAGATTTCATGTTAAAACTATTCCACAAGCGTTTCTTCTAAATGTAAAAATATCAAAATATATATTTGTAAAAAGCCCTTACGTGCGATTGGGTTTGAACCTACCAGTCTTGCTTTGATCATTGCTTTTAGAAATTTGTTTCCAATATTCACTGATATTTCGATGCCAAATATTCTGTTAATTTTATCATTTTTGTGTTTTACCTTGTCTTGTGATATCCATTAAAAGGCTAGGGAAGTTCAATATTCCGGTTTATGTTATTTTATTGAGATTTGATGGCTTCTAAATATAATATTTCTGTTTTCGAAACTTTATTCTGATAATGGGGGTCGATGGAAGGGTGGTCTAAACCGTTGGTTTTCGTCCGCTACGACCCGGAATCGAATCCCGCATTGGGCATTTTTTTTCTAAAAAAAAAAATGCTCCAATGGCCCCCGATACTTGCAAAAGTCCAACCCCACCAGCGAGTACAAGTAACCAAACAGGGCTCTGAGATATGTGTAAGTGCCTAAATCGAACAGCTTTCTATATGTATAGACATGTGGTGCACTTACAGTAAAATCAGTCGCCAACTTCTTCCCATCATGATCATCATGACCTGTGCCACGTGTACTATGGATAATAATAATAATATTGCCACGTGGAAAATTAGGGAAGACAAAAAACTTCAGGAGGAAACAAAATTTATTTCAAGGAAGGACAAACTATCAAAGGTAAACAAAAGATAAGCCACGAGGGAAATTTACAGAGTCGCAAGATATAAAACATAAAAATGACCACTGTGTTAAATAAAAAATAATAAAATTAAGAAATACTATGTTACATAAATAAAATTAATAAATACTATGTTACATAGCTTCTTCCCTATGGGAGCTGTGACCCACAGCTAGCAATTATTGTAGATACTGACGTGGATTTGACGTGCTTCAGCCAAGGATTCCATCGAAGTCTTGGAACTTTGTCCCTAGTACCTTTGCGTCCATTTTCTTGCGGCGTGAAGAGCGGCTTTGTCGTCGTATCGTCGTCTATAGGGACATCGTCATCTTGGAAGGAAGTCTTGGCTTTGACACGGCGGTGGAATCCTGGAGCCAGTCTCTAAAAATGTAGATCACAGCACCCATGGCTTCAAATTCTTCTCGGCGATCTTCAGTTTGTCTTCCCTAACTTACCCAGCATCTCCACCAAAATGCCACGTGGAAAATTAGGGAAGACAAAAAACTTCAGGAGGAAACAAAATTTATTTCAGGGAAGGACAAACTATCAAAGGTAAACAAAAGATAAGCCACGAGGGAAATTTACAGAGTCGCAAGATATAAAACATAAAAATAACCACTCTGTTAAATAAAAAATAATAAAATTAAGAAATACTATGTTACATAAATAAAATTAATAAATACTACGTTAAAATATTCTGATAATGACATTCAACATTCTGAAGATTAAAAATGTGACGAGTTTTATTAGATGTTGGGGTATGGGCGAATTTAGGGTCATTGTTTCTTATATCCCTACTATGTTCTTTCGTTCTGCTTTGCATGGTTCTGTTGTTTCTCCTATATAGAGGTGGCGGTAACTAAAAAGTCTAGTAATTCTCTTACTATTGCTTCAGAACCTTTGCGGCATATCATTATTCAATATATCATTTAACCTGTTGAAGACAAGACTACTGAACCTTGACGTTCCTAAATGAATCTTGAGCACCCTATCACTTGAATGGATCCTATCACTGGGATAGAAGTTCTCGGTACTGTAATGCAATCACCAAACAACAAAGTTGCTGGAAGAGAGAAACCTGATCTTTAATAAGCATTCTCAAAGTTGTCACGCCAATGCCAATATGGGCTGAAATGTGCAATCATTGCCTCCAAGCAGTGGTCTCCAATTAGAAACTACCTAAAGATGGCTAAACCTGGTCTCTCTTGGAGATGGCCTCTTATCAGAGACTCTTTCCAGACCAGGCAAAGTCATGAGTAGTCTTTCAACATAGTTTCTGATGAAAGATCACTTCCAGGAGAGACCGGGTTTGGACATGTTTTAGGTTATGATATCTCTATGAGAGACTCTACTTCACAATCCATATTTCTGGAGAAGGGAAAGAACACACATTGGCAAAAACAAAGTGATATCGTCTACTATAGTACCAAGATCTCTATCAGCAGGCATCATCCAGCGGCTACCCGACCTGCAGAGTTGGCTCTTCGGACAATGGATGGATGACAACGCCAACTCCTTTCTCGCGTCAACAAAGACGTCCATCTACAAGTTCTTCCTGAGCTTTGAGGTGAGGGGAGATAACGAAGATCTCCTGATTATTTGGAGAAATACTCTTTGGCGATGGGGACACCTCCTCGATTGTATATAATTGTACACATTTTCGTTTATATATCTTTCAAATTAGTGCAAAATATAGTGTGTGTATATAAATATATAGTGTATAACTATAGTGTATAAATATATAGTGCAAAATATATATAAAATAAAAACATCCACCACAATTATAAAACACAGAATGTATGTTGTTATACCAGCTTGCTGTTTGGCTACTTTGTGGACATTAGTTCCCTTCTCATTCCTGTCATTATATAACTTCCCCGAGCGATTCTAAACAAAGATAAATGAATAAAGAATACAATAAATACCTTTTTTAAAATGTATTTATTATGCCAAGACCCAGAACGAAACACTATAAAGGAATGACAATACATCCAGATGGCACAAGAACCTACAGGACATGCAACAATTATCCTGGTGTGGAACTAACACCTACCCACATATTCTCATTCCCAGCAATGGCCGCAACCTTGCAGAAAATTGACATGGACCCAGAACAGCAGCTTTACGCAACCAAGATAGTGACCATTGCGACTGCTGTGATAGAGATGCACGGGGCATCTGAGGCTCTTCATTGGACACGACAACAACAACTGTATTTATTTATCTATTGACGATTTTCGATCAAACTCTGCAGCTGTGGCAGAGGAGCTATGTACATATTCACTGTACATATTTATAACTATTTGTAAACGACTCATTATCATTCATTGATTAGTGCGAATTGTTGACTTTGACAATGTATTTATCAAGATGTCAATAAGTATTTTTTTTTTTTAATTGTCAAAAATTGCCTCTCTCTCTTCCTCGCAGATGATGGATGATCCAATGGTATTCTCGACTTCTACAAGATAATCAGAAATATAAATTATTTATTTTATAGCTCGTATGTATGTTTGTTTGTTTTTGATGTTCCATTGCAATTACTGCAATGATATAATGCAAAAAAAAAACTTTTAAAATCTTAATATCAAATTTTTCAATATTTGCATAGAGTGGGAGAGATATCTTTTTCTATTCAGATTGTTGTGTGAACTAAATATTCAAAAAAAATAACCTTTCCGTTCTAAGAAGTAATAAAAGCTAACGGCGACGAGAGATTCTCTATCAAAGAGATATAAGCTTGGCGAGCTTTCAGACAATAACGTCCTTCAACAGGCTGTTCCTTCTTAGAAATGATTTCCTGCGATTCCTCCTATTATAATAACCTTTCAGTATTTTAATAAATTATTTTTATATAACGACATTTCACGTTTTTATAATTGAAACTATGTTTTTTTGTTGTTGTTGTTGTTGTTGTTGTGTACTGGGAGAGGGATATATTGATTCTTTATGTGTCTAAAGTATTCTTCGACTTAGTCGGGTTTCTGTCTTTCTTCCAGTCGCACTTATGTATAATGCATTGCATTCGTAACATGGACTTAGTACATATAAATTTTTCTGCTTGACTTTGTGTTTGGCTCAGCAAAAGGTTTCCTGATAATCGTGGATCAACATCCACACGGAATATATATATTTTTTAATTCATTTTACAAACTAAGAATACATAAAAGGTTGTTCCATTTTCCAGTGTCCTGTTGGTTTTTAACGAAAGAATAAGCTTTCTTGATACTCTAGCTATTAATGTTAGTTTCAAAGAGCCGCAAGTTCCGTAGGCCTAATCGCAAGGCCTTCCGCCCGTCCATGTGCAAATATAAAAATAGCATGTTCAAATATTTAAAAGAGTGTAAATAGCAGCAATGGCGTTTATATTTAAGAGGACAGTTGTAGAATCCCCGGGGGCATGATGGCGAACGGTCTAAGATGAGACTGCTGAGTCACTGGGGTTGGATTTCAGAAAGGTGAGAAGAGATTCTGTCCTCCTAGAGGCCAACCTCGGGACTTAGATGACACGTAATCTAGAGATACTAGGGGACACTGCGATATTTGTCGTCTGTATAGACTGTATGACACCATAACGTGCCACCTCTGAACATGTCACCGCCTGTAGTCTGTGTGACAACAAGGTAAGATACTATATGGAATCAAAACACGTATCTGTGAAGGCAACACAGCATGTAGACTGTGTCCAGGACAAGTAGACTGCCTGACACCAGGAATGTAGACAGTTCTGTGGCGACCAATCCTTGACAATATCAGCAGCTTCCTGTTTGCCAGTTTGCGATAAGAACTTGTTTACGGCCCTCCAACACATTGCGGAGGTCATGCCCAGGATGCATTTTAATTTGCATTTTGTTTATTCCAGACTATTAGCGGTGACAACCGTATTGCGATATTTTCGCCCAGTTACAAATATCTATGAATTTGCCGCAATATTTTATCCTATACATAGAAGACCATAGTGAGGCACAAATCTCGCGTGATGAATGTTCAACTGGATATATAATGTACTCATACTCGATTTTGGAAGGGGTTGCGAATGGTGCACGCGGGAGAAATAAATTTAGATTTGATTTGTTGGAATATGGGTGGGGGAGTGATTTCAATTAATATGAAATTTCTATGTGGGCAGGCAGAACTTATAAGTAGTTGGAGATCACACTTCGAGTAACCTCTTATGTGAGCTCTCAATATTATCAACCCAATTACAAACTGCAATCCTATCAGCAAACTCTATTGGCTAGATGGATGGATTATAGGACTTGTCGGGGACAGCCTAACAAAAGAATGTTTGATAACAAAAGTCTGGTATGGATGCACGTAGTTTCGACAAGCCTGGTATGGAGACACGTAGTTTTTCTCCAAAAACAAAATAGAATTAAGCACACAGTTTTTACAAGTCAAGGAAGGACGTACGCAGTTGTATCAAACCTGAAAAAGAGATGCGTAGTTTCTCCTAGTCTGGTATGGACGCAGACAATTTCTCCTAGTCTGGTATGGACGCAGACAATTTCTCCTAGTCTGGTATGGACGCACGCAGTTGTATCAAACCTGAAAAAGAGATGCGTAGTTTCTCCTAGTCTGGTATGGACGCACGCAATTTCTCCTAGTCTGGTATGGACGCACGCAGTTGTATCAAACCTGGAAAAGAGATGTGTAGTTTCTCCTAGTCTGGTATGTGTGTGTAGTGATAGTAGTATTGCCAAGTACATACACACACTTATACACAATTACATTTATAACATAACACAAGCAACGCATACATTTCTCCTCCCCGCCTATCAGAAAAAAAAATATATTTTTTTTTCCACGAAAATAATTGCACTTTTGAAGATCACAGATCTACCCATTTCACATGTTTTATAAAATTCAGACACAAAGCGCTCGGTAAGCTCTTAAAGAATCTCTACCTACTTAAAGTTCTTTTAAATTCTCGAAACCAAGATTTTTTACCTCCACAGTTAGCCGCGGCCGGAGTTGATAAAGGTTTTGTTCCGCCATGCTTGAAAGTTTTTAGAGCCAGATAGAATTGTCGTTATACTTAAATTACTCCGTTTTTCCAGAGGCTTTGTCTAGCGGTCTGTTGCGGGGGGATGGTGTTCACTGATCGGTTTAATAATAGGCGGCACTCCTTTCTACCCGTGGTCCTCTGTTGTGTCCGACATATGTCCCTGGAATAATTGCCATTCTAAGGTGTAGTCCCATGTTAATCCATCTATTCTGATAAATCTATAGGATATTATATATATATATCGTAGAATGCAGGGCAACTATGGAGTCACTACGACAGAACTGAAAAGGAACTATATGGATAAATTAGAGAATTGCTTTCTTAACCAGAACTATTGTGGATCTGTGGCAGAAAATTACACTGAGAAAGATGACAGAATTATATCAAAACACCATTAGAACTATAGCAGAGTAATATTAGTTCACCATTAGAACTATGGCAGAATTATATAAGATCACCACTCTAGAGAACTACGAAAGAAATATGAGATCACCACTAGATATATGGCAGAATTATATGAGATCACCACTAGAACTATGGAATAATTATATAAAATATAGAGATTACCACTATATATATATAACTATGGCAGAATTATGACGCAACTGTGATAGAACATGAGCAGTTATAACAGGACTTCAGCAAAATTCTGGCATACCAAAATGAAACACAGTCAAAATGAAATTTTCCAGAGATAAGGCAGAACTATCATTAAAGATCTACTATAATAATATCGAATGAAATATGAATACAGAAAGAATTTGTTTTAAATATTTTACTCTAAATTTTCTTAAAAAAAAAATCTTTAGATGTTCCCCCTCGGTTGTGTGTTCTCGTATTTTGAAACAGTTTGTCCATTAGAACTTCGCCGTTTAATTCAAGGTCTTATTTAGCTTTCAAACGTTTCCCAATAACCCGAGTAAATTGATTTTCTTCGCGGCATGTGTTTGTTCCAAGAACGCCCTCTCCACTCAGCCTTGTGAGAGAGGGAAGTTTGTGTACACACAAATTACCACAAACCTGTTCAAATTTTCTGGAAACTTTTTTCTTTCAATTTGAAATTAGAAATGTCAAGTAAAAAACGGTACTTCGTGATGTGCCGTTATTTTCTCCTAAAAAAACACACGCGCGGCCGCAAAAACACGACGGAGGCATGTAAATGATCACCTCACGACGCCTGGTGTTGACACGGCGTCAAACTCTTTGTCAACCTTCAATTTAATCCAGGCTTGTCCCTGGCGGCCGTCCTTGAGGACCTCAAGCCACACCCCTGTCACCACATGATGGCTACCCGCTTTGTCAGTAAATCAGTAAACAACCAGGCCCAGAAGAAATCAATGCCGCCCCATACTTAATGTAAACATTCCTAATCAAGAATTGATTGAGGATATTTTCCTGGCTCAATTTTTTTTAAGATCAACATTTGAAGGATACAACAATGAATGAAAACCTGCAAACTTTTTTTCAAATACGTAAATAGATTAAACGTTATATACGAATACGAATCAAAATATCCCAGGCGATTATAAAGGTGGTGTGTTTAACAATTGTAATCCGTAAAATTTTCGATCAGAATTTGATTTAGACCCGTCGTTGATCTTTTGATTGAAAATTTGAGGATTACAACAAAGAAACACATCGCCTTTGTAATCTGTTATGATCTTTTGATCCATATTTATACATAGATTTGGGCGATTATAGATATATGCTACTGAGATTTCTATCTCTGTGCCTTTTAAAATTCTAAGAAAACTAAAACTGCGATGGGCCATTTGCTAAGATATGATAGCCTGGTCTAAAAGACTGATTGAAGGACATATTAGAAGCACACGATTAAAAGGACGCCCTTGTACTGATGTTGTAGAGGATCTGTGATATCTTACCACCACCATTTGAAAACTGGCTATGGATCGATCATCTAGGAGAAGTCTGCCTGAGGAGCCTGACCTCATCTCAAGTTGACTTTTTGTCTGAATTTTCCAAAACTAGTGTTGTGGCTGATTCTTTATCACCACTAACAAAGTTTTTTTTTTTACCCTGGAGATGAAAAGAAATGCATCGTTCTGACGCATAATTAAAAGGGAAAGGTGCCTCTTTAGATACATAAAAAATCTTCTCCCATCCATATTTCCAAAAATTTTTAATTTTATTTATTTATTTTTTAAAATTCTTCTTATTTCTTTATTCTTTCTTATAATCTGTATATATTTACCATATGTATATATTCTTTCACCATTTTTATTTCCCACTTTCTCCGTTTTGTAACCCCAAGGAGAATCCTCTGTAAGACCTGTGTGTCTTATAAAGGCTTTTGTGTGTGTGTGATACATAAAAAATCTCTGTACAGAAAGCTGTCGAAGAAATGTAAGCGTTGGTTGTTATCTCTTCTAAGTGTAAATTGGAGGTCTACGTTAGATGACTTTAAATGGTTTAATTTTTTCTGCAGATTTCTGAAATATATGGCGTCCATGTGACGAAGAAGCCACTTGTGTTTCAGTGATCCATATTCAGAGCGCATAAGACGATTTTAGCTATTACTGAAGATACATCATTTCCCATTAGGGTGTCTTGTATGAACCTTTGGGATTTATTATGCCTTCTTTTTATTTAACAACAACAACAACAAAAAAGCCTTTATTTAGGGTCACTGACCCTATACAGGATTCACCAGAGGTATGCATAAGAACAAAGCAGTGAGACAAAGGAAATAACGATATATACAGAGTAAGAAGAAAAAGAAAAAAAAAACAAGAAAAGAAAATAAAAATAAAAAATAAGAAAGAGGGAAGCAAGAAATCAACACAAAAAGAGTAGCAGTAAGAAAGTGAGGAGTGAGGAGTGAGTATCACTTGGCCTTCTTCTGAGATATGGACTTGTGGAAACCATAAAACGCCGTAGCAATATACTTATTCTGGGTCATATTGTCAATTATTGATGGAAGTGAAGCACAGAGTTGCCCAGTTTTGAGCATAAGGGTTATTCTTTCTTCTTTCAGAGCAGGGCAATCAAAAATATAGTGAGTGATTTCATTTTTTAGTTTTGAATTACAGAAGGTGCAAGTCGGGTCCTCACCGCAGAGCATCTTGGTGTGGTTTTCTCTAAAAAAACTCGAAAGTATTCTAACTTGTGCGAGTAGTCTTACAACCGGGAAAGGAAAATCTCCTAAAAGGTATCCCTCCGTCATGAAAGATATGTGAATGTCTTTGTAGTGAGAGTATGGCTTAGATTTATCCATTCTTGTAAGGTCGTTTTGTATAGATTGGTCTGCCGCTGTTTTTAAGAGCCCTGTAATCGTGCTCCTCAGCGTGCCTTCTTTTTATTTATCCTGTGTGTTGGCCTAATTTCTTGGTGCGAAGGGTCAGGCTAATTCAAACTTTCAAGTGTTCTTTATTGCCTTTGGGGAACTATAGTAAAATGAGAGAGATTAATAGGGATTAATAGTTTTTTACAAGAACTAACTGGATAAAAAAAAAAAAATATGGCTAACAAGTCGAACGTAACTTCTGAATTTTTCTTGAAAAATCTTCAATCTTCATGGTAACTTCTGAACACACTCAATTTACTAAATTGAAACAGCTCTGTATAGGAAAAAGTGGTCCTGCCTACACTCTGGTCAAAAACTATATATGAACTATATTTCTACAGGTAAACTCCGTATGATTGGAACAATTGTATAGCGAAAAACTAGTTTTACGAAGGAGCTTCTTTATTATGCTTGTGCTAGCTTTCGAACCTTTCGGTTCTTCAACAGGCGTGGCCAGTATGACTATACTAACAGGGTATAAGCGCGCTTGAGCCATTATATACAACATATATATTTACATGCGAAGTGATATTTCAAATATAATTAAAATAGAAATAAGAATTATGACTATGAAATATAAAATAAACTATGCAAATGAACTTAAAGATTTTTAGATAAAATTTTGGAAAATATACGCTAAAAGTTAAGTAAAATTATGATATTCACTTTATGTAAGTAGTGTGACACTTTAAAACCTGTATAGTTTAAAACCAATAAAATTTTAAAACACCTCAACACAGAAAAGCCAAGTGGGGGTCCACTCCAACCCGACCCACTCTCCAGAGCATACAACGGGACAACTATTGAGATAATATATCATATATTTCCGGTAGATCTATTTTCCTATTGATGCTGTTTGTTTGTGATGATATAATGGACTCCAGTACCAATCTGTGCTGCTTATTGTTTTATGTGTTGATATAGTACTTTAGGATGATCTAAGTTAAAGCTATGGCCAGTGTTTGAAATATGTTGGTATATAAGTGACTTCGGGTCTCTATTGTTTATGTTTCTTTTGTGTTCGGTGATCCTGATATACGCGGTTCTGCCAGTCTCCCCCACATAGGAGGCCGGGCAATCCTGGCAAGAAACCGCGTATACTGCTCCGGTGGAGTGGATGGGATTACTGGGTATGTCTGCTTTGGTGATAGGGTTCCTGAGAAGGGCAGCAAGATTGGGGGGGCTGTTAAAGTAGACTTGGATGCCATATGGGCGTAGGATTCTGGAAATGGTAACAGAGAATGAGGAATATGGAAGATAGCAAACAGCTCTATAAGTCGTGGAGGTCCTCGGAGCAGTGGGATCAAACGTGTGTTTATCTATGAATTTTTTCGGGTATCCTGCAGTGGTTAGAAGGGTGGTAATTCTGTTTTTTTCTATGGCTTTGAATATAGGCAATGAGCAATGCGTATGTATTCTTTTGGTTAAGGTCCTGACTGTATTTATTTTATAGGCTACCGGGCTATTGGAGGAGAAATGGGTGTATAGGGGCGGGATATTCTTTTTGTGATAAACTGCTGTGTGTAATCTGTGTGGAGTGCGAATAATGAGAATGTCCAGGAAAGGTAATACTAGGCTTGTTTCTGATTCATATGTAAATTTGATATCTGCGTGAAAGGAATGTAGAGTGTCAAGAATGGGTTGGAGTTTATTCGGTTTGAGTATACAGAAGATGTCGTCCACATACCTCCTCCAATAATGGATGTCGGAAGAATGCGTCTGATTGATCCACCGGTCCAAGGACCCCATCACGACTTCAGCAACTATGGATGAAAGAGGGCTGCCCATTGGGGTGCCTCTGATCTGCTTATAATGCTGGTGGTTAAATGTAAAGGTACTCATGGAAAGACATAAGGACGTTAGCTGGGTTATCAGGGTTATAGTTTGATCTTGAATACCTGCTGACTTGAGAAACGACTGTAATTTGTTTAAAATGAGGGTGTGTGGAAGGGAGAGGTATAGCGCTGTAACATCAAATGAAACCATAGTGTGATGTGCGGGTGGCTGCATTTGTGTGATCTCTTGAATAAAACTGGGTGGGTGCGTGATGTTGTATTGGTTAGGATTGTTCTTCATGATGGGGGACAACAGCTGGGCCAGATATTTAGCTAAAGTGTGTGCCGGGGAGAGGTGGTATGCTATGATGGGTCGGAGTGGTACCCCAGACTTGTGTATTTTAGGAGCACCATATATGTATGCATCCCGTGTGAGGGAACCGGTGAACTGAGTGAATTGTTCCTTGGTGATCAGCTTCGCCTTCATCAAGTCCCTAAGTGATGACTTGTAGCACCTGACCATGGCGTCTTTCGCAGATGTTGGGATGTTCGTAAAAGTAGATGTGTCAGCGAGTATGTTCATCATTTTTCCTTCGTAATCAGCTCTATCCATCAACACCGTCTGGTTTCCCTTGTCTGCCTTGGTGATGACCAGCGAACTAGTCTTTTTTAGCTTGAGGATAAGGGAGCGATGATCCCGGGTATATGACACTGGGTGATAGGGCCTGCGCAAGACCTGGGTAACTGCGTGTCTAATCCTGAGGGTTTCCATATGGTTGAGGTTTTTGAGTGTACCTTCCACTCCTGCTATTAACCTGGGTATGTCGGGCTTGTCGGGAGGAACGTAATGTAACCCCAATGCTAACATCCTTTCCTCCTTTTCCGTTAAGGGCATCGAGGACAAATTAACTATTCCGTTAGATGAATTGGTTGGAAAGGCTGCGGACTGCGGGAACTGGTATTTCTTTACCCAATATGACATCTTTGTTTGTTGCCTGCCTGTAATGATCTTTTCTTTGCGTTGGATGTCTCTAGTGATGGACATGATTACTTCGGTGAACTCTGCCATGGGAAGGTGTTGACGAATGTGAAATATGAGGCCCTTCACTGTCTTAGATATGATCCTGATATTGGAGTGACATCCCTGGATTCTGGACTCTAACAGGTCCCACTGGAACTTCTTTGTTATCTTTTCTGAGAAAGGGTTCTTTACCGGGTCTTTGATTCGGAGGGACGGTGGGATGAACTGGTGGTCCTTGCATATTCGGTTGAAGCGCAGGTGACACCTCCATCTTGACAGTTGTGCCGATTTCTTTCTGAGCTGGCGTAGGTAAAAGGAACAATCGGAATTTGGGTGGCTCATGACGGTAAAAGCGACTAAGGCATAAATTTCTACAGGTAAACTCCGTATGATTGGAACAATTGTATAGCGAAAAACTAGTTTTACGAAGGAGCTTCTTTATTATGCTTGTGCTAGCTTTCGAACCTTTCGGTTCTTCAACAGGCGTGGCCAGTATGACTATACTAACAGGGTATAAGCGCGCTTGAGCCATTATATACAACATATATATTTACATGCGAAGTGATATTTCAAATATAATTAAAATAGAAATAAGAATTATGACTATGAAATATAAAATAAACTATGCAAATGAACTTAAAGATTTTTAGATAAAATTTTGGAAAATATACGCTAAAAGTTAAGTAAAATTATGATATTCACTTTATGTAAGTAGTGTGACACTTTAAAACCTGTATAGTTTAAAACCAATAAAATTTTAAAACACCTCAACACAGAAAAGCCAAGTGGGGGTCCACTCCAACCCGACCACTCTCCAGAGCATACAACGGGACAATTATTGAGATAATATATCATATATTTCCGGTAGATCTATTTTCCTATTGATGCTGTGATATATTATCTCAATAGTTGTCCCGTTGTATGCTCTGGAGAGTGGTCGGGTTGGAGTGGACCCCCACTTGGCTTTTCTGTGTTGAGGTGTTTTAAAATTTTATTGGTTTTAAACTATACAGGTTTTAAAGTGTCACACTACTTACATAAAGTGAATATCATAATTTTACTTAACTTTTAGCGTATATTTTCCAAAATTTTATCTAAAAATCTTTAAGTTCATTTGCATAGTTTATTTTATATTTCATAGTCATAATTCTTATTTCTATTTTAATTATATTTGAAATATCACTTCGCATGTAAATATATATGTTGTATATAATGGCTCAAGCGCGCTTATACCCTGTTAGTATAGTCATACTGGCCACGCCTGTTGAAGAACCGAAAGGTTTGAAAGCTAGCACAAGCATAATAAAGAAGCTCCTTCGTAAAACTAGTTTTTCGCTATACAATATGAACTATATATATGTCAAAAAATAATAATAAATATAATATATAAACCTATTATACTGATCATTTCAATGAACTAACACCAAGTATAAGCGGTACAGGCATGATAATCATGGTAGATAGTTAGCTACTGTGCCTTTCATTTATTATACCACATATCTACGTAGACAGAATGCTGCGTCAGATCCTCTTTTCACCGATGGGCTTTTACTGGTGCAAGAGACTATAAAAATGGAGAAGTTTTGTTTATTCATAAAGAGAGAGTATCCAATATGAGTTTTGATTACGAGTCGTGTATACCATTACATGGCCATGAAGAATATAGCATTTTACCACCAGATATTATCTTGAGCTATAGAGCTATTCTCTTATTGAAATATGATCCGTGTCAATTTCGTATAATACTTTAGAATACAAAAGATTTCCAAAAGGTTCGATTTTTATATGCAGTCAAAATTTGTGTAAACTAATTTCATTGTTAAACAAATATTTCGATTGTAAGAACGCTGAAGGTTATCAAGGTGCTACAATGGGCAAAAAAATAACATTTTTAAATTTTAAATTACTGAATTTGTCTGCTTTGTTTAAGATTTATAGAAACCCGTAACCTGTATACATGCAAGCAGCATAGGACTATTATTTTCTTTTGAAAAGGCCACAATGTGCTGCCGAAGCGTTGAAATAAAAAATATAATATTGCCTTATTTGATCAATTCTATTCAAACAATTCAACTTCAATAATTTATCATTTACCTGTATTCTAAACATATTCTGAGCGGGCCTTTTACATGAGTGTCCAGTTTTTCTGCTATTTTATTTCTCATTAAATATATCATAGAACATTCCTATTATATCCTTTCGGTATAAGAAGAGCTATTTTTAGATATACAAAAACATTATTTTTATGCCGATATTTTGGTGAAAAGTATCTTTATCAAGACAAACATAGAAGCCAAACAGGAATAGAATCGTCTGTATTTTTAAAGGTGAGCATGCTTTTCATCGAAATATTGGAATTAAAATAATTTCGTTAAGGTTGCGCATCTTATTGACAGAATTATCAATGGATTGCGATATTTTTTAGCAATTCACACTGTAGGTTAGAATATTATAAATTAAACCCGCTTCAAACAAGGTTCTTTACTAGTTTGTACAATAGCAGTTCTTTGTTCCAATAAACTTAAAACCAGTAAATTCTTGATGCGTGAAATTCTGAAAGGGTGCCACATATCTATGATGTTGAATCTCGTTCAATCCTTAAGTTGTATCATTGGAAAATACGGCTTAAAACCAGCTTTCTTATATAATGATTTCTCAACACTGAAAAATATTAATGAATACATTTTATATTCTTAAATGGATATGTTTTTTCGAATACATTTTTTTTTTTGTTATCATCTCTCTGCAAATATATTTTTAAATAGTTTTGAGAACTTGTAAACTTTAATGAAGAATAGGTACACTATTATTACAAAAAGGAAAAGCCATTTTGAATATTTTGTTTCTTTTTCTATATATCTAAGGAACATATTAAGCTCTTTCGAGAAAGTTCGATCATAAGTGGCAATGGCAGTATTAAGATCTTAACGCTTTTGATTCTCTGAGGCTTAGCCGTGGGTTCTATACAGCCTGCCTGTCACGGCTTCAAACACCTGCTTGAAATGATGTTTGCGTGCCCCGGTTTGATGCGCCTTCACTTTCTTTATATCTCTTCTCCACAAACAATCATCTAATGATTCCTTCTTAGATTATCTCTTTTTGTAAGCCCGCGTTGGGTGAACGTTTGTGCTAATCTTTTGATAGATTGTTTTTCTTGAATGAATAATCGCAATGCTCGTTTTATTGGACGCTGTTAGGTATTTCCCTTTTTTAATATAAAGTTCCAATGAAGTGGGAGATTGAAGTGAAAACAAAAATAAAGATTAGATGGTATATAATCATAATAATGTCGTATGTCATTACATTTTCCATTATTTTGTAACTTTAGGCTGCTAAAGAGCAAGAACCGAACATTTTCAACAAAATAAAGTTAAAACGTGGGAAGGTTCACCACTGATGAGCCAAGTCCTCCCAATATATTTTTCATCGCAGTAAGGGCAGTAGAAGTTTGTATTATGTATAAAAGAAACATTCGGGCTTTTAAATCCTTATCATTAATTTATATTACAAAGCAATTTTTAAAAAATATTATTTTCGCGAGTTAGATGATTAGCTAATCATCTAACCTTAATTCAACACTTCCTTTAATTCAACCGAAAGCTCTGATCCCTTGGGGTGTTGAATTAAAGAGGTTCGACTGTATATACAAAGACGTGTGACTCACGCTGGTCAAAATCAATTAAACCGTTAAACAATACATTCATAGATTCTAAGGCTTAACAAACACACACTTACACCGTATAAACCGATTAAGGCCCTGCATAATGTTTGTGTAACCCAACACAATGTGGTGGACAAACAAGACTGTCGCCAGCGGTGACGTTTGTTTCCTCCGTGCAGATAAGCAAACGAGGGGCGCGCGACATAAATTTGGCGGAGGACGTCGAGCGATATATAGATCGTCTGTCTGGCTGCGTGATGGAGACGAATGGCAAAAGAATTTGCCTGGAAACTATTTGTCAACATTTTTGTTTATCAAGCGGTCGCGAAGATCAAAATATCAAAAATTCAATACCCTTTAAAAGTTTCCATATTGAGATCAATTCACATTAGATGTTATCGCGGTTTTATGTCGACTCTTGATTAAACCATGGCTGTAATATAAGACGAGAACGGGTAATATATACTTTAACCCTTAATTACTCGCGCTGGGTGTATTACACCCAGTAAGAAACTAAACTGTAAAAATAAACTATAAATAATAAATATAGCAGCTTGAGTGTCTCGGTAGCTTAATTATTTGTGGTGAAGCATAGATTGGCCCAATGAATTTCAAAAATATACATTTTATTTTTTAGTAATCAGACAAGCTGGGTGGTTTACACCCAGTGCGAGTGTTTACGTAACACCTTTGGCAGGCCGTGAGTGACAGCTCGCTTATAATTTTTAGGTTTCAGATTCATCCAGATGTATATCCTTTGGCTTTGTACATTTATGCTTTGTTTGCTCTTTATTCCTAGCTCTCCAAAAACTATCATTTGCTCTTAACATACCAGGTCTATTAGTATGAAACGGGAAAATGGCTGCCAGAGGGCGCTGTGACTTTATTTGAGCCGACGGTGGCGCTGTTGAAGGCATTTTGTTTTTTGACTCACGTGGCATCAGCATGTGTGGAGTTTTAGAAAAATTCAAATCGTGGAAAATTTCTGGAGCCCGTGGAAAATGGTGATTTCCGAGCCAAAAAGTGCCCATTTGCGGGAAGTTTTGTTGTTCGCCTTCAACTGGAAGAAAAATGCCACTGAAGCCCACCGAATGCTCGAGGAAGTTCACGGCGACCACGCTCTGAGAAAATCACAGTGTTACAGGTGGTTTAAAAAATTCGAACTTGATAATGAACCGTGGAAAACCGCACCAAAAGTTCGAGGACGCTGAACTGCAAGCTTTGTTGGATGACGACAGTACCTAAACGCAGGAGAAACTCGCGAAACAGCTCCAGGTGTCTCAAGGTTCTGTTTCCCTACGTTTGAACAGCCTCAGAATGACCCAAAGGCTTTCCAGATAGGTCACCCACGAGTTGAGCGAAAGGCAGCAAGAACGGCGTCTGGTAACCTGCGAAGGGCTGCTCGCCAGGCATGAAAAGAAGTCATTTTTGCACCGAATCGTAACTTCTGATGAGAAATCGATCCACTTCAGCAATCCTATGCGCCAAAAGTCGTAGGGCCTGCTCGGCCAATTTCCAAAACGGAAGCCTAGGCCCAATCGCTTAGGAAAAAAGGCAATGCTTTGCTTATGGTGGGACCAGACCGGCGTAGTATATTTCAAGCTCCTGAAACCTGGCGAAACGGTCAATACTAGTCGCTACGAATAACAAATGCACAGTTTGAGAGAGGCATTGAATGAAAAAATACCGGAATTGCGTGAAAAGTACATCAAGCTGATACTGCAGCATGACAACGCTCCAGCCCACAACGCTACAGTGGTCTAAAACACCATAAAAGACTTGGGCTGGGAACTCTTACCCCACCCGCCGTACTCACCAGACTTAGCGCCGTCGGACTACCACCTTTTCACATCTTTAGGACACGCCCTAAAAAACCAGGAATTTTCGAACTCAGACATACTCCGAAAATGGCTTGTTGACTGGTTCGACTCAAAAGGAATAGAATTTTTCAGACAAGGAATTCGAAAATTGCCTGAAAGGTGGTCCGAATGTATAGCTAATCAGGGTAATTACTTTGAATAAAAAATATTTTGCTGTATGGAATTCGTGAACTTTTGAATTCACTGAAAATTTTCGCGTTTCATACTAATAGACCTGGTATATTCTGATGAAAATACCGAAATATATAGCTACCATGTTTCTGAATCCGAGTTGGAATCTGAAAACGAAAAATTTTGTTCATCTTCAACTTCCAGTTTCTATGTGGGGAGAGGCCAGAAAACGCTGTGGAAGACCAGTGAAAAGCAAAGTACAAAAGTAAGAATTCGCTCTTACAACATAATTTCTCACTTTCCTGGCCCGAAAAGAGATAGAAAGAACATCACAACAGCTGGTGGAGTTTACAGAAAATGTATCATAAATAAAATAGTTGAAAAAATAGTATGTAACACCAATCAATATATCTCAAGGATTCGAGGAATTTTTTCTCGAGAGAGGGATGCAAAAGATACTAATCTCTATATATATATAAGTCAATGTCTGTCTGTTTCGCGATAAACTCAAAAACTACTGAACCAATTGGTACCAAATTTTGCATGTCGCTTTTTATAAACCCGAGGAAAATTTTCGGCTACATTTTGATTAGTATTTTTGGCTATTTCTTTTTTTCATTTGAAGAATTTTTTTTTTTTACGCGGAGTAATCCGGAATGGAATGAATACCCAAATATGGCCATCGGCCATTATAAGCATCGGTGGTTCAGTGGTAGAATGCTCGCCTGCCACGCGGGCGGCCCGGGTTCGATTCCCGGCCGATGCATTTTTTTTTTTACAATTTTTAAAACTCATTTATATTATATATAATATAAATATATATTATTATATCAACTATATTAATTAAATCAAATACCTAAACACTAATATAATACAATTTTTGCCATCACACACACTTTTTTCCTGTAGTTTATGTGTTACTTCTGTATTGCTATTCTATGGCACTTCTAATATTTATTATTGATGTACTTTCAGTATGAAGGAAATTGCAATCGGGGGAATTCTCAGGCGAAGCCGGGTCATACGTCTAGTGATGCATAAATTTGGGATCTTATTGGAATTTTGTTACTTTCTGTGACAAAAGACGCCTGCCATCTTTCCTTTCAAGAAATATGGGCAGATGATGGAACCGGATTCGAAATTTTCCGGGCTGTAATGAATCGCGAGCGATTTCTCTTTTTACTCAGGTGTTTGCGTTTCGCTGATTTGCCCACACGTGAAATAAGGGGAAAATTGACAAATTAGCACCAATTAGAGAAATTTTTGAAGAATTCGTTACAAACTGCAAAACTATGTATCACATCCTGGAGAATATTTGACAGTAGATTTAGCTCAATTTTTGGTTTTCAAAAAAAGGTCTCCCTTGTATCATATGCTCCTAAAAAAGGAAAAAGTGTCATTCTTTTATCTACAATGCACTCAACAGCAACAATTGATGAAGAGACAAATGAAAATAAGAAGCCAGAAATGATTACTTTTTACAACATGACAAAATGAGGGGTGGACCTATTCGATCAAAAGGCGTCACTCTTTACCGTGGGACGACGTACCAAAAGAAGGCCCCTGTGTATCTTTTTTGAAATTTTAAATATTTCTGGAGTTAAATTAAAACTTCTTGGGAAACAACACCAAAACATTTACTAAAGAAGAAAGAATTTCCTAAAAGATCTATCACTTGAATTGGTAACAGAGTATCACCATATAAGGTCTACTACCAAATCCTTTTCGAAACCACTTCGAAGCATTGTTCGGAAATATGCTGGTCAGTCACCAGAAACTATGTATGGTACGTTTTATGTCAAAATATAATTGAAAATTTATCTCTAATCGTTTTATATCTTAGGAAGAAGACATTCCAGTTCCTCTTTCAAAGGCCCAGAAAAGATGCCATCTTTGTTCTTATAAAAAAGATCGTAAGACCAAAGCACTATGCCTGAAGTGCCAAAAGAATGTTTGTAAAGAACATTCTATTATAATGTGTAGGCAAGCTATGTAAATATTTCGGAAATTGTATCCAAAATTAAAAAAAAAAAATTGATTTGGTGCGTAAATTAACATTTTAGTTTTAAAAATATTTTAAAATATAAATATTACTCTATTTTCGATTAAAATATCTTAACTGTTAATAGAATAATGGTATCATACAAAAATGTTCGAAAATTATTTTGTTTTAAGTGATATTTCACCAGGTTAAAACACCGGGTGTAATTACACCCAGCGCGAGTAGTTACGTCTCAAAAGTGAGCGCGAGTAACTAAGGGTTAAATATATTTTGACAAGGAAGCTATTTACAACATTCTACGTTTCAATATCCAGATAGAGACAAAGATTTACATTAGTAGGGATGGGTCACGTGGTATTGATGGTGATCCTCAGAATTAGGCCTCTACATAATGAGACATTCCAGAGACCGAATTACAACTTTGAGGCCATCTAAGACGCAACCTGAGTTTATAAATTGAATACATTGCTACTAATCCCTTCAGTTTTAACATCACAGGCAAACCTACTGGTTAGTTCGGAACTCAGGAAGTGGATATATGATGTAAGTAATACATCCTAAGGTGTGGATATCAGTCAGAATTTGTGGAATAAGTACTTACTATGAACGTAGTTTCTTTTTGTATTGAAACAATAAAGCAGGCTTTCGAGCAAAGTTGCTCTTCTAAAGGTTCATATGAGGGATGAACTATTCACAAAAAAGAAATCGGCGTGTGCTCGCGCGGGCGTGCTTTGGAGAGACTCTTTTAAAGCTAAATATATAATATTGAAAAATAAAATCCATGGCCCCATTCACATTACGATTATGCTCACCCTCGCGAGAACATGTCGATCATCTTTTGTAAATAGCTTTATTTCCCACCTTTCATATTAATGGTAAACCCGTAGAAAAGCAACTTTTCTCGAAAGTTTGCATATTTGCTTTTATAAAAAAAGCTTAATGTTAATTTTCTACTGTAAGTTCGTTAAAAAATACTTTTACAAATTCATTCAATATAATGTAAATAAACTTTTATTAAAACTACATATACTTCTATCTTTGTTAACATGTGTTCAACCGCTGCTGAGGTTTATTCGACCGCAGATCTTTCCTATATTGTGTCTGAGCAACTTGAAGGCAGTGATAAATGGTCGCTGCTATCCCCGATTGTCTTGGAGCTATTATAAGATCCATTCTACAATAATTCTGAGTTTACGATTTATATAACGAAGGAATGCTATTTAAAAAAATAATATCAAATCGAACGTTTATACATCCTGGAGCTATTCAAAGAATCAATTTAAAGTGTTAAAACGTTACGTAATGTTTGTGGCGTGATCTGCCCAATGAAGTCCATCCAAATGCCGGCCTTGGTGGAGTGAGGCAATTCGACCGTAAAACTTCACGCACAAACTCTACGGTGGTAAACACGTTCTTGCGCCAACTTTGACTTTCTGGATATTGAACAAATCCGCGTCAATGGAGCTGTTATGCATAAGGTCCTTTGGTACGAACAAGATTCCCAGCATATTTTTAACGTCATCGAGATAGTTTTTGGTTATACCCAGGAAATTTTAAAGCGTACATTACAAAATTACATATTCTAATATAAAATACATTAAATTAAAATGATATTTTTTAAAAGCATCACATCAAAATTATTGGCAATTAATGCTCAATCTGAAGTGTCTCGATTGATACGGAATACGGGTGCCGGTCAGGTAGCATCCAGCTTCAATATAGAACCTTGGATATTGATGGGATACCTGAATTTAATGGGATATATGGCTTCTATGTGATATATGGCTTTGATTTTGATAGGATATATGGCTTTAATGGGGTATATGGCTTTAATTTTGATGGGATGCCTGGCTCTCTCTCTCTGATTTTGATGGGATGCTTGGCTCTGATTTTGATGGGATACATGGCTTTGATTTTGATGGGATACCTGGCTCAATTTTGATGGGGTACATGGCTTTGATTTTTATGGGATGCTTGACTTTTTTTTAAATTATTTTTTTGGGATGCTTGACTTTTTGATCTCAACGCAATACCTGACTTTGATCTTGACGGGATACCTGGGTTTGATCTTAATGTAATAGCTGGATTTGGTCTTGATGAAATACCCGTTCTTGTTGTTCTTCACATAATTTGGAATACTTGTATATATACGGAAACTCTTAATTGAACTGTGGAACTCTCGCGAAGCATTTGGATTTCGCAACAAACCTGAAGACTTTTCGCGAAGCCCTTTGATTTTGCAACATGCCTGAAGGAAAAACTCTTGCGAAGTACTTGAGTTTCATAACAAAGCGGCGCTGGATTAAAAAACGAACCAAAATAAAAGCAACATTATACGATTTTTTCGCTAAAATTTGGTGAAAAGTATTCTTTCATATTTACAAGAAGTTATATCTTCCAGCTTTCTCCATAAGGCGATCATGTACATTACAAAATGACTCAATGATGCTAGTTTGTCTTGCCAGATTTCATGATGAAACCTACAAAGGTCCACTTTGATTGGCAGATGCTCTCAATGCAAGATGACTCAGAGTGATGCTGAAAATTTAAGCAACGCTATCAGGTGCTAAATCTGACTTCCACCTCCGTGTAGCGTGGGTGGTCCTTTTAGACAGCAGTTGTTAGGTTTTAGTATTAATTTATTTAAATTATGTTTTTACATACAATTATTTTTGGCCAGTGAGAGTGACCACGTGTATAAATAAAGCTTGTTACTTTTTGTTGGTTTGTCAGTTAAGTCAATAATTAAGCTAAATTTGCCAATCTTTAAAGATAAATCTTCTTTTAATATTATGGAAATTATTTTTTAAAATAAAGTTTGTATCATTTCATCTTTTACTTTTGGTGTCGTTTTAAAGCAGATGCTGTCATTATTTTGTAGCAAAAATTGAACCTATATTATCAGTATTACTCACAAACAAATCATGAAGAAAATATATTGCCCTGATACCACCATGTGGTTATCTTTCCTTAGACGAATGGAAGAGGAAATGGAAGAGAGTGAATAATCAATTTGAACATCAAAATAATCCATTGCGATCTGAAGGAATTACTACTGGAGGAAGTAGATGTGAATTCAATTTTACATACAGCAGCTTCATGAAGATGACCTAGTGGGATGACACACATTGAGATAAAGAAGCTTTTCGTCTAATCGTCTCAGTGGTTCCGCGAGATTGACAGGGCGATTGGAGTCCACAGCTGCTTTTGGAACTGTCTAATACAAGATGCAACATTCTGATTTTACGATTTATGTGAAGGATTACTATTTTAAAAAATCGAATCGATAGAGTCATTGAAAGGTTCAATTTAAAGTGTTGAAACGTTACGTAATGTCCGTGGCGTATTCTGCCCAATGAAGTAAATCCAAATGCTTCAATTTGTATCAGATTGGCAAGCCGATTGCTAAGGTGAGTCTATAGCTTCTGTGGGAACTGTCGAATACAAGCTGCAACATTCCGGAGCTGCTTTCAATCAGATGTATTCCATCTGTGAATACAACACAAGTGTATTAAATGCAACTTTCTTTATGGGGTGTTAAGTTCATAACAATATAATTGTAAATATATACGTAGATGTCAACCTGCGGGAATCTGTAGATAAAAGGAGAGCAGGAGAATACTTACAACCTGTTTATATTGTCACGAAATTGGTTTTATGTAAATCAAATGTAAAGCAAATGTCTCTATTATTAAATATGTAAATACTTTTATGTTTAATGTTATATAAGGAAGATATGTAAATTCTGTAACTGATTTTTCATTTCTTGTTTCTAGTTTTGTTGTAAGGGAAACATCACTCACAAAGTGTATCAATTGATTATTAAAATTCTCATTTAAACTGTGACAATATAATATCAAAATAATAATTATAGCTTCATATATGTACACATTTCTTCACTTTCTTTTTCCCCCCACTCTTTTTCTGCATATCTTGCAGGAGAATCTCTACATATATATATATATTGGACTAAAAATCTTATTAATGACATTGTTTGATGTATTATTTGCCATATGACTGGGCTTCGCTTGGGTTCTTTCCGAGTGAATGTTTACTCAACGACAATTATTTAAACAATTTGTGCTTATTTTATTATTAATACCAAATACCAATAGTAGTGTGTGTATAGTAATGTATTGCGATTTCACCGCCACTCTGTGTTGTGACGACGATCTAAATTCTATAGAGGTAGTCACTCACCTCTATTCTTGGTCGGCGGGGTTGAAGGTTCAAAGTTAAGGCGTCGTTGTTTATAACACTTTTTAAATATACGACGAAAACTGGAGGGAAAATTATATTTATTACAATTTAAGAAAATAAGTAAAGTATTATTTAAACATTTACACTAAAAGAATGGAGATCAGGGCAAATTCTAGCGTTCGAAAAAGTTGTTTACAAGTTCTTCCTCTATTGTTTCCTCATTTTTGCCGCTGCATCCCCGTAGCTGCCTCCGCCGGCCTCCCATTGGCTGCTTCGGACGTCTTCTTTTCCAACATTTCTCCCACCTTTGAGTTGGCGTCTCGACGACTCAAACATGGGATGGAAAAGTTCAGTAGATCCAATCGGTTGGGTCTCTTGATGGGCCGTCCGTAACTTGACACAACATTCGGGGTATCAATGTGATGTTGCTCTTGTTGTGAAGTCAAAGGGTCCTCTTCAGTTGTCAATCGAACTTCTTGTGTGGGAGATCGCTCCGTTAGAGGGTCTCGACATCTTATCTCGGGCGTTATCTCTAAATTGTAGAGTTTTTGAATAGGTCGTATTTTATCACCTGATGAAGTTTTCACTTTCGCAACCCTCACAAGTCCGTCTTTTCCTGGATAGAGTTGGATTATTCTGGCTAACGGCCAGTGTAGTCTCTTTAAACTCTCTTGTCCAATGAGTACCATGTCTCCCACCTTGAGTGGTATGGTAGTCTTCAGGCGTCTCGTTTCTTGTCTCAGGAATCCAAAATATTCGATACGAAATCGTTCTCTAAGATCTTCTCGTACACGTTTGATATATTGATATTTGCGGGAGAGGGTCTGGTTATCAATCAAGTCCAGGTCTGGAACGCCAACCTCTCTGACCTCATGTAAGAACAACGAAGGTGTCAATGGAGCGAGATCCTCACTTTCTTCAGTTAGGTAGGTCAGTGGGCGTGTGTTCATCAAGCTTTCGACGTCACACATTACCGTGGAAAGTTCTTCATATCCCAAGGAGGTTTGACCGAGAATCCTAAAGAGCAATTGTTTCATCATTCCAATCAAACGCTCCCACCATCCACCCCACCAAGGAGCACCAGGCGGTATGAATTTCCAGGTGATGTTTTTCAATGTGGGATCACATTTTAATCTCGAAAAATCAATCTTCTTTAAAGCATTAGCTATACCTTTGAAATTAGTCCCATTATCCGAATACACAATCAATGGTCGGCCTCTTCGAGCAATAAATCGGCGGAAAGCTTGGAGGAAGGCTTCCATAGACAAAGATGTCACAAGTTCCAGATGAACTCCTCTATACACTGCACATGTGAAGATGACAATCCATGCTTTCTTCTTATTCTTTAAGATAAGATGTCCAGTTAGATCAACTCCTACTATTTCGAAAACTGCAGCATCTCGTACTCTGTCTTCTGGTAATGATGTTGACTCGACGGTAGCTGGTGTCGCGGTGAATCGTTTACAGCGAATGCATTGATTGATGATCTTCTTGACGGTTTTCCTGGATCTTAGTATCCAATAGTTTTCTCTCAGAATACCGAGGAGAGTTTGTAGTCCGGCGTGCCCGTGGGTTTCATGGTTCCACCTGATGAGCAAAGAAACCAAAAAGTGATCTGAGGGCAATAAAATGGGCATTCTAAAATTAGCAAAATCTTCTCTTCTGCAAATTTTAGTTTTTATTCTCAAAATCCCTGAAGAGTCTACTAGCAACTTAAAGCCTTGTAGTTTCTTATCTTCATGCCCTGAAAACGATTCTCTCTGGATAAGTCTTATCAGTATTATTTCTGACTTAGTGATTTCCTCTGTACTGAGATCTTCTGAAATTATCTTTCTTCTATCATTCTTGGCGTTGTTGAAGAATCTGTATATCCAGGCGGTGATTCGTACTATTCTCAAAAAATGGGAATAACGTCCAAATAAATTTTCATTTTCTCTTGTCGTACACAAGGTGTTCAGGATGGTCTTGCGCCTTTCAGAATAAACAATCTCCAAATCAGGGATAATGGTTGATTTGGGCCACTCTTCTTGGGATACCTTTAACCATGCAGGTCCCTCCCACCATCTTGTCTCCTTAAGTGATTCTGCTGAACATCCCCGAGATGGGAGGTCTGCCGGGTTTAATCGGCCTGGTATGTGGCGCCAAGATTCGGGGGAGCTAAGATTATGAATTTCCTTAACACGGTTCATCACAAAGGCTGCCCAGTTGTCTTCCCTTTGGATCCAACAGAGAGCATTGGTCGAATCGGTCCAATAAAATCTTGGAATTTCCTCAAATTCCAGATCTTGTATGACGTTAGCTGCCAAACGAGCTCCAATCAGACAAGCCAAAAGCTCCAATCTTGGGATGGTGAGTTTCTTCAGTGGAGCTACTCGTGTTCGAGCCTGTATCAATTGGATGTCCACTCTATCTTCCTTTTCAATGCGGAGGAAAATACAGGTTGCATAGGCAAACTGACTGGCGTCGCAAAAGATGTGGAGAGTGGTTTTCTCTACATAGGAGTCCTTAAAACAAAGCCATCTAGGAATTTCTATGTTAGGCAAGTGTTTCAGTTTGCTAAACCACTTCCAAAATCTTTGTACTAAACATCCAGGTAGGACTTCGTCCCATGTCAACTTCTGTATCCAAGTTTCCTGTAATATCAGCTTGGGAATTAAAGTCACAGGACAAGCAACTCCTAATGGATCAAATATCTTGCTCGCTATTGAAAGTACTTTTCTCTTGGTGGTTGGTCCAATTAATTCAAAATCTTCCAAACCAATTGTCAGTGTGTCTCTATCAGTATTCCATGTTATTCCTAAAATGTTCACTTCCTTATTCAGTTGGTTCATAAGAGAAAAGTCTGTAACGTTACTCACCCAATCTCTGAGATTGAAACAAGCTGTAGAGAGCAGTTCAGTAGATTCTTTCACGAATTTCTCCGTTTCTTCAACATTCTGAAAACTGGATAAACAATTGTCAACATAAAAGGATGATTTCAACTGTTCAGCTGTAATTTTTAAATGTTCAGGAGCCTTATCTAAGTGGAGAGATAAGGTAGCCTTTAAAAGATACGGACTAGTGGTAATTCCAAAAACAACCCTTTTATGTCGATACGTGATCAATCTTCCGTCTTCTGTGTGCCACAGGAATCGTAAATAATCTCGGTCTTCTTCTTTTATTCCAATTTGTAAAAATGCTTTCTCAATATCGGAAGAGACACCGACTTCATATTTCCGGAATTTATTTAAAAGTCTTGGTATAATTTCTATCAAATTGGGTCCCTTATCCAGACAGTCATTCAGGGAAAGTTTACCTCTCTTCCGGGCCGACGCATTGAATACTGGCCGTATTCTAGAAGTGTGACTGTTCCTTTTATACACTGGTCGATGTGGCAGGTAGTGTACACCATCTAGTTTATCCTCTCTGGCATACTCGATTATCCCCTGTTTCATCCATTCTTCAAAGATTTGTCCATACTCATTCATGTCTCCAACTTCTTCAAGTTTTCTTCTTACAGAACTTAGTTGGTTTTCGGCTAGGTCTTTATTCGAAGGAATCCTTTCCTTGTCTTGCACCCAGGGTAGAGCTACCTCATAGCGCCCCTCGATATCTCGCGTCGTGGTGTGGGCGAAATGTTCCTCCATTTCAGCTTGTAAGGACTGAGTCTTCTTCTCAACCTCCGCGTCAGAGACTCCAATTGCATCTAATTTCCACAAGTTTTCTAGATCCAAAGATAGAAGTGTGGTCACGCAAAGGGAGCTGATGTCATCTCTCACCTCCGTTGGAGGAATCTTTCCCATCACAGTCCATCCTAGTTTGGTACGGATTGCCACCAGTCCAGATGAGATCCTTCTCTGATCATCAGTTAGCAATCTCCCGGCGATGTCCGCGCCTATAAGGACTTCTATACGGTCTCTCATCAAATCAGACACGTCGAGTTCTTCACTCCCTTCTAAAAATGATCTGGGACACACCGGAGGTATGCTTCCACAGATAAGGGGTTGACCTAGTGCTTCAAACTCACAGCGATAGGAATTGTTGATGTCAGATAAATGAATGGTATAGACCTCATGTTCAACTACGTCGGTACTCGATCCTCCAAACAAGGAATGCCGGAAGAACTCTCTCCTAGATTGTTCGTACTCCATTTCCATTGCTGTACTATGTAAAATATACGATCTTTGGGATCCGGTGTCTATTATAGCCCGTGCCGTCTTCTCCGTTCTGTTCCCTTTGAGGGTCACTCTCAAAGTAGGTAACAAGACGTCTGGGGAGGTTGATAAGTTGGCGAGAGTTTCATCTTGCACCGTTGGAGACTTGGAAGATCCACCTCTATCTAAAATCAGTTTTGTGCACATGACATCCAGGTGGGAAGACATGTTGCAGATTGAACAACGGACTACATTTCTGCAAAATTTACTTAAATGAGAAGGCCGAAGACACTTATAACAAACGCCTTTTTTCTTCATGAGTGATCTCTTTTCGTTTAAACTAATATTAGCTGCAAAGTCACACTTAGGGCTTCCATGGTTGTCTTTACCACAAAATACACATTCATTCGATTTGTGAACTGAATTCAAAAGTTCTGAAGCTGTCGCAATTGGTTTTTCATTGTAGAATCTTGTCTTTGGATGTTTGTTTACCAAATTAGGTTTAGAAGTTGATTCATTCCCGGTACCGATTTCGTTTCTAAAACTCTTCTCCCGTGCAGTTAATTGTCTTTCCAGAAAGGTAATCAAGTCATTAATTACATAACCTGTCGGGAGTTCTTTGTTCAATTCCAAATTAAGGTCTGCAGGTAGAAGCTTTATTATTATCGGGCACAACAGTTGTCCGTAAACATCAATGGACACGTTTAGTGACTCGAGACTTCTTATATGAACAGAAAGGTTGTCAAAAAGTTCGCGGAAGGTTCTTACATCGCTTGATGTTTTGAGTGGTCTCATTGACAACAAATTGTTCATATGTCGGCTAATCAAAATGTCTTCTCGCCCAAATCTGTCTTTAAGCAATTTTATAGCTTTCTCATAATTGTCCGCAGATAAAGCGAAACCTTCGACTGTGTTTAGTGCAGTTCCGCCGAGATGTGACTTCAGATAGTTAAATTTATCGATCGGGTTCAGTGAGTTGTTCTGGTGTCTAGCTGAATCAAAAGAATTCCAGAACGTCAGCCATTCACTAAAGTTTCCATAAAATTTCGATATCATCAATTTCGGAAGTTTCACAGTCGTGCAGGAAGGTACATAATGTCTCATTTCGTTTTTGTCTATTCGTGAGTTCGAATTCGGTATATTTTCGCCCTGAAAATCTGATTGGCGAATCTTTTTATTTGCCCTAAATCTCCAAGTAATATATTTCTCTCGATATTCCTCTACGCCCTGTAATTCCTTCTCTAAATCGTCAGTTTCAAGAAGCGTTTCTATTTCGTGATCCACTACTTTAAGTTCGTTAAATGATTCATTCAATTGTTCTAATAATTCTTCAAGTTCAATTCTCATTAGCGTGTCAAGTCCACTTTCAATCTTATTGCATGTTTTCGTTAAATATGATCTGTTAACAGCACGCTTCTTTTTTAAACGTAGAATTAATTCTTCCGCCATCTTGTAAACAAAGCGGCAAGTAGGGTTAGCTAGCGAGTTCCAAAATGGTCAGCTCAAAATGCTTCTTTTTTTTTTTCTAGAATTTACCTTCAACAGTCCCGGCTGGGATGCCAAAAATATTGCGATTTCACCGCCACTCTGTGTTGTAACGACGATCTAAATTCTATAGAGGTAGTCACTCACCTCTATTCTTGGTCGGCGGGGTTGAAGGTTCAAAGTTAAGGCGTCGTTGTTTATAACACTTTTTAAATATACGACGAAAACTGGAGGGAAAATTATATTTATTACAATTTAAGAAAATAAGTAAAGTATTATTTAAACATTTACACTAAAAGAATGGAGATCAGGGCAAATTCTAGCGTTCGAAAAAGTTGTTTACAAGTTCTTCCTCTATTGTTTCCTCATTTTTGCCGCTGCATCCCCGTAGCTGCCTCCGCCGGCCTCCCATTGGCTGCTTCGGACGTCTTCTTTTCCAACATAATGTAACAGAATTAGTAGCAATATAATGATTATAAGAAATCGTTAATGCATTATCACCGTTTATAACTCAAAAATGTGAGCAAATTAATTTTATTTAGGATAATTTGTATAAACCTTCAATAGCCTATATGTTTCTCTGTCTTCAGCTGCCTATATAATATACAAGTAGCATATTTCATAATATTCAGTAGATATTTTTTGTTGAAGAGTAACAAGTATCGATTTAGCATTTCACTTATATATATAAATAATGATTTAGTTAGCATAGAAAAGATTTATATCGCTTCTTCACTATTAGAGACAAATAAAATATTCAAATACCTTTAGATGGAATAAACAGAAAGAGAGATTAAGAAAAAGGCATCTCCTGATCGTGCAAATAAAAGTTGCTGACAGCTTGCTGTCGGAATAAATATCAACTAATCGTTTATTTTTAATTATTCCAGAATTTTCCAAATTTGAGTAATTTAAAATCAACGATTAGTTTATATTTATTCAGACAGTCGGCGCAAGCCATCAGAAACTTTTAGTTGCAGGATCAGAAGATGTTTTTTTTCGTAATTTATCCACCTGATTCCAGTACAATTTCACTTTTGCACTATGTTTTCATAAAGAGAGATTTTCTCTTAGAAAACAAGCTAACTTGAGGGACATAAATAACAAATTCCAAAGGTTCACGAGTCGATGCCCGCACATAGAGTCGCCAGATTCCACGTGAGGACGACCCCAGACAATCCTTATAATCAAGGAGGAACTCGGTCGTCGAACCTCGGGTGGCTTGAATGAGAGGGTTCCAGGCCCAATCAATGATGTAAGTATAGATATTTGTGTTATGTTGCGTGTGATTAGAACCGGGGCCTTAACTGTACGTCTCTCGAGTGTCTTGTACCGCTCTCTATCAAACTCGATAAAAACCATGGCTGTTGAATTCCGGGTAAATTATTGGAAAGGAACTATGCTGTAGGTACAAATATCTGTAAGTCTACATACAAAGCTAGAATCAGTTTAACAAGGCACCTGAGCCCTACTTGTTTACCTGCACTCAGTAATAAGGCTAAACTTTCGTGATAGCATTTCTTTAAAGTATCCGACAAATTGTCCAGATAAGTTTTTATATTTCATTCCAATATGACGCTAACATCCAGGTAACCTTTATTTAACAAGATAATAAAAGCCAAGTGGTTTTTAAGAAGATATGAAATAGAAGCGTATCAGAGGTGTCCTATATACTAGTGATAATATGCTGCCCAAGCGCAACCTCTCTATAACAAGATAGTGACAGCAGTACATATATAGCAGTAGTAGAATAGACAATGTACATATTGCGTGCAAGTAAACACATTTGTACATTACTAAGTAAGCCGGTCAGAATATCGGAGGAATTACTGTTGCTTAAAATGTGAGTTATACGGAGATAAAATTCAAGATAGGATGTTACATAGTATTCTTTATTGTTCCCAACTTCAGGGAGAAAGTCAAATCTTGAAGTTTCTCTTACATATCAACAAAGACATTCACATATCTTTCATGACGGAGGGATACCTTTTAGGAGATTTTCCTTTCCCGGTTGTAAGACTACTCGCACAAGTTAGAATACTTTCAAGTTTTTTTTTTAGAGAAAACCACACCAAGATGCTCTGCGGTGAGGACCCGACTTGTACCTTCTGTAATTCAAAACTAAAAAATGAAATCACTCACTATATTTTTGATTGCCCTGCTCTGAAAGAAGAAAGAAGAACCCTTATGCTCAAAACTGGGCAACTCTGTGCTTCACTTCCATCAATAATTGACAATATGACCCAGAATAAGTATATTGCTACGGCGTTTTATGGTTTCCACAAGTCCATATCTCAGAAGAAGGCCAAGTGATACTCACTCCTCACTTTCTTACTGCTACTCTTTTTGTGTTGATTTCTTGCTTCCCTCTTTCTTTTTTTTTTTTCTCTTTCTTCTTACTCTGTATATATCGTTATTTCCTTTGTCTCACTGCTTTGTTCTTATGCATACCTCTGGTGAATCCTGTATAGGGTCAGTGACCCTAAATAAAGGCTTTTTTGTTGTTTGTTGTTGCTCTTACATATCACCCTATAAGTCGAAGATCTACAAACCTTTATCTGGTTTATTGGACGATAAGAGCGTTGTCTACTTGTACTGCCAGTTCTACAGTTCATCAGAAAACTGAGAATATGGCTAAAAATAAAAAAATAAAATGGCTATAAGACACGCAGTGTGTTTGTTATGTATATCTGATTTAAGACTGTATATAGATATTATATTCGGTTATTTATTTATAATTTCGAACATATTGTTAAACTTTTTCTTTCTTGGACATCGAGTCTATATAGAACGAAATGTTCTATAAAAAGGCTATATTGTGGTCTGTATATTCCAAGGCCACAAGAAATATTTTTCTTCCAAGTTTGGAGAGACATGGAGGGAAATGAGTATATGCAGGGAGTTGGGAAATGTCGACCGCAATAATCATTTGGATAAACGCCGACATGTTGAAAGCCATTTCGCCACTTGACTCAACCAAAATAGAGCACAGCACTCCTCAAACCATTTAAATACCCGTCGCCTTGCGCCACCTGAGATAGATGCATTCAAGATGTGATTTAGAAATGTACTTTCACACCCACTTGTATAAATGTTTTTACATTTTTCTTGGCATTATTGTCTGACGTAACCCTCCTCATGACACGACGACATCTGACTCGGCAACTTTGGATTGATTTTGGACTATATATTTCGAGATATGTGTTTCGCCATAGACCTGCCTACTCACCTCGCCAGCTAAACGCCTTTTTGGCAAATTCTGAATATTTCGTGAAATCAAAGTCCACCTTAAACTGGCGAGGGCCATCAGCCCGAAGCCATTGTCTCCAGGTTATGAATTAGCCAAAGTTGACGTTGTTACCGACCCGACTCTGATACTTTGCAGGGACAGTCGAGGTATGGCGCGTAGTTTAAGCGTCTATTTAGAAGAGAGGATTGGCCTTTATAGTCTGTTATATGGTTTACTTTATTCGCGAGCAAAACAAAACTCGTTTTTAAACGCATGACAGTGCCACAAATGAAAAAAATGTTGAAATAAATAAATATATTATTTCGATTAAATATGGGGAATGGCCAGACTAAGTTATATCAACCCAAAATCGGTGAAATAGAGAAAAATAACCAGAATCAGTATAGATAATCAGGAATCGCATTTAAACCCAACATTCTATGCCTTGTAACTATACGCTGTAATGTAAACAAAAACTGATATGGTTTATATTTTGCTTAATGTATTGCTTATTCAATACCTGGAATTAAAAAAATTCAAATAATATATAGCTCGTTGATATATTGTAATTCGATTGACGTCTAACAGTTACCTTTTTGTGGCTTATTTGCCGGAGAATAACAATCATCTCTGTATCGTCCCTCCCTCTTGAATAGGTGTATTATCGAAAATCACGAACACATTACATATAATTTTAAACAATTTTAAGCGCAAACATTTCTTTTATAAATAAACCATTTTCTACTCCTCTTTCTGCGATGAAACATGTTAGAAGAACCGGGCTCATCAGTGGTGAAACCACCAGACCGCTCTAATATTGCATTGGGCTCTACATATCCGGCACTGTTCAGAAGTATTTTTCTTCTCAGAAATCGCAGTAAAATGTTGTTAATTCATAAAATAAATTTTCACGCTTAAAATAGCTTAAACATCAGTTCGGGATAGTGCTCCCTATCACTATACATAACATAGAGACAGAGGATTATTAGCTGGCCTATCTGTCAATGTAGAAGCTAATAAAACACGACATGCATATATATAAAGATTGAACATTACCCAGAATTCTTCTCATCAGTATTCTAAAATTCCTATTATATAAGGCGAGAAATAAACGTTTGTTCGGCGGTACATATACTAAAATAGGAACGATACAGAGAAGATTAGCATGGCCCCTGCGCAAGGATGACACGCAAAACCGTGGAGAGTTCCATATAAGGCAAGCAGCACAGTAGCCCTCTGGCAGATTAAACTGACGAAACCGCTGGAAGGATTCCCTGCACTTGAGCCAGGTGGTTTTCCAATTATAATATCTTCTTAATTGACACGACTGAATTAATATTCTTCACTAAAATACGCCCTTCTATATAATTTATTTGCAAATGTTTATCTTTAAGAGTAAACCCTAAACAAGTCGAGCCCATAAAAGAATAAATAATATTATCTCTATATATTCGGCCATTTAGAGGAAATAAAGCTAATTTAATGGCCAACACAAAAATACTTTCAGGCCTTAATTCATTTTGATAAGCGATTCGAGAAACAATGAGCACGTTTTCACACTCTAATAACTTGCACTAATTTGTTCTTTTGATTTTGGAAACTAATGATGCCGCAATAATATCGTAATGATAAATCATTGCTACCATTGTATGGACTTCCTTAAACCGTTTATATTTCAAGGATTGTTCATAAATTTGGCTAATGGGCAGATAGCTAGAAAGTTCATAAAATACTTGGGATTAATGTTCTGGCTTCTCTTTTGTGTTGATTTCTAGTGCTGAAGCTTATAGTACCTTAAGAGGAAGTCAATTATTATTCTGTCAAAATGGAGGCAATAGCTTTATGTCTGCTGTTATAAATATAGTTGTTGTTGTTGTTTACTTCTTCTCGCAATTTGCAGCCTCACTTTACTAGTTGTTGATGTCACAACAGCTGGATATATGATGACACTGAAGTTATTGTTTAGAGATTTCTCTTGATAAAATCAAGGAGATGTCGGGGAGTAGCATTATTTTTTTAATACCTTGTATATGTTAAGAATTTCTTGATGTTGTCTTTGAGCTTGGAAGACTTGAGGTATGTCCTGTCTTTAATATGGATACTGTTGCCTGATCCTCTCTACTTTACTCATGTGCCAGGACTGAATCAAGTTAAGGAATTAACAACAGCAAAAAGTATTTATTAAGGATACTCGTCCCATACAGGATTCTCCCAGATGGGTAAACATAACAGTTATCTACAGAAAGTGGAGATTAAGATCGACCTTTCTTCAAGTTGGCTTCATCATCATGTTTTGCGCCTATTGTCTGTGCTGTTTTCCAGAATTTGTGAAGAGCTAATGCATTTAGTTTACTTTTCACTACTTTTGACATTAGAACATATGGCGAATTGTGTTCATAACCAATCTTTTGACCGAGAATTTCTCTCTCCTCCTCCAGTGCCAGACAATCAAACCAAGGGAAGCAATCATTTAAGCATATTTGTGTATTTGAAATGTATGTTTTAATATAGTTTAAATATATTAGGTATACCTCTAAAGGCGAAATTATAACAATGATTCTATTCAACAATGAATTATATGCTTTAAATATAGAGTAAGACTATTTATAACGGAAAAAAATAATTAGGAATAGAAATTATGGATGTTTAAATTGAAACCCTAAGTGAAGAAAAACCTGTTAAACCTTCATGAGCGGACACCTCCGCTATAGGACAATTCTCTAACAGTTTGACCATAGTTCCAATCAACTGCTCTCCAGTAAAAGCTCACCTTCCTCTTTGGCCCTGCAATTATGTGACGTCTTTTAGAGAAAGGTTGCACTGTATTGGGAACTTCATTCATGAGAGATGATGAGCGCAGTCACTAGAGACGGAGCGAGCATCCCCACCTCATCCTTTCTTCTGATTCTAGCTAGCTCTGAAAGTCTGACATGGTGTTCTGGAGGCTGTGGCACCAAACGATCTAGGATGTATCACCAAAACATCCCCGGCTAGCAGATAGTTCCACCTCATTTTATCTAATGGTTATGGCTAGCTCAGAAAGTCTGACGGGAGGTATCTATCAAAAGCCTTATATTAAGACATCTCGGCTTATATAGATTCGTTCCAGAGTCTAAACTGATTTTAAAAAGGCAAACAATGGAAGAAAAATGATTTAAAAAATATATATATAGGTGTAATATAGTCTTAGTAGTGAGTCATGAAAAACACTGCCTGCCTTCTAGACATCTTTCTTTTTCATTTTTTACGATTTTATCAACTTTTTAATGGATTGTAGAATTGGTAGTGCTGTAGACAAAGTTATCATCGGTTTGTAATCCTTTGACATTTTACGTTGATATCTAGGATGTATCAAAACACTGGTTTCCAGCCTTTTAGCTCGATATCAATCTCATTGACAATTATAGTAGTCGTTTCACGGATTTACCCAACTATTTTCAAAAAGGGATAGCGAGTTGTATAATAAGATCAACAGAGCGAAATATGTATTTCTCTTTTAAATATTAAGACGTATAGCTGTGTGGTATAATTCACCATTCGACAATTTGATTCCTTTGGTGTTTTCGATTGTGTGTGCATCAATGTCTTTTATTTTGTTAATGATTATAGAGAAACAAAGTCAGAAAGGCATCGGCGGCTAACTTGTGCAAAGTAAGTTCTTTGTAACGATCATATGAGGCTTTTAAATTATTCTTAGGTCAGAGAGAGGGAATTACAATATCTGGTATATTGTCACGGACATGGAGTATGACATTGTACAGCAGGACATTCCAAAATCTGGTATATTGTCACCAACATCGAGTGTGATATTGTACAGCCAGGACATTCCAATATCTGGTATATTATCACCGACATGAATTGTGACATTGTACAGCCAGGACATTCCAATATCTGATATATTGTCACCGACATGGAGTATGACATTTTACAGCATGTCATTCCAATATCTGGCATATTGTCACCGACATGGAGCGCGACATTGTACAGCCAGGACATTCCAATATCTGGTATATTGTCACCGACATGGAGTGTGACATTGTACAGCCAGTACATTCCAATATCTGGTATATTGTCACCGACATGGAGTGTGACATTGTACAGCCAGGACATTCCAATATCTGGTATATTGTCACCGACATGGAGTGTGACATTATACAGCCAGGACATTCCAATATCTGGTATATTGTCACCGACATGGAGTGTGACATTGTACAGCCAGGACATTCCAATATCTGGTATATTGTCACCGACATGTAGTGTGACATTGTACAGCCAGGACATTCCAATATCTGGTATATTGTCACCGACATGGAGTATGACATTTTACAGCATGTCATTCCAATATCTGGCATATTGTCACCGACATGTAGTGTGACATTGTACAGCCAGGACATTCCAATATCTGGTATATTGTCACCGACATGGAGTATGACATTTTACAGCATGTCATTCCAATATCTGGCATATTGTCACCGACATGTAGTGTGACATTGTACAGCCAGGACATTCCAATATCTGGTATATTGTCACCGACATGGAGTGTGACATTGTACAGCCAGGACATTCCAATATCTTGTATATTGTCACCGACATGGAGTGTGACATTATACAGCCAGGACATTCCAATATCTGGCATATTGTCACCGACATGGAGTGTGACATTGTACAGCCAGGACATTCCAATATCTGGTATATTGTCACCGACATGGAGTGTGACATTGTACAGCCAGGACATTCCAATATCTGGTATATTGTCACCGACATGGAATGTGACATTGTACAGCCAGGACATTCCAATATCTGGTATATTGTCACCGACATGGAGTGTGACATTATACAGCCAGGACATTCCAATATCTGGTATATTGTCACCGACATGGAGTGTGACATTATACAACCAGGACATTCCAATATCTGGCATATTGTCACCGACATGGAGTGTGACATTGTACAGCCAGGACATTCTAATATCTGGTATATTGTCACCGACATGTAGTGTGACATTGTACAGCCAGGACATTCCAATAGTTGGTATATAGTCACCGACATGGATGTGACATTGTACAGCCAGGACATTCCATATCTGGTATATTGTCACCGCCATGGAGTGTGACATTTTACAGCAGGTCATTCCAATATCTGGTATATTGTCACCGACATGGAGTGTGACATTGTACAGCCAGGGCATTCCAATATCTGGTATATTGTCACCGCCATGGAGTGTGACATTGTACAGCCAGGACATTCCAATATCTGGTATATTGTCACCGCCATGGAGTGTGACATTTTACAGCAGGTCATTCCAATATCTGGTATATTGTCACCGACATGGAGTGTGACATTGTACAGCCAGGACAATCCAATATCTGGTATATTGTCACCGTCATGGAGTTTGACAATGTACAGCTAGGATATTCCAATATCTGGTATATTGTCACCGACATGGAGTGTGACATTGTACAGCCAGGACATTCTAATATCTGGTATATTGTCACCGACATGTTGTGTGACATTGTACAGCCAGGACATTCCAATATCTGGTATATTGTCACCGACATGGATGTGACATTGTACAGCCAGGACATTCCAATATCTGGTATATTGTCACCGACATGGATGTGACATTGTACAGACAGGGCATTCCAGCACTGTGCCATCGACCCCGCTATCAGCAGCCCGTTGTTTATCCCAACGGTGCTGACATAATCCACTGGGTGGCCCCGGATAAACATCCTTCTATCAGCGTGCTGAAAGTTCCACTCACTTCTCTAGAGTTTTTTTCTAATAAACTATTTTGTGATTTGTTGCGATTCTCAATCAATACATAACTTGGAGATTCATCATTTTAATCCATTAATTTATATTAGTTTACCAGAATATATGACCGCGGAGACTATAAAACCATATTCAAACTGAAGTTATCCAACTATTTATTTGATTTACCCAGTAGCACACATGTAAAATGAAGTCCTAACCTATATTCAATTCCAGATATGGGTTTAAGAACAAAAGTGCTTTAGCATGCTACAATATGCTTTTAAAAATTTTCAATTAGTGTATATTATAGTAGTTGCTCTGTAGAAATAATTTTATTTATTCGATTTTAAAAATCTCATTTTTTATTGGAGGGTGACAGTTTATGATCATTTTGAGACACATCAGCCTTCGGCCATTATCACCGACGTTTGGACTGTCGCTCTTTTCAAGACAGAAAGCTTGAAACGAAGTTGAATTTTGTCCTAGCTCTAATTGATTTATTTTATGTTTATTACATTTTACGAAGTGGAAATTTTTCTCTTTCTTTTCTTGTTCCATATTTATTTCCTGTTCTACACAATTTCTGTCTTGTAATCTCCTAGAAGAATCTTATATAAGACCAGTGTGTCTTTATGAAGTTTTTTTTTATGTATGTATGTGTCATAATTTGTATAGTTAATGACAAGAGATATAATTTATTTTCGTCAAAATAAGTATGTAAATATGTTACGCTTGTGTTAAAATGTAAATATGTAAATTCATCCATGTATAAAAGCTGGATAAAAAATAAAGGTGGCAGACATCGCGGGTGCGCTGTTCGCTAGGCATAACGGCTGCGCCTCTTCATTTAGCTACGACATATGTATTTTTACGAAGTGTGTGCTGGCATTTCGTATAGCAACAAAATTTTCAATCAACTCCTCCTTTCTGAGAATTCTTCCCCCATCTAGAACTTCTAGCTTTAGCAGTATTCGCTTCTATCTGTGTCACTTAATGGACCAGTCATTCTGTTATATTGATTTTGTTAGATCCATCCGTCTTTCTCTGCCAGTCACTTTTCAATAAAAACCCGGCTATTTCTATGTTGAATATAGGTTAGAGAGAGAGAGAGCGGTGATAAAATGATTCTTTTTTTTTTTTTTTCAGTTTCTAGCAAAAAAATAAATGATGGAAAAGAAAAAAAAAGATAGAAACAAGGCTTAAGAAACATCACAACAATGAAAGAAGTCTATCAATAGCAAATCCTTTGAGGCTGAGACAAATAGGGGTCAAATTTTTGTAGAGACGCGCGAATGGGGGCAGCGCTCCGACCTAAAATCGTCCTGAATTTTAAAATGTCCAATGATAATCCCTTTCTCTCTTATTCCCAGCAGTCATTTATCCGAGCGTCCATTCCTCTCCCTGCTCGGGCCTCTAAGGCGATTACGTGAATTTATCGACTCCACTGCTATTTCGGGCTCTGTGTGGGGTAGGATGAACTTAAAAAATTGGTGTATTCGCTCGGATTTAGAGCAGCATAAGTTTGATTAACAGATATAGGCGACTATATACATTATATGGCCAAGGGAGGATGAAGGAGATTTCTTTTGACATCCGCGTGATTTCCAGAGCAGAGTTGGACTTAATCAAACTATACTTTCAAATTAGTAATAAAAGTCGAAAAGAGGTATTGGGCAAACTTTCGAATGTTAATTCTTCCTTAGGCCACTGGAGAAGGTCTGGCGAGGAGTTAGCTTAGCTCGAAACTCACCGAATTTTGATAAGGAAACATTAAAATTATAACGGTTTTTCACATTAGGTTTCTTTTTTATTAAAAGTGAAGCTTTCGGGCGAAAATCACTCTTCGGCAGGCTTAAAAAGAAACATATCAACCATTTCTAACTTGAACTGTTTTGCAATTGTTTGGATATTTACACCCTATATTTTGAAACTATTGTAATTTGACTTTTCGAACTGTGTAGAGTTGCTAGCTGGCGTCCTGCCACAATAGATGGCTAGATTGAAGCAGATGGATACGACCTCCGATGCTAAAAAGACCAGTCTCGTGATTAATCAAAGGTCGCGGGATCAAGCTAGGGTCTGTCCTATTATTCTTACGTGGAGGAGGGGCATAAACCGTCGATTTTTCTATAGCCATGACCTAGGATCAAACCCCGCATTGGGGACTTTTTTTTTTTCAGAAAAAAATTGCCTCAGTGGCCCTCGATTATTACAAAATCCCAACCCCACCAAGTGAGCGCAAGTAATCAAACGGGGCTCTAGCACACTTATGAGTGCAAACTGCGAACTGCTTTCTACATGTATAAACAGGTAGTGCACTTGCAACGAAAGCAGTTGCTGACCTATCATTACTGATTATCATGGCCTGTACCGCATGTACTTGGTATGAGTAAAACATTATTATCTCGATATTGTTTCTGTGGTTGAGAAAGTAATTTGAAGAATATATAATTGAACTTGAAGCAACCACTAGTTTACTTTTCAGACTCTCTCTCGCCAGCGTACACCTTCCTTACAAGCTCTACACTACACTTAGAAAGAACATTGAAGATCAAATCACACAGAAAGTTTACAAAGTGTGACAGAAAATCACTGTCAACATTCACTTCCCTTGTAAAAAAAAAAGAAAAATATTATCAAAAGAATTGAGGTAACCTTTACGCCTTGAAAATTTAATGCAGGTCAGAACCACTTTTTGATATAAATTACAACTAGGGTGATTTTTCAGCGGTAGCTCCCCTCGGTGCCCCTAACCATTTGTTTCTGCCGCTGCCCGGATCTTGTCATTCCTTCTATCTTGTTCTCCTATTTTCTCTCTCTCTCTTCTGTACTTTTGCACAGGACATGTCCTTACATCAGATCTATTTCATTCTCTTTAGAGTCATTGATCGTTGAGAGATTTGTCTATTTATACAGTTCGACAGAAAAGCTGAAAATGAAAAAGAAGATGACTAAAAGACCCTCAGTGCTTGCTATACCTCTCCACTGTATGTAGCTAAATGCCTATTTACTTGTTGATCCTTTCATACATTGTTAGCTTCCCATCCCCTTCTTGGACTTCGAGATGAATACATGTAAAACAAAATGCCTTAATGATTGTTGTCGCTGTATTTCATTCTCTTTAATGAACTTTTTTCCTTTTGATCATGGAAGCTGAGCTTTTTGAAAAGAAATATTAGGAGATTTTATTCAATATTAGGCCAGTTTTATTTATATAAGAAAGTTGTATTCGAACACGTCATTTTCATTAGAACAAGGCAGTTCATCCGCACAATAATGTATAAATCAAATAAGATAGTTCCATTGATGGCACTATTACTCTACCAGTAGCAAAGGTTAAACAACGTTCCATCATTAAATTTCTAAAACATTCTAAAAAGGTTCGGCAACTTGTTTTTTAAATATGTATGTATACTAACTGAAAATTCCTAAAATACGATTAACAAAAGTTTTGTAATAATACTATTACACATTACTTTGGAATGCGCCGTATTCTAACGAATTCCCTATTTATAAGGTCAACTTTTTATGAAGCTATTAACGTTTTGAGGAATACTAGGTTGGATTCATTGTGCTAATAATGGTGCCGGGAATTGATGGCGCAACATTTTAACTATAGAGAGATTTGGTTCATAATCAAATCAATATAACCTCATGTCTCTCTCTTCTAAAGTTTAATGACAAAATCAAGACATACCCCAAAGTGATAGTTCCCACCACAACATCCCCATGACTGTATTCAAACCACCAAACAGGACCTCTGGGACTATCCGTGAAAGTTCTTCGAGCATCTAAGATACTAGAAACTTATGGTCTGATATTCCATCACATTGTGGGAATACGTAACAAAAACATAACAAAAAAGCTCGAGGTGAAACTCCGCATTCTTAGCACTTCTGATGATATACAGCACAGAAATTGTATTCAAATGATCCTTGATATAGCGTTAATCTTCATTTGTGCCTTCAAATCCATTAAAACGAACACTTTTTGTTTGATGTTCTCGATTTAACCCCGTTGATTCTATGTTCCTATTATTTTCTTCTCAAACTCCATTATAAGATAAATGATTATGGCGAAGGTATCAACATAGAAAATCCGGATTTACTACTTCGTCATGAGAAACTAAACAAAGATAATTATGGTGAAATAAAAAACTAAATATTAAATATTTCTGTCGTATTTTTGTTTGTGGCTATTTAAAACTCAATTGTACAATCACATATAAAGGAGAAAATTTAAGGATATCTCAACCTGAATAAACCTTTGAAACACCAAATAAACCTTATGTTTAAGTCAACATTTCTCACCATTCATGACAAACAATAATTCTTCACCACTGTATTCAAGATCTGTCGCGATCTTTTAATTCTAACACCTCAATAATTTTTCTTGAAAATACCCAAGTTTGAAAATTAAGTCGAAAGAAGATTTTATAACAAAGACAGGAGGTCGTTGGGAGAAGCACGTCTGCAATTGGTGGGCAAAACTCAAGCTTTCTGTTCTCTTGTATTGCCAAAATCAGTCGAACAAACCAGGATATTTTCCTACCAAGTCTACCAAAGTTTACACCAGGCTTTTTACTGATAACTGAATGCGAACGAGAGTCTCTCGAGGTTACTGTTGTCAAATTAACATTGAAATATTGGCTCTGTATTTTAAAAAGGGACAATTCCGTATATGTGTTTGTCTCACCTCTGGAAAATGTCTAATAAGAACAGAGCAGGATAGCTTGTACTCGCTGTATAGTGAGATTTTGAGAAATTTAGAGGATCTATTCAAAACAATCGTGAAAATAATGAACTCTTCTCACTATAGCCAATATAAACACCTAACGCACTCATTTATGACTGAAGACTTCTTGCTCTCTAATCTCCCATTTCACAAATTAAAAGGATCCCTACACAATAAGGAATATACTTTGGCTATCATCCCCCTAAAAAATATAAGGTATCTCATTACATTCTTCATCGCCGTATCAAGTTAAATATTTTAAAATTTTCTTTCCAATTTTCATTGGGAGATGATACCTTTGCCAATTTATTATATCAGTTTTATCGTTCGGCAGAAAAGCTGAAAATATTATTGAACAATGGAAAAGAAGATGACACAGTAGAAGACACGCAATGTATGTTATGTCTATCTATAAAAAAACTGTATATATAGATGATTACTTGTTGATTTATTGATACATTATGATAATTAAAATATAATAATTAAAACTTTATTCCATTGTTTGATTTTTTTCTTTCTTTCTTTGACTCCGGGCGAACGAGTCTATATAGAACTAAATGTCTTAATAATAGATTTTTGTTGTGATTGTAGAAGACAAAGTGAGTTGCATACTAGAAGAAATCAACACATAATTGTAGGTAGGAATATAGGAGTATTCTTTAAGAATATGGTTTTGCTATAAATAAAGGTGTTTTATTCGGTTTGCCAATTACCTTTATTCAACCATAGCTTTACAAGTTATCGTTAAATCCAAGTAACAGCCTACGGTGAGGAAGAACGTCTTGATCGACCAAATTTGTATTCAAAAGAGAAAAAAACCTCTCTATAGAATACGTGAATAGTTAAACGCTGGGAAATCCTGGACGGGCAAATTAAAGATGTAAGTGAAAAAAGATCGTAAATTTGCGGTGCTCCCATGAATCGAACATTTGGCGCGCTATCACTTCATGATTTAGTGCGGCGAGGTGTTTAATTTCGCCCCTCCGGACCATGGTCGGTCACGCCACGTACCTTCTTGCCGTCCTGGGAACAGCACAATGGTACAAACCGTATTCGATGATGTGGAGGTGAATGAATATATATGGCTGAGTTTCGACAACCAGGATTGAATCCCGAATTGACCATTTGCGAGTGTAAATAGACAAATGAGGCTCTGAAACACTGCAGGGACAAAGTCAAATTGGTATTTTACATGTGAAAACTTGTGATGCATCTTGATATAAAATGGTTTTCCCACTCCGAATGTGCAGGGCACCAATGATATGGCTACAAAAGTCCTTGCATTCAAAACCCTAGCTCATGTCCAAGTCAAGGAAAGCTCGGAAAAAACATTCCCAAAACACCTACTGGGAGTAATTTTACTCCTGGGTATTTCGTTCACTTGCCCCTCCAGAGTCAGTTTCATGAGAAGCTGCGAAGACTTCTCAAGATCATCATTTGGCTCAAGAGGACCAAGTTATTCAACGGAGAGATGGTTCTGGGGAGACAGCGCCGGCATATAACTTTCCAGGTTGTCAGGTAGAGCTGTCGTCTTTGTCATTAATTTTTTGCAACAAGTCAGCAAATCAGTCGCAAGCCCCTTCCCGAAACATTATCATGGCTTGTACAATGTGTGCTTGATAAGTAACGAAGCTTACAATCTTTCCCACTACCTATTGGTAAACTTGCTCCATCGACATCTGCATCCAAAATCAGCGCTCATATTTTAAAAATAAACAAACGAACGAATCGATCTTTATAGGAACAAAGCTTGATACACAGAAATCTCCTTATGTTCATTAAACGGTTGCTAAATAAAGAATTCTCGCTCGATGCTCCATCATCTTCCTGCAGGTACTTCCCTCTAAGTCTTCCTTCCTACTCTCTTTCCTGCAACCCGAGGTCTAGTACCACCATATGGCAAGTCTATGGCATCGGCAGCACCTGGCTTTCTCTCTCTCTCTCTCTCTCTCACCTTTTAAAGATTTATTTCTATTTATACTCAGGGACAAAACTTAAGGAAGTTTTATATTTTGATGTGCCCGGCCTTTTTTTTTAAGGAGACAGAGGCAATTTTGTTCACACTTGCTTATCTCGTGTGTCTTCAATAAAGGTCACTGTGTATCAAATATCTTTCAGAGTTATTGCCTGAATAACGATATACATGTTGAAAGGTACAACTTCTTTAAGTTTGTTTAATGAGTGTGTATATATTTATCAGCTAAAACACCTCATTGAAAATTTTGAAGATATCATGAATTCCTTTTAAATCTCATGAAAAATCAAAGCTCGCCCTGGACTGACGAGGGCCATTAGCTCGAAACCATGGTAAGCGTTTTGAATTTGCCAAAGCTGGCTGTCACCGACCGACTCTAGTAGTTAGCAGAGACGGTCGAAAGATGACGGAGAGTGTTTGCGTCTGTTTTGACGGAAGATGACCTTTCTTTTTATATATTTACTCACGACGAAGGTAAAGAAAGTAACGTTTAGGTGGGTCAAAACACATAAAAAATAATTAAATTCTAAAATTCTACTTCCTAGTTTCTTTCTAAATTGCCACACAATAGTGGTTCAAGAATGTGTCCTTGCACCGGTATGCTGTTTTGCAACCTCCGTTACATTCATGGCTCAATCCATCGCAAATCTCTGGTACGGCTCCTATTGGCGGAAACTCTCTTGCGTTTCTTCCAATCAGCTGACGGCAAAGAAATCCACATCGTCAGAATGGGGAATCTAGAAGATCACAACCACAGAACATTGCACATATATCGCCAACGATGGCCAGGATTTTGTTGGCTATAAAAAGGAGTTCATTTATTCTTAATTCTCTTTTCAAATATTATTTTATTGAATACCTCTTTTTTCTCTAAATTAATATTCAACCCCGCTTTACACATTGTCGGGAGTCCTTTTTTTGTCACATGTGACCTTCGTTCATTCCCTTACTGATAAAAGTAAAATGTTCTGGGCCCCATAACACACCTAAACGAGTATACACAAAAAGTGCAACAAAAAATGAAGACGTATATAAAAAACACGATAAGTTTATACCAAAATCAGCACTTATCTCTGATTCCAGCGGATCGGGACAGGCTTCACGGACACGCGAGATCACCAGACAGTAACAAACACAGAGAACTATTTTAAAGCGTCTCCACACAACTCTCAAGGAATATTCCCTCGCATCACCTTTGAACCTTTTTTTTTATACAAACATGGACACATTTTTCCAATGAGAAGACGATCAGTTCGCTATCCAAATACAAAATATTTTTTAAGTTATCAAAGGCTCTAAAATTTTTATTTCTCAAATAATTTTGACACGGAATTTATCATTATTTGCATATTTCTAATCAAATTTCTTTATTCTTGGCTTTCTACAAAACCTCTCTCGTGTTGGATATATAGTATTCAAACCCATAAATATTCTTGACGCCAGAAAACGAACAAGTAAATTCAAGAAAAAATGAGCAAAACATAGGAATTTGGTAGATGGAAGAAATCTCTTGGAAGTTTCATCAAATCTTTTTCATCTTCAGTTCACGAATTGAATTAATTTGTCATTTTTGTTTTGAAAAATGGCGATGAGAATAATTTCTTCCTGAAATTTAATAACAACACAGAAGTTTTCGACATCTTTTAAGCACATATGTACGTTTATTTTGAATAAAGTGGGAGGTGTGGAAATAGGGAATCGAGTATCGTGAGCTTAAATATAGCCTCCGGGTTATTTTCTTTTCGAAGCCGATTTCAAAAGAAGCCCAAATTTAAAGAAGGCGAGACTTGGAATATTTTGGGATAGAAGGAGGTCGAGAGCGACGCTGTGCTCGAGGGAAGGGTGGTGTCTTCAAATATTATCCTACGGGGGGGATGTATTTTTGGTGGCTCGCCCAGACCTACTGGAATTGACAGAAACACAGCAGGCGCTTTGACCGAAGGCGCAATTTTATTTTTCTCTAACCACACGGAACACACGTTTTTATTATTCCAAAGTATCATTACACTAGTTTATGGTCACAGAATTTGTATTTTAATTCCGCATAATTATTTGTGGGGTTTGGTACATCTGGCTATAATGATAAGATGGTCTGGAAGGGTTTCCTGCCTAGTGAAGATAGGCTTATTTTGACGGTGACATTGAATCTTATTCTCTCCGTGTTCCTCATTAAAATTCATTAATTCCCTGTTACTAATCTTTGTTATAGTTTAGATATATGGTTAAAGTGAATGTTTTGATGGTTTAAATTAAAAATATGACCTGTAGCAACTGTATGTTAGAATATTAGTGATGGGAAATCTCTGTTTTTCATATTCCAATAATGTTCTCTGATATTCTAACTTCTACGGATCTACCCGTCTCTTCCACGTGCGTAACCTCACACTACTCGCAGGAGACCACGCAAGATTTGTTAAGTGGCTTAAATGGTATATTGGTTAACGAGTGTCTAAGACGGTTGGCGAAGTTAGGTTTGTTGCTGAAGTAGGTGTTGATTCCATACTTTTTAGAGATTTTGTTATGTTAACTGCTTGGGGTGAAAGGGGGACAAAGCAATTGATTCTGTAGACTGTAGGGGTTGGGTGTATGTCTGTTAATAAAAGTCAATGCGCTGTAGCGGTAAGATGGCTGATTATTTTTCTCTCTCTTTCGATGGTTTTTAAAGATTGGGAGAGAGCAATGGGTATGGATAGGTTTAGTCAATGTTTTACTGCATTGATCTTGTGAGTTAGTGGGCAATAGGAAGGGCGTCTTGTGCCCTAAATCTTGTACAACCGTTATATATATTAAAGAAACTCTTCTCCTTGCCTTTTTATTTTTCCAATAATAATGATTACATATTTTATCGATAGATGGCAATTGAATTTAAAATTATAATTTGCTAAGTATGAGGTTAGCGTGGTATTAATATTGCATGAAAGTTTATCCACCCTGGACCTAGAGTGAAAGTATCAAGTCACACTCACAATAGAACACTGTTTGGCGATACAGAGGTTTAGACTGGAGATGATTTTTGCCTAGATTGTCTGAAACGGAAATAGATGCGTCATTTCGTGAAACATTCCGTATAGCACCTTTCCGCTGTTGAAAAAAAGAAACTAGGGAAAATGTGAAAAGCGTGTCATTATCAATTGATAGTGTAATTATAGGTGGTTTAAATTTTTTTGAAGAAATAATCGATAAGGCTGATAGACAACATGTATCTTTCATTTTAAAAGGTGAGAAAAGTAAGTCGCTGTTCAACTAGACTCTCCAGTTATCTAAAGTAGTATATTCTATGTGTACAATGGCTTACACCATTTTGTCCAAAGACTCAGTTCAGAAATCTCCCGAAGAGATTATTTAAGAGGTCCGTGAACTTTGATTATTGAAATAAACACATCTGATTATCTTTTCGTTGAAAAACAAATTCGTAGCAAATATTTCTGTTACGTGACAAGATATTATCATTAGGGGGTCCATATTTTTTTCTTACATACTTTCACCATTATTCGGTTTTGAAGTGAGGCATACACTTAGGGCTGACGCATGCTTCTTTTGAGTCGAGCAGTAGGGGAGGGATTGGGTCGTCTCTGTTAGGGAAGCTTGAGGAATGCGCTTCTTACACGGGCTTCGATGTTGGTCCCTTTTGTAGTTACAAGTAAACAATTTCTTTATCTGCCCTTACTGCGATCAAAACTATATTTAGGAGATTTCCTTACTGATGAGACAACCCCTTCCAAATACATTTTATCGAAGTAAGGGCAGTAGCAAGCTGTTTATTTGTAAAACAGAAGAATTCGCACTAAATCGTTTCATTTATATCACACACACACACACACACACAAAAGCCTTTATTAAGACACACAGGTCTTACAGAGGATTCTCCTTGGGGTTACAAAACGGAGAAAGTGGGAAATAAAAATGGTGAAAGAATATATACATATGGTAAATATATACAGATTATAAGAAATAATAAAGAAATAAGAAGAATTTTAAAAAATAAATAAATAAAATAAATTTTTTTGGAAATATGGATGGTATATACAGGAAACATTATATAAAACAATCAAGCTAATAGATTAGTCTGAGTAAATTGGAGGAAAAGAAATTTATTATACAACAACAACAACAACAAAAACTTTATTAAGACCTTTCAGTCTTATACAGATTCTCCAAGCAGAAATGTAGGATACATACAGGAAAAAAAAAAAAAAATAATAATAATAATAATAATAGTACCTTAATGGTACATTATAGTGGAAACATTTTATAAAACAATCAAGCTAATAGATTAGTCTGGGTAAATTGGAGGAAAAGAAATTTATTATACATGGATTTGCCACGGATTCACCGCAAATGAAGATAAAAAAGCAAAAGCTAATCACAATCAATATTGAGATAATGAAATTTATACATTATAATTAAGACAATTGAGCTCATTAACATATTTAAAAGGGTAAATCCGAGAGGAAAAAAAAGATACAAAATAAAAAAATGAAAAAAAAAAAAAACACTGGAATTTACATATGGTACATACACCAAGATTTTTCGTCTCAATAAAATAATTTCTCAGCTGATGAATGAAGGTTATAAAAATTTGAAGCGTAGATTTTTTAAACAATATTTCCATTCATAGAAAGCGAAATATATAAGAAATTAAAGCAAGGAAGGAATAAACATTATATCATGTCAGGTCTTGTTGAATTATTCGGTAGCAGCTTTGAGACAATCGAACAATCTTTTTGCACCAGGGGGTTCGCTCTTATCTCGCCGATAACGACTAGTGTCAGATAACAGTTGTAAGATTTTCCAAGAGAATTTTCCTTTTCCCCTGTAAAAGATTGACAGTCGAGATAATGACAACTCCCTTAGGGCGGTTGTTTATACACAGATAACATTCCTGACCTTCTTTACTGAAAGACAAATAAAAATCCTGGGAAGATTCGTGTTGAACCACCTAGAGAAGAGAAATTTAATTAAAGAAAACGTATCAAAGAGACGTAGAAAGTGAGAAAGGCAAAAGGAGAAGGTAATAAACAACAACAACAACAAAAACCTTTATTAAGACACTATTATTTGTAGGGTAATTTGAGTGGCGATGATCAACTGAGCATGTATTTCGGGTTTTCCTATTTGGCGGAAAGATTGGATGATCTATTGATAGTCTCTGCCAGCAGGTCAGTGAAAAGGTATCGTTGGATTGACTATTTACAAGTGATTGTTTCCTAACTGCTTGCTACAATGAATGTCCATTGGCATCTACAATTTGTCCATCACAGACCTTATATGCTATGCCATTAATTAATAATTTATCGTCCCTTAGCTTAGCTAGAGTACCTTTTTCGACGAGTTCTCTTCTTTTGACATTCAAAACGCGCCGTTGTTCTCTCATCTTCATGCTATAGTCTTTCGATAGTGATATCTTAGTTCCTCTTAAATTGAGAGCAGCTTTGAATAGAGTTAATCTATCGTTTTGTTCTGGGACTTCAATCAGGATCGGTGCACCAGGTTTTCTGGATAATCGGTGGCATCGCGTGATGTTTATCTTCTCCGTTGTTTGCATATTTTCTTCGATAACCTTCCGTATCCGTTCTCGGCAGTCCTCGTTATTATCTTGTTCTATTCCGTAAAAAATGAGGTTCCTTTCTCTGCTCTTTGCATCCAAGTGTTCAAGCTGGTCTTCTAAGTCTTTTATTTTTTTGGAGTTTTGAGAGAGTGCTGCCTTTGTAACGGCAGAAGATTCCTCTAGTTGTTGCAGTCTTTGGTTTATATTTTCTACTCTATCGTCGATTGCCGAAAGACGGGATTCCAGCCTCTCACCCCAGCTATCCAGCCTTTTGGTGAGTGCATTTATCAGATCTTTGATATCTTTATCCCTATCTAAGCTTGTTTCCAACGTCGTTTGTTTGGACATCTTAGGGCCTGGGTTTTGTTCAATGCCAGCTAATATTAAGAGCATTAAAACTACACACATAAGGTGAAAGTTTCGGAAATATTTTGAGAGTGAAAGATTCACACGTGATAAGCAAATCTTTTTGCCGCCATATGTATCCGGTTTGAAAGTATGTAAATTTGGCTCAGAATTCTTGTCTAATAGACATAAAATTATGATGGTAAGATATATTGGATATGTAGGTTTCATTTCAGATAGATTGAATTTGCTCTTTAGTAAAAATAGAGAAAATATTTTAGTCAGACAGTTCACTTACCGAGAGCGACGTTGCTTGCTGCCTATACGTGCCGCCTCCTAGCGGAGAATCCGTTTCATTTATATCATGTCTATGTAGAATTTTACCATAAGCACCCCCTACATGCACATCTGAATTAATATATTAAGACTCTGTATATATTTATATATAGTGATAGTTTTGCTTTCCATCGTTTTTGGTAGTATGACAAGATGAGCTATCACTTCTCGAGACAACCTGGTGTCGAATCCCTTGTAATGAAGTTTTTAAAAATTATTTTTGAGGTAATAAATTGCTTCAATGGGTTCTAACTTTCACATGTCCTACTTTATTAATGGATACAAGAAACGTAGCTTTGGCATCTTATTAGTACATACATGAACTGCTTTCTGCGTACGTAGATAGACTTGTAATGCACTTACAGTAAGAGCAGTCACAACACCCTAAATATCATGATTATCATTATCTGTACTATGTGTACTTATAAGATGATAAAAATTCTGTTATTATTATAAAAACTTTGCGCATATTATCAAAGGTATAAAAACGAAAAGCTCTCTATTAAGACATTTCGTCTTACATAGATTTGTCCCGGAGTCCAAGAATATTAATGTATTCCAGTGCTCCGTGTAGTTTTCACTAACCTTCAAAGGCACCATCTGAAAGAGAAATCTACGAGAGGTGGGTATGGAGATAGTATCTGAATGGATCCATCATCTGAACAAGGTCGGGTATTATCACCACTCGTGCTGGGGAAATAGTGTCCGAAGTACGACTGACTGACTATCAATGCCGTTGTGGCCGGCCACCCAGCTGTGCTCGGGGATCAATCTTGCGCCGTGTCGAAACTCCGCACTTCAATTGAAAAGATCTCATTTTTTTAAAAAGCCTTTCTCTTCTCCACCAATGGGATTACAACGACCCGCCCAGTCTCAACGCACAAAACACACAAAGCTCAGGTGAAAGTGGAGAAAGTTTTCAAAACCTTCAGATATGTTTTAGGATTTCCGCTATTCTCATTTTTCTTGTATTTTCCATATAATATGCCAACGTTTTTCGTCACTCTCCTAATTTCTTAGCTGATTTCACACGTGTTGGAGGTTGCTTTCTCTATTCAATTGCATGTTTTTTATTACTATTTTTGCTGTTGTTGGGGGCATCCCTCCTGGAGAGACATCCATTGTGAAACTGTGAATCATAGCTTCACATATCGTCTATCATATCTATATTATAGCTATATTATATATAGAGAGAAACGAGGGCCAGAAATCATGATCTCCAGTTCGGCCAGGTTTGCCAGAATTGGTATCATGGCTCTATCCCCGACCTGAAGCCGTTAGTTTACGGAGACGGTCAGTATTTGACGCTTAGTTTTGGCATCTATTCTGACGGTGAGATGACCTTTCTTTTTATATATTACGATACTCTTTGTAAAAGTGCCATCTATGTTGGATCATGAATAATTTTTTTATATATATTCGTTAATATTCCGATTATGGTAGGACGTACAAGAAAGGTTTGAAACAATACATAGCGCCATCTGTATGTTGAGGACGCAATTATTCAGCGCTATTCTAACCATTCAGAACGACAATTATTGAACTGACGATGAAAGGGAAGCTTATCTCCCCAGTCAACGCCACATAGTGTTAACAAATTTCAATTGTAACTATTTTCACCTTAATATATCAATAAATTGATTTCAGCCAATGATTATATTTTCATTCAGTGCTGATGTATTTAGACGAAAATAATTTCAACTGAAATTCTTTATGGCAATGACAAAGAAAAAAAAAAGAAAATCACAAAAAAAGCGATGATCGCGTAACTCTGAGTTCGTGTAAGTCGAGATAGTTCTGTTGATGAACAATAAACTGCATCCCCCTGAGGAAGGTGGCAGCGAACAAAATCCCAACCACGATTTTACAACATATAAGATTCAGAGATATGTTAGGCGTGTTACGCTGGTTGGACAACAGCCCCAGATGCCCCCATTATAGAATGTTTAATTTTACCAGAAGTTGTGCAAGACCAATGTCCCGATTGATTTATCGAAAAAGATTTCTGGGAATGTCGTCGTTATTCTCCACCACCACCTTGATTCCGCTGACCTCCCTATTCAAATAAGATTAGGGGTGAGTTGACTTTAACTTGACACTACTGGGGTTATATATCACACTTAGTTACACCTCTAATTTGTTGCAATAGGATTGATGTCTGTAGAATTGCCCCACATAGTGTCACATCCAGTAAAACCTGTTCTAAGAAGCCACTCAGGGAAACAAGGCCGAATGGTTGGCTAGTATAGTTTCAAGTAAGATGTATCCATGGGGTTAAGCAACCTACAACGGATCTTAAGATAAAAATTACTGTACTTCTTGCATAGGGTTCAAGATTACAGAGTGTTACCACCTGGGTAATAGGAAGAAAGGCATCACCATCGTAAGTAATAATATTACTGAGATCAGTTATAACGCAAAGTATATTTAGCTTATAACGCTAACTAACCTAGCTAAATAACTTTTATATGTCTAATGAAAAACCATATAAATTGAAAGCTTACGTTGGTTAGCGGTAAACTAAACTAGCGGTAAACGCTAAAATCGGGAAGCCTTGAAGTACGTGATATCTGTCTTATCAATACCTTGTTAAACAGCAATATTTAAGGTATGATTCATTAATGTGTTCAAAAAGTATCGCGACTTTTGTGTTTTTTCAAAAATTATTTATTTATTCATTATACCTATTTTGTCCCCTTCAAAGTAATCCCCATGAGATATTATACACTTGTGCCAACGGTTTTTCCAATCTTCGAAGCACTTCAAAAAATCATTTTTTAAAATCTTTTTCAGCTCCTCTTTCGATGCCGTCTTTATCTCGTCAAGTGTAGCGTAACGTCGTCCTTTCATGGGCCTCTTCAGTTTAGGGAACAAGAAAAAGTCACAGGGGGCCAGATCTGGGGAATACGGTGGCTGCGGCATCATTAGTGTGTTGTTTTTGGCCAAAAAGTCGCGCACAAGCAACGATGTGTGAGCAGGGGCGTTATCGTGGTGCAAAAGCCAATTTTTGTTCTTCCACAAATCCGGGCGTTTCTGGCGGATTGCTTCGCGAAAATTGCGCATAACTTGCAGGTAATATTCCTTATTGACCGTTCTACTCTGTGGCAAGAACTCATGATGCACCACGCCCCTGCAATCGAAGAAAACTGTCAGCAAAACTTTCACATTCGACCGAACTCGGCGCGCTTTTTTCGGTCTTGGTTCGTGCGGCAGCTTCCATTGAGATGATTGAGCTTTGGTATCCACGTCATAACCATAAACCCACACTTCGTCACCAGTTATGACCCTCTGGAGCAAATTTGGGTCGTCGCGGACAGAGTCCAACATCTCATTAGCAATGATCATGCGATGCTGTTTTTGGTCGCAATTGAGCAATTTTGGTACGAATTTCGCGGCGACCCGTCTCATGCCCAAATCATTGATAAAAATCGAATGGCACGAGCCAATCGATATGTTTAGGTCCTCAGCAACTTCTCTAACGGTGATTCGACGATTGGCCAATATCATTTTCTCCACTTCATTAATTTTTTCGTCTGTTGTTGAAGTGCTCGGGCGTCCGGCACGCTCTTCGTCGTTCACATCTTCTCGGCCTTCTGAGAACATTTTGTACCACCGATAAAGGTTGCTTCAGTCCAAGGTAGCTTCTCCGTATGCCACAGTCAACATTCGGAATGCATCCGCGCACTTAATTTCGTTTTTCACACAAAATTTGATACAGGTTCTTTGATCCATTTTTTTTAATAGGTAAAAATCGAAGACGATCCAAAACACCAATAGACCTTCCGGTACTTGTCTGGCTTATGGTGTGCTTCCTAGGTCACACGTAGCTTAACTTCTTATCTTGATTTTGTCGCTGAGAATCAGGTAAAGGAGCTGTTTGACAAACTGGACTCCTTCCTACACCCCCTGATATTAATAGGGACATGATAGAATGGGAAGTTTTTTTACCGCTCTGACAGGGTAGATATCCTCGGTTGTCTTACGCCTGGGCAGAGAGGACGACTATTCTGGGTGAAATTTTCGACCGTGCAATTGCAAGTGTTAGGGGCAACAACCTCTATCTGAACTAGAGGCTGTCCAATTCCAGGGCGGCTTGTGACAGCTGATGGATTACAGACATTCCTTGAGTAATGGATCGAAGAATCTGGTGTGAATAATTTTATTCAAATGCAAATGTTTTTATTTTTGTTTGCATTTATTTTCTTACGATTGCTGACAAAGGTCACAAAATGTCGTTAATTGTCTTGATTTTGTTACTTTGACAATTTAAAATATAGATCCAAATTCCTTAGATGATAGGTCTGGATGTGCTGTGTGGAGAGACCTCATGTGGCTTCTTTCCAGTCACTCGCCACAACTGGTGAAGACTGACGGATCATTGGATGCGATTGCCACTGGCCATACGGCTTGTGACGTCCAGTAGGAGAACTGCGTGAAGATTTTGCAATTAAACATGGTCCGCACAATATATCATTAAAACAATGAAGTGTCTACAGACAACATCTTCCCGTGCCAAAAGAGCATGTCCCCCAACAGTTACTACTATATTAACTGACAAAACGCAACTTTTCAGTCATTTAAAAGTGCATTTAAATATTTAAATTTATTTATAATAAAAAGGTGTTAATTTATTTGTAATATATATTTTCAAGCGTCACGCGTAATACTCCCATGATAATCTTTAAAAACTCTTATTTGAATGGCAAAATATATATGACCGAACAAAATGTCAAATATGCAAGTCAAGTCTTGGCTATGATGTAATGCTAATTATCAAGATTTCTTTTTCACGTGTGTTCAGCAATAGGCTTCAACTTGATGTCATTGACGAAAGAAAAAACTCTGCAAAACAAAATTCCAGTTAATTGTAATTTTCCTCAGAGAGAAGCATTTTTACTCTTGAGGTAAATGGAATAGCTTCTGTCTTGCAGAACTGGGTATCGTTGACTCCAGATCGAATATTGCCTGATGTGACAATCACTTAATGAAATATTGATTGTACGGGTCTTCCATCATTTACACCGCGAGCTATGAATTTGGAGTAAAGTCTGGTGCGAGGAGAACAAGGAAGTTCTCCCCCTGCACCAAATCTGTCCCTAATCGATGTTGTAATGATGACGCCAATAAAAACTTGTTCCTTTTTTACCATCGTGGCTAAATGATACCAGGATGGGTGCCTCCCTTCACATCCTTTACAAGTTTAATTCCAACGAGATCTGGGGTCTATTTCAGGAACTGATTGGAAAATACTTTCCGAGTTCTCACACAGAAGAGCTATATATAGAACTATATACTGCGGTGTACGACTGAACAATGCTATTGGTCTTAATATTTTTCTTTTTACTTCAAGTGTTTTTGACACCAATTATTTTATCACACCCAGGAATACTTTGGAAGAGTTCTCAGCCCATCTTTAACTACCTAACTTTAGGTTTTTACTAAAGATGGTCAGCCAGTCTAGCTTTAATACATTGGTCTACCATAGTTACCGGGAAGGTCTACATGTAGATAGTCTAGAGAGAGCTCTGAAGAGACAACAGTGAAAGAATCTACCAATATATATCAAGGTCTAAGACGCATAATGTTCTCTGTGCTTATTGATGTTTTTTGATAAAAACGGAGCTCTTGGATCTGGCTAGACCAGCTTCTATCAAAATGCAGATAATCCCATTGAAAATGATAGACTAGCACCCAACAGCTTTTATTAAGACATATAAACTTATACATGGATTCACCACGGAGAGTCTGCAAATAAAAAGAATATTAAAAAGTAAAAGCTTGCAGTAATAGCCTGTCTTGAGGATTCAATATGTTGTATAAATAAAGTAAGAGGGAAATTAATAGATTCATTATACCTTTAATAACAGTTATAATTAGATTGTGTTCTCTCTATATAACTTGATAGTAAGCAATGCCTATACATATATCGGTAAATATGTGCGAAGCGATGCTAAATACATCTTGACTCTTCGGCCACCTAGCAGAGAATTCGGTAAACTGACATATAAAATACCATAGACTATCCATTAGAAGCCTAAATTTGAGTAGTGAAAGTTTAAATGTCGCTAAAAAAAAAAAAATAATTTATTTGGCATATGAAGTATACTGGTTATTTTGTACAGGTGTAGAGTCTGCATATGCATTTTCGCATATTTTCGTGCTCATAGCCAATGCGTCAAATAATATGTTATTGAATTATACCACATTCCAACTGTGCAGTCGATATCTCAAGAAACTTCCTCAATCTTTGTTTAGAAAGTATTTCGTTTTTAAATGGCCATTGAAATATTTTCCTGATATTTTATAGCATGGCTTACGGTCATCACTTGTACGTATGACGTCCTTCCAATGTCTGCATACTGATAACGGTTTATGTTGGAACCGAAATGTAGTAAGGCAATTTCCGTGGGTATTATCGTGCAGTTAAGAGTGCAATGTTGATGCCATAAACACAAATTGCCTTAAATTGCTGCCTGTACATCCTATCTATGGCACGAAGACTGATAGCACATTCAAAAAAGGAAGATGTGCGGTAGGCCGCTTGAAATTTCAATAAATTAGTTTTATGAGACATTCGCATAACTTCCGCCGTTTAAAACTTGGATAATGTTCCACTTCCTTCCCCCTCTTGATCCTTTTAGTGAACTTGGCTGGATTTTGATGGCTTCATTTTTTTGTATGTCTTTGGTAACTGGATACCTTTAAGTGTTAAATATCTTAGATGACCCTCTCTGATATTTTCTTATGATTTCTCATTTTTGGGAGTCTTTGATGACTGGAATACCCAGTGCTTTTTTTTTTATGAACTCTAATCTTTTGATGGCTTCATCTTGGGATACATCTTATAGGACCTCACACTGATGTCGATACTTAAAATCTACGAAATTTTCTCAAGATAAATGATAGCACTCGGGTAATAAACTATTTTTTAAAATGGATTTTGTTGACCTGAGAGAGAGCTATATATCCGACAAACGACCATCTTCAAACGCGACTTTTGACCGAACGAAAAAAACCTCTTCAGGAAGGCTAAGAGCAACCATGTCTTTTAAATGTTTCTCTACTCTAGAATGTATTCATACAATTCTCAACCTGCAGCTCCAAACCACATTATTGACTGTATTGGCTCATCCATTGATGATCTCTACTCAAACCCAGCATCAAAGGCTTGATAACCTTATATGCTTGAGTGGAGATAAAAAAAAAAGAATAAGAAGAGGTTCTACAGGTAAACTCCGTATAAATAGTATAAACGCACAACGAATCCAAAGTTTTGCGGAGGAGCCTCTTTTATTATACTTTTGCAAGCTTTCGAACCTTTCGGTTCTTCCACAGGCGTGGCTAGTATGACTACACTAACAGGGTATAAGCGCGCTTGAGCCATTATATACAACATATAAATTTACATGCGGAGTGATATTTCAAACGTAATAAAATAGAAATAGGAATTATGACTATAAAAATAAAATTAAAATAAAACTATGTAAATAAACTTATAGATTTTTAAAATTTAGATGAAATTATGGCAAAAACTTTTAAATACGATAAAAGTTAAGTAAAATAATGATATTCACTGTATGTAAGCCGTGTGACACTTTAAAATTTCGTAACATTTAAAACCAGTTCTGTGTTGAGATGTTTTAAAAATTTTACTGGTTTTAAATGTTACGAAATTTTAAAGTGTCACACGGCTTACATACAGTGAATATCATTATTTTACTTAACTTTTATCGTATTTAAAAGTTTTTGCCATAATTTCATCTAAATTTTAAAAATCTATAAGTTCATTTACATAGTTTTATTTTAATTTTATTTTTATAGTCATAATTCCTATTTCTATTTTATTACGTTTGAAATATCACTCCGCATGTAAAAAAAGAAGAGGATGTATTCAACATTTCTCTCACCTAATGGCGGACTCGGGGGTGTTGCAAGATGTTCTTCGTCTGTACCTACGACACAGGGAAATGTGCGTCTCAAGTGAAAAATGCCAGGCAAACAGAAGCTTTGAGACGACACTTCTCTTTGTCCTGTTCCCACTCGTGTTTGTTTAATTTGTCTCGCTGCTTGCAGGGCCGAAATATCGTCTAGTGGAAACAAACGATAATTTGTTGAGGTTACGCCCATTCGTTTGGCTTACATCGTCTGTTTAGGGCAGATATATCACCCGGTGTGTATTGGCCAAAGTACCATTTTATACAAATTCTCAGCAGCCCATGCAGAATATTTCTAATATATCGACCATCCATTGACATTGGGACAAAATCTTTTTTTTTTATTTTAACAATTATTTTTACACTACTTAAAAATAAAATTTCCGATATTTTATTACCTTTGTAAATGTAGAGACTATTTATCATTTCATTGAAGTATTTAGGAGGAACGTGAATATCTATATATATAATTGCCTTATTCTGTCTGAAGCTCACGGATAGAATGCTCGCCCATTGGCTGCCGGCGAACACGTGTCCTCCCTGCCCCCCTCTAGACAACCCTGTTATCATTACATACACCTGTCTATAGCGGCCATTCTAGACAACCCTGTTATCAGCAGTGTGTTACATCCACCTGTCTATACAAACCACCCTGTCTATAGCGGTCACCTTAGGCAACCCTGTAATCAGCAGTGTGTTACATCCACCTGTCTATACAGACCACCCTGTCTATAGCGGTCACTTTAGGCAACCCTGTTATCAGCAGTGTGATACATACACCTGTCTATACAGACCACCCTGTCTACAGCGGCCACTCTAGACAACCCTGTTATCAGCTGTGTGATACATACACCTGTCTATACAGACCACCCTGTCTATAGCGACCACTCTAGACAACCCTGTTATCAGCTGTGTGATACATCCACCTGTCTATACAGACCACCCTGTACATAGCGGCCATTCTAGATAACCCTGTTATCAGGTGTGTGATACATACACCTGTCTATAGCGGCCACTCTAGACAACCCTGTTATCAGCTGTGTGATACATCCACCTGTCTATACAGACCACCCTGTCTATAGCGGCCACTCTAGGCAACCCTGTTATCAGCTGTTTGTAACATCCACCTGTCTATACAGACCACCCTGTCTATAGCGGCCACTCTAGGCAACCCTAGGAAGCAAGATGTATACAAGGTGTAGACAAGATGAAGATCTAGATGAAGAATAAAACGTTTTTAAAATATATTCGCACTCGGGTAAAACCCGGGCGTTGCCCGGGCCATTCGTCTAGTTGTTATATAAATAAACGATAAATAGCGCAATTTCTTATATCTAGTTTGTTAGCAAGATTTTGATGAATTCTCTTTATAAAGTAAATAATACACAGCGTCAGTCAGACACAAAATTTTACAATTGGAGAAAACGGTGAATGAACCCATCATTCCATTCTTCAATTTATATATAGACAATCTTAAAATTAAAAATGTATAGTAATTATAAGATTGCCTTTATATTTGATATGTTATTAAAAATGATTTCGTATGTTTTTCTCCAGAAAGAGAATTCATTTTTCGAAATAGCTGTGTGCCGACCTTGTTTATACTACCTCACTCAAGAAAATGTCTCATATAGGATTTAAAAGTAATTATGACTTTTTGTGTGTATATGTACCATGATATATTGAAAGTGCGGGTGGAGATATGGAAACACCTTCCTGCTATATAAGGCAGATACTTATTGAGTCAATACTTCCCGCAAATGGAGAAAATACAGACTCAAAGATAGCATTTGTATTAGCTGTTGCACTGGCAGATGTTTCCGTAAACGAGACGGAGTATGCTTGGCTGGGAAGGCCGGGGCATGTAGAGCGGGACCGACTGAATGGTCAGCCCAGCAGGAAACGACGCCGAAAAAATGTGCCGAGGGGAGGCGCTGCAGGATTGGGCTCAGTAGCGCGCCAGTGTTTAATGCCGATGGATATACTCCCCGCCTGCTCAGGTACGTCGTCCCACACCTCTTCTCTGGCAACGTGATATGTCGCTCTGATATATGTATTCCTCGATATAGCAATGATTTTATCATGCGACACATTGTAGTATACTTTGTGCGCGTTAGGGAACAATAATATAAGTTGCGAGTTACATGGATTCTATATATCTAAATGTGAATATAACAAAACGGAATGCTTCCTAACCTCAGCATGATCAGACTGATGACTTACTAAATATATTTATTTGGCTTATATAACAACAAACTATCCGAGTAGAAGAGAGTATATACAGAAATAACACGGTATTAGTAACTATATGGCTTATATACGTGTGAAAAGGCAAAAAGTAAGAAAAAGAATAGAAGAATTAAGAATATTTGTTTTATATAAATATCTTAATTTAAGAATTGCTCTTTTAGCTATTCGCTATTCATTCACTAGGATATGGACAACACAATGTGTTGAAGCTTATGAGGATGTTAATACTTTTTAAATACTTGAAAATTGTAACCATCAAAATTATTGAAAATATAGAATATATGTTTTAACTCAAATTTTCGAAAATTAGACATTAGTACTCTCAGCAATCAAGTGTCCCTTTTATAAAGATTTTTTAAATATAAAAAATAGTTTTGATGTGACCTCGATGTTTCCTAGGTATGATGGGTAGACAGATTGCCTAACTACGAACCCGGCTCATATCTCGGAAAGCCTGTTTGCTTCCTCTCAGAGTAGTTAGAAGTAACTGATGTCAATAAATGTATTTCCAATGTATGCGGCATTCCAAACACATTAATCCAGATGAGTCGATTAAAGATTTTCTTATCTGAGTGATTTGAACACACTGTGTTTAGACTCGGGAATCATTTAATGACCCTACCACAACTTTTTTTTTTTTTATATAAAAAAAAAAATATATATATATATATATTAAAAATAAAAAAGGCATCTCCTGACCACGAGCACATGTGCTTTTTAGATGGCAGAGCGTCATCTAGTGGAGCAAAAATAAACTAAACGTTTATTTAGCTTGCTCCGTGATATTTGGCCAACGTTTAGTTTATTTTTGCTCCACTAGATGGCGCTCTGCCATCTAAAAAGCACATGTGCTCGTGGTCAGGAGATGCCTTTTTTATTTTTAATATCAACACCCGACCCACTTATCTTTTATTTTTTTCTATTGTTTTTTCATATATATATATATGAAAATAGAGCAATCCATACTTAATTCATTAGATAATAAAAGGCATATATTGGATTTTAAAAAATATTTATTTTGCCAATATTTCGGCTGGCTGAACGCCAACCTTTATCGAGGCATAACATTTTTGTATACACAAACTCAGCGCCGCATAGTGTTATAATATCACTCGATGAGTATCGCTGAGTTTGTGTATACAAAAATGTTATGCCTCGATAAAGGTTGGCGTTCAGCCACCCGGAATATTGGCAAAATAAATATTTTTTAAAATCCAATATATGCCTTTTATTATCTAATATATATAAAATAAAATGTTTGTTTTATATTAGATCCAAAATATGCCCTTCAATTAATATATATATGTCGTAAAAAAAGATGTATTTTAGGTACGTTACCAATTCATTCATGCAGTCGTGGATTGAAGTGAAATGATAACTTTTATATCCAAAATTGTATTTATTTTAATGATTATATTTTAAGAACAAAACAGTTTGCATACATACAATTTTATAAATATTATCTAAGTATATACAAAAAACATCTTGGGTTGTACTCCTTTTGTTAAGGATTTTAAAGAATTAACTCTGTGTTAATTCTATGATTATTTAAATTATAATTATATTAATGAATAATAAAAATCATATTTTTATTATGTCATTTCTTCCCTCCAAGGATAAAAATTAGGGAGTAATTTTCAAAGTAAAAAAAAAGTATCATTATTATTTACATAGATTATCAATTAAGATGGAGGATACCAATTGAAACTATATCAATGATGCTCTTTATTCCTTCTACATATTCCTATTGGTACCTTTTTTCTTGACAGTAGCTGAAAATTATCCAATCTTATTTGAATTTATAGGTGTCTCCTTCCTATAATTCATAAGGGGATTTACCTCATGAATTGAGTAGGCCTTCTCAGGCTCTCAAGATTCAAAAGGTATTTTGCCACATGCCAAAAAATATATTTTTGAAAATCACAAATTTATTTCTCATAATGACGAGTGGTATCCAACATCTTGTTTCACATTTATTTGGTTTGATCAGAATAAAAACATAAAATAATGGGTTATTTACTTCCACATAATGAAAAATATTTACACATGAAGTTTTACTATTTACATAAAAAAAAAAAAGAATGTTCGAATATGAAATGTTCCATATAAAATTTGTGGGGGAAAAATATATAGAATCATATGAGTGAATTTCTCAACAAATAAAATCAAAATGTAAAATATTTACAACAACATTAATTAAAAGTGGTATGTTTTGCATCTATGGTCAAATATATATAATAGTCAATGAATGAAAATAAAATATGTTTTTAAAATAAAATAAAATATTTGCATTTTTAGATTATATAATATTTCCCCCCTGTGAAAAAGATTTTAAAAAAGTTAAAATTTGAAAATAAAAATGGCTATTACAAAAATAATTAATTAAACGAAATCAAAATGTCTATAAAATAATTACAAATTAAACAATAAAAATCAATGTCTATATTTTTTCAAAATAAACAAAAGAAAGTTTGTTTATAAATAATTTATATAAATATGAAATTAAAATAAAACTATATATAAGAAATAATAATGATAGATTAATATAAAAATTTATATGAAGCCAAAAAAGGTATTTAAAATATGAATAATTATGTCGTTATGCCTGCTGTATTTCAAAATATTAAATGGCAGTAGAAATGTTTATTTTTACACAAATATAATTTAAAATGAGTTTTTCCTAAAATATAAACATTTAAATGCATGTAAATAATATATAAAAGTATTTTCAATAAAATGGATGAGTAATTAAATGATTATAAAGAGATATTTGAAGTGACATTAAGTTATGTGTGTAGGCAAAAGAATTGGGGTTGATATTTGTTCTCCATTGTCCATATCCAAAATATGGCCTTTCTGTAAAAAACATGGTTTATCATCAATATCTATTAACTTTGTGTTCGAAATTTGGTTTACTATTAAGTCATTTTCTAAATTAGTGCTATTTTGAAATAAAAAATCTGATTCTGGGTAAAATAATTTAAGTTTATTTGAGTGTATAATTTCTGTTTGTTTTCTTTGAGGTAAAATGGGTTTATTTATTTCATATGTGACTGGAGAAAGTTGTTTTAAAATTTTAAATGGGCCTATATATCTTTGTGTTAATTTACCAGTGTTTGGATAAATAAAGGTGTGCTGAGAACATGGACGAGAACATCTACCTATGTTTTCCCACGTGACGCAGCGGAGCGTGGCCTTGCCTGCACGGGTGAGTCAGTTGTTGTTTGGCTCTCTGTATAGATGGACATTAAAACATGGTGGCAGCGGTAACTGGATAAAATACGAACCCGTATTTTGCAAAATATCGATTTTTGCGTACCTTGGAAGATAATTCAACATGGCTCAGATTCAACCTCCAGAAACTTTCGACTTCTCGACTCCCAACGAATGGCCCAAATGGAGGAAGAGATTCGAACGATACCTCGTGGTCAGTGGAATGAAGAAGAAAGAGGAGGCGGACAAGATCGATTTGTTCATGTACTTGATGGGCGACCGCGCGGATGATATATTCAGGACCTTCAAGTTCGAAAAGGAAGAAGAGGCAACGAAAATTGATTCCGTCCTCAAGGCGTTCGACAGCCACTTCTGTGTCAGAAAGAATATTATCTACGAACGTGCGAAATTTAATTCAAGAATCCAAGAGGATCGGGAGCCAGTGGACGAATTCATCACTTCATTGTACAAATTGGCTGATAGTTGCGAATTTGAGGGTCTTCAGGAGCAGTTGATCCGTGACCGAATTGTGGTTGGAGTGAGGGACAAAGCTTTATCTGAAAGAATGCAGTTGGACAGCGAACTGACTTTGGAAAAGGCGGTGAAATTGGTTCGACAGCAGGAAGCCGTTCGACAGCAGCAAGTCGACCTGCAGCGTCCCTCAGCGAGCCAAAAGGTCAATCAGGTGAAGTTCAATTCGAAGAAGCAATCACCGAAACAACAACAGCAGCCTTCGAGGAAGAAGGAGAAGTCAGCCAAAACAAGATCACGATGTCCAAAATGCGGAGGTTTCACCCACAGGGAAGGACAGGCTTGCCGTGCTGAAGGACAGAAATGTAACCTGTGTTCAAGAACAGGCCATTTTGCAAATTGCTGCCCAGATAAGCAGGCGAAGACTGCGGAAGTCAAAGCTGTTTCTGAACTTGATGAAGAAATTGGTTTTCTCCTGGAAGTCTCAGCTGTGGAGGATTCATCTAATCTCGATGATGATGAAGGCAAGCGCAGGAGGCGATGGACAGCAGAAATCCAAGTGAACGGGAAACAGGTGAAGTTCAAGCTCGACTCCCAGGCGGATGTTACATGTGTTCCTCTGTGTCTCTTCAAGAAGATAATGGGACAGCAACGACTAGTGGAAAGTGATATCAACCTTAGAGCTGCTCAATTTTCCGAACTTCAGACTGTGGGTATGTTTATGTCAACGCTGCGAAATGGCAATTATGAAATCAAGGAGAAGATTTATGTCATTCGTCGTTTGAGTGAACCTCTTCTGAGTCGCCGGGCATGTGAGCTCTTGAACCTGGCGAGGCGGATTGAAGTGGTTGCGACGAGAATTAACCCAATCAAGGAATTCCCTGAAGTATTTGAAGGACTGGGACAGATCGGAAACCCTTACGAAATCAAATTGAAACCTGGAGCAAAACCATATGCTGTGCATACTCCTCGACGGGTACCAATACCTTTGATGGAAAAGCTCAGAACAAGATTGGAAGAGCTCGAGAAGGCGGGAATCATAGCACAAGTTAACGTTGCGACTGAATGGTGTGCACCGACTGTGATTGCTGGTAAACCGAATGGCGACATACGACTCTGTGTGGATCTCTCAAGGCTGAACGAACATGTACAGCGCGAAGTGCATCCCATGCCAGTGGTGGAGCACATGCTGGGGCAACTGGGGGAAGCAAGATTCTTTTCGAAACTGGACGCGAACAGTGGCTTTCACCAGATTCCGTTGAGCCCGGACTGCCAGCATTTAACGACCTTCATCACTCCTTTTGGGAGATATAAATACTGCAGAATGCCATTTGGAATCTCACTCGCCCCAGAGTATTTTCAGAGAGTTATGTCAATAATCTTGCAAGGCATGGACGGTGTAATGTGTTACCTGGACGATATCCTGATATTTGCCTCCGACTCCAAGACTCACGATCGAATTCTTCGTTTAGTGCTCCGAAAACTGAAAGAGGCGAAAGTTACACTAAACAAGGCCAAGTGTGTCTTCGGCGTGCCAAGAATTAATTTTCTTGGGCACATACTGGATGAAGACGGTATTCGACCAGATCCAGCGAAAATCGAAGCAGTGGCGAAGATGCCTGCTCCGACCGATGTTCATGGCGTAAGAAGATTTCTTGGCATGGTGAACCATCTGGGACGTAAACTCCGAACGACCTTGCCAATTGCACCAGAGAATCTTAATCCAAAGTTGGTGGACTCTCAGACCCTGGAAAGAAAGGAGGGGAGAAGGAGAAAGGATATGAAATCCAGATATGATCGACGCTGCGGAGCTACGGACATGGAGGAGCTATCCGAAGGTGACACTGTTTGGATTACAGATATGCGAACCTGGGGGATTGTAAAGAAGAAAGCATCGACACCAAGGTCGTATATGGTTGATACTCCAGTTGGGACTTTACGTCGAAACAGGTTCCATCTACGAAAAGGAGTTACAGTGCAATATCCAGCCGACCCATCGACGCCGACCTTTTCGGGAGAGGAACTGGTTGAAAATGAAAAGACCCCAGTTGTGGATTATCCCTCTAACGACTCAGAAGACGGCCAGATAAGAACCCGGAGTGGACGAATTGTTAAACCTGTGGATCGCCTTCATTTTTAATTATATTATGCATTTAAAGTTTGTAATGTATATATATATATTTCAAATCTTAAAAAGGGGGATGTGCTGAGAACATGGACGAGAACATCTACCTATGTTTTCCCACGTGACGCAGCGGAGCGTGGCCTTGCCTGCACGGGTGAGTCAGTTGTTGTTTGGCTCTCTGTATAGATGGACATTAAAACAAAAGGTTTTCACTAATACCTGATCTCCTTCTTTAAAAATGGGTTCTGGGTGTTTAATATCATAAAGCTGTTTGCTGTGTTCATGGGATTTTATGGTTCTTTCATTGGTTAATTTTCTTGCTTTTTCTATTGGTGTATGTGTTTCTGTGTCATGTTCTATATACTGTGGTTGTATTCCATAGTATAAGAACCTAGGTGTAAAGCCTGTTATAGTATGTACTGTATCATTATAACTTTCAGTAATATTAGGAATATATTTTGTCCAAGGGATCTTTAAATTATGATTATATTCACATCTTAACCTATTTATGATAGTGGAATTTAATCTTTCTACTTTTGCATTTGTTTCTGGGTGATGGGCACTGGTGAGTAGATGCTTAACATTATTTTTTCCTAAAAATTGTTTAAATTTATTGCTAAGAAAAGCTGCATTTCTGTCAGTTATTAATATTTCAGGTTTGTTAATTTGGAATAAATTTTTTAAACAAGTTATATATGAATCAGTGGATACAGATTTTGTAGGAAAGGTCCAAAGGAATCTACTGTGATGATCTACTATCATATGGATACTGTGTTTGGTTGTCCCATAATTATGTAAGCCTCCCATTGTGTCTAAAGAAAAAATATGATTTGGGTGTGTAGCTATTGGCATCTGTTGTAGTGGTCCATAAACAAAATGAGCTATGGGGTATCTGCTGAGAAAATCAGCTCCTTTATTTTCCTTAATTAATTTAATTAAATCAGATTTTTCATATGGTGAAAGTTTTTCATCAAATTCTACACTATTAAAATTTCTAAAATCATTTTCATTAGGAGGAATAATAGATTTAAATAAAGGAATTACATTATGATGTGTATAATTATTATTATTAGGGTTATGGTAATTAACATTAAGAATTCTACCAAATTGAGTAATTGTAAAACTTTGAAAATCAATGTCTAATTTAAATAATCTTATATGGTGTAAAGAAAGCAATACATATGGCAAATTAATATCAGAGGAATAAAAATCAATATCTCTAGTAATAAATCCTATAGTTGTATTAACATTAATTTTTGAATTTATATTTAGCATACCGGATGTCTGATTAATAAGAGGTAAATTATCAAAAGCAACATAGTTTGGTTGAATCTTATCTAACATGTGTTGAGGAATTATCGAGAAGGTACAGCCAGTATCTATGAGAGCTACAATACTGTTATTATTCACATTTAGATTTATTAACAGACCTTGGCGTCAGGAGTGTTGAGGCGGAGCTGGTCGGCATTCGCTCGAAGGGGCTGTTGTCTGCGTCAAGGTGTCCATGGATCGAGACGGCACGGACATGAAGCTTGCAGCGGGGGGGGGGGCTTGCACGGCCCTCTCGCGAAACCAGCACCTATTCTCAGGATGGAAGCGTCCGGCATGTCCCCGGTTTAGGCAAATTCGGCAGGGGCGTCTTTTAGAACTATAGTCCATAGGGCTTCTTCCTGGATGTCCCCATTGCTTTTGTTGTACTTCCATTCTTGGGGCTGTTTCCCTTTTAATAGATGACTCCTCCACATTTGCATCTTTATTTGGCAAATTCTGCAAGCTTTTTGCGTGAATTTCTAGAAATTCCATTAAATCCTTAATTGAAGGCACAACCCTTGGGTTGTTCTGCAATTCCCACTGTTTTCTTGTGGTTTTATCAAGCTTATCTTGTATGATCTTGACGAGAAACACATCAGATAAACTATCGATTTGGTAACCTAATACCTTCACTGTTCTTACTATCTCGTTGCAACTATCTAGAAGTTTAAACATTGACTTATGGTTGTCATCGGCTAACTTTGGTAATCTTAATGCATTATCTATTTGGGTGAAAATCAGATCCTTTGGATTATCATATCTTGTTAATAAGGTTTGCCAAACCTCAACATAATTATCGGCTGTAATTGGAAATGCGTTGACCAGTCTTAGGGCTTCGCCTCTCAGTTGGCCTTTTAAATATTGTAACTTTTCAATATTAGGTATTTGTGAGTTAGAACCAACCGCAGAAAAAAATAAATCCTTAAATGAAAGCCATGATTCTAATCTACCATCGAAAGTTGGCAATTCAAGTTTAGGCATTTTAACATGTAAATTTACCCCTTTCTCAGATGTTTCTTGCCCATTATGCCTTAAATCCAATTCACACTTTAATCTTATACACTTATCTATGCAATTTTCCACTTCGTCATTCAAATCCTCATCCTCAAGTTTCTGCAAGAAAATATCACTCATTTTCATCAAATCATTATTTGCATACTCTAGTTTGCATTTCGTCGCATTTACATCTACCATAGACACAATGGATTCGATATTTTCTTCAATGCCTTTTATACTTTTTTTTATCCTTTTTAATTTCTTAATTAAAGTTTCGACTTCCATAATTGCTATTCTTTTATCTATATCTTTTCCCAAATATCTTAGTTGCAATATATGGCTTTGAAATCTATTGGAATTCTTCTCGTACAGGGTTAAAATACATCCTGTCGACTATTAATAAAGGTGTCGTAAAAAAAGATGTATTTTAGGTACGTTACCAATTCATTCATGCAGTCGTGGATTGAAGTGAAATGATAACTTTTATATCCAAAATTGTATTTATTTTAATGATTATATTTTAAGAACAAAACAGTTTGCATACATACAATTTTATAAATATTATCTAAGTATATACAAAAAACATCTTGGGTTGTACTCCTTTTGTTAAGGATTTTAAAGAATTAACTCTGTGTTAATTCTATGATTATTTAAATTATAATTATATTAATGAATAATAAAAATCATATTTTTATTATGTCATATATATATATATTTTTTTTTTGCACCACAACAAAAACTCTTTTACGCTTTTGAAAACCGTCACAAACACGCACCACGGGATATATCTCGCAAATAGAGACGATCTGACACAATTGTATGTACATTTTTTCTTATATTATTTTTTAAAAACGCTCTTTTATATAAGCATATTATTTTACTATACTAATACAAGATCGTCGCATGACTATACCAGGTCATGGGTAGTTTAGTTAAAACACTTGACAATAAAACGGTTGTTGTGTTTTTTAGCCATGACTCATGTTTCAGCTCAATGGGAATATATATTTTTTCTTTTTAAAATTTTCAGCTCTCACCTAAGTAAGAGATTCACACGCCGTTGTTGTATGAAATTATGAACAAAAAATCTTTTTGGTATTGCTGTTATTTTATCCCAAGTACACGTGGTACTGGCCATGATAATCGTGGTGGGTATTTAGCGATTGCCTTTTACTGCAATTGCACCGCATGTCTACATATGTAGAAAGCAGTTCGACTCTTTTGCATTTAAAAATGTTTTAGTGTCTCGTTTGGTCAATTACACCTACTAGTAAGATTGAACTTCTGCAAGAATCGGGGGTCGTTGAAGCAATTTTTCTTCAGAAAAAAGTGCCAGTGTGGGATTCAATTTCGGGTTTATAGCACTCGTCCAGCGAGCCGCATTTGTCCATTTAATCAATAAAATGTTGTGATTTGACGCTATTCAGTTCCAGTAGTTATTCTGGAGGAAGCGAGAGTGTTGAGATTTAGGTGGAGGTCTCTCGTGACGTCACTAAAAAGATTAGCTCCATCTTGTGGCGTTTTCAAGAAATAGTTTTTTTTTATCGCCTTGCAAAATCTTTACGTAACTAATTAGCACACACACACACACAAAAGCCTTTATTAAGACACACAGGTCTTACAGAGGATTCTCCTTGGGGTTACAAAACGGAGAAACCTATAAAAGTGGGAAATAAAAATGGAGAAAGATTATATACATTTGGTAAATATATACAGATTATAAGAAAGAATAAAAAAATAAGAAGAATAAAAAAAAAATCAAAAAAAGAAAAAAAAAATTTTGGAAATATGGATGGGAGAAGTGGGGAGCGAAAAGAGGAAAGAAAACAGGTATTTACATATGGAACAAGACAATTTAAGCTCTCACACAGCACAGGTGGGCCATGTATTTTTTAAGAAATCTTTAAGAGATTTCCCAGGAAAATCCGCGTGTTCAGGGTTGTAAGGTAAACACCGTTTTATCAGTGTGGGGGTTGACTTATCGTATCTGCCTAAACAAATAATTGGATGTTGGTTCTGTCTTTCTCATCAAACAGAAATTTTTGGTATGTTTGAATGTTCGGTTAAGTCTTTCTTTTTTACAGCATTTTTATGGAAGTTATATAGATTTAGAGCTACTGAACTATTGTCTATAAAGTTGGATAATAAAGAATATAATGTGAAGTGTGTATGGCCTATCTTAGAGAAGAGTATTTTTCTTTCCGTGTCAAGAGGCATGCATTCAAATATATAATGTTCTAATTCATTTTCGGTTCTATTTTTGCATAGTTGGCAATACAAGTCTTCTGTCCTTAGATATTTTATATGGTCTTCTCGATATAAAACAAATAGAATTCTCAATTGCGCAATGAGGCGTTTAGTCGGCAGTGGGAGTTCACTTAGTAGATAGTTCTCTGCTGCGAATGTTTTATGTAAATATTTGTAGTGTGTGTGTAGCTTCGAATTGGTTATTCTTGATTGATCGGTTTGGATAGACTGTTCTATAGTGATTCTGATAATTTGAGGTATTGCTTTCTGTAGAATATTGGGGTCTGAACAATTCTTGTAACTAATTAGCACTTTCATCATATTCTAGGAAAGAATATTTTGATTTGATATTGATAAGGAGAGGTAGGGGGATAAAATTCGCATCAGCACGTCGGGGTTTATGTATACATATATACTTATAAAGAGTTGATACTTAAATAATAATTACACTCATTAAAATGCTGTCTAATAAAAATGATTTATCATTAATTTTGATTTAAAACTATTTCATAGCACTAAGAACGGTTTATAAAAGAAAAAAATCCAAAATGATTAGAAAAAAAAAAAAAGTTTCAACTCTCAATAGCAGTTATAGGCCGAAAGAGCCAATGAAGGATGTTACAAAATCATAAACATAGGACGGCGTACGTTAGGCAAACACTGAAGAATTTCACGACTTAAACATTTATTTTTTGTTATATACAGTGAGAATCCTTCAGAAAGAGATATTATTTCATGGTTTGTTTTTTTTTTTTAATTCAATCGTCTTTTAAATGTAGTCTTTTTCTCTTCTGGAGGAAAATATAATATATGAAATCTATATATATATATATAAATGAATGTTTGTATGTTTGTTTGTATGTCCGGTATACAAATTCGCAGTAGTTCACTAATTCAAACCAAAATTTCCATACATGGGTAAAAAATACGGGGAAGACGATAGGCTATTTTAAAAAATATATAAATCAATTATTAAAACTATATATTTTTAGTCAGAAAATGATGATGACGATATTGCTGTATCATGTTTGATTATCAGATACAAAATTATATCGGGAAAAATTCCAAAAAGCAGAGACCACGGGTGAAACCAGTTCATTATTTTGTACGCAGGAACAAAATTCTAACAGAAAAACATTGATTCGAGCAGAAAACAAAAGCCAGATCATATTTCTATAAAAATATCGCTTCTCAGACACAAAGTTTGGAGCGGGACGTTTCACAAGAGTGACATCCACGGCGCCAATTTATAATTGTAACGAATAGTATTTGAAAATCAAAATAATATAATTTTCAAATATCGTTGTGAAAATTTACATATTTATTTTTATATTTTAAAAACACACAAAGTTTGGAGCGGGACGTTTCACAAGAGTGACATCCACGGTGCCAATTTATAATTGTAACGAATAGTATTTGAATAAAAACATTTAATCGGGTAAAACCCGGGCGTTGCCCGGGTCATTCGGCTAGTAATTTATAAAGTAGGATTTTAGATAATAATAAAAAGTGCTTCTTTGATTACCCTGATTCACACTAGGAGAAAATATATTCAAAATTTTTATTTAAAAAAAAAAAAAAGCAAAATAATCTATATGTATACGTAACCCGGACTCCTAGATCGTATAAAAGTCGCCAACAGCCCGCGGAGGGACAATATCGGGTGTTACAGGGGAGACTTGGGAGATGGTACAGATTTGACCCGCTCCCCGTTCACTTATCTGGATATTTATTTTCAAGTTATCACTCTGAGATAAACTTGTTTAGATCTCAGTTATCAGCGCCTTATTTTATGGTTCCACACCGGAGCTCTCCGGCATCCGTGTACGCATACGGCCCGAACGCTGCCCCTCCCTTACAACATGAGCTTGTATTCCACAGTGACAAATTTACGTGTAGTTACATGGAATTATTTAGTTGTGTGTTTAGTGAGATATTATAAATAAAATCTTTTATATACAACTTTTAGAACACACTTGCTCTACATGCTCAATTTATTCGTTTTTCAGAAGCAACGCTTGTGAGAACTCAAGCTTCCCAAAGAGACCATTTACAATTGAAATAATAACTTGTTTCAACTTTATTTAGTGCAGAGATCCTGACGACCATCACATCGATTCAGCTGTTCCACATCAGTTATTGTTAACGTACTCGGACCTTCAGTTGTTGAATTGTGAACGTACTCGGACCTTCAGTTGTTGAATTGCGAACGTACTCGGACCTTCAGCTGTTGAATTGCGAACGTACTCGGACCTTCAGTTGTTGAATTGCCCACTACTCGGACCTTCAGCTGTTGAATTGCGAACGTACTCGGACCTTTAGTTGTTGAATTGTGAACGTACTCGGACCTTCAGTTGTTGAATTGGGAACGTACTCGGACCTTCAGTTGTTGAATTGTGAACGTACTCGGACCTTCATTTTTTGAATTGGGAACGTACTCGGACCTTCAGTTGTTGAATTGTGAACGTACTCGGACCTTCATTTTTTGAATTGGGAACGTACTCGGACCTTCAGTTGTTGAATTGGGAACGTACTCGGACTATCAGGGATTTCCCCATTCAACAGTTCCACGAGTGTTTGAGGATAACCGCCAAGTTTGCCCGCCGATCCCCTCTCCCGCCCCAAACGGTAATTAAATTCGAGACCCTGTTGCAAATATTTTGGGGGTCTGCGCGGCCAGAGAAAAAAAAAGTAATAAGGATGATGAGAGCTGGGGAAAAAAATGCCCCTACCCCCCGATGACGTGGCCCCAGGGGTTCATGAATCTCTTCTTGGAACCACCAACCAATTTCTCGGTACGCTTAACCCCCGGCCTCCTTAACTTTCCTCTCTAGTTCTAAATAAGGTGTCGAGAGATTCAGAAACTGCTCTCACATATCTATTTTGAGGTTTGCGATATTAAAAAAAATAACCTCCCTGTTTTGCTATTCATCATAAAAACGTTTTAAAAGGGAATACTTTCCCAACTATTCGAAGGCAAAATAATATCTTCGGTTAGATGAAATTCTTTATTTTCACAACGTTTTGGTGAATATCATGAAATAAACATAAATCCTTCATTCACAAATTATATCTTCTAATTATTTTATCCCCGCTTTATGCTAATTTTAGGTTTGATCCTGATGAGAATGAATGGTATCCACCGAAACCCCTGAAAATAAAGACTTCCATCTGGCCGAAGGTATCCTTTTTTCCCCTCTACAGAATATGAGTACCGACCAGGCAGCAATCCCCACTTATGTCCTGAATACTCTAGCTTCTCGACTAACGATCCTGATGCATTTCTCCGTAACTTTTGCAGACTAACGAAACTCTCTTCGGATGCATTTATGTCAAATCCCCACTTCACCCCAGAGTTCAGCAGTATTAAGGCATAAGCCTAGTTGATGTATAAATGATTTGTCTACGTGAAAACCATAAAGTGTCTCTTCTTAGAATAATTTTCACAAGAACAAAATCGAAATCAGCAACGGTGAAAAATTCCACAAAATATTTCGTGATTTATTATTACAACTGCGTTCTTCATTTTTAACGATTAATTTTAAGTAGTAAAAAATGATGGAGAGAAAATCAATCTTTTATTTGGGGGGGGGGGGGGGGGAGATTTTTTTCTCGAATTATAAAAATTATTTCTATTTTTATTTTCAACGATATGCTTTCAGCAATTCTGTGGCTGCCCTGCGGACAATTGAATAGTGAATTAGGGAATCAGATTATATAAAAGATCTAAAAATGGCTTAAATTTTAAGCCTTATGAACCTTCTCTCTAGAAAATTGAACGCTTTATTTCGTATATATTTTGATTACTATTATAAATTAAATTTCCAGCGTTGCTCCAGCGTTTTCTATCGTTAAAATTGGTTATTAATGTTTTTTGGCACTATGTGTTTCTTATTAATAAAATTGTCAAATATTATTTCGGCAGACTTTACAGCAATGATAAAAATTATAAATGATAATTATTATATATATTTTTATCATTACGGTGAGGTATGTAGAATTATAACATTTGATAATATATTTCATATTTGCCAAAAATGATATAATTAGCGATTTTGATGACATACAACTGGATCCAACAACCAAACGGCACCTTCCCAATAAAATGACATCTTCGTAGAAAAAATGATTTGTAATCTAGATGATAATTGAAGGTCTATTGAAAGTTACACATTTCGTAAATGTTTCGAAATTCAAAAGTATTTGAATTAGTCTTTATTGCAGATATCTAGCTTTCTCGAGCACAACTCGTGATTGTTGCCAACTTCTGTATGCTCCAAGACAGGGGATAGAGAGATCAATAATCCATCCCGTCACCCTGGAAGTGTCTCTGAGACATCTTCAGCGATTACGATATCTTCCTCCGATCTAGATCAGGGCGGTGCCACCCACAGCAACCCCATGTTGCCCCACATTTTCACTAAAATAACACTTAGGGGAGGACGGGAAGGGTTGCGTTAGCCCCTGGACCAAATATAGTGTTTGACTCTCACATTGCTTAAAGGATTAAGACTTTTTTTTTGTTCTGGCGAAACCATACTGATGACTTCATACATTGTCTTCACGGTAAGGCGCTACATCAACCCAAATTACGTCCATATTATGTAATTACTAGAGACATTATAAATAAAATTCTTGTTTATATCTATACTATATACATATATACCAATATATACAGAAAAGGACACATATCCAGTTAAACCATTCGCCATCTCTGTAACCTCGGATCGGTGACAAAGCCACAGCACCAGCTGTGAGAGACGACGCGGTTTTTGCCTCTATTTTGACGGGAGGCGTGTCCTTCCTTTTCCTTTATATATCAATTTCCTCCCGGTAAAATTCCCATCTCTACCACATATATACATCTACTCTAACTACCTCTTCGCGGTTTAATTATAGTAGAAAAACTAAAATTTGGGAGTCACTCTAATGATGTCCCTAATGGTATAGAAAACATAAAATATATTGACGTTTCTGAGGAGAAAATTATATCCAAATTAGAACCCTCCTAGACTTCCCTCTACTGATATCCTCGGGAGATAAAAAGCAGGAAAGAATGTAAGGTAGAAGACTTTGTCATTCTGAGCGTCGTGTGATGCCGCCACAACCACACATATTAGATATGAAGCCACCACCCAGTGACAACCCTCCATTTAGTCCACCGCAGCCTGGCAAATTGTCAGCCCACGCGATGGGAACAAAAAACACAAGATGGCTGGAGGCTGCCTGCCTGCATATATACCGGCGGCCATTGCGCTCTCTTTTTTTTTTCTCTCTCTCTCTCGGGCGGCGTGCGCAGAAATGGCTGTGGACCATTAGCTGTGATCCGGGAGGGCATACCTGCTGAGACATACGTTTTCGACCGTCAGGGCACGCTTGTCTGGAACATACGTTCTTAACCGTCAGGGCACGCTTGTCTGGAACATACGTTCTCAACCTTCAGGGCACGCTTGTCTGGAACATACGTTCTCAACCGTCAGGGCATGCTTGTCTGGAACATACGTTCTCAACTGTCAGGGCATGCTTGTCTGGAACATACGTTCTCAACCGTCAGGGCATGCTTGTCTGGAACATACGTTCACAACCGTCAGGGCACAGTTGTCTGGAACATACGTTCTCAACCGTCAGGGCACGCTTGTCTGGAACATACGTTCTCGACCGGGTGGTATCCTTGACTATCTTCATGGGACATATACGTTCTCTATAAAAAAAATATGCCTGTTTTGGACATAGGTTCTCTACCGAATTAATACAGGTAAAAAAACAAACATTAATATGTTTCAAGTTGCTATGTGCGATAAAAAAAACAACAACAGGCAATCACATATAAGAGACCGTCAAGATAGAGTAGCGCGATCATGCTATTTCCATTCAATCAAATTCGCCATATGCGGCTCTGGAACACTGGAGCTATCTTACTTCGATGCCAGCGAATCTTACAATGTTAAAATACACAGAATTTCGTGATTTAAGACATTTGTGTTTAAAAATAAAAAATATAATCTTGAATTTACCTCTGGAACTATTGCTTGAATAGTCCTTCATTCGTGAGGAATTTGTCTGTGAATAATTTTAATCTTGAATATCGCATCAGCACTTCACTAATATTGAGTTTTGAGTAAATACGAATGTTTAAAAACTAGAGTTGTTTTGGCACCTTTACTCTCATCCCTCTGGCTTTTACCTTGTGAATTGAATCGGAGGTTTACAAACTCCTATCCCTGTACGTACAACCAGCTGCAAGCAAATTTCCGATTACTATTTACATCCGCAAATCCTTTCTTTATCAATTAGCGTCAGTTTAGGAAACATAACAGATTACTCCACCAAATATATTGAACAGGTTTCACGTCAGCATAGTTTCAAGAAATGATTTCAATATGTTCAATATAAGTTTAGAAAGTTCGTTAAACACATGTTGCCTGCATTTGTAGTTTTGAAAATATTTTCATTTTTACTTTGTATAAAATTTAGTATGTTGTGTTGTTGTTGTGTGTTTTGTTGTATGTGTATCAATTGTTACTTTTAAGTATTGACCCCAAAACGGTGACTGTCATCTCAGTGGATAAGCCTCGGAGTTAGAGGGAGTCACAGAAACCTGGTAACATTTCAAAAGAGCGCAACGAATAGTTGACGTGTAAGATAAAATGTCCTTAATGTTTTACCTTGTTGAAAGCCAACATAGTTTCAACCAGGACGTGTTGTATGTAATGTAAGTACAGGTTATAAGAATTGGAATTACAGATATTGATCTCTCATCTAAGAAACAAAATTATCCTTTAATTTCTATGTTTGAGATAGAGACAGTCTTTGGACAGAGTTTGAATTCGAGGTGGAATCGTAACTGCAAGTCTTGAGTTGCTCGCTTAAGGGGCGGAGCGAGTGTTGGGAGTTACTTAACAGCCATGAAAACGTCTCTTTCAGCGGGCGACAAAGGACAATGACAGAAATATGGGACAATCTCCCGTGTTCCGGGTTGGCCGCCCAGAGACGCTGGTATTTCCGCCCTCGCGGGGATGTTTACCAAGTCCTCTGAAACCACGCCACCATCATTCGGCCAAGTAGTATTCACATTTGAAACAGGTCCATGTTAGGATGGGCTATCAGAGGGATCCGTCGACACACGTGTTAAAAGACACAATACTGGAAGAAGTAGGTGCAAGATCGCTGCAGCATCCTGTGAGTGTTCCGCTATCACAACAGTTTCTTCCGGATCGACTCCCGCTGGGGGATTGGCCCAATTTTCTGCACCGGCTCATCCGGATAGGTGCTTCGTTCCGCCACTGCTCAGCAGGATGTCTCGCTGCACCAAATTTTCTAAGATATTTTGCTCTAGCTCGTAATAAATCAACAGGAGCATTGCAGTTTAGCGCGGATCAGGTTGTCATCCACTCAGGCGAAGTGGTCTTATGTTAGAGGTTTCCGCATCCTCTAGTTCTTTCCGGCACCAATAAAAGTAATTCCTTATATTAGAAGCACCCATTCAGACCGGTTTATTCTAAGGCTTTTTTTTTTGTCAAAGCGCATTAAAATATAAAAATGATGTCTACATATTTATACATAGAGAAAGATATGCTCTGCTACATTTTAGCTCTTACTCTTTTTCTCAACCATATTCGTCTGCTAGTTGATTTTTCTCGAGGTGAGAGGAGCTCGGGAAGAGCTTGCGTATCTCCGTACGACGTGATGGTGGTCGACGGCAGTAGCAGGTTCTGCGAGGCCATCTGTGTAATGATGACCTTCTTAATTATGTTTCCGTCTAGCTGATGTGGCGCTCAAGCCATCCAACAAGGCTCCAACAGTCTCGGATCACGGTTGGCAGGGCTTTGTGTCAGCATTACGTGGAAGATTAGGTCCCTGCAGTGTCTTGAGTCACCCACCGTGAGTGACTAAGTTCGCCGGAATCCCAACTGGGACACTCATCTAACTGGTTCTCCACCTATCATCATCACCACCTTCTGCATACTAATGTCGTACTTACTACAGCATGGCTGTGACGCCACCGTCAGTACTACGTACCATAGTTTTCCTCAGTATGGTCAAATATATGAGAATAAAATAGGACTTCAAAATGAGAATTTCGAGGTCTCCTATAAAAAAAAATATTAGACGATTGTATAGAACCAATACGAAACAATATGTCCATTGTATACTATATATATGGACCAGAAGTTGAACTCTACATGTATGCACTTGCGCCCGAAACATTTCAATAAAATTGCATCAATTAAGTAGAGAAGAAAAAGCAATTAAGACCAATTTAATTAGGAGTCCCGCTGACGTATATCAAGGAAGACTGACACGTTCATTAAAGATAAAGTAGGTCTCAGACATCCTGCTAGTTGACTTGATCCTTGGCACTCGGGGATTTCACTTTTGCCACGGGGTCCAATACGTAAAGTGGAGCGGTAAGAGGCCGCCAATTCAGAACTAGTTGAGGGACAATGGACACAATGGCCACTTCTGGCGTGGACTTTGGAACCTGGTACACGAACGGGTGGTCCGACTTGCGGGTCCACTAGCAGGACATCGCTCAGGTGTTTCATTGGAATCTTGCAGAAAACATGGACTTTTGGGAGAATAATTATTAAAGCAGAACTAACTATCTTGTGCGAGAGGAAAGTCCCCACATTCACCAATCAATCGCCGTGAATGGTAGTTTCCTCCTCCCTGGTCAAACTCTACTAAATGCACTCTAGCAAGTTAAGAAGAGCCACCGCAGTGATGTAATCACCACCGGGGGTTGGTCAACCCCCCACTTGACTACGACCGACCTCCTTTAACGGGAAAATAACTTGTTTTAGCCAGCCGCGATACACGACTGAGAGGGTCAAGCTAGTTGTAATATAAGGAAGGGCCTTTATAGACGAACGTTTCACTTGTTTCTCCTCTGTCTCAGATCCAACTAACTAGTCAGTCATTCTTCCAGCAGGAATATTCCCGAGCGTCCAGGCATTATGCTCATTATCTTTAGATTATCTTTTTATAGAACTTTAGGTGTTAACGAGAATTAAACTTTTTTAAATACATGTTTTATTTTAATTTGTTTTCTTTTTCTTTTATTTGGAAATGTAAGTGATAAGGAAGAGACGCTAAATTGTTAAATGGTTTTGGGTTGTTTAAACCAAAATAAAAAGATTGAGATGACCACAAACAAACCAAAGCGAGGCTTCCTACGACATCAATAAACGCCGGTATACAGACCCGGTCCAATGCCGGTACAGCCCCGGTAATACGCCGGTACAGCCCCGGTAACACTCCGACACAGCCCCGGTAATACGCCAGTACAGCCCCGTTAACACGCCGGTACAGCCCCGTTAACACGCCGGTACAGCCCCAGTAACACTCCGGTGCAGCCCCGGTAACACTCCGGTGCAGCCCCGGTCACACGCCGGTACAGCCCCGTTAACACGCCGGTACAGCCCCAGTAACACTCCGGTGCAGCCCCGGTAACACTCCGGTGCAGCCCCGGTCACACGCCGGTACAGCCCCGGTCGCACGTCGGTACAGCCCCGATAACACGCCAGTACAGCCCCGGTAACACGCCGGTACACAGCCCCGGTCGCACGTCGGTACAGCCCCGGTCGCACGTCGGTACAGCCCTGATAACACGCCTGTACAGTCCAAGTAACACGCCGGTACAGCCCCGGAGCAATGAGCGGTATATCACCGGTAAAGATCAGAGCAGTTCCGGATAGAAGTGAATGAAAGGAACAAGTTGAGGTAATCCCTCGCAAGTATTTGCCCACTGATCCGGCGTGAAGTCACGGCAAGTTGAGGCGTAGCTTGGCAAACAGCACTTCACGACGTGCACATTTCTACACATCTCCCGCTTCTTTCTTAACTTTATTATCTTTGAGATACACTTGTATATTATTTTAAATTCCACACCCAACAATTATAGTACGATAATATATGTGTTATATATTTTAAACTATATTTAATTAAATATATATTTTTTTCACATACCACACTCTCTATATTTATCTCCGCCCAGAATTTTCAGCTTGTCAATATGACCGCAAAAAAAAAAAAAAAAAAAAAAAATATATATATATATATTAAAAAAAAAAAAAAAAATTTTTTTAAACTGTTTTTAAAACTTGAGAGCGGAGGCCAATCTACGCCGTGCTTACACCCCCAGACACTCTCGATTCTAGGAAATCGGCTAATGGAACCTGAAAGAAAAATGGGCCAAGAACTGTCCGAAAATAATCCACCTCCCCCCGGCATCTCCAGGAGGAAAGTGCAGCGAAGTGGTTATTTTTACCGTTATTTTTAATTTCGACCCTTCCTTGTGTCTCCGCCGTGTATTGTAACGTACTAATTGGAGTACGCTCAGCAACTGGATCCTCCCGTAACACGAGCAGGCAGAGCTGATGGTGCAAGCATTGGACGATGTCGCCACGCGCGGTCTTGATAAGCTATCAAATTATGGTTGAATTTCGTAGGCCATCGCGAAATACCTTTCTAGGTCTACATTTAGGAAATATTTAAAATGTTGTAAATACAAATTGACGTAAAACTATCCTCTCTACTCTATCACCTGGAAAATTATGTTTTGAAAATCCTCCAAAAGACAGTTTACACACATAAAGTAATTCTTTAACGAAACTTTTACTCTGAAACTTCTTGTTTAATCATAAATAAATCAAACTGATTAGAGGAGTATTCTCAGATCAGTGATCTGGCATCATGAATCCTTCTTCGTCTAATGAAACAAAATAATCGCTTTCATCGAAACTTCTCGTTCAATCACCAATCTGTAATATGTTGAGATTCACTGTGAGCAAGACTTTAATCTAATTACTTCGACCATCAGATGTCGAACAGCTATTACGCCAGAATAAAACAATTCGTTAACTTTTCAAAATCATTCACTATGAAAACCTTATCCTATATAGATATTTATTTAACACCACGAAGTGGTCCCTAACATAACAATATTTAGTTTGATTTATTTGTCACATGTGTCATTAGCATAAGACGCCAAAAATCGTTCCCAAGCTACGACAATGTCTGCTGCTGCCAAAGATGGCGGTGGTGTCCCAGTTAGCTCAGCCAGCCCGAGGGCTTCCAGCCCGAGATGGTCTTCCCCTCCCGCTGCCTGAGAATTTCCTCACGTCCAACCTGAGCCCTCGTTCTAGAAATTGAAGCGCTACAGCACTCTGAAAGGAGCTAAGAAGGCATCGAACAGTCACGTGACTTAAGAGGAGTAAAGAAATAGGAGACAAACGATGTGTTTCCTAACATTTCAAGCTCTTCCATATCTTATGGGAATGTATTGTAGGGAAGATAGACGTATTATAGACAGTAATAAAAACTTATGTTTAAAAGATTGAAGTCGTTTGCTCTTATACAGGGCCAGTTTGTGGGCCGAAAGGTTCGGATGTCCATATTATCCTAGGATGTCCCCCTATACAGGGGAAGACACAAGAGCCATCTCTTGTCAGGAGCACAACGGACAATTCCTACACAGAGATAATTCCTATGCAGGGGCAGGGACAATTCCTATCCAGGGGCAAGGACAAGGGGCATGTCCTACACAGGTATAATGGCCTGGAGACCTCCGCCCAACGTAAATCATACCGATGGCAGGTCCAATACCCAGCCCGTTTCAGCCCACCAATTTATTTCTGGATTTATAACTCCCTTGTCAGCACATCGTTTTTAGGTCAGTAATAGAAGATGGAGAATATATGGGGCGCTATAAATTGCAACAAACACGAACCATTTTAAATGAGGTTTTTTGTTGGTATATTTCTTCACTCATCTAATTATAAAATGAAAATACGAAGGTACTCTTAGATTTCACCCCTGAAACAGGTTTTAAAGAACTACCTGTCTTATTTCTATTGGCGTCGAAAGGAATGTTAATTTCGATTTTTATTGGTGTTCTCCTCCAGTCTTGGAGAGCACGAAAGCTGCCATTTGTCCAGATCTCATATAAGTGATGACGGACTATATACACCCCACACACTTGCACATCAACATATGAAGATACTATTTATTATTTAGAATGGTCACCTATTATATTTATACCCAATGGACACTGTAATTTGACCCATGCCTATATTTTGGAATCACCGACTAGCAGCTTTGGGCGAGCATCACGGAGTTACACCACTGTGATCACAGACCGAAATTTAGTAAAATCACATTTTACCTTCAGCAACGCTGGATGAAAATTACAGACTACGCCAGTTCTGCCAAACCGACATGTTCGAGTTTATAAAAGTTGACCCCAGCTTACTTCTGTAAGTCTGAGTGGATATCACAGAGTACTCCTCTGTGACCAGATCCAAGTTTATAAAAATTGACCGCAGCTTGAGTGAATATCACAGAGTACGCCACAGTGACCAGATCCAAGTTGAGGAAAGTTGACCACCGCTCCTACCTCGGCAACGCTGGGCGGGTATCAAAAAGATGAATCACCAAGGTTTGAGCCACTAAATGCTAATTGCCTCCGTAAAAAGTTCCCCGCTGACTAAACCTGGAATGATCCATCTAAATCACCTAGACGATGATAAATTCAGGCCATAAAATGTTATCTAAGACATATATTCTGTATTGGACCCAGAACTCTCTCTCTCAATTGCTATTTCTTTTAAAATAATACCGTAGACGTGTCCAAAGTCGCTCACTTAGTTGGGATGGGTAGCTCGATGGGGTACTCTAAACATCTGTAGTAAGTTTCTACAAAAAGGAAACTTTTGTATCACCCAGAACGTTGAACTTTATTGTAGGCCTGCTTATAAGTGTTGCTTTATATACGATATGTTATATATACTGTATAAGTATTTAAAATGGCTAACAATGGGTCTCTCTCTCTCTCTCTCTACTATCTTATAATCTGTAATCTTAAGTGAGCGGTCCATCCAAACATATCTACCCTTCTGAAGACTTCTTTACACAAGAAGCTATACCAGTTGTTTTATCTAAATTAGCTTGTTTCTCCATTATGTCCTGTTGAAAATTGTATTGACTTGTATAACGTACACTTTACTGGGCTTCTTAATCTAAGTAGAATGCGTGGAGTGAGATAGGCAGGGCCTGGTCGCTGGGCAGAGAGGTCGCTGGGACGGCCTGCCGCATTCAGAGCGGAACGGACTCCGTGTCATTAGGCTGGTCTTCCTTGCTGCAGAACATCCACGTTGTATCGGCCAGCCTTCCTTGCTGCAGAACATTCACGTCGTATCAGCCAGCCTTCCTTGCTAAAGAAAATTCACGTCGTATTACCTGATCTTCTTTCTGCAGAACATCCAAGTCGTATCACCTGATCTTCTTGCTGCAGAACATCTACATCGTATCACCTTATCTTCCTTGCTGCAGAACATCCACGTCGTATCACCTGATCTTCTTGTTGCAGAACATCTACATCGTATCACCTGATTTTCCTTGCTACAGAACATCCATGCCGTATCAGCCGGCCTTCCTTGCTGCAGAATATTTACGTCGTATCACCTGATCTTCCTTACTACAGAACATCCACGTCGTATCACCCGATTTTCCTTGCTGCAGGATATTCATGACGTATTCACAGTATCCACTTTGCTGCAATTTCAGCAGAATACCGTTGGCCCATTAGAGCAAAATTGCGGTCGCATGTAAAAGCCAAGCTATCTCGCTGTCAGGCTCACATCTATTTCCCCCCTGTATATTTGTCAGAGTTTACAGAGTGGAACTCAAACAATATAAAGCCGGCCTCTATACGTTTTTGTTTAGTAGATAGAAGTTCTAACCTTCGATACTATTTGTCCAATTATCTAGGTAGATCTAGCCACTCTTGCTCACTTCTATTCATATTTCCGTTATCAATTGAAACTACATTTCAAGATCTAGCCGAGGTTTCTCACAGGAATTTATAGCTTCTCTCACCACACCGGTCATCCTCTTGACCCGTGGAGAAAGTCGGGAGTGAAGTGTTTGCCCGACTTCCTTTCTGCCTCTTGACAGTGCCCTTCCTCCACCGACCTCTGACCATTCAGACCATCACGATATTCACTTGAGATCCATGCAAAGTATTTGTGGACCTATGAAAATTATCCCTGCAAATCTGTTTTCTAAAACACGTCAGGCTCTATCAATCCCACTAAAGGTTGAATATGTTAATATATATATATATATATATTTTTTTTTTTTTAAGTTTTCACTCTAAGTTTAATGGTGATTTGGAGGTCGCTTCCTAAATCGAACTTGAGCCTTAAGATATTTATTAATATAAATATATACTTTTTTTCAATTATAAGATATTTCAATTTTCTGAGTATATCTTTATATATAGTATTTCAAAACTTTAGAAAATTCCTGAAAAGTTTAGTAAAAGGGAAAACATTTATATATCATCTACGAATGGTTTGAAAGAGAAAACAAAACGTCCCATCCATCCACTCGGCAGTTCTTTCAATTAACCGCAGAAAGAACCTTGGGGCCGCCCACTTTCAAGGCTGCTAGGTTACAAAGGAGCTGGCCAAATTCATGTTTTTTTTTCACCCTTGCGCATGAGTTGTAACAACATACCTTCGCCATTGTTCCTGGCTGTATATGCCGTATGATCTACGGCCATTGTTCGGCAGAGAAGGATTCTCTAAATCCACAACAATGGGCGTCTTACACCATTAGAGGAGGGAAGCATATTGGCTATCTGAGCCTACTCCACACACGAAAGTAAAAACACAATGCTAATTGTGTCTTATTATAAAACGGGAGGGGGCTCATTGTTGCCGCGCTAGATGGTTGACGATAGTCTGGGCTACCGCAGCCTTTCTCCGCTGCCGGGGTCGGTTATGCCGTAGATAGTCTCGGCTACCGCAGTCTTTTTTCAGGGTCGGTTTTGTCGTTGGTAGTCTCAGCTACCGCAGCCTTTCTCCGCTGCCGGGGTCGGTTATGCCGTAGATAGTCTCGGCTACCGCAGTCTTTTTTCAGGGTCGGTTTTGTCGTTGGTAGTCTCAGCTACCGCAGCCTTTCTCTAGGGTCGGTTTTGCCGTTGGTAGTCTCGGCTACCGCAGCCTTTTTTCAGGGTCGGTTTTGCCGTTGGTAGTCTCAGCTACCGCAGCCTTTCTCTAGGGTCGGTTTTGCCGTTGGTAGTCTCGGCTACCGCAGCCTTTTTTCAGGGTCGGTTTTGCCGTTGGTAGTCTCAGCTACCACAGCCTTTCTCTAGGGTCGGTTTTGCCGTTGGTAGTCTCGGCTACCGCAGCCTTTTTTCAGGGTCGGTTTTGCCGTTGGTAGTCTCGGCTACTGCATCCTTTCTCCATTGCTGGTATCGGCTCTGCGGTGTTCTAGCACTTGTAGTATCGGTTACTGCAGCTTTTATCCACCTTCTGTGGTGTTCTGATGTTAATAGCCTGAAGTTCTTCGGCCTTTCTTCTATGTAGGACACATCTATTCTGTTCAATACCTTCAGTTGTCTTTTAATTGAATCATTGTATATAGATAGGTTTATTGGTTTTTGATACATTTCATCATGTATCTCTTTGACTTATTTGTATTATATTCAATTACGTTAGATTAAATGGTTTTTAAAAATAGGTCTTAGAGGGCTGGCCACATATAGAGATGCATCAATCACAACATGTGGGAGCTGCAGCTTGGTGCAGTCAGGCCTGGAATGCTCCAAGTCTTTATTTCTTATTAGAGCCATTAACGGGTTCTTCGCATCATGATATTTTTTATTCCAACCTGATGGGAGTCTTCTTCCATCATTTATATCAATCCTGTACAACATGACTTATCCTAAGCCAGTTACCTCGGTAGCCCAAAGTCTCAGGTTTTCTTGATGGCACGCAGTGATCTGAGTTGAGTCATCGCCACCAACAAAGGGAACGGACGCCCAGAGGTCAGCCATGCCTGAGGTGATGATCTGTAACGGTTCCTTCATGGATCGAACTGGCGTATCTGGTTTTTGTGGTTCCATTAGCGGCGGCCGTTCGTTTAGTCCTAATTACGGTAACCTGGGGCGCCCTGGCCTCTCCTAGAACATTCTTATCTGGCACTGTATATATACCAGCTGTGTATTGGCCCTATATACACACACCGCTCGGTTCTATAAGAGATCAGAGTTTGAATTCAAACTAGTGAATGTCGGCAGAACAGTTTCTGCTGACCCGCCAACGTATAGACCAGACAGACACTTCAAACCGCTCTTGTGTGAGCCCACACAGTCTACCTATCTCCCATTGTAGATAATATCCCGACTTGGCCAGGTCGCTGCCGAAGATTTACGACCGCATCGCCGGAAGCCGTATATGGGACGTGTGTAATGTCTACGTAATTTATCATTAATTTGTTTCTCAAGACTCCTATAGTGGGGGAGAATCCACACAAGTTAAGTTGAACATAAATCACCTTTGCCGTTCCTATTGCAATACGGCCCCAGGCTCTTCCGTCTCGTCCATCTATGGAGCTGCTGATTGATGATCTAGCCGAGCATAGGAATGACTGGATTTTTTACGACTAAATCCTGATCGGAACTATCTCATTTTCTGTTGTGTTCTTTTCATCTATATTGAATAGCTACGAGAAGTAGGTCTTAAAATTTACGGTTGACATTTTTATTTTTTGACGGGTTTTTAATGGTTTAACTGTGTACAGACAATTTGGTTTAGTTTTGAATTGAATGACGATCCGTTGAGTTCGCAAGCATTTTAGAAATGAAATAAAATAATAGCAAACCTTCAATTTTTTATATTTCTACTGACCTCGCCTACTCTAAATTTTCCATTTTTATTTTTTTCCCTCAAGCCTATTTTTTTCTTTGCTGGGAACTTTAATTTACGCTTAATCTTCAGGTAAAAATAGGTATTCGAAAAAGTGACATTTTAAAAACCGATTTTAAGGGTATTAATAGCTTTTTTCTCTTTCTGATTGACAACTCTCATCAGGTTGTGCTGAGTTCTATATCATATTTTTCTATACTCTGCACTCGGCCGGAACCTATTCAATCAACACTAGCGGCCAAGGTTATATCGCTGGTCCAGATAATATGCACTATCTAGTCCACACTAGCGGTCAAGGTTATATCGATGAAGTAGTCCGGTCACAACGATGACCCAGTCTACCTTCACTCAAAGCTACAGGGATGTCCCTAACTCGTCAATAGGTGAGTTTTCCCAGGGCTTTATAAATGTTCTATCGCTGGGTATCAGAATATATGCTTCACAAATTTCCAGTTCAGCACATAAGAATGCCCGTGTCTACACTTTGAGAGAGCTATCTCAAGTTAAGGCTATCAGGTAGTCCCAGGCTACAGGGAGTCCAGGCTTCACGGGCCTGCCTGCCCCCAGCCGACGGTTTCAATTAGCCGACCACCGGAGGGGAACGTCATGCGCTACTTGTCTAGCCGGGCCGCCACGCGACTTCCGCCCCCAACTCTCTCCCTCGCCAACAGGCACTCCCGAGTCCTGGACATCTTCCGCCTGGGCCACCTGGACTCCCGAGCTCTAGACCTCCTTGGGCCACCTGGACTCCTGAGTCCTAGACAAGCTCCGCCTGGGTCACCTGGACTCTCGAGTCCTAGACAAGCTCCGCCTGGACCACCTGGACTCCCGAGTTCTAGACAAGCTCCGCCTGGGTCACCTGGACTCCCGAGTCCTAGACAAGCTCCGCCTGGGCCACCTGGACTCCCGAGTTCTAGACCTCCTCTGGGCCACCTGGACTCTCGAGTTTTAGACCTCCTCCGCCCCTCGCCTGGACCATCCGGACTCTCGAATCCTAGACAAGCTCTGCCCCTCGCCTAGGCCACCGCTGTCTTTTCAATCAAAAGTATCATTTCACTAACCAGACCCTCCTGGAACTAACCAACCTCCACAAAGTTCGTTGATGCCATCAAACCATGTCCCCCGGCCCGCTCGCTAACGTTCTCCATTCCAACGTCATTGTTTATTAAATCGCGAAACGTACCTCTCAACTATTTGGCCAATTTGATGTCGAAGTAGTTATTTAGAAACCACTCTAATATACGACTCAACACTGAATGATCTATTTCATCCGTTACACCACATAACTCTGTCGAACTCCTTAATTCGTGGTTTACATCGATGAAACCGTTTTTCATTTCTCACAATTATACAAAATGTAGTACAGATATCACATCAAGTTTGGACACAACTTTAATATGAGGCTACAATTCCTCTACGAACAAGTAAGTGATTAAAAGGTGGTTAGTACCATCGCATATTTTAAAATAAACCTCCCGTAAGCGACCCATCAGATAAGCAATCACCTCCCTGAGCGACCATTTTTGTAAAATTCAAAACGACGGATTAAGAAATAAGCTAACTTTTAATTGACGACCACCTCCAGGAGAGACCAGGAATATCCTGGAAGACTTCCATGGAAGATTCTACGGCAAACATCAACAAAATGCTTTTTTTTTTCAAATTCCGAGGTAAATAGCGAGGATGTCCAAACCAGAAATTCCAGACGGAGAGAGGAAGCTTATCTCGGCCCCCAGCCACAAGATTTACTGCACACCCAGTTTGGAATTAAAAATTCTCTTCGATAGTTGCAACGTCTTTTATAGGCTCCCATAAGTTGTGGTTCTTATATGGGCCACCGTACGACATGACAAATCACGCACTAAAAAAGCTACTTATATTTCCATAATCCCAGGACTAGGCGGAAGACATTGAAATTAGTGAAGATCAGTAATCTATTTCAATATTGATCTGAATACGTGTGCATAGAATAGCCAGTTATATTGGAATGAACTACTTAAGATAGGTCATAATTGTCAAGCTGGAGATGTAAGACTATCCAATCAGTATTTGAGGCTGATAATCCATAAGTTATGTACAAGCCACAATGATCCTGACGAAGAAATGTGTCTCACAGTCCTACACGTGCATTAAAAAAACTATCTTCATACAAAATAAATGGATAGATCCGTGAATATGTATATATACATCAAGCTATGCAAATAAGAAATAAATTTCAATAAATGACTTCAATGAGTTCCGCAAATAACTCTTATAAAAATAAATCAGCACGTTTCGAAAGTATTTGAACATCATCAAGACTCACTTTTGTTGGACAGCATCTGCTTTGTGTTTACTCCTGTTCGAAAAAAAAAATGCTCTGGGGCTTTTAGCTCAGTGAGTAATTGCACCTAAGCGAGTTTTTCGTGACTTCTCCTGCCCGCATTTAGAAGTCCATTATCTGATAAAACTACGTAAAACTGCTCGTTTTCAACAAAAACACCTGAAGACCAAAATAGGACGACGACGGACTGTCCATGCGGAGATGCCGCAACGGTGCCAAGGCTCTCTCCCTCCATCATCGGTGCCAAGGATCCCTACCTTCATTACGGCGAGGACCTAATGTACATTGGCATTTTTTCTTACGGCCGTGGGCCGTCACATTCCTCGCTTCTTTTTTTTTTTCGCATTTTAAAAACACTTCATTGTTTACACTGGTCTTGAGGAAACGCTCGCTACAAGATCAATGAAACACGTGTGCCATCCCGTCCGCATATCACTAACTTGAGATAAATTTAATACAAAAAAAGCATCTCCTTGCTGTACACTTGGAGTGCTGCTGATGGCAGACGTTCAGCACGAGCAAGGGATTCCTCTTTCTTAATTTGGACACATTCTCTTCTTTGTCTATTTTCTATTTAGGCTAATTGTTGATCTCGTCTCTATTATTCTCTGTTAATTTAACAAATATTTAGCGTTTGGGAGTTAAATGTTTAAATAAGATTATAACACTATTTTTTCTTAGTCTCTAATTACGAATTTTTGGGAAGGCCCTTTATCAAGTAGCAGTCTGGATGAAAGGCAGGAATTGCTGCGATTTTAAAAATAATATCCCATAAAATGTATTCTATGTGTTTTCTATCTCTATTTATTTTTTATAAAAATTAAGTCTCGAAAGCGTTTAACTCAGGAATAAAAAAAAAACATCAGGGATGTAATATTATTTTAGCAATTTATTTCATTGTTGTCAGAAACTTTGTATGCTTTGAATTTTTGTGGAACGAACTCAATACTTAAAATGTTGAGATAATGTTTAGAGAAAAATGTATAATTTAAAAACTTCATATTATACGTGTTTTTATCATATTCCTTTTATGAATCTATTACAAGTTCAGTGAACAAATATCAGTGAAGGTCGTTATGAGGGAAATACTGACTTTCAATCACAGACCGGTACAGTGATCAAGACAAGTGTCACGGGAGTTCAGTCAGGGAAAAGCACGGACTTACAATCACAGCCCGGGACAGTGAACGAGACAGGTGCAAGTGAGGGACAATCTGAGGAAGGTGCGGACTTTCAATCACAGCCCGGGACAGTGAACGAGACAGGTGCAAGTGAGGGACAATCTGAGGAAGGTGCGGACTTTCAATCACAGCCCGGGACAGTGATCACGACAAGTGTCACGGGAGTTCAGTCAGAGAAAAGCACGGACTTCCGATCACATCCCTGGACTGTTAATGTAGACAGGTGTAAGTGAGGGACAGTCTGGGGAAGGTACGGACTTTCAATCACAGATCGGGACAGTGATCAAGACAAGTGTCACGGGAGTTCAGTCAGGGAAAGCACGGACTTCCGATCACAGCCCTGGACAGTTAATGAAGACAGGTGCAAGTGAGGGACAGTCTGGGGGAGGCGCGGACTTTCAATCACAGCCCGGGACAGTGATCAAGACAAGTGTCACGGGAATTCAGTCAGGGAAAAACACGGACTTCCAATCACATCCCTGGACAGTTAATGAAGACAGGTGCAAGTGAGGGACAGTCTGGGGGAGGCGCGGACTTCCGATCACATCCCTGGACAGTTATTGAAGACAGGTGCAAGTGAGGGACAGTCTGGGGGAGGCGCGGACTTTCAATCACAGGTCGGGACAGTGATCAAGACAGGTGCAAGTGAGGGACAATCTGGGGAAGGCGCGGACTTTCAATCACAGGTCGGGACAGTGATGAAGACAAGTGCCAGTGAGGGTCAGTCTGGAAGGACGAACATCTGCCGATACCAAAGACAATGGAAGCGAAAACTCTCAGTCAATATCAGCCCATTGATGAAACTTTTTTATTAAAATACCGTTGTGTTGCCTAAGAGACATCGTCTTAATGGACCCAGCACCTTTTTGCGTCCCATTGTGACGTCCCCAACATCCATAGTAATTAGCAAGATCCCCTCCCAGAGTTTCCAAGAACTCTGCCCTACCTTTCTTTTGGCACTTCTTTTGTCCTTTTGTCAACTTCTATTTACCGACAAAAACAGCTTTGGGTTCTGGAGTTACATTGGTTTTTCTCCTTGCTGAATAAAAAAGCGTTTTCTTGGAATTTTTTCTTTTAAACAATAAGAATAGTACTCCATTCTCTTCGTTTAACTGAAAGAATACCTTTGTCTTTTTAACCTATATATCCGGAAATTAGGTCAAATTAGTTCCTTTTTATCTCATTAGAATACCTGTCTACCTTACACAATATAAAATAAAAGAAACTTTCTCTTCTTTCTCTCTTTATATAATTACAAAATTGGCTAAATTGGGGGAGAAGTAAAAAATTGAAAACAAATTCCGAAAATTTAGAGAGAGGGACTTGTGTTTAACACTACCAATATTTGTGAACACATTTTTAAGTCGTAATTAGTCTTAGAAATATAATATCTGTTTTGATTTTTAAAATATAGTAATATATTATTGAAAAAAAAAAGAACATTTATTACTTTTTAATGTGCTTTTTTAATCCTTGAAAGTCCATTAAAAAATGCATATACATAATGCATATATAATGTATATATATATACAATCTCATCTAAAATTTTCTAGGCTTTAAAGGAAGAAAAACACACTAAAAATTAATAAAATGCTATTTTCAAATATTACATTTTATTTTAAAAATACATAATAATTTTACATTAGATTTTTAAAAACCATTTATAAAGTTTTATATACAAACAAATGGGCACCTCTCCCTTTAATTATGTATTAGAGTCATTAAAGGAAAAGGTGCCTCTTTTGGTACATGAATATCATCTTCCCGCAACTTTGTTTTATATGAAGAGTTTTATTTGTAAAAAAAAAACATATATATTCTATATAAATATAACAGGACTACATAATTTAACAATGAAATAGAAATCAGGTTAAAACTTTTCACGTTTCCGCGATGTTTTCTCGATTTCCTAAAAGTCCATACAATAAATGGATGATGGTTGTCGACATAAAGGAAGATAATCTCCCTATCATTCAGTTAGGAGTTGCAGCTGGTGGGGAATCATGAGAAAAGCCAATCGCGCAGACGTTTCATTAGACTGTACACCCACCAATCACAAGATATAGGTATTTGTGGCCAAATGTTTCACTACCATATGTGAAAAGAGAATTAAAAGTTTTTTTTTTTTTGCTTATCCATAGTACACGTGGTACTGGCCATGATAATCATGGTGGGTATAAGTAGGCGACTGCTTTTACTGTAAGTGCACCACATGTCTAAACATGTGGAAAGCAGTTCGACTTTGCATTTACAAATATGCCAGAGCCCCGTTTGGTTACTTGCACTCGCTGGTGGGGTTGAACTTTTACAAGAATCGGGGGCCATTGGAGCATTTTTTTTTTATCAGAAAAAAAAAAGTGCCCTATTCGGGAATCGAACCCGGGTCGTAGCGGTCGAAAACCAACGGTCCACCGACCCCCCCGAGAGAGATTTAAAAGTGACATCTAGCAGTAAAATATAGAAATGGGCATATCTCCCAACCGCTCGAATCTATGTGTTGCTGATAGCAAAGTGCCATTTATATATTATGTAAATAATTGTCCTTAATTTATCATTCACAATAATATAGGATTGACTTAACACATGTTTTATTAGATGTTTTATTGTATATTTTAATAAAGCGTTATAAATAAACTATTTAACAATTATTGAATAAATATTTTCAACTTTTTATCAAAACGACTGCACTTAGGTAAAAAGAAACCTTCCTAAAAATCATTTTTCTTCTGATAACATGATACTTTGGGATATTGATAGCATTTCTGCTAACCCCCTGTTTACATAGGTCAATTTAATATATATCTCTGCTTACCTATTTATATATATATATATGTCATAATTTGTATATAACTGTATGCACCTCCGACCTACTATGTATGTACAATGTATGTTTTAAAAGAATTAATAAAAGAACAAAGGTAACTGGAGGATAGAACGCCTTAGAGAAAAACCTAAGAAGTAGGCCTAGAAGAGAACATAACTATTAATAAAGTCACAGTTAACCTTCTGACCCCGGAAACCCTGCAAGCTAAGTTTAAGCCAATATTTCCTGGGCAGGGCCGGACGTATCTTATGACCGCGGAAATCATAAAAGTCGAGTTAACGCCCAGTATTTCCGGAGCAAGGCCGGACGTATCTTAATTCAAGGAAGTCAGTAAGGTCCAATTAGGAGGCAGTACCTAAGTAGGTCAACCAATAGAAAACGGGCACGTTCCATCTCTCGACCAATGGTAAAGAAGATAAGTCTTGGTGTTAAATCGAGAAGCAAGAATTGTTAGTAGCGCTTTCGCTCCCATAGGAACAACACCTACAGTTGCTCCTTCGCTCCCAACGAGGTAACATCTGCTCTCGAGACCTCCCCACTCAGCTCATAGCTAAGTCAATCACCGCCATGTGATCAGATAATTAATAAGTCAAAACCCGCTCCGCCTTCTCTCTAAGCTTTTCTTTCCCTCCAAACCAGTTGCCTTTTATTTCAAAACCCATCAAGTGTCCTGGCTTATTTCCCTTGTGTGTAATCCTTTCTTACTCAGCCATCACGACTGCGCCATCACTTCAACAATCTTTCAATTTAAAGTTTTTTGTGTATGTCTGGTCTACCATTAGGGTTTCAAAACATAATATCCAAACTTATAACAAATGTTAATTCATACTATAGTTATATTACTAAATACAACTATTTATAATCATATTATAAAATAAAAAAAACCTTTAAAAATCTTTTAAAAAAAAAGGATAAAATATAAAATTATAAAAATATATATATATATACTAACAATCTTATCTACCTTCTTTTTTTTCCTTATTATTAGTTTGATTAAAAGTGCATGGTTCTGTCTTTCTCTCTTTTTTCTAACTATTATATATATTCTCTCTTCGATTATTCTATATATAGGATTAGAGTATGTCTAAATGACGTGTAAAAGCCGATGTAATAGACGTTACGTTGTTAATTTTTATTGTTATTAATTATAAATATATAATTAACTTGAGGATGTATTAGAAGTAAAGGATTTTTTTTTTCTCTCTCTATCTACAAATTAATAACATTTTACAAATTTTATAATTTGAATTTAAATGATCATAATAGTGAAGATAATCTTAATACAAAACTGGACTATAAAATTAAATAACTATTTATTATTATAATTAATTTAGATTTAGCTTGCTAATCTAATCAAATCTAATTGATATAAGTTATCATTATTATCAGTTTGCTCCTTAAGTTTTAAAATTAGAATCACTGTTATAATTTTGTTATATAGTTTCTACACTATATATATATATATATATATATATATATATATATATGTTAATATATTTGATATACTTTTAATAAATAGCTTTTCTATTCTATCTATGTTAATTGAGAAATGTTATCATATAACCATATGATAAAAAATTCTACCATAGTACCATATCGCTACCATATTCACATATATGTTTCTTTACCGCACACTTTCTCTAGAATATTCACCAGCAATTATCCAGACCTGTAGACGCAGGTTCTTGCTGGCTAAATGGATCCCAAACTTTTTTTTCCCCAAATACACATTTCTAAGTTAAATCTATATTTGACGATATACACATTTTAGAGCAAATATAACAAGATTGTTTTATCAAAAATCAACTAAAAGTGTATTTGATTTTTCTAAATCAAATTTTCAACATACGGGAAACACCGCTGAATATTAGAGAAGGTGTTCTATTAATAGCTAAATATAGACTTACTTGTGCTAGAATTGATTGAACCAACAACAGCACTCAATGAGTGTTGATCTATAGAATGGATTCACATCAACTATAAAACTCTTACAACATTTATGGAGAGAATGTTGATTCTTGCCCGTGAGTGATTGAAAACAATTTTAAATGACAGCCTTCCTTCCTATTGGCCAACTCAATTCGATATTCTGATTGGTTCCTCTTCAATTCAATCTCTTACTGTACAACAGCAAAGCGGTATGTTTTATGTTTTAGGGATTTTCAAATTTGAACATTACATTTTATATACATAGAGTTTCTATATTAAAATGTAGTTGTCGCTGCTGACGGTCAGTTGTTCTCCAAAGGTATAGCGCTCCGTCACACTCCGTGTCCCCACCATTCATCGTCCAAGGTCATTAAAATTGAATTAAACCTATATAAGGAAATATAGTC
>CP092867.1:77691636-78189496 GCA_030710605.1 Cordylochernes scorpioides
GTTAAGCTAGAAATAGTTTCTTTTATCGTCAAAATAGCTATGAGTGACATGTGAGCTACACATGTTGTGTAGACCAAATGTATATAAGACATGTATAGACAGATCTACTTGTAATGCCAGAAAAAGTTTATTCTATCGTTAATGGAAATAAGTGTGACGTGTGGAAGTGTGGCTATACATGTCTAGACCGAGTTTATAAGACAAAGTAAATATATCTGTCAAGCTAGAAGAGGTTTCTTCTATCGTCAATGTAGTGACGTGACATGTTTTGTACACCAAGTTTATATATGTGTAGACAGATCTAGCAGTAGCTCAAGGATGCCGCCCACGAGTGACGTAGCTAATGTGTGACTTCCTAGTAGCTATCTCTGGACGACGAGGCGCTAACAGCGAGTTGTGCAGGTGGAGAGATTGAATCAGTATGACGAACTCCTGGCCCAGCTGGTTAGCCTCACCCCACCCCTCCACTCCGACCTACCACACCTGACGAGGACTGCGACCTCCCTTAACATGGTACTGTCACACTTGCTTACTTGGTTCACATACCATCTACTGATTTTCCTACCTACCATACCTGACGAGGACTGCGACCTCCCTTAACATGGTACTGTCACACTGGCTTACTTGGTTCACATACCATCTACTGATTTTCCTACCTACCATACCTGACGAGGACTGCGACCTCCCTTAACATGGTACTGTCACACTGGCTTACTTGGTTCACATACCATCTACTGATTTTCCGACCTACCACACCTGACGAGGACTGCGACCTCCCTTAACATGGTACTGTCACACTGAATTACTTGGTTCACATACCATCTACTGATTTTCCGACCTACCATACCTGACGAGGACTGCGACCTCCCTTAACATGGTACTGTCACACTGGCTTACTTGGTTCACATACCATCTACTGATTTTCCTACCTACCATACCTGACGAGGACTGCGACCTCCCTTAACATGGTACTGTCACACTGGCTTACTTGGTTCACATACCATCTACTGATGTTCCTACCTACCATACCTGACGAGGACTGCGACCTCCCTTAACATGGTACTGTCACACTGGCTTACTTGGTTCACATACCATCTACTGATTTTCCTACCTACCACACCTGACGAGGACTGCGACCTCCCTTAACATGGTACTGTCACACTGGCTTACTTGGTTCACATACCATATACTAACGTTTCCCCCTACTACACCTGACAAGGACTGCTAATGGCTAATTGGCTGATGAACTCATCACTAATTGGGTGATTAAGGTCACGTGATAGTATAGAACCAATCAGCGGGGTAATAAGCAAATATCACACACACACACACACACACAAAAGCCTTTATTAAGACACACAGGTCTTACAGAGGATTCTCCTTGGGGTTACAAAACGGAGAAACCTATGAAAGTGGGAAATAAAAAATGGGGAAAGATTATATACATTTGGTAAATATATACAGATTATAAGAAAGAATAAAAAATAAGAAGAATAAAAAAAAAATCAAAAAAAGAGAAAAAAAATTTTTAATAAGCAAATATCATATATAATTTTTATTATTTTTCACATGTATACATACGTGTGGAAAAGTAAGAAAATGTAAAAAAAAGGTAAGGTGTTTTGTATTAAGAATAAAAAAGGCATATCCTGACCTGTCACATGAGCATTTTAGATGGCAGAGCGCCGTCTAGTGGAACAAATATAAACTAAACGTTGATTTAGGTTTGTTCCTTAACATTTGGCCAACCCAAAAAGCTTCTTGGACCATTTTTTGGTCGTTGAGGTACAGCCTTCACCACGCTGACGAGGGCCAATAGCCGAAACGCGCATGTGGTTGACTTTTCTTGATTTATCAAGAAAATGGGTTGGCCAAATATTATGGAACAAACCTAAATCAATGTTTAGTTGATATCTGTTTCACTAGATGGCGCTCTGCCATTTATTCGATTAGAAAAAAAAAAGATTTCTTATTCAAAATCTATTAATTTCTATATTTCGAAAGCAGTATGACTATATTCTGCTTAGCATACTAAAAACGAATACCTAGGACAATATCATGTCTAAAGTGTAAATGGATAGTTTCTCTCTATAGGATTGTAACATCTGTGGCTCACCTCTCAACAAAGCATGGTTGGCTGCTTCAGATATCAAAACAACGCAGACTCTAAGATAGCCGTACTGACTTTCGAAATATCTCTCTCAGTTGGTAAGCGAATATCATTATTAAATAAGCCGATATTTCAAGTATGAGTATTAACACTACGGATTACTCCATGTTTAAAAAGAGGAAACAACTAAAGAGCAAATTCCAATATCTACCTTCGAATATATTCCCATCTTGAACGTCCAGACAAGTGGGATCCCATCTGGGTTGGGAAGTAGGACGCAGGCAATGTCACCCTGATGGCTTTTAATCGTCTAAGACAATCGACCAATTTTTCAACGCGCGATTGTCGACGGTGAAATGGAGTTTAGTGCTTTCTTGTGATCCTCTTGTCCTGGATTCTACAGGATTTGATCCTTCAGAGCAGGATTGGGGGTAGTGAAATGGAGTTTAGTGCTTTATTGTGATTCTCTATTGTCCTAAATCTACAGGATTTTTGAACCCCAGAGCAAGATTGAGGGTAGTGAAATGGAGTTTAGTGCTTTCTTGTGATCCTCTATTGTCCTGGAGTCTACAGGGTTTGATCCTACAGAGCAAGTTTGTGGGCAGTGAAATGGAGATTAGTGCTTTCTTGTGATCCTTTTGTCCTGGATTCTACAGAGTTTGATCCTTCAGAGCAAGATTGGGGGGTAATGAAATGGAGTTTAGTGCTTTCTTGTGATCCTCCATTGGATTTACATATACATTATAGCAGGACTTGACCTTCCAGATCAAGATTGTGGGCAGTGAAATGGAGTTTAGTACTTTCTTGTGATTCTTCTTTGTATTGGAATCCAGTTTTATGAATTTAATTAGTAGTGTGCCGGATGGAAGGGCATACATTTCCAAACATCTAATTTGTGACAATGAGGAGTGTCTTCCCCATGTCAAATGTTTTCATTGCGCAGGCAATTATAGCGCCAGGTATGTATGTACGCGGGTCGTGTTGCCGTGAGTGTCGAAACCCCGAGCTGCCATTAGCACACTCCACGTCCTTCTGTAATCGCCATAATGCTCTTTGATATTATTTTTGAAAGTGTCAATCTCTTCTCCCGCCCGATATATTTCTCGTCATAAAATGGCTCTTGCTACACCTTCTTGCCCAACCCAAACTTGGAGATCTGCCAACTTGTCCTGATTTAATGACATCGCTATCCAAGGTCCCAAAGTACTCAAACAAGAGTTGGTGTGGAGGGATTCCATTCCAATCAACTTGCAATGCTATAGATCACTGCGCTTTTGACAACTATTCATGGTATACACTGTACAATTGGGATCTTTCTATACTGATTTCTCTCATCAATTTATATCTCTATAATTGCATATATATATATATAACAATAGAGGGTATGCAAATTACATCAATTTTAGTTATTATGTTACTTGTGCTACGAATCTTTTTATTAAGAAATATATCTATGGGGGCAAGTAAGTAGATCTAGATAGTTTTCAATTTCGGAGGGCACTTTTTTTTCCTTCATCCACCCTGCAGTATATACTTAGTCGTGATTGGTTGTCGGGAACCCAATCTGAGAGGCCGCCAGCCCTTGGTTATTAGCAGAATGATTTTTTACATCGGGCCCCGTTATCTCCCCCGGCTGGAATACTTGATTCTAAGACTTCTCCAGCCTGAATACTCACTTGAGTTCTGGAGTGTCCTTGTTGAGGAATACATCAACTAAACACACAGAACTTTCACACATTAAGCCGTTTACACGTATTGCACAAGAAGACTCAAAAAGTATAGGAAAGAGAAAATTATATTGAGATTTCCATACAAATATAGGATAATTATAAATCAATAACGCGCCATCTTTATAAGAAATGAAAGAATTAAAGCACGAATGTTTTTTTTTTATATACACAAAACAAACATCTACGGTCCTTACTGTAATTTAAAAATATTGAGAGGGCTTGGCTCATCAGCGGTGAACTCTCCCGAGACCGTTTCATAGAGCTCTAATACTGTATTAGAACTGTATTCGTGTTTTAATCTTTTCATTTCTTATATATAGGATGAATTGAATATCCCTATATCTATCAAAATGAAATGCTCTAAATCGATATTTTTTACTCTTCTATATCCAAACTGCCGATTCTCAATCTCTAGGATATTTGACCTGGAACTAACGGGAGATTTATCAGTAACTTAACATGTACGTTATTCAAAACCTGACTAAATTGGTTCACAGCGAATAATTTGCATATCTTTGGAGTGTAAAATTATGATAATATATAGAGTGATGAATTTCTATGATTTCTACTACTAATAATAAAGCATAATAAACATTTTCTGGAACAATGTCAGTTAGGCATTCACTCTTATCAAATTCCGGGCGGGTCATTCGAGGTTAGTTTATAAAAGGCATATATGGGATCAAAGATAGATTTAATTTACCAAAATTTGGGCTGTCTAAAGACCATCCTTTATCAAGGCACAACAACCCCTATTTGTTATTATAAAATAAATAAAGCTTCCAGTGCTAAGTTTCTTGTGCAACTTTTTTATTTTCAAGCTTTCGGACTTGTCAGTCCTTCAACAGGACCCTATTTGTACAAGTAAGCTCAGCACCACATAGCGTCTCGATATGTTAGAGTTTAAAAGATATTAGTACACACATTGAAAAGCCCGGGTACCCTAATTAACAACTACCACATAAAAACTGTTTCATTTTGTAAAACCATTGTAGCCATTGTAGAACAATATAGAGCATAGGCTAAACTTGCAGTTCCTCCAATGTACACTTCAGTTTTAGATAAGCTAAACATTTCACGTATCAGGTTTCTCTGTTCTAAGAAAAATCACTTCTTTTTTTTTTTCCAAATTCATATGTTTGTATTTTTCATTTCACATATATGATTTTTAATTTGACAATTTTTTTTTCTTCACACAAATCTCCTCTCTCCACTTACGAACCCTAAGAATAGAAGTCTTGTTCTATTCATTCAGTCATATGACTCTCAACAACTAGTTAACTGAAGCTGGAAAAATATAAATTGGTGTAAATCGGCTCATCAGTAGTGAACCATTGTTCAATCTACCGGACAGAACTAAAAATATACATTAAAGAAATTCTTCTCCTGAAGCTTCTCGTTTGATCGAAATACACTCATGGAAAAAACTTAAGAAAGTTGTACATTTTTTAGCATGTATATCGGGATTAAGACAATAACTCTGAAAGATATTTGATACACACTGACTTTTATTGTAGACACACGAGATAACCTAGTGTGAACAAAATTGCCTCTGTATAATTAAAAAATAATAATAAATGAATAAATAATATTTAAAAAAAAAAAACAGACAACGGCCGACATCAAAATATGAAACATCCTTGAGTTTGTCCATTATCAAAGGGATTATCTCAACCAGCATTTGAAGGTTTATTCTCGGTGATGATTATTAAAGAATATTTGTTATAAATTTGACACCTATCTTCTGATAATTTCAATCAAAGACAAATTTTCAGAATATTTTATTATCTAATATGGAATAATTTTATTTTTTATTGTGCGACGGTGAGTCATACGTGAAGAAGGCGATGGTGAACCAAGATGGCGGACAATCCTACCTTATCAGAAGATGATGCATATTTCTACGGCGATTGTTGTCTTCTGGTGACGAAATGTTCATTGTTCCCGTGACGCCACTCTCCCTCTCAGCACCCTCCTTGCTAAAAAAAAAAATAAATCCTATAACAAACTTCAAAAAAAAAAAAAAAACGTGGGCTTTTATGTTTCTGGACACAGACCTGAGAGATAAGGCTACTTAACTTACATCGGTGGAATTTGGATTGTTCCAGATACGTACTCATTCCTTGTCCCCCGAGATATCTTGGCTTCTTTCTAGGCCAGCTCCTATTGTAATTTAGACCATCCCGGTGGCCGTAGTGGACCAATATATAAGCCCTAGCCTGACCATCTAGTAGAAATATGAGTAAATAAAGATGGTTATAGCTATTCCAATTGTTATGAGAATGTATAGTATATCTATAGGCCAGCTCCTATTTTGATTTAGGCCATCCCGGTGGCAGTAGTGGACCAATGTATAAACACTAGCCTGACCATCTAGTAGAAATATGGGTAATTAAATATGGTTATAGCTATTCCAATTGTTGTGAGAATGTATAGTATATCTATAGGCCAGCTCCTATTGTGATTTAGGCCATCCCGGTGGCAGTAGTGGACCAATGTATAAACACTAGCCTGACCATCTAGTAGAAGTATTGGTAGTGAAAGATGGATATAGCTACTTCAATGGTTGTGAGAATGTATAGGAAATCTAGACCAGCTTCTATTACAACAATTCCTACACGAGGTTTGGTGGAGAAGTGGTACAAGTATGGTATTTGTATTAACCGTTGATTTTCGCAGCCAAGACTCGGGATCGAATCCGGCATTGGACACTATTTTATGAAAAAAAAAAACTCATTGGCCTCCAAATGGGGCTTTTGCACACTCGTCAGTGCAAAAGTCGAACTGCTTTTTTCCATGTGGTGCACTTACAGTAAAAGCAGTCTATAACTACCATGACTATCATGGCCTGCACGGCGTGTACTAGGAATAATTTTTTAAAAATCAATTCATACAATTCCGGCAACAATGGTAGACTAGTGTTTAAACTAGACTGACCATTTTGTTCAAGCATAGATAGTGAAAGATGCATCTAGATCGTTTAATGGTTATGAGGAGATATAGACTAGCACTTATTATCATTTAGAAAATCCCGGCTGGCAAGGATAGACCATTGTGTAAACACACTAGACTGACCATTTAGTTCAAGTACAGATAGTAAAAGATGGGTCTAGATCGTTCAATGGGTATGAGAAGATATAGACTAGCTTTTATTATAATTTAGACAATCCCTGCTGGCAATGATAGACTATTGTGTAAACACTAGACTGACCATTTAAGTATAGATAGTGAAATATGAATCTAGATAATTCAATGGTTCGAAGAATTTAGATGAAACCAGCTGAAAATTCGACACAGAGAGGTATTAGCTTAAAGGAGATTTAAAGGTATCAATAATAATGTTCAATCGCGTGCCAATTTTATTCAGAAAAGTATGTGTTCTCACACGCACGCTGATATGCAATATCAATAAATAGCGGAGGGACGGAAATAATTTAGCAATGAGTACAAAATTTGAATAGAAATTTTAACATTTTATTTCTCCAACAACCAGGAGAGAAAGAGGAAGAAGTTTTACATACCAGTTAATACAAACAGCGCCTGTCAACTATGGAACATCACCAAATTTCTTTAATCCATGTTCGAGAATAGACTAAGAAAAATATTTATTTTTTTCTTTAATGAGAGACATTTAAAGAAAAGAGATTTTAAGGAATTTTGAAAAAAACTAAATCGCCTCTAATTGACAAATCTCCAAGGCAACAAAAAAAAATTGCGGCTTTATTTTTGGCAGACGAGGAAATAAAAACAGCAGTTTTATCTTAAAATAAAAAATGGGAGTCTGTGTGTGTCTATTGAAAAGAAGCATTTCCTCAATAAAGTAATTGAGGATAAAGAAGAAGACAAAAGAAGGTGCCAACATCTGGAGCACCCTAATTAAATTACCAGTAGCTTGGACTTCCTGGGTCCCTAATGAACCAAGCGGGAAGGGAGGACTGCCATGAACTCCTCATTAAGAAAGGATGCGTGCCGGAAGCTTCCACAATACTTAGGATTTCGTGGCAGAGTGCGATGTCGAAAGTCTGCACACGCTTCTTCCGCACAGACTTCTCATACTCAGCCTTTATCACAGGCTCCGTATGCGAAGACTCGTCCATAGGCTTCTCCTACCCAGCCTTTATCACAGGCTCCGTATGCACAGACTCGACCACAGGCTTTATCAACAACAACAACAACAAAAAGCCTTTATTTAGGGTCACTGACCCTATACAGGATTCACCAGAGGTATGCATAAGAACAAAGCAGTGAGACAAAGGAAACAACGATATAAACAGAAGAAAAAGAAGGAAAAAAAAGGAAAAAATTAAGAAAGAGAAAGAGGGAAGCAAGAAAAACAACACAAAAAAAGTAGCAGTTAAGAAAGTGAGGACTGAGTATCACTTGGCCTTCTTCTGAGATATGGACTTGTGGAAACCATAAAACACCTTAGCAATATACTTATTCTGGGTCATATTGTCAATTATTGATGGAAGTGAAGCACAGAGTTGCCCAGTTTTGAGCATAAGGGTTCTTCTTTCAGAGCAGAGCAATCAAAAATATAGTGAGTGATTTCATTTTTCGTTTTGAATTACAGAAGGTACAAATCGGGTCCTCACCGCAGAGCATCTTGGTGTGGTTTTCTCTAGAAAAATTTGAAAGTATTCTAACTTGTGCAAGTAGTCTCACAACCGGGAAAGGAAAATCCCCTAAAAGGTATCCCTCCGTCATGAAAGATATGTGAATGTCTTTGTAGTGAGAGTATCGCTTAGATTTATCCATTCTTGTAAGGTCGTTTTGTATAGATTGGTCTGCCGCTGTTTTTAAGAGCCCTGTAATCGCGCTCCTCAGCGTTTCAGGATCATCACAGGAAACAAGTGCAGGGGATCCATTATTGCTAAGCAGATTGGTGAGCTTTTTAATGAAACCGATGGGTGTGCCCGAAGCATTAGACAGTTCCCGTGTTCTATTAAAACATATACGCGGCAATCTGTCACTGCTCATATTCAACACCCGCAGTCAATACTTCAGGGTTAATTTTAAAGCTGTTACACTCAATGAGATACGACCGGTTTCTAATCTGATTATGTAGCCTGGAGTGTATCTGGGCAGATTCAGGAACCTACGGATAAATATGTCTTGTATACTGTTCAGTAAGTCTTTATGCTCTGTTGCCCACAATGGAGCGGCATACATCAGGACAGCTCTCACTATTGTATCAAAGAGTTTGATTGATAAATTTATTGACTTTGTTTTTGATTTTATTAATATTGGGTGTGTGGCGTTAATTGCTGTAAGTGTTTTTCCTTTAAAGTATTTTGCCGGGTGAGTAGTTGTTATTGTTGGTGTCAGAGGGAATCCCAAGTATGTATATCTTGAAGTTATTGTTATGGGTTTATCATTCCAGAACCATCTATCCTTATTTGAGGGTTTACCTCCATTACGGAACACCATAATCTTTGACTTGGACTCATTTAGTGTCATTAAGTTCTCATCGAGATATTCTTTCAGTATTTTGATCTTCTTTTGGAGGTTCATCCTGGACTCACCTATAATTGCTATGTCGTCGGCGTACAGCAATAAATGGATATCTCCAAATTCTGGCAAATTTACACTCATCAGGTCTGAATTGTTATAAATTTCGATTAAGTCCGTGATAAATAATATAAAGAGCAGTGGGGAAAGTGGTTCTCTCTGGAGGACTCCCGAGTTTATCTTAATAATTTCCGTAAATGATCCCTTCCATCTGATAGCTATAGTTGCTTGTTCGTAGTAACTTCTGGTCGTACTTATGAATTGGTAACTTATGCCTAGGTTGTAAAGTTTTTTCCAAAGTATTGAGTGAGGTACAGTATCAAATGCCTTCCTTAGATCGACAAAAAAAAGACATATAGTTTTCCCCTCTTTTTTCTTAATGATAGTTGGATTAAAGTAGTTAGTGTAAATATGTGGTCAATACATGATCTTCCTTTTCTAAATCCCGCTTGGTTTCCCGGTATAACCCTTCTTCCCTCGATCCATTCCTCCAGTCTTGATCTTAGGATTGAAGTGAAAAGCTTTGATACATTGCTAATCAGTGCTATACCTCGGTAGTTGGAGGGGCTGTTCTTATAACCATTTTTAAATATTGGGTGTATAGTGGAATTAGTCCAAATTGCTGGATATTTTCCAGTCGTCATAACACTATTGTAGAGTTGTTTCAACAGCAGTATGTACGAATCAGGGAGTATTTTTAATACTTCATTGTGGGGATGCCATCGGGCCCGCATGCCTTGTTACTCTTCAAACCAGCTATCCCCTTGTATATGTCTGCATTGGTTATCTCTGAGTCCAATATAGGATCGTTCTGAGAAATCACATTATGTAAATTACAAATTCTCAAATTTTTCTCTGTAGTCATTAGTTCGCGGTAAAAATTCAGCCAGTCCTGTATAGCTATTTTCCCTTGGATTATAGATGTGCTTTTGTAGAGCGCAATAGTTTTCCAGGTCTTTGAGTCTTTAGCATTTCTGAGTATTTCCTGTTTTTCATTATCAAAGCTTTTCCTTTTTAGATCCAATAAAGCGAGATATTTCTTTCTGGAAGAAGCATAACATTCCCTGTCTTCCAATCTATTTGTGTTACGATATTTCTTCAGACTTTCTTTTGCCAGTTTTTTCATATCATAGCAGTCCTTATCGAACCACGGCTTAGATTTCCTGGGGCCGACCTTAATTGAGTACGTTATTTTTGCAGATGACATTGCTTCCAAAATTCGCTGATTGAAAGTATATACAAGGTCATCGGAAACACAGGCTTTATCTACACAGGCTCAGCCACATAATTCTTCTGCACAGGATCAACCACATGCTTCTACTCATTCATTCTTGGTGTTCTGACGTGTTCTGAGTCTATGCGCAATTATTATGGGCCCAATTCTTTTGTGAACGCCCCAAGATTTTTTCTGAGCTGCTACTTTTGCTGGCTTCAACTTTTCAAATTATCTCTCAAACACAATTGGGTTCTTTAGTGCAAAATCTTAAAGTACAAAATTCTCACTGAAATTTTTTTCCCGCATATCACAAAATCTTCTAACAAGGAGCGTGTGCTAGTTACCTAGATGTAAAGAATAGTTTTAAAGATTTCTCATGCTGTCAGGATGAGGAAAAGTGTGAAAACGTTTAGATATGCGTGTATAGGCTGCGACCTGATTTCACGACAATCTATTAGGTGGCAACGAGACCTGGTCCAGTTTCACTGGCATGTGCGCCAGTTTCTGGAGGGAGACAAATGCGAAAAGGAGATAAATTCACGCGGACTAAACTAGGTTGCTACATTTCCTTATGTACCTGGAGTGGAAACCGAAAGTTTTTCCGGTTTAACGCTGAATATAGGGCGAGGGGTGTGGAAGAGGAATTATTGGTGGTAAATTGGATATTTTGTTTTATAACGTTGCTTGACCCGAGGTTAAGACAACATCCTGTTCCGGTGTAATTGGTGGAATCCTCGGTGCTACAAGTCCAGGGGCGCTGTGCATTGTCCTCAATCTTAGATCAGCTCCTTGTTTTTATTTTGTTTTGGTGGTGACACCCCGGGGCTTAGATTGGTAGGTGGGTGGCCTTGTGCCTACAGAAAAGTAGGTTTGACATATATATAAGGCCTTATTAAGACTTTTGGTCTTATTTGTGGATTCAGCTGGTAAATAAAAGAAAGACAAAGTAAATCATATTTTCATATAACCATAGTATATATAATGGGAACTAAGAACTCCTAGTCTATACCTTTTTCGTCTTCAATTTAATCATATTTATTTATTTTGTATTAGGAGTAGCCTTATAGAAATGATTACATTAAAAAATAACAATAAAAACAATGTTATTAGGCAAGGAAATTAGGTAAGGAATTTGTAAATCGCTTAATTTCTGTGTTGGTAAATATTTTTGTAATTTCCCTTTCTTTCCTTCTAACAAGTAGAGTTGTCGAAGTTAGCAATCTTTTTAACATCTCAGTGTTAGTTTCAAGTTAAATGATTAAAATGCCAGCAGACACCCAACATCATGTCAATCACTTTTCCGCTTCGCGCCTACATCCCAAACTCTATTTTATTAGGAAATTCCAGTTCTATTCGTTTTGCATAAAATCAATATTTAATCCCTCGTTTATCAAATATTCGGCAATAAATACAAGTTTAAAGTTATTAAAAAAAAAAGCACATTTTTAGGTATTTTAAATTGTAAAAATGTTCATTATATAAATAATTAGGCGTTAAAATATTTTCTCTTTTTTGAATGGGCGCGCCATGTTATATCCCACACACATGCCTAGCACCCAAGTATATTAAAGCTGAATTGACCTCTGATTTTTAACAATCAGCGCTGGGGATAATGGTGCGACCGGGAGAGATCTAGGACATTCAGCTCGTGGACAATCAGTCGTTAAGGACATTTCTTCGGTCACGAAAGGCACTCCATCCGCGGGCGCCACCGCAAAATATGCGCAAACAAATCTGTAGCCGAAGTCACGCGCTGTCAGGCAAGCATTTCATTAAGGATGGTTTGTTGCCCATTTGTTTCTCCTGCGTATCATCTGTTGAATTTGTAAAAAGTAAAATACTTCTGGGTGGGATGACACGCGTGATGTTGCGCTGGTGTGTGGAAACTACAGGTATTTCTTTCTCCCACAATGTCGCATTAGAAGAATATATCGTAATTTAATTCGAGGGGAAACCTGCACAAAGGACTTTCCATCGCGACCCCTGCTACCTATCCCGTTGGTAAAATCTCGGCAGGAAGAATGCTACTGGATGTCTCCCGGAGCTAAATCGCAGCCTACTGGAGATATGTAAATTGGGCGTCCAATTAAACTGTTGATGTTGAGGCTAGAAGAGTTCATTAAAAAGTGTCGAAACGTGTTGTGTCCTCATTCTGGCTGCGACACCACGACATGGTTCTGCTCCCGGACATACAACAGCAGTTGCTAGGTGGGCGGCTTATTTTTAAACTGCAAACCTTCGGATGTATATGGGGAAAATTCTTTAGTACATAGTATTAACTATCAAACACATCAATACATACGTTTTTCTAGAAAAAAAAAAGATAAATTATTTATTGTAGCACTAAAACAAAGGACACAAACGCTAGTAGCGACGCTTAAAATTATTTTTATTTGAAAAAACAACAGCAAATACATTTATTTGATTAAAGATTTAAAATTCATTGAATATTTTAATTGTGTAAAAGAAAAAATATCTCAATATCAATTTAAAATATATTAAATATTTTTTATATTAATTAATATTTTTTTACATTGAAGATTGATTTACAAACGAGTATTTTAACAGATATCCGCGTATGTCTGCGATCTCAAAAAACCCCAAAATTGTTTCCAGATAAATTTCGGGGAATATCAATCCTTCCATATCTCGAATTATTCTATTTACAAGTGTATGAATGGGGAAGAGAAGATAAACATATATGAAAACAATAAATTTGTAAACTATTAGTTTGTTACTGATATTTTGCAATCAACCACACACATATCATACCTTTGAGGATCAACCATGTAGACATCCTTTGCCGACTTTTTTTTTTTTTCTTCATATCGTCAGAGATGAAAAAGCACGCGGCCAGGTATAAATCTGGGAGGCTCATTTTCCAAATTACTTCGCCACCAACCTTCAGCCCAAGGTAACTGGCGCCACGGAAGAAAGCCTTGGTCCCAATGAGTAAGGCGGAACTCAAATAACACGATGTTACCTGCCGCGGCGTAACATTCCACAATCCCAATAGTCGTTTAAATGTGCGTGCAACTATTGGTTGGACTTCATACCTTCTTGCTGGTTGGTCAGAAAGCTCTTCGGGAGTCCTTGATTTACTTCGAATATGCTTTCTTAAGTTCACTAGCATACACACGTGTCCCCGATGTAAACATTTGTAAAACCACACATTGAACTCAATAGAGATACATTCTAAAGGTTTGGGTTTTATACACATATAGCAATATTTAATGTTTCTATACATTTTATTTGAACAGATATCCACTCTACAATTTCCAATGGTCAGATCCCTATAATACAAAGATATAAAAAGCTTAATATATACAATATGATTTAGAATTAATATATATATATATATATATATATATATATATATATATATATATATATATATATATATATATATCTTATAAAATAAAAAAATATATATTTTCTGCTTGTATTTAGATCATGTTGAGGATTATGGTAATGCAGTTATTTGCTGGTTCTTTTTAGTACTATATGGTATTGGTGATGCAGTCGTGGCTAGAATCTTGAAAACAAAATAACGAAAATAGTTTTGATAAGAGATTGCTTTAATTGAGCTTTAGGATAAACATAACTTGGTAAAAGTACTGCCTGGCTTAAGGCGTAAGAATAAATAAAACAAAATATTATTTACATAATTACAAACATGTTTGAGCCGACCACGTAAAACAACAACAATCGGTTTTATATAGGGTAAGCGTGACCTCTGGCGGTCGATTTAACAGAATATTTGTATCTATGAAATATATTTTTTTAAATAAAATAATATTTTAATATAACATTTTTAATAATACCTTTATATAACATATATATATATTAATAGTTATTTTTTTATATTTGGAAAATAGAGGAAAAGTAAACTATTAAGAACTACATATTTTGAATTAATTTTGAGTTAGAACAGCAAGCTAATTCTGTATCAAATAGTATAGTTATGAAAATTTTAAGATAATAAATTTTTTATTTAATTTAAATGTGTGAGTTTTTTTTTTTTTGTAATAAATAATTAGTTAGATTATATTTAAAAAAAAAAAAAAAAAACAACGCCAGCAAAGCATCGGCAGTTACGCGTCATAGGCTGGGTGAAAAAAGGAATAAGCGAAGAGAAAGTTTTAAAGAGAAGAGCAAAGACAGAACCATGATAATAATTTTCTAAATATAAAATAAAGCTAATTAGAGAGAGAGAGAAGTATTTTTTGCTCTATTTTCTCTCTTGGTGAGAGAAGATAGATTTTTGTTAATTTTTTTTTTTTTGGGAATTTTTTTTTTATAAGCTTATTTTAAAGATTTCGTGTCCTCCACATTTACACTAGATTGTCTTTAAAATAAGCTTATAAAAAAAATGTTTCCAAAAAAAAAAAATTAAGAGAGAAAATAGAGCAAAAAAATACTTCTCTCTAATTAGCTTTATTTTATATTTGGAAAATTATTATCATGGTTCTGTCTTTGCTCTTCTCTTTAAAACTTTCTCTTCGCTTATTCCTTTTTTCACCCAGCCTATGACGCGTAACTGCCGATGCTTTGCTAGTGTTACTTTTTTTTTTTCTTTTTTTTTTAAATATAATCTAACTAATTATTTATTACAAAAAAAAAAACTCACACATTTAAATTAAATAAAAAAATTTATTAATCTTAAAATTTTCATAACTATACAATATATATATATATATTGTTGTTGTTTTGATGTCCACTCTTCATCATAGAATTGATTCTCTAGCCACATATATGTTGGAATGCAGTGTGTGAGAATGTGACCAAGCAAGGCTCTAGGACACAGCTGATGTTATCGCCAGGAAGTTACAGTCCATGGAATTGCATTCTTACAATTCACCTGGCGGCAGTTTCCGGGAGACCATCCTATTTGCATATGTTAGGGAAGCCTTCTTTTTGGAACAAACGTGCAAATTTATAAGATGTCTGAGTCGCCAGCGATATTAACGGTCTTTATGTACGCCATTACATTTGGTTTGAGAAATTTGGAAAATGTATTATGTGTAGGATTCTAATGTTTACTTGTTCGTTCATATTTTTATTTGAAAAGGAAAAAGAAGGCGTAAAAAAGGATACTTATTAAAAATTAAATCCCCTTTATATATAAATATTAAAAAGTATGTCATGTAAATATGCTCTTGTGAGCAGTCAGGACATGACTATTTTATTTGTAATTTTAAAAATATATAAATAACATTTTTAAAATGCGGGAGGATGATATTTATGTACCAAAAGAGCTCTTAAACTGATGAGGGCCAATGCTCGAAATCATGATATACAGGTTGGATTTTTGGACGAATTTGCCAAAACTAGTGTTGTAGCATCCTTATTTTTGCAGCAGACTTATAGAATTGATATTTAAAAGCAGATTTTTTTTTTTACAAGGAAGTATTCTTCTGAATTTGTAAATCTCCAAATTACTGTGTAAAAAAATGCGTTTGAAAATTTCACTTTTTTCTTGTAGCGAGGGACAGCAAACAAACAAATATATATATATATATATGTTTTATAGTCTGTTGTGGATCACATTCGCACTTTTAAAAACAAATAAAACAAAAAGAAATCTAAGCGCCTTTTCTAGGGCTTGTATTTGGACGTGAACCTCCTCTTCAGAATAAAAAAAAAAAAGATTCACACTTACAACAAAAGCCTTTATCAAGACATATACTATTATACGTGGATTTACCATGAAGTCTGTAAGGAAAATAGTAAAAAGAGTGAAAGCTATTTGCATCGAATAAGAATAATGCAGATGTTATATATACACACACACACATAAAAATAATTTCTAATTAGGACAATTAATCTCACTTATAGATATTTGTAGGATACGTCTAAGGAATACAAAAAGATGAAAGAATAAAAAGACAAGTATTTACATATGATAAATGTCTACATAAGCCTAAAAAAGATTAAAAATAAAAAGCAGCATTCCACTCAAGATCTCTCATGGGTGCCAGATTCCAGTCCCTAATCTATTCATTAGTCTCCAACTTTAGTTAAAAAGGGATAATTGCATGTAAGGTCATCATGCCAGGAGATTTGCATAACTTACTTCTTTCATGCTATTAATATGCAAATATTTCTGGAAATTTCATTTGCTGTGTAAGTGAATCTTTGGATTTCTTTTTAAGGTCTTGTGTGTGGAATTTCATTAGGACCAGTGCACGAATACTTTATACAAATTTGTCGGGTGAAGATGTTTCACGCCTTGAATCCCCCATAATTTACACATTCTACCTGTTGAAGTATCAACAATGGAACCATTTATACCGCTTACCTTTGTTTTCTCGCACGTATTCATTTGCTTGTTTTGTAGCTTTCATAAGTACGTTTCAAGCAATATTGACGAAACCCCATTTTTTCCTTTCATAAGAATATTGTTGTTTATAATACCTGATTATACATTGCGTTACCTCAACATACCAATCTCTTGAGTTATGTGGTTCTTTATCTTTTCATGTCGCACTCCATCTTCAGTGGTTCTCTTGCTATTGGGCATACTTTGTGGAAACTCTAGGTGCACGACTGAAATTGAAAGAAGTTTTACCTGTTCTAAGCTCTTAACTAGGTGCTTAGTGTTATATCCTGGTTCATTCGGCTATTGAATATTTTCTTTATTTATCTACTGTTATACGTACACATTATATGTTCAGCTTGTAAATAACGCGGTAACTTAGCTTGTCTTATATGTTCATATTAATGTTTCTTGTGTGTGTGAATCACATAAACGTGAGAAATAAAAATAGAACGAACAGTTTTATTGACTAGTCATTGAATAGATTAACAATGAAAAAATGAAATTATAATAACTATGACAATAAGAGGTAAAACTAGATGATATATAGTATTCCATACAGTTGTGTAAGCTCCACCAATGACGAAGAGTCGTCTTCCAAGAAATCAGGGGGTCTCTCCCCCACTTCAAGGCTCACATAGATACCCTGAGTAACCGATTTTCAGTAAAAGAGAGATGGAGTTTATTTTAATGCTTTAAATTTCCAACAATTGATAATGGTGAAAGTCTGAACGGAGTATCTAAGCATCTCACCCAATTGAACATTTTTGTTATTTGGTTGTCTAGGGATAGAAAACGCATGGACAGGTGATAGGTAGATGAGCATCCATCGCAGATATTGCTGCATCTTCCATGCCTTTCCTTTGTTGCTGATGGGTCATGTATGTTGGTAAACAAGGGACAAACATACTTTCGGCATCATCAATACACGGGCTGAAAGGGTAATTTGGTAGAAATTCCTCAATTAGGGCGGCCCACATTCTGGGAGAGCTGACCCACTTGTTCTCTCGCTCGCTGGAGGAGGTGAACTCTCCCCGTGTATTGTGTGCCGTACGTACACTCGTGTTGCTTGGCCCGAGATGTGGTGAAAGTAAGCCGGGAATATTTGCTGTGTCGGAAACGACGTTGAATTATCTAGAATATCTCAGTGACTAGATAGGATTCAAACAATTTTGTCAAAAAGAACAAATCCATGGATATAAGAATTCAAGCGAAAGCTAATACGTCGTAGGCAAAGGTTTGCATATTTTCGTCCATCATTTTAACATGACTATCATATGGTATCCCCTCCCATCTCTCTACAGGATACAGATGCACCAGAAGCCTGCTTCCCAGATTAAGCATTAACATTTTAAACAAAAACCTTTCTTTAATAGTTATCTTATTAAAAGTAAAATTGATAATTCAAAACAAGTTTTGCATTCTTATTTCAGATAGCCTCGATATTCTCCGTCGCACATACGGATTTTCTTAACCATTTTTATTTCTCCAATGGCGCATGCACCTCAAAGTATATTTTTAAATATATAATTTGCTTTATATACACATTCACGACTTCACGATAATGTAAAGGCAGAAATTATACACAACAATTCATATACAAGATTATCCCAAAAGTTCGTAAACATATTATGAGTATGATTTATACTTTACAAATGTTTACGAACTTTTGGGACAACCTTATAGGTTAATGATTTCAAAGTTAAAAGCCGGTAAAGACCAAATAAGATAATCCATTTTGTCTTTCATTAAATCAGAATTTCTGGCAACACCGAGGGATCGTGTGCTGATAAGAATTCGTAACAGACCCGAATATTGAAGAGCCTTGTTTTGTAATGCTCTCTTATGTTAATACGGTGTTATGTTACAGATGACATAAATGTTGACATATTAGACAACATACCAGAAAAACTTTCGCGACGCAGTGTCTAATATGTAAATAAATAAATAGTCCTAGAAACCCTACTGATAACGGCAGAAAGTGACCGGCCGCATTTTTCCCGCGCTGGCCTATGTATTTCCCAACAGATTTCATCACTTATTAATTAATCAACGGCGCTAAAAGTTATTTGCCCGCGAGCGACGTTCCCCCGACCGTCGCATGCAACTTGCCGCCTAGGGAACCTGGCATTTTCTGCAGCTATGAAACTGTCTGCCATATTACAACCATGAGCGACTGACGCTTCCTCCAGGTTAGCTATTCAGGTTATATTACTAAATTGTCGAGTCGGAACGACATGGACGTCTTTACATCATCTTTCCACAAAGTTTTAATCATTTCATATTTCCCATTGGGTGCAATATAGTGTAGTTAGCAAATAGAGTTTGATTACACGGGTGCCAATACCAATTCCTACATTTATATTCTAGTAACCTATTGTATTCCACTTATATTGCCTTGTTAGAGCACAAATATTCATCTGACAGCGCAACATATAACTATATCCCTATTTTAAAGAGAATAGTCAATTCAAGATGGAAGATTCTCTAAGTGGGCTGTCCCCCCTCACCAAGAAAAATTTCGCGAGTTATTAAATCTCCTCCTCCGATAATTACATATGGCTGAGCCGCACACAGCTAACGACGATATGTGCAGATGGTGCGGCGAAACTACGCTTCCGAGTCTTCAGACCTTGACCGCATCCAGGCCCTCTTCCCCCACGACCACCTCGGCCTCAAGGACCGCGACCCCTGCACCCCGGTACGGATACCATTCTTCTTAATCATACGGAGTTTTGACAAGTAAAGAATAGGTGACGCGGGAACTTTTTTAAAATCATTTTATTTATTACATTTATTATTTATTAACCTTTTTTTGGTGAAAAAAAAAAAGTTGCGACGTCACCTATCCCTTTATTTAACCCCCATTTTATATATTTCATCCCTCTTTGTTTTGAGGTCGTATTATAGGAGTTTAGGATTATTTCTAGTGATGTTGATCTCCCTGCCATCAATTTACATCTTCGCCACGCCCCAGTATAACTTATAGCCTCTGGCCGGCCACCTGCCCTCAACAATATTTTTTGAGCTATCACCTCCCTGAAAAACCTTTTTATTTTTATTTTAATAAAAAAAAAGACAAAACCTGATTTAATCCAACCTCCAATTGGCGACAGCCTCTAGGGACAGATCAGAAATAGCTATGTTCTGGGCTTTGGTCTCTCACGGGAGGTTCTATTGGATATTCCAAGAATCTACAAGAAGAAGACTTAAAATGGAATCAATGAGGCAGAGAGCTAGGAGGAAGAGAGCGGTCTGTCTCCAACATGTCTAGGAAGTAACTGTCGTCGCCGCCCCACCCAGCCTCGCCTCTCATCTGTATCCCTCACTCGGGTCGCTTCCTCACCCCGAGATCTTATGTTTCAAGAGACAGCCGAAGGATTTCTAAGAGGTTACTTCACTCAATGTTCAAGAGATCAATTATTTTCCACCTTACATAGAACTGATATACATTTGTACAAAAAGTCAGTGAAGTTTTCGCAAGTGACACATGCGGCTGGCAATAGAACATGTGCTTCGCTACGGGTTTCTTCCCCGGATATCACCGGGGCGGTGATCCCGCCGGTACCAAGGCCGACCTATTGTTCGCCAGCATTCCGTGATTCGGTGAAATTCTCCGTTCTGCCAAGTCATCGCAGGCACCAGCCTTGTCTTACTGTAAGTTACAACAGTCGTATACTGCTCTAATTCCGACAGCTGCCCTCCGCGTGTAGCTCCGCGCACGTGGCAAGCCGTCGCCAGATTGATGTACAACAATGGTAGCTGGAATGACTCGATAACATTCGTCCCTAGGACCTTACGTCACGTACACGTGGTTTGCTGGCCAGGAACTTTATAACCTTAGTTCTTTCATTGCTCTGTCGTCACGTTGCCAACTTGTACACTAGCAAGCATCCTTTTTCCATCATCATTCTGCCATTACTTCAAGTTTGTCCGAGCACGTTGACCTCTATCACAACCTTGTACACCAAGAACTTGACAACGTTTGTCCCCCCACCATCATCCTGACATTACATCACGTAGCTCCGAACACGTGGTCAAGATGTTTATTCGCTTTTGCGAAATGCCCTTCCCAAGGCCGCTCGCCCTCCGACAGGCCCATTATTTATTTAACATCCTTTTTACGTCCTGAGATGTTTACAGAATCCAGGAAAGGGTGGAGAAGGACTTCCCCGCCTACCATCCATTACGGAACATGGCGTTAAATAAATCTCAACCCAGACCCCCTCCGTGGGAGGTAGTGAATAAGTGATAGCCTAAGAAATATTATTCTATATCCACAGCGATATATTATTATATTTACGTAAATGTGGCAGAAAATATATACATATGAATGAAAAATAAGTATTTAGTTACCCTTTCCCTCCTAACCTAATAATTACTAAAAACTTAATAATTAGACAACTTTATAATTTTCTTCTTTTTAACTTTGGAATTTCACTACACCGTCCTTTAGAAGTGCCTAGTAAATCAATAGAAATAGAGAGTGGGTCTTTCCTAGTACAGAACGGCCCAGAATCTAACCGGAGGGTGCCTTGACAGAAGAAAGGCCTGTCCCGCAGCAAGAGCTCCGCCGCCTCCAAGCTGCAGCGATCTCTGCCCAGCAGTAACAAGTCCAAGAATGAAGGGTGAGTCTCTTCATGTGCTGACTATGGTACTCGCAGAGAACATGTGCCAACTATACATATAGAACATGGCCCCACTACACACAGAGAAGATGGTCCCTCTATACATAGAGAGCATGGCCCCGCTTGTCTATTACATAGAACAAATCCCAACTCAAACTTCTTCAACGTCTAAGAATCTAGGGTGACAAGGATTTCTTATTAATAAGCCTTACATTCTCAAAGCAATGTCCGCGTCATCACGTAAAGTGCAACAACATTCCCTGTTGACCCGCAGATTCTATCCATTACCTTGCAGTCTCCGTGTGGAGTCCAGCAGTCTCCACGAGTCACTTAAACGACGAGGGCTGGAAAAAAAAGAGGGGGAATCCTCATTAAATTTGTGAAAGAATGCGACACGCAGATGTTGTTGATGAGATACCCACCATCAGAAATTTGATCCCTCGCCTTTTTTTTTTTTCTGGATGTTCCTCCGACTTTGTATTTTGGCAGAAACCCGAGCAGTGTCGGGGTCGCGTTACCTCCGCATTCCTCCCGGCGCCGCTAGCTTTCCTCAATCCACGGCGCCTCTTCTCTCTCAATTTGCACATCCATGCCGTCATCTAGAAGAACATTGTCCTTTCCTGATCAGATTCTTTCAAACACCTGCTTACAAGATTTTTATACCCTCGTAACAATATTTTTTTTCTTTTCATCCGAATTTTTATGGGATTTCGTTAAAAGAATTCAATCAAGTGGAGATATAGATGATTACAATCTCCCTAAAATTAGATGAAATCATCCCTCTTCAGTGAAATATTTTTATTTCATTCTGAAATTTGAAACTATTTAAAAAGAATTCGTTGTGAAACATGTCCCCGCGCTATTCAAAACTGATAAAGATAATGCTGTGTTTTCTTCAGTTCCAAAATAGAACGCTATCAGAACGATAAAGTGGTCCATCTGAAACGTCCTCCATTACCGGTTGCGGCCGTTTTGAGTGAGCCTGTCTGACGCCATAGTTTCACAAGCAGCCGATTCAGTGAGAGAATGAAAGCAGATCATCCAGGAGATACGGAACTTCGGCGAGAACTTTCCTTACCTGGCGATTCTATCTTCCCAGCCAGGTTCTGGAGCCTTACCGGCTGAGTATTTCTTATTCCAACTGATGTATTGACATAGCCTGTTAGATTTGTTGGGTTCCAAATAGGATTTCTTTATCCCTATTTACATAAGTATTCTCTAATCGTCTGTCTTTATTTAGTTATTAGATCCGATTTCCAAATGGCCTGCGGCGAGGCGGGTCCAAAGTGGGCCGACCAACCATTAACCCCCACCTCCCCGCGCACGTTTTGCAAATTCTGAAGATGAGCCATTAATCTTCGAGGCTGCCTGCCCGCCTAGTGCCCGAGTTTTCCAGCGCCTTAGTGCTGACTATCCTCCTCCCCCCATCCAATAAGTAGAGAAGACAAGGAAAACTGCCAGTACCTCCGTATTTATAGATGGACACTTAGTGAATATCTAATCGATTAAGACGAGAGAGGATTGAAAAAAAAAAAACAGCAAGAATTAAATGTTAGATAGAAGCGATAGTAGTAAAGAAGTTGGTCTATATATAGTAACTGACGAATTATCTTCTGAATATCTATTTCGGTAACTAAAGAAATTAATCAAAAGAATTTCGATAATGTTTTTGAGCTTCAACACTCCTTGTCAATTAGAAAACGATGTGCTGCTCCACATAGATGCCTATTGAAGTCATTGTTTGTTCAATGAGCTGCATAGGTAATATGTCGCATCCCATATAGACGAGAACATGTGAAAAATCAACGTTTAAAACATTATCAGGAAGCGTTAAGGTATATGCAGGTATAAATGAAAATAACACTAAAAAAGTAGCTATATGTATGGCCAATAGAGCTAGATTGTGGACAAAAGTGTGGACCGCATCTTGTTGGCGCAAGTACCGTTACTAATACCATTACCATAGGAGCACTGTGTTGCCCACATAGATGTGGACCATTGATTTCTTGGGGACCTAGATGTGGACTTTCTTGTAGCTGGTCCAAGCCGGGACCCACCGTGTGGAAAGTCTGTGTGACCCCAGGGTAATTTATGGGTGATACGTCCGACCTCTGACCCAGCATGTGGCAAGGCCTTCATTACGCATGCACTTTTCCCCAGCCGCCCTTCTCGGCTCGCGCCCAATAATTGCCCCAACTTCACTGACCGAAAATACGTCGCAATTAGAATTTGGAACCATTCATATGCATTCAAATCTCCAACATTCTTCTTAATATACCCATTCACCATTCATTATTCAAGAGATGCCTTGAATCTGATAGTGCCTAACATTAGTGACCTCATTCCTGAAATAAACGAGACTTGAGGCCGCCAGAAAATCCAAGATCATATATGTAAATATTAGTTACGGTGTGTTCACTTCTATGTTTACCGAATCTTGGTTCTTTGTTTGTTGCAATCTTCAACTTAACAATGACCACCAAGAGCGTACTTTCCAACTTTTATATAATGCAGGCGTCGAACGTTATTATTCTTTTTTCTTTAAGTGGAGAAGGAAAACTGCGCGTAATTTGGGCGAAATTACAGGAGAGGGGAGGTTTTCCTCCTCCTCGGCGTGCTCGGAAGGTTCTAGAGACGCGGGGCCGTGTGGGTTGTCTGTGGGGCGTTGGATAGATGACGGTGCTGGTAGTGTAAGGTGGTACGATCTTGATTGTACTGGTGTGGTGTTAGTAATGTGAGGTGGTACGATGTTGATTGTATTGGTGGTGTGCTGGTAGTGTAAGGTGGTACGATCTTGATTGTATTGGTGGGGTGCTGGTAGTGTAAGGTGGTACGATCTTGATTGTATTGGTGTGGTGTTGGTAGTGTAAGGTGGTACGATCTTGATTGTATTGGTGGGGTGCTGGTAGTGTAAGGTGGTACGATCTTGATTGTATTGGTGGGGTGCTAGTAGTGTAAGGTGGCACAATGTTAATTGTATTGGTGTAGTGTTGGTAGTGTAAGGTGGTACGATCTTGATTGTATTGGTGTGATGTTGGTAAAGTGAGGTGGTACGATGTTGATTGTATTGGTGGGGTGCTGGTAGTGTAAGGTGGTACGATCTTGATTGTATTGGTGGGGTGCTGGTAGTGTAAGGTGGTACGATCTTGATTGTATTGGTGTGGTGTTGGTAGTGTAAGGTGGTACGATCTTGATTGTATTGGTGGGGTGCTGGTAGTGTAAGGTGGTACGATGTTGATTGTATTGGTGGGGTGCTGGTAGTGTAAGGTGGCACAATGTTAATTGTATTGGTGTAGTGTTGGTAGTGTAAGGTGGTACGATCTTGATTGTATTGGTGTGATGTTGGTAAAGTGAGGTGGTACGATGTTGATTGTATTGGTGGGGTGCTGGTAGTGTAAGGTGGCACGATGTTAATTGTATTGGTGTAGTGTTGGTAGTGTAAGGTAGTACAATGTTGATTGTATTGGTGTGGTGTTGGTAGTGTAAGGTCCCAGGTTGGTGTGGCGCTGGCTGTATAAGATGTCAGGTTGATGTAGAGCTGACGGTATAAGTGACCAGGTTGGTGTGGCGCTGGCTGTATAAGGTGTCAGGTTGATGTAGAGCTGACGGTATAAGTGGCCAGGTGGGAGTAGCGCTGGCGGTATAAGGTGCTAGGTTGGTGTGGGGCTGGTGGTATAAGGTGCCAGGTTGGTGTGGCGCTGGCGAAATAGGGTGCCAGGTTGGGGTGGTGCTGGTGGTATAAGTGTCAGGTTGGTGTGGTGCTGATGGTATAAGTGTCAGGTTGGTGTGCGCTGGCGATATAGGGTGCCAGGTTGAGGTGGTGCTGGTAATATAAGTGCCAGGTTGAGGTGGTGCTGGTAATATAAGTGCCAGGTTGGTGTGGTGCTGGTGGTAAAATTGTCAGGTTGGTGTGGTGTTGTTGGTGGGGTGCTGTTGGTGTGGCGCTGGCGATATAGGGTGCCAGGTTGGTGTGGTGCTGGTGGTATAAGTGTCAGGTTGGTGTGGTGCTGGTTGTAAAAGTGTCAGGTTGATGTGGTGTTGTTGGTGAGGTGCTGTTGGTGTGGCGCTGGCGATATAGGGTGCCAGGTTGGTCTGGTGCTGGTGGTATAAGTGTCAGGTTGGTGTGGTGTTGTTGGTGGGGTGCTGTTGGTGTGGCGCTGGCGATATAGGGTGCCAGGTTGGTGTGGTGCTGATGGTATAAGTGTCAGGTTGGTGTGGTGTTGTTGGTGGGGTGCTGTTGGTGTGGCGCTGGCGATATAGGGTGCCAGGTTGGTGTGGTGCTGGTGATATAAGTGTCAGGTTGGTGTGGTGTTGTTGGTGGGGTGCTGTTGGTGTGGCGCTGGCGATATAGGGTGCCAAGTTGGTGTGGTGCTGGTGGTATAAGTGCCAGGTTGGTGTGGTGTTGTTGGTGGGGTGCTGTTAGTATGGTGCTGGTGGTATAAGTGCCAGGTAGTGGGTTCTACAGTGAAGTAATAATTCACGGTGCTATCGTCCACTCCCCAATTAGTTCCACCAGATTTCAAGGAAGTTTCCTCGGTCCGACCTTGAGACCTTCCCTCCGGTACCGAGAACTCGGTCCAGAAGCCGAGTACATTTTACACAAAACCTGTCAGTAGCCAAAACTCTGCACATAACAATTTCACACAAAACGTTATCGATGTCAGATTTCAACATTCTATCTTACCATCACCCCTTCAGATTTCTATCCTATAAACTATTCTCTCACATCTAAACAACCAATGTACCTACACCATGTATAGCTGCGCTCATGCCTCTTTGAACCAAACTGGTAAAGTCAGATTTATAAATAACTATTACCTAACTCGCAACAATGCAGCCAGTTAGAGCAGCACGGTACGACTGGTGTTCTGTTATTTTATCAACCAAAAGACACCAGACACCGCCGCTACTTCCGGTCGTCTATTCTCTGCCTTGCTGACCGGAAGTGGGCTGTCATCCGCCGGAAGTGGCTTCAACAGTTGGACGGTCATTCGCGCTCAGTGAGACAGCACAACATTGTCGTCGTCGAGTTAATCTGTTTCTTATTCTACTTGGAGGATCACTCATACCTTTTATCTGTCTATATTAGCCTTTCGGAGAATTTGAAAGCTAAAATGACGAATCCTAAAGAAACGAACGGGCTTTTGCAGAGTTTATAAGAGACTAAGTAAGAAGACGCCTGAGGCAGTGAAATCCTAAACCTCTAATCGGATTTAATCTGATCTCTAATATTTGTCTTTCTATACATATTCTCCAATTTATATATTTTTATCTTACACCAGACGTATGACCCGGCTTCGCCCGAGAATTCCCCCGATTGCAATTTCCTTCATACTGAAAGTACATCAATAATAAATATTAGAAGTGCCATAGAATAGCAATACAGAAGTAACACATAAACTACAGGAAAAAAGTGTGTGTGATGGCAAAAATTGTATTATATTAGTGTTTAGGTATTTGATTTAATTAATATAGTTGATATAATAATATAAATGAGTTTTAAAAATTGTAAAAAAAAATGCATCGGCCGGGAATCGAACCCGGGCCGCCCGCGTGGCAGGCGAGCATTCTACCACTGAACCACCGATGCTTATAAAAAATGGCCATATTTGGGTATTCATTCCATTCCGGATTACTCCGCGGAAAAAAAAAGTTCTTCAAATGAAAAAAAGAAATAGCCAAAAATACTAATCAAAATGTAGCCGAAAATTTTCCTCAGGTTTATAAAAAGCGACATGCAAAATTTGGTACCAATTGGTTCAGTAGTTTTTGAGTTTATCGCGAAACAGACAGACATTGACTTATATATATTAAGATTAGAATTTTTTTGTGTGTTTGATTGTTGAAAAGAGGTGCAGTCGTGGAAAAGTAAAGATAATTATTTACCTTTCAAGCAGTTTTTATTTTGAATTACTTGAAGTAAAAATACACATAAAATTATTTATCACTGCAATATAGAATTTATACAATGAATTCTATAATCGTGATTTTAATTTAAAAAGGTAGGGTTAACTTTACATATTTACAACAATAATAATTAAAAGTGCTATGTTTTGAATCTATGGTCAAAAATATATAACAGTCAATGAATGAAAATGAAATATATGTTTTTAAAAAAATAAAATATTTGTATTTTAGATAATATAATATATATATATATATATATAGAGATTAAAATAATTTATATGATAAAGAAAATAAATATCTTTAAATTGAATTTTTCTTCTAGTTTTTCAATTGTTACAATTAGAAATTTATAAGGCAAACAGAGATAAATATTTACACAAAGCAATAACGCGCCATCTATACATATAAAATGAAAGGATTTAAAAGCGTTGCTTTCGTGCTTTTAAATCATTTCATTTTATATGTATAGATGGCGCGTTATTGCTTTGTGTTAATTTATGCCTAACTGGCCTTGTCTTTATTGTTTGCGGAAGGGCATTGCTCGATGCAAATATTTGAATGTAATTCTACTGTCCTATAAGCTTATGTCCATAGTTTCCTTGAAAACTATTTCTGAGATTCCATCCTTCATTGCTGCGTATATAAGCAGAATCGTCCAATACAGTATTAGAGCTCTGAGAAGCGGTCTGGTGGATTAAATTGGCGAAACCGCTGGGAGGGTTCACCACTGATGAGCCAAGCCCTCCCAATATATTTTTTCATCGCAGTAAGGGCAGTAGAAGTTTGTATTATGTATAAAAGAAACATTCGTGCTTTTAAATCCTTTCATTTTATAGAGATAAATATGGCGAGATGTTATAGAAGTAAACGTTTTTAAAAATCGAATTTCAAGATGCTTCTTTTTATTATAACAACGTTTTGTCATGAGTAGGCCTGTTACTCCAAACTTACCGTTTCGCAATTAGAAGAAGCACCTTGCAATCCTTATTTTACCTTTATAACGTATTCTGAAAGTATCTTCAGACTGCAAACACAGAGGCTTCAATGGGCAAGTTGTCACATCAACTTATTGTTGAATTTTTATTTCATTAGCATCAACATTTATATGACTTTCTGTCATATTAGTTATCAGGGATTCATTCTTCCACTCCGCGCTCCAAGTTTAGCTGCGGCGACTTATGTACAAAGAGCGTGTAAAACGATAAAATCAAATACTCGAATCGCAAATAATTATTTTTATTAGAAAATATGCTTTACCCGAACGTTCCAATTAACAACAAAAAAGTTATGTTCGCTACAAACCATAGATATTAATTGAGAAAACGAGAAATGTCAGTCATATCTGCCCTTCAACAGGTGAAAAGTGTAAAGAACTGAGATTCCTGAAACCTTGTGCCTCTAGAATGAGACATATTTCTCCTGAAACATCTCGTTTAATCATATATTCTTCTTCAAAAGGCGAGCATAGTCCTCACATAATATGTGTTAATTAATTACATACACATCGTGTATTCCCACGCTTGTTCGGCGGTACATATACTAAAATTGGAACACATCGTGTATTCCCACAGTACTCATGTGCTGGCTCCCATAGTTTCCTCCACGGTCGCTCACCCTGCGGCCCAGATGGGCACCGGACATCCCCTTCGTTCGTAATCTTTCCTTTCCCCTCCGTACGTCCTTGATCTATGAGGCCCCACCACATATATCAACATATCATAGCGTGGCCCCCCTCATCAACATATCTTGGCATTAATCTTTGTTGAGTCATCTAGCAGGATATCCTTCCAGCCTTTGATGGACGACGAGCATTCTAGGCTTGATATGGCCATCGAAACTGAAATCTCGGCCAATATTATTCTTATTGGTATATATTCTGAAAAAAAGCAATCAATTGCTTCTGTGGCATTCGATTCTTGCACAAGTTCTTAACTACACCAGTAAATGTAGGTATTCAAACGGGGTTCTGGTAACTTGAACGCTCAAAAGTGGAACTTATTCTGCACGTGGTGTTAATAAATTAAACACACAGCGCCATCTGTATTCTGAGGTTGGAATCATTTAGCGCTTTTTGTGTATCATATAGGAACGTGTGTTTCTACGGTTCACTCATTGTACGTTTCTATATTCTGAAGAAATGGTTCTGGATAATTCCATCTTCAATAAACCAGTGGTGTACTTACAGTATAAGCAATGGTAAACACTACCCACCATCATGGCTGCATACACCACGTGCACCAGGGATGAGTAACAACAGCAGCCATTCCATCTGAGTGGAGAACACCAAACATTCTTACAACAATCCGCTATCAGAGCTGCCATCAAGATGCTTTTTTTAAAAGTCTATCTGACCTTTTACATGAATACTTGGCTTACATAGCAATTTGTATAGTTTTTCAAATTAATTAAAACATATTTATTGCTTATTTTTATTTAAAACTAGCGGACGTACCCGGCTTCGCCCGGGTTTTACCCGAGTAAAGGTTTGTCTAACGAATCTCTCGATAAAGTGAACATTTTTTCCCGGCCCCTTGAAAAATACTCGATAAGTTGAATAAAATCAATATTAATTGGTTCCCTCGGTAATTGGAAGTTAAAGGAATAGTATCTTGCATTGGAATTGTATCATTATTCTTGTCTCAAATAAATTGCCGTGTCATCCTGAATTTTGTCTTTCCTAATTTTCTACATTACAAAATCATCGTATCATCATGATAATATTTAGAGCAGATTGTTGAATTATAACAGATACATTAGAATATTTATCTTGATTATTTTTAGGCGAAAAGTTATTTCAAAAATTTTATTTGCTAGAAACCTTCTCAGTACTATACTAAATAACTTCCCAAAGTTTCATGGCGTTCCAATGAGTGGTTTGGTCAGGCATAAAGGACAGACACACACACATACATCCATTTATATATATACTAGCGGACGTACCCGGCTTCGCCCGGGGTTTTACCCGAGTAAAGGTTTGTTTAACGAATCTCTCGATAAAGTGAACATTTTTCCCGGTCCCTTTAAAAATACTCGATAAGTTGAATAAAATAAATATTAATTGGTTCCCTCGGTAATTGGAAGTTAAAGGAATAGTATCTTGCCTTGGAATTATATCATTATTCTTGTCTCAAATAAATTGCCGTGTCATCCTGAATTTTGACTTTCCTAATTTTCTAAATTACAAAATCATCATTTTATCTAGTGAACATTTTTTCCCGGTCCCTTTAAAAATACTCGATAAGTTGAATAAAATCAATATTAATTGGTTCCCTCGGTAATTGGAAGTTAAAGGAATAGCATCTTTGCCTTGGAATTGTATCATTATTCTTGTCTCAAATAAATTGCCCTGTCATCCGAATTTTGTCTTTCCTAATTTTCTACATTACAAAATCATCATTTTATCTATTCTCCCAATATATATGTTGTAGATAAATGATAAAACTAACTTTGACTTGTGCATAATTAATAGGTAGAAAATCTTACTTTTGATAAATAATCTTTAATATAATAAAATTAGTGATAATAAAACTTATAGATAAAAAAAACTTGTTATCATCGTCGTAATGGGGGCGCTGCTTGCGAGTTGAATCTACAAATCTGAAAATAACTCTAAGGATATTCAAGATATTCAAGAAATTATTTTTTAAAAACCTTCCTGGGGATATACCTAATAATATCCCAAAATTTCACGGCGATTGGATCTATGGTTTTTGAATCTATAGAGTACAGACAGACATTCATTTATATATATCTATATATATAAAATTGAATGTCTGTGTGTGTGTGTGTGTGTCTGTGTGTGTGTCTGTCCTCTATGGATTCAAAAACCATACATCCAATCGCCGTGAAAATTTGGGATATTATTAGGTGTATCTCCGGAAAGGTTTACGAAAAATAAATTCTTGAATATCTTGAATATCCTTAGAGTTATTTGCAGATTTGTAGCTTTAACTCGCAAGCAGCGCCATCTTGCAACGTAAATCTGCCCCCCCCCACCGTCCGGCCGCCGGCCAGTTGGTTGGACAATCCAAGTTCCCACCGACCAATCAGAGGGATCAAGAGCCCCCCCCCCCCCCCCCCCCGTCCGGCCGCCAGCCAATCAGAATGATCAAGAGGTCCTGGCGCGCGGGGGGCGGGTGACCTCCGGGAACTACGTCCATCTTCCATAAACGACTATGATTTTATTCAACTTATCGAGTATTTTTCAAGGGACCGGGAATAAAACGATGATTCTGTAATGTAGAAAATTAGGAAAGACAAAATTCAGGATGACACGGCACACAGGGACCGGGAAAAAATAATCACTTTATCGAGAGATTCACGACCATGCCTTTATTCAACTTATCGAGTATTTTTCAAGGGACCGGGAAAATATGTTCACTAGATAAAACGATGATTTTGTAATGTAGAAAATTATGAAAGACAAAATTCAGGATGACACGGCACACAGGGACCGGGAAAAAATGTTCACTTTATCGAGAGATTCAAATATACGAGTTTCGAATTATCAAAATATATCTTTCTTTTATAAGTTTATAGAGAATTGTTTTAACAAATGTTCGTTAGACAAACCTTTACTCGGGTAAAACCTCGGGCGAAGCCGGGTACGTCCGCTAGTATATATATATAGATACTCACTTACCTGTGGGTATAGAGGAGAGAGAGAGAGAGAGAGTTGTCTCACAACAGGACTACAATTTATTTGTAATTTTAATCTGGTATATACCTGGGGGTCTCTATATATACTTTATTTTATTTCGTTTTATTAATACCATTTTGAATTGTGTGTAACTAAATTCTGCCGTTACTAGGGTTAATTGTTGAAAGCTCTTAAGAGTAGTAGTAAATTTTAAACCATTTTTTTTTCTCCCCAATCGCGACTGAGATGGGATAGGTTGAAAAGAATCTTCTCTTGGTTTATCAGTGGTGAAAGCTCTACTCGCTATAACACAACTACATCATTTATAACCTCCATATCAGCTATAACATCTGCCGGATAGTTGGCGTTGTAGAAATCCTGGTTACCTCTGTCGGCCTATTACATCAGCTGGGGCTTATTCAAGGAACGCGTTCTGCGCAGAGAAGGTAAAAAAAAAAAAATAATAATAATATTTTTATTAATTTGATAAAGGCATTTCGTGAATTTATTAAAAAGAAAATGTGTCGTTTTAAAACCCAAATACCATCTTCCTGTACTTTTGTGATGTATTCTACCATTTCACCAGCTTACACAGCTCTTCGGCATATTCGACCGATTTCCTCCCGTAGGGTGTCACGAAATCGTAGACGCCCCGCTGTTATGATGAGAACCATAGCCCAAAAATGATAGAGAGAGAGGTGCCTTTTCTATAAATATGCATCTTTATATTGCCACGTGAAAAATTAGGGAAGTCAAACTTCAGGATGAGACAGCAATTTAAGGCACGAACAAACTATGAATGGTAAACCAAAGACAAGCCACGGGAAATTTACAGAGTAAAAAAATATAAACATAAAAATGACCACTCTGTTAATAAAAATAATAAAATTAATAAATAATTTGTTACATAGCTTCTTCCCTATGGGGACTGTGACCCACAGCTCGTAATTATTGTAGATAGGATCTGACGTGCTTCTGCCAAGGATTCCATCGAAGTCTTGGAACTTTGTCCCTAGTACCTTTGCGTCATTTTTCTTGCAGCGTGAAGAGCGGCTTTGTCGTCGTATTGTTTATAAGGACATCGTAATCTTCGAGGAAAGTCTTGGCTTTAGCACGGCGGTGGAATCCTGGAGTCAGTCTCCGAAAATGTATTCCACAGCACCCATGGCTTCAAGGTCTTCCCTAACTTACCCAGCATCTCCACCAAAATGCCACGTGGAAAATTATTGAAGTCAAACTTCAGGATGAGACAATAATTTATTTAAGGCACGAACAAACTATGAATGGTAAACAAAAGATAAGCCACGAGGGAAATTTACATAGTAACAAAATATAAACATAAAAATGACCACTCTGTTAATAAAAATAATAAAATTAATAAATAATTTGTTACAATATAATCTCTGCCATTTCTATTATCCCATCGGTACTGGTTCAATTTAGGTCATTAGTGTATCCGCAGGTTGATGTGATCGAACTGTCACAAAGCCTTTGCTGAGATACAGTACATCTCTGAGGGGAATTGAGCACTAGCTCCATATTTTCAAATTATCTCAGTATATATAATTAAGAGTGTAGCCCTATTTTATTCCTGTGTGCTGATGCCATGCGTGCTCCGTGTAAAAACCTTCCCCTCGACGGACAAAGCCGGACTGAACAAGCGTGCTATGTTCAAAAACGAGGCGGAAAATGTGGCGTGGAGTGGATTCGATTGATGTAGCGTTTCTTGTTGACTCTTTGCTAGGCCCTTCCCACTGGAAGGACTACCTGAAGAAATGGGGATGGGATTATAATTCTTTTTCTGTCAGAGCTCTTTAATGACTTCTGAATGGGGTTAGATTCAACTCACTGTTAAGGCTCCTTGAAGACTTGTGGATAATTTTAGACTCCTTTCTCTGGCAGAACTCCTTGAATACTTCTGGATGGGGTTAGAGTCATCTCACTGTTACGGCTCCTTGAATACTTCTGGATGGGGTTAGACTCATCTCACTGTTACGGCTCCTTGAATACTTCTGGATGGGGTTAGACTCATCTCACTGTTACGGCTCCTTGAATACTTCTGGATGGGGTTAGACTCATCTCACTGTTACGGCTCCTTGAATACTTCTGGTTGGGGTTAGACTCATCTCACTTTTACGGCTCCTTGAAAACTTCTGGATGGAGTTAGACTCATCTCACTGTTACGGCTCCTTGAATACTTCTGGATGGGGTTAGACTCATCTCACTGTTACGGCTCCTTGAATACTTCTGGATGGGGTTAGACTCATCTCACTGTTACGGCTCCTTGAATACTTCTGGATGGGGTTAGACTCATCTCACTGTTACGGCTCCTTGAATACTTCTGGATGGGGTTAGACTCATCTCACTGTTACGGCTCCTTGAATACTTCTGGATGGGGTTAGACTAATCTTCTATCTCACTGACAGGGCTTGTTTAACTTAGATAATTTCTATATTAATCGATTTCTAAATTTACTTTTTTTAGAGAACTTAGCCCTACAAGATAATTAATTCCGTGACATCTGTCAGACATCTCATGATACATGAGATCACCTCTTCTGTGTGTAGAGTAGAACCATTCGAGTGTTACTCCCCCAAATTCGATAAAATACTCCGATGCATACAACTGTTAAATATAAAGGTTTTCTATACTTTTTTATGCTTTTATTCGTGTAACAGGATGTAAAGTACATTTTCAGGCCATAGTTAAAAACTGGCATCGGACCTTGTCTAGGTGGCGGATGGAACCATTGCAGGGAAGTCACATTCCCGGGGAGATGGCCATTAATGCAGCACTGAGTGGGCTAATAATTATTGCCTCTGCATAATTTGCCTACATTGTTCAATCTGACAAGTTCATCTGTACAGTGTCTGTCGTCCATATTGGGCCAATCAAGTCCAGCCACGCTGCTTTGCGGTCAGCATCTCTGAACTTCCTTAGTCATATTTAAAAAAAAAAAAAAAAAACGGTACCTGCCTTTTCGGGAAATCGCTCCGGACAGTATTTTAAGTGTGGATTTGATATAATAAATTGAAAAAAAAAAATCTCTCATTTCTATCCAAATTAGATATCCATTGTAAATGAATGACTTAAACTAACGAAACCACAGTGAGGGTTCACCGCTGATGAGCCAGGCCCTCTCAAAATGTTTTCATTGCTCTAAAAATGTAAGAAGTTTCTTTATTTGTAAAAATAATTTTTCGCACCAAATAGTTTCAAATCTTATATACAGATGGCGCGCAAATCCCTTATAATCAAATATTTGAGATAAAATCTTTCACGAAATATTCTATATAAATAGTTGAGATTATATATGATATATGTCCGAAGTTTCGCTACATTCTAAATTTTCTTGCGAGTAAAAAAAAAAAAAGTCCAAATCTTTCAGCCTCAAAAATTCAGCTATTTTCTTTATTAGTCATATATAGAATCTAGATAAATGCATCCAAACATAAGCTTATATACGACTCTGTGACTGCAAAGAATCTGAATGAAGAAGCCACCAAGAGTTAATAGGAATTAATAGTTAACGTATAGCATATGAAGTTTTCAACTTCTCATTGAGATTTTAAAAGGTCTTTTTACTAAAGAAATCTCTTTCGGGAAGTTGTAAGGCGTCTAACGTGAACGTAATCTGCTCTTGAGCCAATTCCTTCTCCGACATAAATAAAATTGACGCCTGCAGAGATTTTATACTCTGTGTTCTATATGTTTACAGCCTTCTTTCGGAAACCGCTGATGGTACGTCAGAGATGTTTTATCTGGCTTCGTTTCAGAATGTTGACAATTTTCATGTGACTAAAGTGTAAGATGAATAATCCCATCTATTCGTCAGCTCTTCCGCTTGCTTTATAAATAATCAAATCCCAACTTAGAGAATTTCGCTGCCTGGACTTGTAACTTTCCCGGCCGGCGTACAATGTGGGTTAGACGGAGCCTGTCCGGGTGCCACCACGTCGCCCCGGGCCACCACCGCCATCAGCATGCACCGCAGGAGTGCACCCCGGGGCAGGCTCTCGGCGCAGGATTTTATTCAAATTCGATCGATGCTTTAATTCATTCCCATAGCACTCACTCTATGACCGAAATAAAGAACCATCAACCTTTTTGGTAAAACTTTAACTCTTACATTTTCGCTTATTCTATTGAAATAAAATTTCCCTAAAAAATGTAAGATACTTTTTTAGTTACTTTGCGAGATTGACATGTATCGGTTTTTTTTATGTGTTATGGGATACTTCAAAATTTATAAAAAGACAGGTCATCTCTCCCGTCAATATGAACGTTAAACTCCTTCTATCGACCGTTTCTGACAACTCCAACTTTGGAAAATTCAACCCGCCTATCTAGAGACCATGTTTGGCCTATGTCAGTCCAGGGCGGGCTCCCGGCAAAATTCCCACTACACTCACTAGGTCAGAAAATGGAAATATTCTAAGCGCTAAATATTTCAACACTATTATATCTCCCCCATATCTATTTATATAATTCCTACACACAGTGAATGAATGTAAGATGGAAACATCTGGAGGGTTGGATACTCATCAGTAGAGAACTCCCAATGACTTCCTCAGCCAGACTACACAATATGAAACGTCTGATTGATAAGGGACATTAATATGATTAAACCAATTAAACCTTATGAGTTTATCAGAAAGAATGATTAGAATACCAGATTGTTACACGGTGAATCATCATTTGACAATATATATATATATATATATATATATATTATATATATATATAGTTTTTAAAAATTATTATTACTTTCAAAATGGTTGAGTCTTGAATTCAATCTCTACGTAGATACAATATCCAACTATACGCCACGTAACTCAATGACACATACCATTGTCCGAACTCTAGAAGGAGCCTTTGCTGACGTCCCCCTCTGTGTCCACCAGACAAGATGTCCAACTCACCGGTCTACGTCGTCAAGCCACCGACTGCCCCGCTGACCGCAAGTACCTCATGGAGAGCGCCGTGAGATTTACAATGGTGAGTGTCGTCGCAGCTGAATTCTGAAGGTACAGTGGTCGGTAGAAAAAGGAAAAGCATACCACACAAACAGGGTCCCCACTACAACAACAACTGACCAATAGCTGAAAAGAATGGAAAGGCTACTCTCCATAGTATTGTGCTCTAAATCATAAATTAAATAAATCTCTATATATATATATATAAATCAATTAATTAAATCAATGAAATCACTAAATTTACTCTCCATAATATATAATTACAGACGCAAAGTTTCGATTGCGTCAAATTCTTGTAAAATTTACTCTTAAAAAAATCAAACAAAGAAAAAAGTGACCTTCGTAATGGTATAGATCAAGGATATTTCACCGAAGAATTTTTTTTTTTTTTTCGTTTTTTAAAGATATCTGACGCAATCGAAACTTTACGCCTTTAACTATAAAGCGTCGTATCTCTTCTGTCCATAGTCTCAGCGGAAGATTGTAGGGATAGTTCGTCTGGCTAGGTATTCATTGAACGGCCGGTTGTTTTAAAAAACTCCAATTAGGTGATTGGAACATTAGTTAGAAGACAGGACGCCATCTATTCTTAGAAATATAAACTATTCAAGCGCTCGGGGTTTCTTTTTAAAAAATGATTCAATTTTTGAATAAATAATAATATTTATAAATATAAAAACTGTTAAAGCGCAAATTTTCTTTATTTAAAAAATAAATTAAAGAATGTATCAGATGAGGTAGTAAAATTAAGATATCTTCTGATCGTTCAAATAAACGATGGCTTGCGCCATCTATAAGAATAAATATCAACTAAACATTGATTTCTTTTTATTCTAGACTATTGGGTCACACACACAACGCCCAATATGTATCTGTAGATTTGTTTTTAAATAAACAACTCAGGCGCTAGAGTTTACTTTTTTTCCACACGCTGTATGGACAAAAACGTTTGTCTTCATCAGGAAAAGACAATAAGCTTGTGACACACGACGTTGAAAAGGATTTTTTCCCCGGCGAACACAATTTTTTGTTGCACCATATGAAAAATAAAATATTGACCATGGCCGAAATGTCTATTTTAAAAGAAATAAGAGTTCTATGGGGCTAAGGCAGGTCATCTATGTCTAATACATAATATAAATCTTTAATTCATATCTACATTTCTCTCTGCAGTCATGGAAGCATATGTCTATAGTTATTTCAAAACACCAATTTACTGTACTCAGTAGTAAATGCAGGGAATATAACAATTCAGTCTAATATAATATCGAAACGGTCTGGAGATTAAAATGGCGAAACCGCTGGGAATGTTCACCACTGATGAGTCATGCCTTCCCTCTTTCAATTTATAAACATTTCAGTATAAGGGTTTTGAAATATATTTTAAATGTATGTTTTTACATATATAAATATCACTTAAAATTTATTTCTTATTTTCAACTTAAGAGAGATATGTGCTCTATTATATATATCAAATAATAAATTTTTAGATAATAAAAAGGCATATATTGGCAAATTAAATATGGGTTGCTCTATTTTCAGAAAAATAATAAATTATATGTATAATATATACTAGTTATAATATAAATATATATAGTTTGATTTTTCTTTCCCGTTGAGGGGCATCTACAGTTTCTTCAACACAAGTTTGAAGGAGCTGTATGTACAAATAGTTTTTTTTTATTTATATTTCAAGTACTTTGATAAGTTTTTAAAATTTGATTGCCTTTGACCTATCGTACACAAACTTTATTTTCTTTATCAACGCTTATTACGTTATAATTAAAATGGCATTTTTACTACAGAGGTGGGTAGCCCGCCTCAGTACGCCATCTACCGACTTTAAATGAAACTAATCTAGAAAAATGCCCATTATTATCCCTCTCTTAACATTCTTTTAAAAGTATGAACACTTTTTTCGGTATTGAAAATTATTTTCTAATTATTATTTTTTAATAAAAAAAAATAAAATTTTATATTTTTTAATATATATAATTATAATTTTTACCCATTTATAAATTAACTACTTAATAGTTTTGAAAATGTGGTGAAGAAATATTCTGTTAGTGTTTCATTATAACAGATTCAACGCCTTTATTATGAGACATCTATTATATATATATATATATATGTAATGAATGATCCTGTTGACTCTTTTAGAATGCTGTCGACTTAAACTATGATGTGAGTCCCTGTCAACTCTCGCTATACTGTGTTGACCGAGAGGAACAGTCAGGATGGGGAGTTTTCCAGTACCTCTCTGCACCTTGGGAGACCTTTAACAGTTCTCACAGAGTACAGGCAGTCGTGGTCGAGGCAGAGTGGAAAGCTTGGGAATGTCCATACACAAAAAACGAAGACACAGTTGCACTAGGAAAGTTCCGTGAACAGATAAAAGTTGAGCTAGGAGCGAAAGATGGAGATAGAAGAGTTCTCACTGGTCTACATGTGGATAAGGAGGACCTTGGTGACAACCAACGAGGGCTCACGCTGATGGTGAAGTGACTATATTTTTGGCTAGGACGGAGGCTTTATATATCTTTTCCGAGAAAGGAAGTATTGCATTTCAGCAGATACGACAAGAGCGTGGATCGTCTGGCGAAATTCTACACTGGCGCTGTGGCAGTTTCCTATCTATCTTTAGATGTTGTTGTTTTGGGACTGCTATATGCTCGATCTCTGCTTTAGCTCAACTCTTAATCTATTACAGAGTTTTATTTATTTACCCTCAGTTTGTACAAAGTACATTACATATGATCTAATGACACATGTCAATCATGCGTATAATTATTTACTGATGTGTTTCTATTATACAACATGAAAATCTTGTTATAAGTTATATGCAATATGGGGTTGTTGGTTTAAATTACCATATATATCCTTCCTTTATATCTATAAAAATGAAATCCAAAATCGATGTTTGTTATCGCGTTGCGCAAAATCTACATGATCAATCATTATGAAATTTCGCATGTAGGTAGCTGAAGATTTCATTTAACATATAGGTTATTCAAAAAACTAAAAAGGTTAATGTGCTTTTAAAAATATATATTTATAATCAACAAACGTTAGTTCCAGCCTTTTACCGCTTGGGCGCAGCACTGGTCGCGACGATAAATGAATTTGATTGGTTAATAATTAACACGTGGTTTGTTTACACGATGAATGTTAGTTTGTTCACGCGATGAATGTTTTTAAAAGATAAGATTATCCAATCGCCGTGAAACTTTAGGAAGTTATTTACTATACTACTGGGAATATTTCTGGTTTGAATTCGATTTTAAATAAATATTTTTTGCAATTTTATTTGCAAATTTTCTACTTTCACTCGCAAGCAGCGCTTCTCGCGGTTTCTGGTGAAATTATATTTATAAATTGTAAAAATGCTTAAAATGTGTTCCAAGTATAATAAATTTAATTTGAGAATTTAGTAATATAATATTCCAATGACGTAAAAGAAACTTGGCATTTTAATATTAATATATATTTAAAGAAAATATTGTAACGTTTTTGTGTTAAATGTTAAAATGTAATGTTAAAATATATTTTTACATTACTAATTTAATTTGCCGTTGAAGATAAAATAGAGGTAACCCGGGCTCCTGGAGCGTAAATCGCCAACTACCCGGGCTTCACAGCTACAGTCTAGAAGAGAAGTCTAGTCATGGGGGCGGGGGCAGATTGCTGAGGTGAACCAAGTAACCAGGTAGTTTCAGGCCGGCAGGGAGTCAGGAAGTAGGGGCAGGGCTGTCGGGCTGAAGTCTTGTACTCCAAGCAGTAGGGCTGTCTGTAGTCTGTGTAGCATAAAAGCTGGACAGAAGAAGAGGCCCCGTTGTTTTATAATAATCAAGATGCAAATTACATTGTTGTTGTTGTTTATTATAGTTTGTTTATATAAAAAATTACATTGTATGCGATGATGATAACAAAGATGAATTTTTATATTAATATACATAATTCATTGAGAAAAAAAGAAATAATTAATTATCAAATTCACAAAAGTGACAATATCTTATTTAAAATATAATAAATGTTTTTAAAAAAATTATGTTTCAAAAATATATTCAAACGCATATAACAATATTTATATTTATGTTCGTTAGGCAAACCTTTACTCGGATAAAAAACCGGCGAAGCATGCTTGATTGACATAAAGAAAATTCTTTAGGGGAATATTCACTAAAGCAGACCACGGGCGAAGCCAGATAACAATTTTCAGTAGGTAGGAACAAAATTCTCCCAGCGAAACATTCACTCGAGCAGAAGACACACGAAGCCAGGTCATCGTTTCTCGGCCTTTTGGCTAAGATCGTGTAGTTTATCTCTAGATATTTTTATTTATATATATCTTTTTAAAAATCTATTCAGTAGAGAGAGTGGATATGTTTGCTCGAAAAATATATTTTATATATTATATAAATATATAATGTAACGAATATTATTATCATTATTATCATAATATTCTGTGTGTGTTCCGGAATATTATTATCAATAATATTCGTTAGGCAAACTTCTACTCGGATAAAACCCGGGCGAAGCCGGGTACACATCCGCTAGTATATATATATATATATATATACACTTGGTTCTTTTTTATGCGGTAGATGCGTTCCAGGGGAATCCGCATAAAAAAAATCGCACAAAAAAAGACATACATTTATATGTAAAATGATGGATACGTTCCATTTATTTAACAACAAAAAAACAACAAAAAAGCCTTTATTTAGGGTCACTGACCCTATACAGGATTCACCAGAGGTATGCATAAGAACAAAGCAGTGAGACAACGGAAATAGCGATATATACAGAGTAAAAAGAGAAAGAAAAAAAAAAAAAAACAAGAAAAGGAAAAAAAAAATAATAATAATAAGAAAGAGGGAAGCAAGAAATCAACACAAAAAGAGTAGCAGTAAGAAAGTGAGGAGTGAGTATCACTTGGCCTTCTTCTGAGATATGGACTTGTGGAAACCATAAAACGCCGTAGCAATATACTTATTCTGGGTCATATTGTCAATTATTGATGGAAGTGAAGCACAGAGTTGCCCAGTTTTGAGCATAAGGGTTCTTCTTTCTTCTTTCAGAGCAGAGCAATCAAAAATATAGTGAGTGATTTCATTTTGTAGTTTTGAATTACAGAAGGTACAAGTCGGGTCCTCACCGCAGAGCATCTTGGTGTGGTTTTCTCTAAAAAAACTTGAAAGTATTCTAACTTGTGCGAGTAGTCTTACAACCGGGAAAGGAAAATCCCCTAAAAGGTATCCCTCCGTCATGAAAGATATGTGAATGTCTTTGTAGTGAGAGTATAGCTTAGATTTATCCATTCTTGTAAGGTCGTTTTGTATAGATTGGTCTGCCGCTGTTTTTAAGAGCCCTGTAATCGCGCTCCTCAGCGTTTCAGGGTCATCACAGGAAACAAGTGCAGGGGATCCATTATCGTTAAGCAGATTAGTGAGCTTTTTAATGAAACCGATGGGTGTGCCCGAAGCATTAGAGAGTTCCCGTGTTCTATTAAAACATATACGTGGCAATCTGTCACTGCTCATATTCAACACCCGCAGCCAATACTTCAGGGTTAATTTTAAGGCTGTTACACTCAATGAGATACGACCGGTTTCTAATCTGATTAGGTAACCTGGAGTGTATCTGGGCAGATTCAGGAACCTACGGATAAATATGTCTTGTATATTGTCCAGTAAGTCTTTATGCTCTGTTGCCCATAATGGAGCGGCATACATCAGGACAGCTCTCACTATTGTATCAAAGAGTTTGATTGATAAATTTATTGACTTTGCTTTTGATTTTATTAATATTGGGTGTGTGGCGTTAATTGCTGTAAGTGCTTTTCCTTTAAAGTAATTTGCCGGGTGAGTAGTTGTTATTGTTGGTGTCAGAGGGAATCCCAAGTATGTATATCTTGAAGTTATTGCTATGGGTTTATCATTCCAGAACCATCTATCCTTATTTGAGGGTTTACCTCCATTACGGAACACCATAATCTTTGACTTGGACTCATTTAGTGTCATTAAGTTCTCATCGAGATATTCTTTCAGTATTTTGATCTTCTTTTGGAGGTTTATCCTGGACTCACCTATAATTGCTATGTCGTCGGCGTACAGCAATAAATGGATATCTCCAAATTCTGGCAAATTTACACTCGGCAGGTCTGAGTTATTATAAATTTCGATTAAGTCCGTGATAAATAATATAAATAGCAGTGGGGAAAGTGGTTCTCCCTGGAGGACTCCCGAGTTTATCTTAATACTTTCCGTAAATGATCCCTTCCATCTGATAGCTATAGTTGCTTGTTCGTAGTAACTTTTGATCGTACTTATGAATTGGTAACTTATGCCTAGGTTGTAAAGTTTTTTCCAAAGTAGTGAGTGGGGTACAGTATCAAATGCCTTCCTTAGATCGACAAAAAAGACATATAGTTTTCCCCTCTTTTTTCTTAATGATAGTTGGATTAAAGTAGTTAGTGTAAATATGTGGTCAATACATGATCTTTCTTTTCTAAATCCCGCTTGGTTTTCGGGTATAACCCTTCTTCCTTCGACCCATTCCTCCAGTCGTGATCTTAGGATTGATGTGAAAAGCTTTGATACATTGCTAATCAGTGCAATACCTCGGTAGTTGGAGGGGCTGTTCTTATAACCGTTTTTAAAGATTGGGTGTATAGTGGAATTAGTCCAAATTGCTGGGTATTTTCCAGTCGTCATAACACTATTGTAGAGTTGTTTCAACAGCAGTATGTACGAATCAGGGAGTGTTTTTAATACTTCATTGGGGATGCCATCGGGCCCGCATGCCTTGTTACTCCTCAAACCAGCTATCTCCTTGTATATGTCTGCATTGGTTATCTCTGAGTCCAATATAGGATCGTTCTGAGAAATCACATTATGTAAATTACAAATTCTCAAATTTTTCTCTGTAGTCATTAGTTCGCGGTAAAAGTTCAGCCAGTCCTGTATAGATATTTCTCCTTGGATTATAGATGTGCTTTTGTAGAGCGCAATAGTTTTCCAGAAGGTCTTTGAGTCTTTAGCATTTCTGAGTATTTCCTGTTTTTCATTATCAAAGCCTTTCCTTTTTAGATCCAATAAAGCAAGATATTTCTTTCTGGAAGAAGCATAACATTCTCTGTCTTCCAATCTATTTGTTTTACGATATTTCTTCAGACTTTCTTTTGCCAGTTTTTTCATATCATAGCAGTCCTTATCGAACCACGGCTTAGATTTCCTGGGGCCGCCCTTAATTGAGTAGGTTATTTTTGCAGATGACATTGCTTCCAAAATTCGCTGATTGAAAGTGTATACAAGGTCATCGGAGGCTGGTATGTTTTTTTCCCGCAATTCTTCCAGTTTCATTTTAAACGTTGCGAGTCCATCGGCTGACCATCTATATCTCGTAATATTATAATCTTCCCGTTTGGTTTTTTTCTCATTGAAGTTTTGGCCTTTTATCGTTAAAACCAAAGGATGGTGGTCTGAGTACAGTTGGTCATCGACTTTGAAGTCCAGTAAAATTTGTAGTGAACCCTGTGAGAGTATGCAATAGTCAATAGTTGAAGAGCCTCTTTCGGATATGTATGTAAAATCTCCATCTTTATCACCTCTAGATCTTCCATTAACTATTGTCAAAGAATTATCTTCCAGGAAATCAAGAAGTTTATTAGACAGAGATGATATTATATGATCTTTAGCCCTTCTTTCCGATGTTAGGGGGAGCTGGAAATTAAGTGGATTGTGTAGTCCTCCCAACTTCCCAGTTCTGATGTACCATTTATTTAAAAAAAATCGCATAAAACCTAAATAATGTTTTAAAATGCACCAGAAATCGCATAAAAAAAGATTTATAAATAATAAGATTTAATTTTTTTCTCATCATATTTTAATAAATGGCACATATGTGTGTTAATAACAAAAACAAAACTTAATATGTAAAAAAAAAAAAAAAACATAAACAAAACTTTATTTAAAATCATATTAAGAATGTTTTCATCATTATTCGCTGTCTGATAATGTGCGAACCCGTTTGTGGATTGGTGCAAGATCACTTTCATCACTTGAAGATAAAATTACGTCATCAGATCTACATGGTAATGCTTCTTTAGGAACTTCAGTGATTTTTTTTTTCTTTGACAAGGTAGTCAGTAATCAAACGCTGTGATGGCTTGACTAGTTCTTTGTAGAGTTCTCTGTAGCCAGACATACAAAATTTCAGATCACGTTGGAATTTTAAGGCGCGTTCTACATCATTATCATTTTGAATAAAAAAAATTTCCAATTTACCGGAAAGTTGAAGGCCTTCCCGAAATAATTTTTCGTCCAGTGGAGTAACATCTTCCAGTTCGCTATCTACTGTTTCGAAATCTTTAGTAGTATCTACCATACTTTCCAAAATATCATCATCATTTAGGGCTTCGTCCACAAGCAATTCTTCTATATCATGCTCCCCAAAATCATCAAAACCTTCCCCACCTATTTCCTTAGCAATTGAAATAATATCTGATGTTACTATTGTTGTTCTATTTGATTCATTTCTCTTTGATACGCATTCAGGCCAAGCAGCTTTCCAACATGCATTTAAAGTTTGTGATTTTATCTCGGCAATTGCTAACGCAACATGATCTACACAGTTCAAGATATTAAATTGTTTCCAAACTTCAGTAACTGTTATTGTATCGGATTCCAGTTTATCGAAAATGAATTGGAAAGTGAATTTTACATAATATTTTTTAAATGTTGAAATAATTCCCTGATCTAATGGTTGAATTAGGCTCGTTGTGTTTGGAGGGAAAAAAAACTACCTTTATATTTGGATGTTCTAAGTTTGGATGACCTGGTGCATTGTCAAGAATTAATAAGATCTTAAATTCGAGACCCATCTCTTTCATATAATTTTCTACTTCGGGTACGAAGCATTTATTGAACCATTCAGTGAAAATAGCCGTTGTTACCCAGGCCTTGTTTGCCATCCAATGTACGGGCAGTGTATTTAAGTCTTTTCCTTTTAATGCACGTGGTTTTAAAGATCGATTTACAAGCAGCGGTTTTAACATTCGATCGCCAGATGCATTGCTGCACAGCAATAAAGTAACTCGATCTTTAGCAGCTTTATAACCACTGGCATTTTTTTCGGACTTTGCAATGTAAGTACGGGTTGGCATTTTTTTCCAAAACAATCCTGTTTCATCAGCATTGAAGATTTGATGTGGGCACAATATCCTCCATCTTTAATAATTTTAGCCAACTTTTCAGGATATTTTCTAGCAGCTTCTTCATCTGCAGAAGCCACCTCACCTTTTATTTTCAGATTATGAAAAGAATGTCTTTTTATAAAACCAGTTAACCACCCTGTGCTGGCAGAGAATTGTGGATTACTTTCACGTGAAGATGTAGATGGCTCTGATTCTTTTAACTCCTTGTAAAATTTAAGGGCTTTCATCTTGATTAAATGTCCATCTAACGGAATTCTTTTTTGAGTTAAATCTTCAATCCAAATTACGAGAGCCTTTTCTGTTTTTTTTTCTATTAAAGTGCCTCTTGAATATGATGAAATTTTAGAACTCAAATTTGTACCAGATCTGACTGATCTTATTGCCGCTTCATTTTTTTTATTGCTCTTATAGTAGATTCGCCTAAATTATAACGTTTACCTATTGCTGTTGATCTTTCTCCTTTCGCCAAGCAATCGAGAATTATAATTTTGGTTTCTAGCGAAATTGCACTTCTTTTTTGTTTTTTATTATTGTCACACATTTTCTTTAAGAGGACTAAAAATTATAGAAAAAACTTAATGTACAATTACGCACTAAAATTATTCAAAAAAACTTACAATTCACTTGAGTAAATTTATCTTCCGGTTTTCGGTAGTAACCTTCTTTCACAAAGTTTTATTTTCTAATGCTTTCGAATATGCAGACTTTTTTTAAATTAGTTTCATACAAAAACAAAATGCAGCATAAAAACACGCAATTTTAACGAGGTATTTTTGTTTTTGTCTCTTGTTTTTAAGAACAAATCAAGAGAAAACATGTCAATAAAAGAAAAAAGAAATTTGTAACGGCAGCTGGCACGCCGGCGGGTTTTCAGTTTTGATTTCGGTTTTGCACGAGTTGTGTAAGACACCGGCAGGCGCGGAATAAAAGACATTGGAACTTCCCCTCTACTGTTTGTTGGATAACTTAACATACAACCAGGACGTTACAAAATTCTTTCTTTGTATTGATTGCGTAATAGTAGAGTTGTAGTTGTTATTCTTATTCGTTTTCAGAAAAAGTGAATCACCAAAAAAAAAATTTCGAAATTCGAATAATTTTTTTCTTGCACCGCATAACTCCAAAACCGCATAAAAAGAGAACGAAGTGTATATATATATATATTTGAATTTTAGGTTTACTGGAGTATTAAAAGCCATCGCTCAAATAGAAATCCCAAACTTAGCAACTCGTGTCTAGTGATAAAACCGTATGATAAGACATAAATAAACACGACCAGGGTTTTAATGGAATTTGAACTTTATCTTATAGCTTTTATATGCTTGACCCAGGACCTGTATTCAAGAACTAGTGGATTACATGCGATATAAAGAAACATATTATATCATTAACTATTAATAAGACCTTTTAGTCTTAGACAGATTCTCCAAGCAGAAATGTAGGAGACATGCAAGAAAAACAGTAATAGTACCTTAATGGTAGTATCAAATTTATATATAAGAAAAATTAATTAAGGCAATCAAGCTAATAAATAGATTAGTCTGGGTAAATTGGAGGAAAATAAATTTATTATACCTGGATTTACCACGAAGTCTCTGCAAATGAAGATTAAAAAAAAAAAGAAAGTAAAAGCTAATCACAATAAATATTGATATTGTAACGAAGTATTTATTAATTTTATTATTTTTTATTAACAGAGTGATCATTTTTATGCTATGTAACAAAGTATTTATTAATTTTATTTTTTTTTTATTAACAGAGTGGTCATTTTTTTTATGTTTATATTTTGCTACTCTGTAAATTAAAAAATAATAAAATTAATAAATACTTTGTTACAATATCATTAACTATTCTATATATACACCATGTATTTTGTTTGTTTCCCCAGTCGTGGAGAAGGCAATAAAGACACAGGCCCAGCTTTGACAAATTCAGACAAAGCCAACTTGTATACCATGGCTCTCCTGTTGGATTATATATACAACTGCTGATCTTAGAAGCTCTCCGTCCCACTCGCTCCTCCGTTCCAGGAATCTGGCCACACCTCACCGTGTCCTTGACACCCTGCGATTGCTCAGAATGATTTATCCGCCATTTTCCTCACTTCTCCAAATTACATTTTAATGGGAAAACGTTACGGGGTTATTAATCCTGTTTTATACATCTCCCTTAGCTTAGAGAATATATCACAGCTTTCCGGTACAACGTTAGGTACTGCTTTGGTTCGCGTTTGCCGATAGAGTTGTTTCTTCACGTGACTTCCTTGTGAACATAGCAACATGGAAAGCCTAGATAGCAAAGCCATATTTATTTGATTGTAGAGGAGAAATCTCTAGAAATAACAAAACCAACTCTATATAACATGTGTAGCACCATCTGAGGTGCCGTCCTACTCTATCCAGCCTGGCGATGGCATCACACTGAACTGAACCGCCACAAAATCGACTTATTTGAATTTATGGAAGAATTCAACCAAGTAGGAAGGTGTTAAAAAATATTTTCATCTCTTCTGTATAACTATAAAAGAAAAATTACCATGAAATATTTTTTTGCATCAAAAACACATTAGCTGTATACAGCGTGTGAACCACGGAACTGTGTTTTATATCCCATATTTACTGCAGGGGAACAGTACTAGAACAGCAGCTGTCTGTGACCATTTCACCTCAAAACTCCTTCGGGTCATTTCTGATTGGAAATGCTGGAAGATGAAGCTTTCTTCCAAATAGCGACTTCCAAATTCACACATTCACACACACACACAAAAGCCTTTATTAAGACACACAGGTCTTACAGAGGATTCTCCTTGGGGTTACAAAACGGAGAAACCTATGAAAGTGGGAAATAAAAAATGGGGAAAGATTATATACATTTGGTAAATATATACAGATTATAAGAAAGAATAAAAAATAAGAAGAATAAAAAAAAATCAAAAAAAGAAAAAGAAATAAAAAAATTTGGAAATATGGATGGGAGAAGTGGAGAGCGAAAAGAGGAAAGAAAACAGGTATTTACATATGAAACAAGACCATTTAAGCTCTCACACAGCACAGGTGGGCCATGTATTTTTTAAGAAATCTTTAAGAGATTTCCCAGGAAATCCTCGTGTTCAGGGTTGTAAGGTAAACACCGTTTTATCATTGTTAACTTATCGTATCTGCCTAAACAAATAATTGGATGTTGGTTCTGTCTTTCTCATCGAACAGAAATTTTTGGTATGTTTGAATTTTCGGTTAAGTCTTTCTTTTTTACAGCATTTTTATGGAAGTTATATAGATTTAGAGCTACTGAACTATTGTCTATAAAGTTGGATAATAAAGAATATAATGGTGATATATATATTCTCTAGTTGGAGTTCGTTAGGAGGTAGATACGTGAAGGTTATACAAGTCAGCAATGAATCTATGCTTGGGTTCATTTTAAGTAACCGAAATCCAATTAGTTTTCTCTTCAACATTGTCCAGTATGTGTTTATTTTTGATATAAATTCCCACAATGATGTCTTCAGAGCTTCTTCCCTGACCCGAGATTTTTCTGGCAAGTGATTGGTAAACCTGGAAATTCTCGATCTCGAGTTTTAGATAAAATTGGCACTAAGTTTCCGTTATAGCAAATATTTCAGATTGTTTTAACTAATTAATGAAAGGGAAAACGTATAAATTGGAAAAATTCCAATACATAATATTTACATAATTGTGACCAAGTTTTAATAGTTGTTAAATCGAGTAGTTTAGTTTTCCATTCCTATTAGCTATATGTGATTGATGGTGATCTTTTCTTGCCTGTAAAAAGAGATATGATGTGATCCTTCCAGTTCCTTTCTGAGTGTTTGCTATATCTCAGTTCCTTCTGAACTCATGATCTTATCATTTATAACTTGGTAAACAGTACTTCCCACAATCAACTTGCTATCTCGAAGTCTAGATGAGATTCCTTTAGCCAAAAGTTCTTTTCTCTTATTAATCAACAGTCGACGCTGTTCTCTAACTTTTAAGGTGTAATCTTTATTTATGTAAATCCTTAATTGCTTAAGCTTGAATGCATTCCTAAATAGTTTTATTCTGTCTTCATATTTGGGTATTTCAACCAGTAGGGGTGCGCTCGGCCTTTTAGATAATCGATGACATTTAAGGATGTTAATATTCTCGGAGATTTGCATATTGTCCGTAATTATCTGTTTTATTTTTGCGAGAGATTCATCGCTTGTTTCATTTTCTTTCTTTTCGACTCCGTAAAAAATTAAATTACTTTCTCTCATTTTCATTTCCGTGAAATCTATTCTTTTCTCAATTTCTTGGATCCTTTCAGAATTCTTCGAGACAGATTTTACCGTGTTTTCCATAGTATTCTCCAGTTGTTGTATACGTCGATTTAATTTATCAACTCCTTGCTCTATAGAAAGTAATCTTGTCTCTAATTTATCCCCCCAGTTATCCATTTTATTTGAGATTGCACCAATCAATTGTCGAATATCACCTTCCATACATGACTCGAGCGTAGTTTGCCTAGTGGGCCTAGGTCCCGGGTTTTGCTCTATGCCAGATATCAGTTTATCCCCCCAGTTATCCATTTTATTTGAGATTGCACCAATCAATTGTCGAATATCACCTTCCTTACATGACTCGAGCGTAGTTTGCCTAGTGGGCCTAGGTCCCGGGTTTTGCTCTATGCCAGATATCAGTAATAACATCAAAATTATACATCTAAGCTTTGGCCTTCTGTACTGAATCTGAATCTTGAATTTCAGATTCTCAACATAACCCAGATCCACTGCCAAACTATAATTTGCACAATTTTCACACGAATCAAAATTTGCATAGATAAAAGTTGAGCGAGGCTTGTTTCGCTGTAACCAAATTCACACATATTATAACATAAATTTAGGGGACTATAATATATATCTATTATTTTGACTTTGAGAAACAGCGTGTAAATTTATTTTGAGACCAAGATGGCCAAAATGTTCGGCACGCCGTGGAGGACGGCATAGAGCTGGCATAACGGTCCATTGTGTAAATAAGAAGAGACTTCCAATTTGCATAATACCCACCTGGACACCTCACACCCACCGACGGGAACGCGGAAGTTTATAAATCTGACAGCATCGCGAGGTCTTCTCGACGTTTTTTTTCTTTCTCCCACTCTCAGGCTGAACTTTAGACTTGGAAGGTACGGCCCAGCCTGGACTGTTGTACGGACCCGGCCTGGCTAGCACAGTCCTATCTGGACTTTTTACATGGCCTGGGTGTCTCGGTCTGGACTGGAATTTATACTTGGGCTGAGCGGCACGGCTCGCCTTGATTCGGCTGTACCATATATAGTGGCGGGGGAACAACCTTTTCTTTAGTTGCCTTTCCATTTATTATTAAAGCTACCGTCATAATCATTTAAAATATCCAATTTTTTTATGTTTCATCTCATAAACTATCCCCCCCCCCCCCTCTGTATCTCAATTCTCAATTAATGAGTTTTGACACACATTTTGATCGATTAAATAATCATCTTCAGCTTTATTTGCTCAAATTTATTTATTAAACTAAGACAACGATAATCTCCCTATTCGCTATAGAAGAAGAAACACAGGTCAGGGAGAAGAGCTTCTTTATATAAGAAAATGATCGTCAAAGCTTTCTGGCAAAACGCCCTTCTACGGGTACCAGGCGTCTTGAAAGGAGTCTTGCCCGAAAGCTTGTACGATCGTTTTCTTATATAAAGAATATATTCTCCCTGACCCGCGTGTTTCTTCTTCTATTTATTAAACTATATTTGCTGTAGATTATCAAGCACTTTTATGCAGCATTTTTCGAACGATTTCCCTTGACTTAATTGGAGGTACAACTATTATGACTATTGGAGGTCTGTAGAGGGAGGCTCAACTACCCGCGAACTGGCTTTTATAGGCCGGCGATGTCGAATACTGAAATCCACTTGTTTTATATGTAATACCACGTTGAGACATTCCCTCTAAGACATGTGTGGATTGTGTGCAGGGCGTCCAGAGCCACGAACGCCACTTGTTTCTCTTCAATGACCTCCTCCTTATAGCCAAACCCAGGTGAGACTCTCTTTTGTTGAAAGCTCCTAGATAAACTTGAAGTACCCTGACAAACTCTAAACTCAAAATTCTGTAAAGTACATGACACATAACAGATCGAAGCTGCTGGAAAGTATAATTTCATTATCATAATTTATTTTACTAATATGTTTAGAATAAGGGATATATTTTGGTTTATTTTCTTATTCCTATATATCCATATGGTGTGCGATTACTTTGTATGCTTCACCTCCCAGTACTTGGAGTGATATTTCCTCGCACAAGGAGCGTCACGACCTGCTAGACTTTTGCCCTTCATGTTGCTTAATTGAGTGTAATTTAGTGTGATATTCGTTAAAGTATATCCAATCTTTCTCATATATATCAGGTTCATGTCGTAATGTAGTAAGATTTAATTTTGATAAGATCAGGTAACATCGCGGAACATTTAGGCAGCGCCAAATTTTCATATGACTCAAGATGTAACAAGGGAAAGTGTAAGTAGAAGCACGGGCAATATGGGGCAGTATTTAATCCTATTCCAAATAAGATCAGGTAACATCTAGGACTTAAGATGTAACAAGAGAAGCGGGGATAATTAGACAGGGGAGCTAATCCTGGCGACAAGTTATCACCGCAGACAAACGACGTAATGAACGTCAAACAATGACCCAATATTTCAGTAAGCGCCGATAACGCTAGGTGGCGTCACGGATGTGTCTCACAGCTGCACTGCCCTACAGGTACGTTGGTGCATCCTTGCTGCTACTTCATATTTACTGATGAGTGCACGTTGACTGGGCCCCTGGTCTGGGGGCGGCTATACCACAGAGCTGGTTCACTTCTTATTCGTAAATCATATCCTGTTTCACCATAGTGGACAATATAGCCAAAGATGTTTAAAAAATATAGTCTAAGGAAGTTAGAAAAATAGTCTTATGAATCCATAGCACAATGTCTTCTGTAATATTACAATAAATTCGCGAATCATAAGTTAAACTATTAAAAATTAAAGCAGTTTGCCTATACCCATTATTGAAAGTATGTGGAATATTGGACTCTCTCATCTTTCCTACGGGGTTTAATATATATAATTATATTTGTGTCTCAAATAAAATTAACAAAACCGTATACTTTCATAAGACAATAAGCATTGCTTACATTCACATTCCAGTTTCTTATCTTACAAATGATTCAAGAGTGTCAATGATTATTATCATATTATCTCAGATTGCGCCATTTTGGGTCCTTCAACTTAATTTCACACTTCTCCCCCCTCGCCCTTCAATTTTCTCTTTGTGTGTGTGTAGCATATAATATAATAATCAATATTGTAGCCCCTCTCTTACCTCGAAGTACAATTCATAAATCAACAGCACATCCCCCGTCATCTAATCTTCTCAGCTAATGCCATTCTTGGGGGCCTTGAGTTCCTCACGGTTTTTCATACCCTCCATCATCGCTTGAACAATATATTTTCTCACATTCATCATAAACCGAATCTTTAGATGAGTTATTCGTGTTTTCAAAAGGCCTCACACATTCATTCAAACAAATTGAACTTTGAAAAGGAATCCATTATTATAATATACAGTGAAAGCATTTTATATTTCAAAGCTCTCCATACCTAAATATTATCGACAAAAACATTACTCTGTATGACGAACAAAATTGTACGAAAAAAGAACATTTTCTCCTCCTCTTCAATTTCAAAATGGTTTTCAATGAATGTTGTTACAAAATAAACTAATTTCTCTGTGCCGGGTGAACTACTAGAGTGGCCACAAGATGTCTCCTGAACCTAGAAACCCGTTGGATCAATGATAAATCACACGCAAAAGTCCTCTACAAGTCCGGCGGACTAGACCAGACAGTTGTATAAGGCGATGTAACCCGCGCCACAGATGGTGGGAGTCAACACCTGCCGACGAGTCTTTTGTTTGTAACTCGCTCTTTCCCATTCCCCCAGCAATCCCAACAAAACCTTCTTTGTACCGCTGGAGTGTTGCACCATTGGAGAACACTGTACAATGTGCGATCAACAGTAAGGTAGGAGTTGTCGCCCGCCGCCGCGTCACGCTGCTAATACATGATTGACGGCCAGACATCACAGGGCCGCTGTCTCTTTGTTGATCCCTTTGCGGCAAATTTTTGAAGTCCCGCGGAGAGAGGGCAAACATAGGACTTTTCTCTACACCCTCAATTCTACATCTAACGTTATCCGGCTACGAAATGAAACATTAATAAACGACTTTATCTAATAGAGGTCACTTTCGTCAAGGCCAATTATCACACGGCACCATATAGTGAAGTAGAGAAGCCATACAAATCCCATCCAACAACTGGAACGTGCGGACTGGAATTCGATATTTTAAATATTTTCAGACAAAGATACATTTTGCGACTTTCCTAAATTGGATTAAAGTCACGTGATTATGAAGATGCCTTCAACTGAACTAAAAGTGTAAAAGCCGAAGATGAAATATTGAGCCAGAAAAGCCTACTTGCATCGAACCAGGTGGCCCAAAACCTGTAGAAACCCAAAGAACCTGGGTTAAACAAATAAATCCGTAAGCGCCCCACAAGTTCTGATAACATTTTTCTTCAACCCGATAGCCTTCTTTGGAAAACAAACTGATAAAAGGAATCGTATATTTATTGAGCTAACTACTGTTATGTCATTTGCATTTTCGTAAAACATTGACACATTTTTTGTTTCAATTCTATTTTATATCGGACTTTTACCATTTGGCAAAACCTCGCCGCTGAATCTCTACACAAGTTTTTACGTTTAGATTGTAAGGACGCACACAGAGGCGAGGAATGGTGTCAAGAAGGACTCCCGAGTGACGTTGACTGGTGTTTTTGTCGCCAAGGGAGAGAAGGGTTACGTTGTCGTCCCAGTGGTTTGAATGGAAGCACAGTTGTAGGTCAATCGATGTGTAGATGCAAACCATGTCATTCATCACGGTAATACACTTGTGCCATTATCTTACAGTCGACACTCCTCCTGTTATTTCTCCCTCTCACAGGTGTACATACTGAACCAGCTCAGCATAGCAATGTGGGCATCACATATTTACAAATAACCAAGCATCGAGAAACGGCCCACTTTACAAACATTGAGGTAGGGATGATAGACCTACACTAAACACTCTCTCTTTGTTGGTGTCTTTTCCATTGACATTGTAGATAAGGTTTATATGTTCGCATTTATTATATGTAGGGTAAATACACTCATAGACCAAACTTAAAGAAGTGGAAAGTCTGTCGCCGGTTGTCTGTTTTTTTTTAAGGAGACAGAGACAATTTTGTCCATACTTGGTTATCTCGTGTGTTTTCAATAAAGGTCACTGTGTGTCGAATATATTTCAGAGTTATTGTTTGAATCCCGATAAACATGCTAAAAGGTACAACCTCCTTAAGTTTTGTTTATGAGTGTTCTTCTCGATATTGCCGTTATAAGGATCTAAATTAAATAAATACATAAGTCTCTCTCTCTCCAAGTAACACCAAAACGTGGCACCTTTTAAATGCAAAAAGTAACAACTTCTACACGAGTAGACAAGTGATGTACTTAGAGTAGAAATAGTCGTAAATCACTACCCAACATGGTGTGTTATCATGGTCTGTTATCGTGTGTACTTGGGATAAATAAAACCGTACGTGATTGCTTGAAATTATCTAATTGAAATTCCGGAACTACGAGGTTCCGATGTCGTGTAAATTGCTTCAGCCTTCTGGGAGCTGAACAAAGGTACAAGGACGGGGGTGATTCATTCCCGGACAATGTCCAGTAGGCTCTCGACAACACCCTGCTGGCATGGCACCTCGACATGGGGATACACCTCGGACCAAACCTTCTTCAGCTGTCAAATCCCTACATCTTAGCTTGTGGTGGGTGGATCCACTAAGGAGGCCGCTACTGGTTTTCGGTTTAGGAGATTTATCTCGTAGATTTGAGAAAACATTCCACAAGAAGGCAAGCAATAACTAAAATTGAAGGCTGTGGAAATGATTAGTGTCGTTACTTCATAAGGATAACACACAGAAATCACGAATTATTCTTTGTGTAGAAATAAAATACAAATCGCACCACTACTTCTATTTGCTCGAAGAAAACACATGTTAATGATTTCAAGGCACATTTATTAATAGTGAGCAATAATTCTTGATTAGGTATAAAAATACAAACTACAGAAGCAAAACAGACTATACAATAGTTTTGTGACGGTTGGTCGATCAAATTGGTAAAACCGCTAGAAGGTTTCACCACTGATGAGCCAAGTCTTCTAACTGTATGTACATAATCAATTTAGTGATTATAGGAATATTTGTCTTTAGAATTAAAATAATAATAATTAACGACCCCCGATAATGATAATAAAACCGCATCTTTACATCATTTCTAACACGCCCTACAATTTTCTTTATTAATATCTAGCTCTCAATTTGGAAAAAAACCTGTTTGCGTCAATAAAATTATATACATATAATATGAAGTTACGGGAGGATAGTATTAATGTACCAAAAGGAGCTCCTCCCCCTTCACAAATATGCATTAAAACAATGAGTTTATTTTATCATACCAGTAAAAACTTTACGGTAGTGATACGGAATGAGTCACAACACCAGTTTTGCCAAATTCAAACAAAAGGTCAATCTTTTTACCATGGTGTCGGGCTTTGGCCCTCATCAGTGCAGGGGCTGCTCCGATTTCATAACATCCTATGAGGGGGAGTTATGAAATCAGTCGAATTTTCCAAAAAGGTGTTTAAGCTGGTGAAGTGGCAGGGGCCACTTTTTCAGGCTAGATTTCAGGCTTCAGGGATTTTCAGGCTGTAATACAACATAAAGTTTCGGAAGGATGGTATTTATGTACCAAAAGAGGCTCCTTTAAAACATGCATTTAGTTAAAGTGCTTTACTGGGGTGATGATAAACTAAATGCATGGTTTCAATGCACATTTAAAAGGAAAATTGCCTCTTTTGGTAAATATGTGTGTGTAAACATTGAACTGGGAGCGACAGATGAGCTCGATCATTCCAAGTAGTAATAGTGGACTTTGTTTTAAAAAATTTGCCCCTCTTTGTCATCTACAGAAAGAGCCAGTTGAGGCTCACAACGTCTAGGTACAAATCAGAAAGAGTGACAAAGTCCAAACGTCGATCTAATTCCAAACGTAAGGTGCTGCTCCTATCTTATTTGAGGATGGCGAACGGGCAAACAGTTCTGAGAAGTCCTTATCTCTGTTCCCATTCCCGGCCTTCCGTCTGGGTAGTCCGTTTCAGCTGCTAACCAACGTCTGCACAGGTCTGGCAGCTACAAGCTGAAGGAGAAGGTGCTGGTGTGCGAGCTGTGGCTGTCGTCATGTATCGAGGAGGTGTGCGAGACCACGCTGTCGCACGATGCTTCCTTCGTTGTCGGATGGCCAACCACCAACGTCGTAGCTACCTTCAGGTAAGGATTTGCCTACTCCACTTTCCTTGCTAGAACATACTGGACAAACCTGCCCTGGAGACTATTGTCCTTTTATATCCTTCCCGTCTTTTTAGTCTAAAATACTTTCTTATCTATGTTTGTCTTTCGGGGGTAAAACTTGTTGTATCGAGTTTCCTTTAGAGAATAGCCAGGTCACTGGCGAATGCTCGTAGACTGGGCAAATAGTTGAAAAAATTATGTAAATGTTGAGGATTGTGGGTCAAATAGGACGACAGGTTACATAACAGATATTTTATCAAAAGCTTTATTTACCAAAGGCTATTTCCTCTCCATTCAAAATGACACGAACATTTCGAGCAATTGAAGACGACATTTCACGTCCAACACGACAATCGTGTATGTGGAACATCGTGGAGCCCAGACTTGAGAGCCAGCTCGGGAACTGTGTGGTTAGTAATTCACATTGGCATCCTCGTATATCACAACTTACAAATTTATTCTTAAAATATCATCATCAACTAAGCGCCCTTTATCGATAAAAATTATAGACGCAATTTTATTCTTCCTCTTTTGAGACGAAAAATATTTAGAGGGCATCTGACTCATTAGTAGAGGACCTTCAAACAGTTTCACGCCAATTTACTTTCAAAACTGTTGCCATTTTGTATTGTAATATCCTGTCCCATACTGATGAGCCTGGAATGTCTTTTTAATTCGCAGTAGGAATAGTGTAATGTTTAACTATTTTAAATGTGGAAGCCCTTTTCCTATAGCGCGGTCGCGTTAGCATTAACAACTTGTCTTCCAGCTTAGCTTGAACTCCTTTTACAGACAGCTCTTTTAGAAAGCATTCGACGTTTGTCCCTGATTTTTACACTCGCAGTATAGATAGAATAAATGTATTATTACTAAAAACGTAACAAAATTAGTCATTTTCAATAATAGATGGCCCTGCTAGTTTTGTATTATGGATCACTCTTATCTCTGAAGTTGATCGCACCATGTTGCCGCCTTCATCCTCAGCGGAAGACCAGGTCGATGATCTCCACCTGGTGGTGGTGCACATGGTTGATAAGACGTCCTCTTCGCCTGCTCCGTCGATCCGATATGACAGTCACCCGGCGAAATCCGACCAGGATCTCTTCTTGACATAGGAAGCCTGTCTTTCGAACCTTTCTTCCTTCGTGTTGGTCCTAAGAGTCTCAATCCATTTCAATTTATGGAATTTCCCGCAATTTTAATCAATTCTTCATTCTCCATTTAACAACTAATTTTTATATAGAACTAGCCGAATGACCCGGGCAACGCCCGGGTTTTACCCGATTAAATGCTTTTATTCAAATACTATTCGTTACAATTATAAATTGGCGCCGTGAATGTCATTCTTGTGAAACGTCCCGCTCCAAATTTTGTGTCTGAGAAGCGATATTTTCATAAAGATATGATCTGGCTTTGTGTCTTCTGCTCGAATGAATGTTTTTCTGTTAGAATTTTGTTCCTGCATACTAAAAATGAACTGGCTTCACCCGTGGTCTCTGCTTTTTGGATTTTTTCCGGATATAATTTTGTATCTGATAATCAAATATGATACAGCAATATTGTCATAATCATTTTCTGACTAAAAAAACAACATATATTTTTGCCCAGAACCTGTCAAATGCTTATAAAAAAATGGCCATATTTGGGTATTTATTCCATTCACAAAAGCAAACGGTGACAGAATTGTTGATTGATTGTTGATTATGACTCTGATACTTGTATATAGAATATTCAGAAATTTATTTAATAATGTTAATACTATGAAGTTTCAGTATTATGGATGAGGTTGTGTGAAATAGGAGTTGGTTGAAGAGGAAATATGTTGTCTTTCTTTTTTTTTTTTCTCAAGATCCTTATCAAGATGATATGTAAGGATTCATTTCACATCGAAATGAAAATATATTTAGAATAAATGATGATAATACTCATTGTAGAGATGCACTAGAACCTCAAATGAGACTATACAAAACTTGAATACTTCTGGTTTCTACTGGAGGTTCATTGGAGATTGGATTTGATCAAAGCAAGCCGTTTTTGATTTTCAAAGGGGGTAGCTTGTGGAAGGTTTTAGTTATATCGGGTTGAGGGGAGACTGATTAATAGACAGAACTTAAGGAAGTTGCACCTTTTAGCATGTATATCGGGATTCAGACAATAACTCTGTAAGATATTTGAAACACAGTGACTTTTATTGAAGACACACGAGATAACCAAATGTGAGCAAAATTGCCTCTTGTCTCTTTTAAAAAAGCTCGGCGAGCTTTTACCTTTACAACAATAATAATAAAACTTATCGCCGTCACCCTTTATCTCCTCTTACCCATGATAGTATTTAAGTGATAAAACGCAAGAAAATGATAAAGGAAGAAGAAAGGAATATAATAGCAGATGGAAGTAATTGGCAACCATCAGAGGCCAGAATGGGTGCGGGTGTGTCTCAGAAGGTTAAGGTTGCGAAAGCGCGGCGACAAGAGCTTCTTTTATTGAGACATAAAAACATGTAGTTGAAACACGCAGGTCGAACATGCTTATCTCTTGTTGCGCTGCCCCTCCGAGTGTCGCTGACATGAAGGAAAGTCCCATTGGGAAAAGAGTTGAAGGGAGGTAGGGTTGGTGTATCGTTTGATCCTTTCTCACCCCCGTGGGACCGATGACTGATTGGGAGGGATCCGCCTCAACACAGGGGACTTCCGCTTGTCAATAGCTGCACTCCCAATGTAGAACAATAAAACAGAGAAAAGAATGTACCGTGGTGGATTATAGAGGAAGCTTATGATCGTGCACAACTGAGTGTTGTTGATGGTTTGCACCATCTATCGTAATAAACATCCACTAAAAGTGGATTTATCAATAAGCCTCAAGGATCACCTTGATTGGTCAGAGGCATCACGCTGACGAGTTGAAACGCTTAGGTGGTTGATGGCTTTTATATATTATTACGAAAAGGTTTTTAGTTCATTAAGTTCAGTTGATATTTATTCCTATAGATAGCGCAAAGCATCAGTAACATTCGGTTGCATCATCGGGAGGTCCCTTTTTCTTAACTTAAGACCAAAGTTTGTGACGATATATCGTTTAGAAAAAAATAAAAAAGCCTTTCTTTCACATGAGCTTTTAATAATTTTTGTTTGACAACAGAAACAAGAAAATTGAGAATCAGCACAAACTTGTGGTGTAAGGCAGGTATACATAGACCGAGCTGTGCTATAGAAAAGAATAAAATTTTACAAGACGGTCTCTAGTGATGGAATCATGGCAAGGAATTCCATTCACTTGTCATGCCAGGATTAGTTTACTGAGCTCCCCATTTCTGGCAATTGGCGTGTTGCAATTCACCGGCGTGGAACACGCGGAAATAATGCCAATATCCAGATGGTGGGAATCCAAGGCCGACATCTGGCGCTATATCCGAGACCCCACTACGACTTCTTATCTATTTAAAGGTCTAGAATGCTTCTCAAATCCTCAATGGACTGGACAGCATAGAGATTATTGAATGATCATCTTGGAGGAACCTGTAGGTACATCAGTTTTAGGATTGATATTCACCTGAAATGCTTCCAACTTTCTCCATATGTACTTAACCGTACACAACTAAGTTAGACGCTGTGGCACACACAGGGTATGGCGATATGTCAAACGAGAGCGAGCATGTGCGTTAGTAGCACGGGGCACGTGCAAGAGAAAATAGGCCCTCGCCGCCATTGATAACAAAAGAAAGGTAAGATACTTTAAAGCGTGTGAAAAAGACGGAATTTCGATTTGCTAGATATTATTGTTCGCTTATCTCTAGTGCGACGACGCTTATCTCCACGATCAAAAGTAGGATGCCGTCTCTCTAAGTCTCCCAAATCAAACATAAACTTTTACATTTTTTTTCTTCTATCTGCATATTTTATGATACTAACACATAGCCAAAAAGTGCTTGCCTTTTTGGCACCTTATTAATTCTTTGACCTCTATGCTGATAAAGGCCAATAGCACGAAATGCATTCGTTATAGGATTTTCTTGATTATTCGATACTTATTGTAATTTTTAAAGGAGTGCTTATATCGTTTATATTTTTCTTATAGAATCGGGAAGCCATTTTTTTTTAGGCTATTCGCACAATCCGGAGATGGTGTTTGCGAAACGGTATGTATACTTATCGATATTGACGCATCAAAAGCTTCTGCTTGGGTTATATAAGAACTGTGGTGGACAGTCCACCATTCAAACATCGACTACTGCTGGTTTGGCCTGCCGTATTTGGCATGTTGAGTACACAAAGCTGTCACTCTGGAGCGTGCCAAATATTGGCTCCCTGCCCCACCCTTTATACCATCACCCTTCCTTCTCCCCCCCCCCCCCCCCCTTACTTCTCAATACATCTTTGAAGAAAAATACTCCTTTGTCCTCATATGTAGAAATTGCCAAGATATTCCTGAGTACACGCTTCATAAAGTTTGAAATCTTCTCGTTGGTTCATGTTGGTAAACAGAATCAAACTGTTTAGCATTTTTATATAAGTAATTTCCCATATTAAGTCACAGATATCTCTCAGTGTTGATTCTTTAAAATAGTTTCGCCAGTTCAATCTACCAAACCACCTATTGTCATGTTCGGCTTATCGAAGAGTAGTAGGCGTTTGTTCTGGAAGGGAAAAGTAGGTATCCAGATAGTTCACTCATTGCATACTTTTACAGCTACCAAGACAATCCAGACAGATTATAACTTACTTTCCAGACGGAATTAATCGTGTTTAGAGAGAAAAGAAAATGACATGGCAAACCAAGAATCACCTTTCTCTTCATATCGCTATGGCTCTTCTAATTAATTTTCAGAGAGTTCATTTTTTAAGAATATAGGCTGAGTTCTTGTGTGTGTCCGAAGATGCTCACTAGAATTAAAAAGAGGCGTGCCCACTTCATCATCATAAATTCCTGGCACTTATTAAGGGCAGCATAAGGAAAAAGAAGGATCCGCAGACTGGCTAATCAGTATGCAAATGGTGCAATAAAATGTCCCAGGCTTTCAACTTGCCACACAGACTTCGCAAGACTCCACATTAATCGCTTGTTTTCCTAATACGTATGAATAATTTTTTTCCAACAAATCTATAGAGTAATTTTTTAGCAGACGGGGATATTTGCTATGATCAATTAATTCCTTTGCATTTACTTTCAAATTTGTTGTGGCTTAAAAATGTTCGAGCAAGCTTTTTACAAAGAAACTTCGCACAAAATTCTTCATTAATATTCTAGTTTTCTATAATTCTTATGGTCAAAAATATCTCAAAAACAAAGGTTTTGCTAAAGTAATTTTAAAGCGCTACACAATGATGTTTGTCATAATAAGTTCTTCACAAAACTATTCTCTAAATTCTCTTTTTATTTGTTCAATTTAAAGCTAAATAAGTATTAATCGCCAGGTTTCCTTAGAGAGTAATTCTAAAAGGTCACTGACGAGGTCTTGTTGACGCGCGCTCCAAAACAGACGCTATCGCGATGGCGGGCGGGCGCCTGTAGATGGGATCAGGCAGGCGGTTGTTTGTCTTGTCCCCTGGGCGGGCCTGTCCGTCATCACTCCTTCCAATCCATTTGGATGGTCAGGAGCACGTGCACTCCCTCCCCCAGCACCTGTTGTTTCTCACTTCCACTAGGTACTGCTTCTTGATCGCTTTTACCTCTCTCTTTTAAAACAACTCTTCTTTGATCCACTGTTTTCACGTTATTTACGTGGTCTTAACTGTTGCAGTTCACGTGCGCTCAAAGAAGTCTGGGAAACCAAGCTCCAACAGTAAGTACTTGCAATTATTTCTATTGAATGACTACTTGAACTGTGTGACCATTGTTAAATCGCTGTGTAGTATTTGAGGAAGTGGTTGTCTTTTGTCGCGCGTAAAACCCCCATATATAAATATTATAATTTGGAATGGATCAAAACACAACCAGAAATATTGCTCACTATCCTTAATTTGAAGGAAATTAACATAGTTTGTTGAAGTGTTAATATAGTAGTTCAGTAGTGTTGTTTTTATTTGTAACATTTGAGCTATTTATATTTTAAGTGTGCTTGCTTGCTATCATGTCAAGTCATTCTTCCGAATTCGATTTATTTTTAATTATAAATCGGTTACTTTTAATAAAAACAGGAGTTTTGACTGAGGGGGTTTGTCATTAATACCAAAATAGTTTAAAGTTATAATTATAACTTCACCAACACTCAACTCAAACGATAGCGTTACTTATGATACTTTTTGTTGTTGTTTTAAGGTAGTTAAATAATGCTAGAATTTTCACAAAACATTCATTTGCAAATGAAATATTTTTAAAAGACCATTGAAAATGCATAAAAAGTACATAGTAATTTTTTTTTTGCTTATCACTAGTACACGTGGTACAGGCCATGATAATCATGGTGGGTAGTTAGCGACTGCTTTTACTGTAAGCGCACCACATATCTACACATGTGAAAAGCAGTTCGACTTTGCACTTACAAATGCCAGAGCCCCGTTTGGTTACTTGCACTCGCTGGTGGGGTTGGACTTTTGCAAGAATCGGGGGCCATTGGAGCATTTTTTTTTTAACAGAAAAAAGTGCCCAATGCGGGAATCGAACCCGGGTCCTAGTGGTCGAAAACCAAACGGTTTACCCAGCCTTCCACCGACCCCCGTACATAGTAATGAATATTAAAACTAGATATGTGTTCACCCATCTTTAAGAATATACTCGCTATCCTGTAATTAATTATTGTTGATGCTATTTTTACTTTTTAGGTTTTATTCATATGCAACTTATTTAGATGTGCTGAAGGGTATCGACAATGTAATGATGAAGAAATTTGTTGCAGGCTGATCAGTGAGGCGAAGGAGCGCGAAGGCACCAAGGCCACCACAGCCCTCCAAGTTCTGCTCCACAACAACAACGTGGTAAGCCCCCTCCCCCCCAATACCCAGAATTTCCTTCCCGTCAGCATACCATCCGAATATTTTCAAATGGTTCCTTGGGCTTTCCGAAACCAACCCGATTTTGATCTTCAACGAAAGCCGGTTCTCACTCGAATGTGAGCCGTTAAGATTACATCTCTTTGTCTTTCTCTTTCGCCGGCCATTGGTTGGGTGATGCTATCTTTTTCCTTTTCATTTTTTTTTTTCCAAATCTCGAGAGGGGTAATCATTGCCCTGGAGATCCTTTCTTGATTATACCGTGCCAAAACCAACAGCCGCCTCTTCCCGTTCATTAAGTATTAGATGATTTCGAAAATGATTATTATTTTTTATTAATTATATGTTTGAGAGAGAGAGAGAATGCCCCTTACCACGGTTTTGAATAGCTTGACTGCTCAAATATCAACGTATCAAATAATAATATTTTATTAACCTAGGTTCCTGGAGCGCGCGTAGCAAATATATAATTTAAATATCAAATGCATATCTATCATGTGGTTCGAATATATATTGTGCTAATATTACAAAAACACAAGATATCTCTTTTATATATATATATATAGGCATTTCTCTCTATAACAAAAACAACTACAAATATTTATAAAAAATAATAATATTAAATAATATATATATATATTTAAAATGTTACTGCGCCCATAAACTATCATTGTTAAGAGGAATATTTTGATTTAGAGGCAAAATATTTGTGAGGGGCCAAAAGATATCGATTTAATCTTGAGGAAATCGCCATTGGGTGTTGAAAATTCCCGCGTTTGGCGCCATTGCTCGTAAACATCCCCTGGCGCCAGATTAAACGCGTGTCGGCTGCATTTTTAACTTTCGAAAATAATTATCACAATCTTTAGCTGCTTTATTATTTAGTATGGTTAAATATATATTTAAATAATTTTTTATTGTTATTTTTTATTTATTTTTTTATTTCGAATATTCTGTTATAGATACAGAATATTAAAAAAAAAATAAAATAAATAACATTTACCCAATCAAATAGTTATAAGACATTTTGTTTTGACATTATTTGTGGCATTTTAAAATACCACCGAAAATTAACAATCATGATCCTGCAATCGTTTTGGGGTTTTGTAAAGCTCTTGTTATAAGAGAGCCATATTTCTCATGTGGAATATCAGACGACCAAATTACTGATGCATTTTGGTTACCTGTCATACGTATTTTCCCCTGTTTTAGGGAGAAAATCATTGGTAGGTTCATATTAAAATTGAGAGTGAGAGACATTGTATTATCTATACTATTATTTAAATTTAATAAGCCAAAACAAAAATGTATGTATTTATTTAACGACCTTATGACATTTTTTAAGCAGTGCAATGTAGAAAGTGGTTCGTGAAGAACATTTTGTCTCCTGATGTCATGCTAAAATATAATTGGTAGAGATGGGGAGAGAGAGAGAGGATGCAAATTATTTTCCATTTATCCTAGATACATAAATGTTGGTTTCCGTTGGAATTTTTTATCTTTAAAAGAATTTGAAGGTAAATTGCTTAGTTTTATATATTGAATAAGGTTTGGTTACTCAACACAAATATATATCTAGTTGATTTAAGGGGCTGAGCAGGTAAACCAGAGTTTTCAATTCAATTTGAGATTGAGAGATATTTGGCCAAATCACTCTGGTTGATCATATGATGTAAACAACACAATTGGTTCAAATTTTCACATTAGGTTGAATAGTTTCAACTTTGGATTAATTTTGGATTTGCCCCAAATCTCTCTAGATCTTCACTTGGTATAAAACCTGTGTATTTTATTCATCATTTCCTACCTCTGTTTTACCTAAGCCATGTTTTGTCCAGATCAAGCTCATCAAAGTGAACAACAAACACACTGCCAAAGATTGCATCCGAACCCTCATCGAACATACAGAAAACAACGTAAGTGCTGATATATATTGCTAGCAGGAGCTGTGTGCTGACTGGACTGTGGCTCTAGAATGCTGACCCATCCCAGTACCAGCTGTGGGTGAAGATCGGCAAGGAGGAGTCCCCCTATCCTCTCATTGGCCATGAGTACCCCTACTGCATCAAGATGAACTACCTCCGCAACCTCTTTCCCCACAAGGACCTAGATCTGCCCTTTGATGATGTCACTGCAGACATCAAGTGCAACTTTACGCTGCGCCGCAACTACCAGAAAGTGACCTTTGTCTGCAGTAAGTTTTTTAAATTACTTTCTTCTGAACTTATTAACACTAACTACTTTTTTTTACTTATTTCTTGAAAAGTGTATAAGGGTCAGAGTCTCTTGTTAAACAAAAAGAACTTGTGCATCTATGGTGGGGCATTTAATTGCATCAAGACCAAACTAACAGTTGTACTAATGAGACTACATATAAGTAGTTAATACTTGCATGTTTAAATTTTTTTGACCCAAGGCTAATTCAAATTAGTAATGTCTATGTCATTTGGCAAGATATAGCACAAGGGGATATAATTTTTTAATTATTGTTTTCGTGCTGTTTCGATAATAATGCTTTTACTGAAATGACACATAAATTACTTATTTAGATCTGTTTTTTTGTTACTTGTGATTCCTATCTGTAATCCAAATTGTACCTTATCAGTAATTATTTCCTGTTTAAACTCCAGAACTAAAAATAGAGAGTATCAGAATCTTATCCAAAGTAATATCCAATCTTAAAGTAAGAGACACTTCGAACAGAAAAAGTTTTATTTTTCTCAACATATAAACAAAAATCTTTTGTCCTCATTAGGAAAAATGAAAATAAAGCATTTAACAAAGCGTTATGAATGTTTATAATGCCTTGCTATATGGTCCCAAGTTAAAAATCCTAATTATTTTAACCATGATTATAACAACATAACAATTTAAAATCTAGTCCTAGATGATGTCATTTTTAACTGTTCTGGGCTCAAATGGTCTAAAGTGAGAGCCTGTTATAAACAGAGCTAAGATTATATGGTCCCTTAGTCACCGTACCCCGAGTCTGGTGGGGACAATCCTTTCACTTTTACAAGCTCCTCTCTGCTTAAGAGACAAGTTTTTCTGTGTAGTCAAAATTATCAGAAATATATTTGAATGTGTATATATTGAAACTTTAATTTGTTTCTTTTGCATTCATATAATCCCATCTAACAACAGCTGGTCAAAGCCAAATCCTGTTTACACATGTATTCTATAGTTTTTCTTCTACTCCAAACCTATTTTAATGTCAAAAATAATGGCTATCTCTTCCATCAAACTAGATTAATTTCTCCATCTATTGACTTTCTGTAAATCTAGCAGACTGAGGTTGGTGATAACACCAGTTTTGGAAAAAAATGGAAACCTGGAAACCATGATTTTTTGCTCTTCGTCTAAGAGCCAGCTGGTAAAGTGGCTAATTTATCTTTTAATGTTGTCCATCAGATATTGTGTAAAATGACTTCTTTCTCCTTAATGAATAAATTGTCTACCCAAAACTGCTTTCTTCAATTTTTTAAAAAATATATTGCCAGAGAGGTTTCAAAATATTTGCCACTATCCTATCACTGGTGTCATTGCTTGTGAGCCTTGATTTCCTTCAAGTCTTGCATTCCTTTGTAGAAAGTCATCTTCCTTGTCATTCCTTCCAAGGTAGCAGCAGTTGGGTCTCCTTTCTTTCTGGACAGAATTTGAGCTCCTGTTAGCTCTCATTGGACACTACTGGAGCTGTAGCAGGCATTTTGAGTTTGCTTACCTTGCTTGCTGTCTGCCCAGATGTCAAGGCCTCTGCAGTCAAGCCCAAGAAGCCACTCAGGATGCTGTGGCCCTTCAGACGACAGAAGCAGGACTCTGTCGACAGTGGCCATGGCAGTCCACCTCCAACTCCCCCCTGCAAGTTGTTCGGCCAGCCTCTGAAGCGCATTTGCCCTAATGGCGTCATTGCCCAGCCTATCATGGTAGGTTGTCACCTAGTAAGAAGTGCCAGCCCTTCTTGAGAATAAGGACAAATCCATAACCCTTATATTTGCGTATTAAGCAACATCTTACTATTACATGAAGTTTTGACTAGAAATTAAATCTTTTTTTTTTTTGCAAATCAATTGCTACATTTTTCATTTGCTTAAAACTATACTAACCATAAGTCCTTTGGGGTGTTCCAGAACATTTTCAAGGTGCTGTTCTACAAGGGTCCCTATACTGTTGGCATTTTCCGCAAGTCGGCCAATGCCAGATGCTGCAGGGAACTCAAACTAAGCCTGGAGACTCAGTCCAATGTGAACCTGAAGGAGGTGCCCGTGCTGGTCATGGCCTCCGTCCTGAAGGTGGGTGCCCTGATTACATCTACCTACACGTCATGTCCCCCATATGAAGTCTGCTGTATGAGTGTTTGATTATAGGTGCAACATAACAAATATTCAATTAATCTTTTATTATTCACTAATTACATACTAGTAGAGTATATGTGTAGAACCTTTCACTTTTCACCTTTCCTCCTTTAGCATCTATTTTTCATAAACCCAATTCTTTTACCTTAACTAACCTCTTTTTTAAGCCTTACCATTTATCCTGGCTAGTTTTTTTTTATACTCATAAGCACACTCTCAACCCTACTCTCATAAACATCAAATTTCAGTCAGTCTCAATTAATAATTGCTGACCCATCAGACCACCATATTTTGCTCACCTGGCCCTTCACCACCATGCAACTAAGAAGGAATGTCCGCAGGAATTCCTACGCAGTCTTCCTGACTGCCTGCTCCAGAGCCACCTGTACAATGATTGGCTGAAAGCAGTGTCCTCCTCCGATGAGTGGGAGTGTCTGCAGAATGTTAATGGGTGAGTACACTATTACACACATTGCTAAATTTGAGTTGTACCTACAATATACATATTATTGACACAAGGTAACAACAACATAACCAAATCGGTACATGATGTAGAAACACCATCTTCATTGTAGAAATGCTGCCACAGAATGCTGTCTTGTTACTTGGGAATTCTTGTCTATAATATCCAAACTAATTGAATCAAATGTTGACAAAAATGGCTATATAGAATGGTCTAGAGTTAGAAGAAAATTGTGCAGAACTGATGTCACATTCCCTGATGGCACTGAATAATGATGCCTAGCATCATGTGTAAGTGAAGAATATTGGCCTGTTATCTCAAGAAACAATACCTTCCATATGTCACCACCAAGCAATAAGTTTTTTCAACCAAGTCTAACCTGATCTCTCTCCCAGAGTTGGTGTGCAGAATGTACAGGAATTCTTGGGTTGGGTCAATCTGCCACTTTGATTAATTTTTATTCATATTTCCCTGTAGTTTCTACTGAAGTAGAGAGTTTTTGCTGGGGTAAGCTGTAAATTTATGGACTTGTGACACTTTAATGTTTTGTAAATTTCAATGCTAAGCATGCACAAAGCTTTAAAAACATTTTAACCCCCCTGAGACATTATTATTTTATATTACAGGCATATTTATTTTTTTCAAAATATCAATAAGCCTTCTTTTTTTTGGCTGGCATCTTTTTTAATAGAAATACTGTCAGGTATTTGTATTCTCAAGATAATTATTTCAAAAAATGTGCCAGCTTCATGCCCAATGTGCTTGCAGGTTGCTCCACAAGCTCCCAGTGGAGAACCTCAGTTTGCTGAGGCACCTGATGTGTCTGCTCTGCCGCATCCATGATACATCGGATGAGAATAAGATGACAGCCCCCAACCTGGCAGTGTGCATTGGCCCCAGCATCCTGTCCATTACCACGGCCTGCCCCCAGGAGATGTCCCTGCAGGTGCCGCAAGTTGTCAACTTCCTCATAGGGCACTGTTCCTCCCTCTTTGGCCAGGACTGCATCCATCTGCTGGGGCCAGACGGCACACCGGATAAAACCAACCGGCACCAAGACTCCGGGGCAGAGGAGTCTGATGCAGGTGAGCTTATTTCTCAATGTATCCCTCTGCACAGGAAAAACACAGGGTGTGGTACAGACATCAGGATTTGATTGACTTTCAATGACAGACCTCTAAAAAAACATGGATAATCCAGGTCTCTCCTGGAGGGAAATTATTATAAAAATAAATGACGAAGCTCTGGCATACTTTATAAGTGATAAAATGCCAACTGCTTTTCACATGTGCAAACAAGTGGCGCAGTAAAAAGGCAGCCACTAAACTACCCACCATGAAATCTTGGCCTGTAACACAAGTACTTAGGATACATTTAAAAAAAAAAACGAATCTGATTTCTTAGGAGTTCATAATGGAAGGTTTTAAATTATCTATAGTTATATATAATTCTCTTTTCATATACATACCTCAACTTTTTTTTTTAGAGTCCAATGCTTTTTAAATATACCATTATAATAAAAATAAAAAGTAATAGACCAAATCCAAATAAATAATAGTTGGATTTGGTCTTATTACCTTTTATTTCTAATCTATAATCCAAATCGTACCTTATCATACCAATATAATATTTTTACTTCAAAAATTGAAACTTGTTCTAACAAACTATAGAACAAAGTATCAAACAGTAACACACAAATGCTATAAATTTATCCGTAAAATGAGTTAATTGGAGGAGGACTTATGGCTTGTGCTGTGTGAGCAGGAGGCTACCCCAGAGATGATGACTCCTCCATCGACAGCCTGGAGCGGGAGTACATTGAGCCATCCTCCAAGTATCCCTTTGAGAGCAAGATGTCCCTGACCAACCTGAGCCGAGACTCCGGCCTCACTCTGAGCGACACCCAGCTCTATGCCCCTGAGGATGAGGTGGATTCTCCCGCTGGGGATGCTCTGCGCTCTAGGATGACCTCCTTGACTCTGACCAAGAGTGCTCCCCATCTTGAGGTAGTGGGCTTAGATGGGCAGCGCAACATCTCCATTGATGGAGCCTGTCCTGATGTGGTGCGCAAGCGCAGGCAGGAAGCCAAGAAGTCTCCTCCTCCACCCTCCAGCAACATGGCTGGAAGTCCATGTGAGGAGAGTCCTCCGCACTACCCACTCAACTACTCTGTCTCCTACAACTATGGGGTGGCTGCAGCCTCCCCCGACCAGGTGCCAACTTATTCTGCCAAACAAAGCATTTGCTTTGGAAGGCCAGTTAACCACAAGTCAGGGTTGAATACTAGGCAAGAAGAAATGTCAGCCGTTCTTCGACGTAGTGCCTCTGAGGAAAGTTTACTTATGTCTCGCTTTGGAGATAACGAGACAGGCCATCCACGTAAGAGGAGGGCTCCTTCTCCACCACGGGGGCCGAGTGGCATGATCTGGAGGTCCACCAGTCAGCTGCCTACAGCTACTCCTGACAGACACGCTCTGTGGTTTGCCCGACAGAACCGGGGAGCTCCGGACTGGAAGAGGAGTCAGTCTATTACAAAGATTGACGAGTCTACTACCACTACCAGCACCTTGTCACTGGCGGAGTGCAGCGACGAGAGCACGCCCCATGTCTCGCGCAGCAATTCCCGAGTGCAGGAGCATGGGCCTCACAGGAAATGTAGCAGTGCATCGTCCTCTTCCTCTTCCACCTCATCAGAGGGCAGGAAGCCGCCGCCTACCTACCAGGAAGCCATCAACCGCAAGACCCTGCTCCACCGGCTGCACACCTCCCCTGTGGTGACGGATGAAATGAGGCAGCACCAGACGCGAATCAGTGCAAAGGCTCGCCAGCTCTATGAGAACTCCCTACGGCAGTACCATGAGCAGGCTGATGCAGAGACACACCGCGCAGTGCTCGTCTCAGTGGACTCCGGCAAGCCCATACTCCACCGCACCACTAGCGAGACCCCATCACGTCTCCGCCACCTCCCGCCGGTCCACGTCAGTGATGCGCAGCTCCCCAGGAAAACCTTGCCTGCTCTCCGCGCACTCAGAGATGAACATACAGAGGACTGGCGCAAGGAAATAAGCTGGAGCGTAGCGCAATTGCGAACAATTTTCACCCCACAGGAGCAAACTCCTCACACCTCACCTTTTAAAGCCAAAGTGAATCATCACAAAAGATCTGACTCAGTGGACAGTCAGACAAGCGCCGAGGAATCCTTCGTTTGACATATCATTGGTATTTATACCTTCACACACACACACTTTGTATAGTACCACTGTCTGTCTGTACATAGTGTGTAATATTTGCATACCCCCATCTCTCCCTTTTTACAAATATATATATATATATTATAATTAATATTATTCCTTTATATATATTTAAATATATAATAATGTTGATGCATTATTGAAAAATCATTTATATAATTATATATAAAAAAAAATTTTTTTTAAATAATCTATACTCTATGGTGCCAATTTGAATGGTTGCTTTATTTATAGTTTTTTATTATTTTTTTTTATTAAGAATTCTCTCTTTATGGAGATCTGAAAATTTTATTTTTTCTATATCTTGACAAAAAACTTTTATCAACCATATCATATAAAACAATTTTTATATATATAATAAATGTATGGATTTTTAAAAGAGAAAAAAAAAAAGTCCCAATTACAGAATTTATTTATATATTCCTGTTTTAATTGTCAAAGGTTTAATATATATTTGGCCATTTGCAGTACTTGGTGCAATTTTAGATATGTTTGCTTAAAGTAAAAAAATAAAACTTTTATATATATATTATATAAAAAAAATCAAAAATTTATATTAAAGAATATGTTTTTTAAAATGTGTTACAATATATAATAATAAGAGTGTTATAAGGCTGTTAAAACTTGCTCCTGTCACCCTGTTAAGACACCAAAATTGTCACACATTCTAACATTACTGTAAATAGCTTTGTTTTATAAAAGTTAAAATAAATGTGTTTTTTTTTTATATATACTTTTTTACTTCATACTAGTACACATTCCATATACCTTGCTATAACATCACTTGAGACCAAGAGAATCTACACTCATGGACAAAACTTAAGGAACTTGTACTTTTTAGCATGTATATCGGAATTTAGACAACTCTAAAATATATTTGATACACAGTAACCATTATTGAAGATACACATGATAACCAAGTGGGAAAAAAATTGCATGTCTTCTTAAAAAAAAAAAAAAAAGATGACTCACGACATCACAGATTTTACACTTCTTTAAGTTTTGTCCATGAGAGTGTACATTATTTTTTAAAGGCGTAAGATTCTTTCTGATATTAAACAATTTCTACTGCCTTTACTGCAATGGAAAAATTAATGAGAGGGCCTGGCTCATCAGTGGTGAACCCTCTCAGCGGTTTCGCCAGTTTAATCTACCCTACCGCTGTTATATTGCATTTTTGGAACTTCCTTTTATAGTGATACTGTTGGTAGACTCTTTGAATGGGTATTTTAGAAGAACTATGGACATAAGCTTTGAGGACAGTAGAATTACATACATTTATAAATATATAATATGCTTCGAGAAAACTTAAAGAAGTGTAAAATCTGTGATGTCGTGAGTCATCTATTTTTTTTTTTTTTAAGAAGACATGCAATTTTTTTCCCACTTGGTTATCATGTGTGTCTTCAATAATGGTTACTGTGTATCAAATATATTTTAGAGTTGTCTAAATTCCGATATACATGCTAAAAATACCCATTCAAAGAGTCTACCAACAGTATCACTATAAAAGGAAGTTCCAAAAATGTAATATAACAGCGGTATGGTAGATTAAACTGGCGAAACCGCTGAGAGAGTTCACCACTGATGAGCCAGGCCCTCTCATTAATTTTTCCATTGCAGTAAGGGCAGTAGAAATTGTTTAATGTCAGAAAGAATCTTACGCCTTTAAAATAGTTTTGAATTTTGATAACAGATGGCGCGCTAGTGCATCACATTATTTTTTGCTCCTGATTCTTGCAAAAGTCCAACCCCACGAGTCTTCTTCTACTTTCTTATCTCCACTCAATCATATTAGGGTATCAAGCTTGTTTGACAACCATCATGACTGTGTGAAGTAGAATGCGTCTGCCTTTGTCATTAAGACTGGGAGCACTACTCAGTGGCAGGCCGACTTAGCTCCAAAAGAAATGGCCGCCTCTGACATGAGGAACAGACGCCATGTGCAGCCGCTCCTAACATGGAGTACAAACGCTGCTCATCCTGTATCCCTGGATTAGGAGCCCTAACAGGGTACTATCAGCCGGGCCAGCTGAACTCAGGTTTTTTAGTGAGCTTGTTACTGCTCCTCCTCCTTTTTCATCCGGGCTTGGGACCGGCAAAGGCGGAGTTCACCCCACGAGTGAGTGCAAGTAACCAAACCGGGCTCTGACACATTTGTAAGTTGAAAGTCGAACTGCTTTTCACATGTGGTGCACTTACAGTAAAAGCAGTCACCTACTTCTACCCACTATGATTATCATGGCCTGTACCACCTGTTTTTTTTTTTTTTGCTTATCCCTAGTACATGCGTTACAGGCCATGGTAATCATGGTGGGTAGAAGAAGGTGACTTCTTTTACTGTAAATGCACCACATGTCTACACACGTGAAAAACAGTTCAACTTTGCACTTACAAATGTGCCTGAGCTCCATTTGGTTACTTGAACTCGCTGGTGGGGTTGGACTTTTGCAAGAATCAGGGGCCATTGGAGCGGTCCATGTACCACGTTTACTAGGGGTAAGCAAAACTTACTTTAATTAACCATTTTTTCAAATTTCAATCAGAGAGCCAATTTACTTGCTCTAATTTTAACACTTATTCAACCAAAATTTCTAATCACTTGGAGTGTTGAGATGTTGTTATAACCTCAGTTAAACATGGAAGTTATGACTGCTGTTAGAACAAGATTCCACTAGAGACAAGTACACTTACCAATAACTCCTTTAAAACAGACATCTAAATAAGCAGACCAACCCAATCTAAGCAACTGCTGAGTTCACCAGTATTTTATCATTCCAGTAAGGGCAGTAGAACATTGTTTCCTGATATAAAAAAATAGCATAAATGATTTTATTCTTACTTATACCCACGGTACAGGCCATGATAATAAAGTTTTTATAGTAAATTAAGTGTGTTCTATGTACAAGGTGTGTCCAATAAATAATGAGACCGGTCAAAAACAAAGAAAAAATGAAAGGATAATTTTTTTTAAAAAGTCCATTAAAAAAATAGAAAGCTTCAGCTACACTGCGGTATATCACATCACGTGATTGCGCGCGCAGTCGATAAATTGTAAGCTTGTAAAAAGAGCACCTTGCATAACAACTTCTAATTTGTAATGAATAGAAAATTCGAACAACGAATTTGTATTATATTTTGCTACAAAATTGGGAATCGGCTTCAGAAACTTTAGATTTGTTGAAATTGGCATTTGGAAATGAAAATGTAAATAAGCCCACCACATTTAGATGGTTTTCACGATTTAAAAATGGAATGGAATCGGTGAAAGATGAGAAGCGTGTTGGAAGTGATGCACAGGAACTCCGAAAAGGTGAGTCAAATTTCAAATTTGATAAAAGAAAATCCACGAATAGGGTTACGGGACATTGAGGAAGAAACAGGGATATCAAAATCATTAGTTGGATCGATAATTAAAGAAGACTTGCAGTTAAAGAAGACACCTTCAAAATTTGTCCCTAAAATGCTCACAATCCAACAAAAGGAGAATCGCGTTGAAGTTGCCAAAAAAAAAAAAAAATGCTTGAAATGTTGGAAGAAAACCCTAATTGGAAGGGAAAAGTAATAACTGGAGACGAGACATGGGTTTACAGGTATGACCCGGAAACAAAACGCCAATCCATGGAGTGGAAAGGAAAAGATGAACCAAGAACGAAGAAATCCCGACTTTGCAAGTAAAAAAACAAACTCTTATTGGTCACGTTATTTGACATAAAGGGAATTGTGCATTATGAATAATCTAGAGGAAGGTCAAACAATCAATAAGGAGTCTTATTTAAACATTATGAGACGTGTACGTGAATCAATTCGTCTGAAAAGAAGTGAAATGTGGAGTTCCAAAAATTGGATTATCCATCATGATAATGCACCACCACACACCGCTACATCTGTAATGACTTATTTGGCTAAACACGGCATCCAAATACTTCAACAACCTCCCTATTCCCCAGATCTAGCTCCAAATGATTTTTTCTTTTTCCAAAACTCAAAATGGCTCTAAAAGGAAGGAGATTTGACACTAGAGAGTCCATCATAGCGGATTCGAAAAAGGTCTTGGAGAACATCCCGAAAGATGCCTTTTCTAAATTTTTTAAATCATGGGAGAAGAGATGGAAATTATGTATAGATGCGGGAGGGGACTATTTAGAAAAATACTAATAATTTTTTTTTTAACCATTCTATTTTTTCTTTATTTTTGACCAGTCTCATTATTTATTGGACACACCTTGTATATGCCATGTAGAGAGTAATTTTGTTTCAAACATGAGATGTATGAAAACAAGGAGCTTCCACCCAGGATGTTGCCATTTAGTGCCAAATGGTAGCTGGACAACTCTTCTGAAATTTGTTAAATATGCCACAGGTTAACCAACCCATTTAAACACTCAACAAAGTCAAAAAAGACCTTCCCACAATGGACCATCTGCAGGACCTCACCAGACCACCTTTTGGAATGTATGGGAGCCTCAAGACAGGACCTGTATTCCAACCTTACCAAGATTGTGAATTTGATCAATGAATATAGTGTCCCATGATCTTGTATAATTATACAATGGGATAATAAAAAAAAAGCCAAAAACTAGGTTTGTGAGAAAAAAAAAAAAGAAAAGAACAAATCAACAAAAGGGACCAGCAAATAACTTAGCTCGACCATGCAACTGAATGCTGCTAATGATTTATGACATCTAATGCCATCGGAAACATATATAGTTATCCAGGAATATATATATATATTTTTAATCCCAAGTACACACAGTACCATGAGAACATCACACCTTCCCCTACCAGGCCTTGGAACCTCAGTTCCATGAGGAAGTGTAGTGCTGAGAACGAACTAGGTTGTTGACAAGAAATAAACAAACAAAAAAAGCTCATCTCTTAAGGAATAAAAATGGCAAAATTTATATTAGGAAGTATTTCATATGAACTGCCTCAACACAGGCCTAGCTGACCCTAACACACAAAGTACAAGCCATGTGGGAGTGGTGCAAGAGTTAGGGAACAATTAAAATTAACAGGAATAAACGAGTAGTGACAATCTGGTGTAAATAGAGGTGGCTTTTTTACAAAATATATATACTGTGAAAAATAATCAAAAAAATTAAAAGGTCAGGTGTTTATTAAAAACAAAGAAGGCATATCCTGACCAGGAGCACATGTGCTTGATGGCAGAGCACCATCTAGTGGAACAGAAATCAACTAAACGCTGATTTACCTGTTCCCTGATATTTAGTGGATTTCTGTTCCACTAGATGGCGCTCTGCCATCTAAAAAGCACATGTGCTTGTGATCAAGATAGGCCTTCTTTGTTTTAAATATATTTACTAAAATGTGATAAAATATCAGCATTAGCACTCGTCATCATTTGCTGCCAGTTATAGCAGATATTTCTATCTTATCAATATATTGGAATCAAGTTTCTAAGGAAGCTGTATCAAATAAGTAATTCTACACTCTGACGATGGTCAGAGACATTGAAGTCTGTACAGAGTTGGCTTATCTAACTGTTAACATGATGCACGCCATCTGTCGCGTTCAGCGGCGTAGCGCCCAGGCTCTATTTTGCCCAGACGCCCGAAGTCTCTTATTCTGGTCCCGGGGAGGAAAAAAACCGTGGAATCTCAAAGGTAGAGAAGAGCGATTCCCAAGAAGTCAAATCTGCTGAAGTGTCTAAGGCAGGTATCAACCAAGGCGTAGACCTCTCGAGAGCGGGCCGAGAAACCACACAACTCTAACCAGTCAACACAATAGTTTATTTTTTGTCACGAATATATATACACATAAATATTTACATATGACAAATATGTTTCTTATAATGGATTAAATTTACATATATTTAGAAAAATATAAATCTATAAGAAAATTAACATTCTATTCCCAACATACTCCCACCTTGAGTTTTTTTCTACAGAAACTCAACCAATAGTTGTGAAACGACCGTTCATTCCAGTTCTTTAGGATTGGGCTATCTTCGTAGGGTCTTTACTGGCTTCTCCTCGGGAGCCTCCCCGGCGTGGTTCCGACTGTATACTCCTCAAGGTACTCCCCAGATCGGCGGGTATCTCCAAATTGTAGAGCCGTTGAACCGGCCTAATCTGGACGCCCTTGCTGGTTCTCAACTTGGCGACCCTCACAGGTCCATCTCGGCCAGGGTAGACCTCCACAACTCTCGCCAAAGGCCAATTGACTCGCTTAGCATTATCTTGTCCAATCAACACCAGATCTCCCACCTTGATAGGTCTTGTCTTCGAGCGTCTTCTAGTCTCTTGCCTTAAGAATCCAAAATACTCCGTCCGGAATCTCTTCCGCAGATCTTCTCTTAACCTTTGTCTAAATCGGTATCTCTTCTGAAGACTAGCCCTTTCAATAGAGTCCAGATCTGGAACTCCTATTTCTTTGAAGTCGTGCAAGAACAAGGCAGAGGTTAATGGACGTGAGTTCATCAAAGACTCTGTGTCACAGATAATGGTGTAAAGTTCCCCAAATTCCAAACGAGCTTGACCAAGAATCTTCCTAAGGAGTTGTTTCAGCAAACCAATCAATCTTTCCAGATCTTGTCTCCTACTTATTTTAGTTTTGACCCTCAACAATCCCAAAGAATCGCAGCATAACTTGAAATCCTTCAACCTCTTGTCCTCTGGTCCAGTGAAGGATTCCCGTTGGATAACTCTCACCAGCATCATTCAATACATGTTGATGTTAAAACAATCTTTCTCTTTTCCGAGTTCACAATATCTGGGTCAGGGTATATTTCCCTATGGGGCCAATCTCTTCTTGGTCTTCTCAACCAACTCGGGCCCTCCCACCACTTCGATCTCTCCAGAGAATCGGCTAAGCACCCCCGTGATGGTAAATCCGCTGGATTCAAACATCCTGGTACACGATACCAATCCTCCGTCTCACTGAGAGATCGGATCTCCATAACTCGATTCATTACAAAAGTCGCCCAGTTATCTTCCATTGCAATTTCTGGAACCTCTTGAGAACATTGAGCTTTACATCCTGAAGAATCAGGATCTTATGCCGAGGCATCGTCTTTAGGCTTAGAGGTATCGTCTGAAGGCCCAGAGGTATCGTCTGCAGGCCTACAGCAGTCATAGGACTCTGAACTCTTCCTTAGAGATCTCAAACCACTCAATATAATAGTCCTATGATCTACAGGATTCGCAATCCTTTCCGGTCTAGCACTTTCACCAGACTTTCTGGAGACTTGTCTCCCAAATTAAGACCTTTTCGCTGGAGTAGGCACTTTCCCCTTTGGAGAACTGGCCGGAGTATATAACATTGGAGTTACTGCAGCTCCAGAAACAGTTTCCTTCGATACAAGTTACATTCCATTGCTTGGAAGATATTTGCCAATTGAACCTTTTTCTATTGGCTCTCTCCTCACATAGGTGATCTGGACAGTGCAACCCTGCTTAGAAAGCGTTTCACCTTCTCCAACCATGCATCATCATTCAACCATTTACTTTTCTTCCGGATTTAGAGGCACGGGCACTCAACCAAAATCGTCTACAACGATTTCCCGCTCAAAACCATCAGTTGTCCATCCTTTTTTTTCCCAAAGAAATTTGAGGTAGTCCCAATCATTATCTCTGATGGCGATCATCTGGAAATATCTTTTCAGGTCGGCCACAACTCCGAACTTATTCCTCCGAAGCTTTATCCTTATCTCAGGGATTCTTCTCAGCAGACTGTGTATCCTCTTCATATATCGCTTCAACGAGAATCCGTTTCGTCCTCGATAGGAAGCGCCGTCTTTCGCTGGCCGTATAGGCGCAGCCCTGGAGTCACACCCACATACAGGGCGATCAGGCAAATAGTATCCCTTTACTTTAAATTCCGCATCTCCTATCTGTCCTGCTTCCATCAATTTACTCGATGCTGGAATTCTGACAACTCTTTCCTCAATATCAACAACAACAACAAAAAAGCCTTTATTTAGGGTCACTGACCCTATACAGGATTCACCAGAGGTATGCATAAGAACAAAGCAGTGAGACAACGGAAATAGCGATATATACAGAGTAAAAAGAGAAAGAAAAAAAAAAAAACAAGAAAAGGAAAAAAAAAATAATAATAAGAAAGAGGGAAGCAAGAAATCAACACAAAAAGAGTAGCAGTAAGAAAGTGAGGAGTGAGTATCACTTGGCCTTCTTCTGAGATATGGACTTGTGGAAACCATAAAACGCCGTAGCAATATACTTATTCTGGGTCATATTGTCAATTATTGATGGAAGTGAAGCACAGAGTTGCCCAGTTTTGAGCATAAGGGTTCTTCTTTCTTCTTTCAGAGCAGAGCAATCAAAAATATAGTGAGTGATTTCATTTTGTAGTTTTGAATTACAGAAGGTACAAGTCGGGTCCTCACCGCAGAGCATCTTGGTGTGGTTTTCTCTAAAAAAACTTGAAAGTATTCTAACTTGTGCGAGTAGTCTTACAACCGGGAAAGGAAAATCCCCTAAAAGGTATCCCTCCGTCATGAAAGATATGTGAATGTCTTTGTAGTGAGAGTATAGCTTAGATTTATCCATTCTTGTAAGGTCGTTTTGTATAGATTGGTCTGCCGCTGTTTTTAAGAGCCCTGTAATCGCGCTCCTCAGCGTTTCAGGGTCATCACAGGAAACAAGTGCAGGGGATCCATTATCGTTAAGCAGATTAGTGAGCTTTTTAATGAAACCGATGGGTGTGCCCGAAGCATTAGAGAGTTCCCGTGTTCTATTAAACATATACGTGGCAATCTGTCACTGCTCATATTCAACACCCGCAGCCAATACTTCAGGGTTAATTTTAAGGCTGTTACACTCAATGAGATACGACCGGTTTCTAATCTGATTAGGTAACCTGGAGTGTATCTGGGCAGATTCAGGAACCTACGGATAAATATGTCTTGTATATTGTCCAGTAAGTCTTTATGCTCTGTTGCCCATAATGGAGCGGCATACATCAGGACAGCTCTCACTATTGTATCAAAGAGTTTGATTGATAAATTTATTGACTTTGCTTTTGATTTTATTAATATTGGGTGTGTGGCGTTAATTGCTGTAAGTGCTTTTCCTTTAAAGTAATTTGCCGGGTGAGTAGTTGTTATTGTTGGTGTCAGAGGGAATCCCAAGTATGTATATCTTGAAGTTATTGCTATGGGTTTATCATTCCAGAACCATCTATCCTTATTTGAGGGTTTACCTCCATTACGGAACACCATAATCTTTGACTTGGACTCATTTAGTGTCATTAAGTTCTCATCGAGATATTCTTTCAGTATTTTGATCTTCTTTTGGAGGTTTATCCTGGACTCACCTATAATTGCTATGTCGTCGGCGTACAGCAATAAATGGATATCTCCAAATTCTGGCAAATTTACACTCGGCAGGTCTGAGTTATTATAAATTTCGATTAAGTCCGTGATAAATAATATAAATAGCAGTGGGGAAAGTGGTTCTCCCTGGAGGACTCCCGAGTTTATCTTAATACTTTCCGTAAATGATCCCTTCCATCTGATAGCTATAGTTGCTTGTTCGTAGTAACTTTTGATCGTACTTATGAATTGGTAACTTATGCCTAGGTTGTAAAGTTTTTTCCAAAGTAGTGAGTGGGGTACAGTATCAAATGCCTTCCTTAGATCGACAAAAAAGACATATAGTTTTCCCCTCTTTTTTCTTAATGATAGTTGGATTAAAGTAGTTAGTGTAAATATGTGGTCAATACATGATCTTTCTTTTCTAAATCCCGCTTGGTTTTCGGGTATAACCCTTCTTCCTTCGACCCATTCCTCCAGTCGTGATCTTAGGATTGATGTGAAAAGCTTTGATACATTGCTAATCAGTGCAATACCTCGGTAGTTGGAGGGGCTGTTCTTATAACCGTTTTTAAAGATTGGGTGTATAGTGGAATTAGTCCAAATTGCTGGGTATTTTCCAGTCGTCATAACACTATTGTAGAGTTGTTTCAACAGCAGTATGTACGAATCAGGGAGTGTTTTTAATACTTCATTGGGGATGCCATCGGGCCCGCATGCCTTGTTACTCCTCAAACCAGCTATCTCCTTGTATATGTCTGCATTGGTTATCTCTGAGTCCAATATAGGATCGTTCTGAGAAATCACATTATGTAAATTACAAATTCTCAAATTTTTCTCTGTAGTCATTAGTTCGCGGTAAAAGTTCAGCCAGTCCTGTATAGATTCTTTCCTCAATATCATCAATGGACTCAGCCTCACCATCTGCAATCTCCACTTGATCCGCGCCTTCAGCTACCGCTTTAGAGTTGCTCACCGATTCACAAGCCTCAATTGCAGTTCCAGAATCCTCCACTTCATTATCCTTGGTTTCAGCTTCAGAATCCTTTACTCCGTCGCCATTAGGCTCATTTTCAGAGTCTTGTACTCCGTCTTCCTTAGGCTCATTACCTTGTTCTGCATATGGCCTTTTTGCCATCCTTAAATCGGTACCTTGTTTTACATAGAGCAGCCTCACTTCTTCGGTGTTCTTTGAATCCATTCCTTGTTCCACATCCAGCACTTTCTCTTTATCTGCTTCAGAGGCATTCAAAAACCCAGCAGCCGTGGGCAGGGGATTCCTCTCATTTCTTCGATACTTCACGATAGAGCTTTGTGACTGAGGGTGCTCATTTGATGGTTGGCCGGCTGTTATTTCGTCCCGCGTGCCGAACGTGCTTTCTAATGCAATCAATTGTCTCTCCAAAAATTCAATCAAATCTCCAAGAGAAAAAGCTCCTGTGAATTCCCGGTGTAATTCAAGCTTTAAGTCTGATGGCAATAGCTTGAGGAGTAAAGGGCACAATAAGTTACCGTAGCTTTCAACGACAACACCCAATGACTCCAAACTTCTAATCTGCACCAGGATTCTGCCGTACAATTCTCTGAAAGCCCCCACGTCCTTTGTCACTCTAAGTGGTTTCAAGGCCAAGAGGTTGTTCATATGCACGTCGATCAACCTTTCCCCTTTTCCGAAGCGTTTCTTCAACAATTCAACGGCCTTATCGTAATTTTCCTCAGATAGGCAAAATCCTTCCATAGTTTGGGCCGCCGTTCCACCCAAGTAGGCTTTAAGATAGTTAAATTTATCTATCTTGGTCAAGTATTCATTCTTATTGATTGATGAATCGAAGGCATTCCAAAAATTTAACCACTGGCTAATTTCCCCGTAGAATCTTTCCATTGTTAATTTGGGTAACTTAACCATCCCAGTTAGAGTCGGTCGACTGATTTCTCCTGGATATTCCTTCTTCGTGGCAGTTGCAGTTTCCCTCTGCATTCCTTCCGCTACCACCAGACTTCTTTTCTTTAGCAAATATTTCCACGCCACGGCCTTTTCCCGGTATTCCTCTACCATCTTTAGATCTTTCTCTAGATCTTTGATGTCAATCAGCTTACCGATTTCTTCGTCTACCCGCCTCAGTTCTTCGTAGACATCCGAAAGCTGCCCCAGCAGTTCCTCGTGGTCACACTCCTTGTGCACGTCATATTCCTCTATTCTTTTCCCGTACTTGGATAAAGACGTGCGGAGTATGGTTCTCTTCTTCTTGAGTCTCTCTAGTGCTTCTTCTCTCTCCATCTTCTAATCCAAAGGGGTTCCAAATATAGGCACGGCTTTCTCCTCGCGTCCCGGCTGGGATGCCAAATGTCGCGTTCAGCGGCGTAGCGCCCAGGCTCTATTTTGCCCAGACGCCCGAAGTCTCTTATTCTGGTCCCGGGGAGGAAAAAAAACCGTGGAATCTCAAAGGTAGAGAAGAGCGATTCCCAAGAAGTCAAATCTGCTGAAGTGTCTAAGGCAGGTATCAACCAAGGCGTAGACCTCTCGAGAGCGGGCCGAGAAACCACACAACTCTAACCAGTCAACACAATAGTTTATTTTTTGTCACGAATATATATACACATAAATATTTACATATGACAAATATGTTTCTTATAATGGATTAAATTTACATATATTTAGAAAAATATAAATCTATAAGAAAATTAACATTCTATTCCCAACACCATCTGTTATAAGAAATTGAAATAGCTCATCATGAAGAGCCAGGACCTCCCATTATTTTTTCATTGAAGTAAGGGCAGTAGAAAAAATGGCTTTATTGACAAAATAAACGTACATGTCAAAAATAGTTTGTCATAATGCGGCAGTTTTTTTAAAAATAGATCTCAGATTTTAATCCTAAGCTATTAGGTCGATTTATATAAATTTATGGCATACAATGTTTTACTATCCCGAAATAGCACATATGGTACAATAATATTCACAGTGGATGTTCATAGACTGTCTAATTTAGTAATAAGAGCACTACATGTCTACATATGTCCGGATAGTTGGCGACTTCTGTACTCTCCAGGAGTCCGGGTTACACACAGTTTACACATAGTCTACAGTAGTCTCCATATGTAGCTATTTGTTTTTCTTGAAACATTTAAAAACAATGGGGTTTCAAAAACTAGTAATTTGAATATAACACATGAGTCTTGTGTGAATCAAGCCAATTTAGGCGAGGCGGGCCACCCTAGAAGCCATGTCAATAGAACTATCTGGTTGATAACCGTTTATCATCTTCCAACAATCCAAGCAGCATGTGTTGGCATAAGAACTACTGGGCTATTTTCTTCCGTGGACCTTGATATATACGAGCTCAGTTCACACAAAGATTTAACTAAGTGAAAACAACAAGCGGCCGGGACACAAATAACTGTAAAACAGAGTCTAGTTAATATGTCGGCTGGAGCTACGGAAGCATAACTAGATAGAGAGTGGAGAAAATGTAGACTCAGTTTAGGTTACCCAGTGATGTGTTCTTTCCCGGGTCTGTGGCGACTATGTAAGTATGATGGTATACCAAGGATGGGTGACACCATGCTGAGGAAAGGTCCTTGAAATCAAGAAAGTGGAGGCGCGAGAAAATAACCTTATCTCAGGCGGTATCGAGGGGAGAGGGCGAAAATACCAGAGTTGTTTGGCTAACTCTTGTCTAGAACTTGTTTTGTCAAATAGAGAGAGTCAACACTCTGTCACCGGGAAGGTCCTTCTTGCATGCTGGAGCACTTTATTGACTTGGAAGGGATCCACGTGTTCATTAAGATGAAAAGTAATGGATTATTTCTTAGCAAGATTCTAGCAAGAATGCATTCATATGAATCTACTGATTTGGAAACTGCAAAATAGATACTAACTGTGCGTAACCCGGACGAATACCGGTATTTTCAATGTGGTATGCTACAATATAGTTATTAAATGTCTAAGATATAATACCAGCAATATTTTCTTTGTCTCGCGATTAGATAAAGTAGATATTAAAATAAATATCTTCCCCTCTTTATAAAATGCCACGATGAACTAGCACACCTAGCCATATACTCCGCTGTTGCATTGAAGCCAACAAGTATGTCTCTACAATGACCCCTGCATTATAATTAACCTTATTATTGAAAACAGCCTTCTCTTTCTCGTAATATTGTTTGAATAGCACTAGGATGAGAAAAATATTTAAAAATCAAATTGGAAAACAAATAATCATTAGGGCGTTATTTTTCTACAACCAATAGCTTTTGCAAAACGCTTTAAAAATATATTCATATTTAAAAGAAATTAAAATATTTTCTCTTGAGTAGACAAGATGAACAAAACGTATAACAATACGCCATTCTGTGTACCTCATCTGCTTCAAATAAAACGACCCTCACGAAATAAGAGTATTTTTGCAAAACTATTAATTTTTGGTCTAAAAAAAAGAGTAAAGCCAATAAAAGCTAGCCAAATGTTTATTCTATTCTATCCAAGGTATAATTAAATTTATCTCTCTCTTTATTATTATTATTTATTTACACTAAAGGTACCTTTTAGCGTATTTTCTCAAAAAACATTAATTTTCTTTTGTCTCGATCGCATTAAGAAAAATATTGAGAAGGCCTGGTTCATCAGTGGTGAACTCTCAGCGATTTCACCTATTTAATCCACCAAGCCAGGCTTTAATTGAATTATGATGTTTTGCTTATTACATAGCTAACTTATACATTTTATTGCCATTTATCGATTAAATTTGTAACAATAATGTTTGGCAATGTGTTTATTTTCACATATAGCATCAAATATCTCTACAGACCTTACTGCATTGATAAAAGTTGTTGAACAAGAGGGCTTGACTCATCAATGGTGAACCCTCTCAGCGGTTTCGCCAAATTAATCTACAGACCGCTCTACTATTGTATTGGATTGGTTTTCTTATATACCCTGCATTTACTATTGAAGGCAACTTAGGGGTGGTTGGGGAACCTATGGATATAAGCCAATAGGTCTATAGAGGTACATACTCATTCGAAACTATTATAGACGCGTATGATTCTTTTTAAAAATTAAACAATTTCCATTGCAGTAAGGGCAGTAGAAATTGTTTCATTTTCAAAAAGAATCATACACGTTTATATTAGTTTCGAATTTTCATAACAGATGGCGCGCTAATAATATACCTATAATTACAAGAAATTGCATCGAGCAATGCTCTTTCGCAAAGAGCTGAAAAAAAAACCCCTCTTGTTCAATGACTTTTATCATTGCAGTAAGGTCTGTAGAGATATTTGATTATATATGTGAAAAAAACACATTGCCAAACATTATTGTTACAAATTAATAGTTAACTCTAAAAGGTTTTCAATGCGAAAAATCTCGTATTAGTTGGTGTATCAAATTTCATGCATAAACTTTACCCATGTGACAGCAGTGACTGTTCAGAATAGGTTCTTTTTCGAATTTTTCTTGATTAAAATGTCCATCTCTAGAAAGCAGTTTTGCGTAGATTTTTTTAGGATTTTAAAGTAGGTTTGAACAAACGAACTTATATTCCCAATTCAACGTTTACAAAATTATCAGATGGTTTAGAGGATTTGAACGTGGAAAAGTAAAAAAAAAAGAGTCGGTGGACGAGTGGGTAACACCCTCGATTCCCGATAGTCATGAACCGGGATTGAATCCCCAAGTTAACATTTTGTTTAATATGTGAAGGTTAACATATTATTCATTGTTGCAAATATCATAAACTAGGTTGCTCTTTTTGAGCGGTACCTAATAGAGTGATTTTAGAACAAGAACGTGGAAAAGTATGAAAAACAGCCGGTGGACGAAGGGTATAATTCGATTTCCGAAAGCCATGAACCTGGATCGAATCCCGAATTGGACACTTTTTAATTATTTTTTTTATGTGAAGAACCTGTACATATTATTCATTGTAAATAACACAAGCTAGGTTGCTATTTTTGAGCGGTACCTAATAACGTTTTTTTGGAACAGAACATGGAAAAGTCGATTTCAAACGCAGCGAATGATCATCAACAGCATCTTCAAATGAAAATGTCGAAAAGGTAATGGAAATTTTGAGAGAGAGAGATAATCCCCATCACAAACAAATACACTCATGGACAAAACTTAAGGAAGTAGAAAGTCTTTGATGTCGCCTGTTTTTTTTTTTTTTTAAGGAGACAGAGGCAATTTTGTTCACACTTGGTTGTCTCGTGTCTTCAATAAAGTTCACTGTATATCAAACATATTTCAGAGTTATTGTCTGATTCCCGATAAACATGCTAAAAGCTCAAGTTTCTTAATTCTTGTCTATGAGTGTAATATATCAATATATTCAGCATATTAAGACTTTTATATCAGCAGCATTATTTGAAATATAGCTTGAATAATTGAAACTGAGGAAGCTTTCTGACGATGGGTGTCCCATGAGTTCAATGAAGACCATAGGAAGCAAAGAGTGTCTTGGTGCCAAAAATGCCTCAAAGGTTCAACTGTTCACTAAGAAAACAGTTTATAATAGTATCAAGAGATGAAATTTGAATATAAAATTTAAACTTCATATTCGAAAACGAATAAAATAAGAATATTAAAATTTGCTATATATATATAAAATTTTATAAAATATAAAATAATAACATATCAGCAATGTATGTTTCTTTACAATATAATATAATGCGGCTTGTGATTGTAAAACGACATTTGAAAACCATCCCGCATGTGCTTCTTTTCAACGAAAAATCAAAATTTATTTCAAGGAGAAATAACGATTATTTCAAACATTTAGGATGAGGTATGAAAGAGTGAATTGTGAAGAGTAATGACAAACGGAAAAATAAAAGTGTCCAGGGATGGGATATATAGAGAGCTATATTGATATAGCGAGCTTTCGGACATTTATTGTTCTTCTACAAGCATATCTATAAAGTTGAGAAAATGAAGGGGGGAGGGATAATTGTCAAATTATATTGACAAATATTTGCAATCTTATCATATCTTATCTCAGGTTTTAGTGGAAAGAATTTATGTTTTCGTTTGTTTGTGAACAAATCTCTCCCGCATTCTCATTGGACGAATGTGGCCATGTTTGTATAAAAAGTGGGCTATGGTATGAGTCGAGGCCAGTGTGGTGGATGATTTGTGTGGAGACACTTAAAGTGTTCTCTGCGTGCTATATCCGTGTCTGGCAATCTCGGCGCATACCTGTGTAACCACGGTCCGATCCCTACCTAAGCAGCAATAAAGCTAAGTACTGTTTTTTATTTTATTTAACAAATTGTGATTTATTATTTACCTTTTTTGTTGGTGTTGTACTTTTGAGTCCACGTGTTTTTTTCTGTGTTTAAGTTACTCTTACTGTAGGCCCTAGTTTATTGTATTTGTGTGATAACCCGTACAAAGTAACTTTTGTCATTGGCGAGCCCTGCCAGGATTACTGGTGTTTTGCACGTGTAAATTCCTGTAATTTTACGTGCGGTTTTTTTTTTTCTTTGATTGTGTGGTTTATTACTATTTTTTGTACTCCATCATGTTTGTGAACTCTATGCTTAACCTGTCAGTGTTTAATGGGGTTAATCTCGAATCTTTCATTCGGGAAGTCGAGCTTAAAGCTCGAGTAGGCAAATGGGATCCTGAGGTCAAAGCACTGCTCATGTTCGAGGCTCTATCCCCTGAAGTTAGGTTTAGCTTAGAGGAGATGGGTATCCGTAACGATAGCAGTTTCAAAAGTATTGCTAGTAAACTGAACATATTGTACCCTAAGAAAGCGCGTGGTATTAGGGAATGCCTTAAATTAATAGAAGGTCTTAAGCAGAGAGTTGGGGAAAGTCCTATGGTTTTTAAAGAAAGATTCCTGGCCATTAGAGATAAAGTAGAGTACAGTTTTGACGATAGCTTAGTGTTCGAAATTTTCCTCGAAAATGTGCTCGATAAGTATAGAGAGGCTATTGTTCGTAGTGAGGCTAAATCAATAGACAAAGCAGTCAGTGTCATGGCCACGGAGGATAGTGTAGAACACCGTTGCAGCTTTATGAAAGGGGTATGTTCAGTAGAAGGGGTTGAAGAAATAAATAGCATTAAGAGTGAGATGAAGATGCTTAGTGCCAGTGTAAACAGGATGAAGCACGAAAATGAGCAGTGTATTACAGATCTTAGAGGTGAGATAGAAAAACTGACTAAATTGTTGGGCGAAATCAGGCTGAGTCCATCTGAGTGTAGATTAGGACATATAGCTAGTGATTGTTGCTCAAGACAGTCTTCTATGTTTGCCAACCGCAATACTCTTGACAATGCCGAGATAGTGAACATACGTTCATATGGCGGAGATCCGTATGGAAATCTGCCAATAGTGAAGGTTAATATTAACGGCAATATGTGGCACCTGTTATATGATACGGGAAGCCAAGTCAGTATTATTGATTCTGAAAAGTGCAAGGTTTTGAAGGAGAATTGGGACGATGCACTTAAAACTTTACGTATAGTGTCAGTGACAGGCCAAGAGCAGACACTTACACGTGTTAAAACCTGTAGAGTTGGTAACGAAAACGGCATTGAGCTGGGAGAGATAAGATTTTGGCTAATGTCACTCGGAGATAAGGCCTACGACGGGATTCTGGGAATCAATGATATAAGGAGATTCAATATCCCGTTACCTGCCATACGGGAGCGTTGCAACATGATTTCCTTGAAACCAGAAGACCGAGATTATGTAGACCTTAGCTACGTTGCCAGTGTGCATAGACCGATGGTTTCAAGCTCCTTCGAGGAGAAATCAGTGAAGCGCATTGAAAACGAGGCTGTAAAGTTGCCACCTACTGAGTTTAACAGAAACTGTGAGTGTAGTGCTGGGTCTGTTAATAGTTTTAGAAAGCCTACTTGGGCTGAGAGGTTAAGGGTGATGCGGAAAGCAAAGGAGACTGTCAGACAGTTTATGTCAGGTAATTCTGCTAAAAAGCTTATGAATCCTAGGCCACCTTATTCCAGAAGTTTCGACAGAGGAGTTCTGGTAATGCTAGCTGTTCCTAAGACTGAAGGTTACTCCAACGTCTATGGGCCTTTCCGTGTGGAAGCTAGGGTCTCCGATGTTAACTTTAGAGTAAGAGGGGTCACCATGCACGATGTGAAAGTTGTGCATGTCGATAGGATGAAAGCGTTTAGAAACAGACGTTAAGAAGAGCTTTTAGCTCTTGGACTTGAGAGAACTGAATGGAATTGGATCGTTCGGTTTCTCATCAAGTGAGCGTCTGTCAGTACCCAATGTCTCTACCTAACATGCCCAGCCGGTCCCAGATGAGAGCTTATTTGGTCCCCCATTGAACTCTGTATACTAAAGCATATTATATGCGTGTTTGGCAATCACTCATGGTAACTCACGTAGTTTGCGCAGATTTTGTTTTGAAGTTTCTGTTGGGAGGAACAAGATGGAAGGCACCTTTATGGAACGACCCGGATGTCTTCTACTCCTCTTTTTAGTTTTTTTTTGTATCTTTATAACATGGCTCCCGTGAGCTTTTTTCCTCCCGAACAGCGGGAGGTTTTCCTTACGGGACAATGGGAATGTTTGGGAGATTTGTTAGGTTTTTTTTTTTTGGAAAGATACCTTTTGTCAAATTATATTGACAAATATTTGCAATCTTATCATATCTTATCTCAGGTTTTAGTGGAAAGAATTTATGTTTTCGTTTGTTTGTGAACAAATCTCTCCCGCATTCTCATTGGACGAATGTGGCCATGTTTGTATAAAAAGTGGGCTATGGTATGAGTCGAGGCCAGTGTGGTGGATGATTTGTGTGGAGACACTTAAAGTGTTCTCTGCGTGCTATATCCGTGTCTGGCAATCTCGGCGCATACCTGTGTAACCACGGTCCGATCCCTACCTAAGCAGCAATAAAGCTAAGTACTGTTTTTTATTTTATTTAACAAATTGTGATTTATTATTTACCTTTTTTGTTGGTGTTGTACTTTTGAGTCCACGTGTTTTTTTTTTCTGTGTTTAAGTTACTCTTACTGTAGGCCCTAGTTTATTGTATTTGTGTGATAACCCGTACAAAGTAACTTTTGTCATAATAAACATATTTTTATATATGGATTTACCCGTTTTTATGTGTATATTTGTTTTCATTCTATAATCCTTCAGGAAAGAGCACCATTTAGAAATGCTCATGTGAGCCTGGTCAGGATATGTCTTTTTTATTTTGAATATCAACACCTGACCTTTTTTATTTTTTTTTTCAGATATATACGGAGGGTGTTTCCTTTCAAATGAAACGATTTTCGAGCGCTCGCGTTTTGCACGTGCAGGCATGCTGCACACGACACTGGTTCCAATAGATCTAGAATCTTCTGGAGAATTCATTTTCATCAGGTATCGTGATTTTTGCAACATGGGGGGAGAGAGACTAACGCTCCAAGTCGAACAAACTATTCGGACCCTTTCCAAAGAAGGAAACAGTTATAGCGTCATAGTGAAAAAGCTAAAAGCAGAAGGACTAGATGTTGGCAAAGCTACAATATGTAGGGTAGTAAATGGCATCGGAAAGAAAAGGGAAGCTGAATCCAATGGGCAAAAATTTCAAGTCGATCGACCACGTCCGGTGCGGACCCCCGCCACGGTTTCCAAGGTAAAGCGGCTAGCAACTACTGAAAATCCACCATCTCAGCGCCAACTTTCCAGAATGTGTGGAACATCGCTAAAAACGATAAATAACATCATTCACAAAGATTTGGAACTGGATACCCGACGAAAAGGCAAGGTTCACAAGCTCACCCCTTTCCACATGAAAAACCGTGCAACGAATGCCCGGAAGCTCTACGAGGAACACCTGGCCGGTTCCAGATCGGAATATACTGCAACATTGGACGAAGCATGGATGTATGTGACGTATTGCAATGGAATCCGGAAGATCTGTTACATCAAAAGAGGCAATCAGGTCCCGGATAATTGGGTTCACCAATGCTCCGAAACTTTCCCTAAAGGTTTCATGGTTGTCGGGGTAATGACTGGCCGTGGAGTCCTTCCGCTCATAAAGGTTCCATCGAAGGTGAAGGTGAACTCAGAATTCTATATAGAATGCGTTCTGAAACCTGTCATCGAACAACTGAAGGACCTTTACCCAGGGGAAATGGACAAAGTGTTCCTTCATCACGACAAAGCCTCTTCCCATACCTCCAACAAAACCCAACAGTTCCTACAAGAAATGAAGGACACCCTAGGCCTAAATTTTATCAGGAACTCGGACATTCCAGTGAAGTCTCCCGACGCCAGCCCACTGGATTTTTACGGGTTCGGTATGTTGAAACAACGGCTCTTCAACCGACGTCCCAAAACTGAGGCCGGACTTTGGAAAGCCGCACAAGAGGAGTGGTCGAATGTTTCGCTCTCCAAAGTCAAGGAAGTGTTCGCAGCTTGGAAAGTCCGATGCAGGGAGATAGCCAAGAAGAAGGGGAAGCACATAGAACACATGAAAAAAATTCACGTTCGAAAAATAAAGTTCTAACGGACGTTTGAAATCGTTTCATTTGAAAGGAAACACCCTCTGTATATATATATATATGAGAATAATTTTGAGTATTTATATATCCTCTTTATTTTCCCCATCTTTTAAGATATGCCCGTATAAGGGCAATAAATGGCCAAAAACTGGCTTTACTAATAAAGAAACATTTTACACAATAGTTTTTATTTTATATCATATATATATATATATATATATATAAATTAGATGTCTGTCTGTGATGATGTCACGAATTCAACTCGGAAGCTGCTGGGAGTCGAGAGTTGATTTTTTAAGTGAATGTCGATGATCTAGAAAGAGGAAGTAATCCAAAAATGTAGAATTTCTATCTTGAATGAAATTTCCTTGGAATTAAAAGCAAAAAATGGCAAAAATCAAGATTAATATTGATTCATCTGTTATAATTAAGTAATCTGCTCGAATACCATCATACATATATACACTTCGTTCTCTTTTTATGCGGTTTTGGAGTTATGCGGTGCAAGAAAAAAAATTATTCGAATTTCGAAATTTTTTTTTTTTGGTGATTCACTTTTTCTGAAAACGAATAAGAATAACAACTACAACTCTACTATTACGCAATCAATACAAAGAAAGAATTTTGTAACGTCCTGGTTGTATGTTAAGTTATCCAACAAACAGTAGAGGGGAAGTTCCAATGTCTTTTATTCCGCGCCTGCCGGTGTCTTACACAACTCGTGCAAAACCGAAATCAAAACTGAAAACCCGCCGGCGTGCCAGCTGCCGTTACAAATTTCTTTTTTCTTTTATTGACATGTTTTCTCTTGATTTGTTCTTAAAAACAAGAGACAAAAACAAAAATACCTCGTTAAAATTGCGTGTTTTTATGCTGCATTTTGTTTTTGTATGAAACTAATTTAAAAAAAGTCTGCATATTCGAAAGCATTAGAAAATAAAACTTTGTGAAAGAAGGTTACTACCGAAAACCGGAAGATAAATTTACTCAAGTGAATTGTAAGTTTTTTTGAATAATTTTAGTGCGTAATTGTACATTAAGTTTTTTCTATAATTTTTAGTCCTCTTAAAGAAAATGTGTGACAATAATAAAAAACAAAAAAGAAGTGCAATTTCGCTAGAAACCAAAATTATAATTCTCGATTGCTTGGCGAAAGGAGAAAGATCAACAGCAATAGGTAAACGTTATAATTTAGGCGAATCTACTATAAGAGCAATAAAAAAAATGAAGCGGCAATAAGATCAGTCAGATCTGGTACAAATTTGAGTTCTAAAATTTCATCATATTCAAGAGGCACTTTAATAGAAAAAAAACAGAAAAGGCTCTCGTAATTTGGATTGAAGATTTAACTCAAAAAAGAATTCCGTTAGATGGACATTTAATCAAGATGAAAGCCCTTAAATTTTACAAGGAGTTACGTACAGCGTGCCAGCTGCCGTTACAAATTTCTTTTATTGACATATTTCTCTTGATTTGTTCTTAAAAACAAAAGAGACAAAACAAAAATACCTCGTTAAAATTGCGTGTTTTTATGCTGCATTTTGTTTTTGTATGAAACTAATTAAAAAAGCCTGCATATTGGAAAGCATTAGAAAATAAAACTTTGTGAAAGAAGGTTACTACCGAAAACCGGAAGATAAATTTACTCAAGTGAATTGTAAGTTTTTTTTGAATAATTTTAGTGCGTAATTGTACATTAAGTTTTTCTATAATTTTTAGTCCTCTTAAAGAAAATGTGTGACAATAATAAAAAACAAAAAAGAAGTGCAATTTCGCTAGAAACCAAAATTATAATTCTCGATTGCTTGGCGAAAGGAGAAAGATCAACAGCAATAGGTAAACGTTATAATTTAGGCGAATCTACTATAAGAGCAATAAAAAAGAATGAAGCGGCAATAAGATCAGTCAGATCTGGTACAAATTTGAGTTCTAAAATTTCATCATATTCAAGAGGCACTTTAATAGAAAAAACAGAAAAGGCTCTCGTAATTTGGATTGAAGATTTAACTCAAAAAAGAATTCCGTTAGATGGACATTTAATCAAGATGAAAGCCCTTAAATTTTACAAGGAGTTAAAAGAATTAGAGCCATCTACATCTTCACGTGAAAGTAATCCACAATTCTCTGCCAGCACAGGGTGGTTAACTGGTTTTAAAAAGACATTCTTTTCATAATCTAAAAATAAAAGGTGAGGTGGCTTCTGCAGATGAAGAAGCTGCTAGAAAATATCCTGAAAAGTTGGCTAAAATTATTAAAGATGGAGGATATTGTGCCCATCAAATCTTCAATGCTGATGAAACAGGATTGTTTTGGAAAAAAAAATCCAACCCGTACTTACATTGCAAAGTCCGAAAAAAATGCCAGTGGTTTTAAAGCTGCTAAAGATCGAGTTACTTTATTGCTGGTTCAATAAATGCTTCGTACCCGAAGTAGAAAATTATATGAAAGAGATGGGTCTCGAATTTAAGATCTTATTAATTCTTGACAATGCACCAGGTCATCCAAACTTAGAACATCCAAATATAAAGGTAGTTTTTTCCCTCCAAACACAACAAGCCTAATTCAACCATTAGATCAGGGAATTATTTCAACATTTAAAAAATATTATGTAAAATTCACTTTCCAATTCATTTTCGATAAACTGGAATCCGATACAATAACAGTTACTGAAGTTTGGAAACAATTTAATATCTTGAACTGTGTAGATCATGTTGCGTTAGCAATTGCCGAGATAAAATCACAAACTTTAAATGCATGTTGGAAAGCTGCTTGGCCTGAATGCGTATCAAAGAGAAATGAATCAAATAGAACAACAATAGTAACATCAGATATTATTTCAATTGCTAAGGAAATAGGTGGGGAAGGTTTTGATGATTTTGGCGAGCATGATATAGAAGAATTGCTTGTGGACGAAGCCCTAAATGATGATGATATTTTGGAAAGTATGGTAGATACTACTAAAGATTTCGAAACAGTAGATAGCGAACTGGAAGATGTTACTCCACTGGACGAAAAATTACTTCGGGAAGGCCTTCAACTTTCCGGTAAATTGGAAAATTTTTTTATTCAAAATGATAATGATGTAGAACGCGCCTTAAAATTCCAACGTGATCTGAAATTTTGTATGTCTGGCTACAGAGAACTCTACAAAGAACTAGTCAAGCCATCACAGCGTTTGATTACTGACTACCTTGTCAAAGAAAAAAAATCACTGAAGTTCCTAAAGAAGCATTACCATGTAGATCTGATGACGTAATTTTATCTTCAAGTGATGAAAGTGATCTTGCACCAATCCACAAACGGGTTCGCACATTATCAGACAGCGAATAATGATGAAAACATTCTTAATATGATTTTAAATAAAGTTTTGTTTATGTTTTTTTTTTTACATATTAAGTTTTGTTTTTGTTATTAACATACATATGTGCCATTTATTAAAATATGATGAGAAAAAATTTAAATCTTATTATTTATAAATCTTTTTTTTTATGCGATTTCTGGTGCATTTTAAAACATTATTTAGGTTTTATGCGATTTTTTTAATAAATGGAACGTATCCATCATTTTACATATAAATGTATGTCTTTTTTGTGCGATTTTTTTTATGCGGATTCCCCTGGAACGCATCTACCGCATAAAAAAAGAACCAAGTGTATATATTTTTATTACATATATTTATATTCATTTTACATAATATATATGAATATCCATCGCTTCTCGGCCTTTTGGCTAAGATAAAAGTGTGTATATAAATATCCCCATAATAAAAATCTGCAAGTCAACAGAAATTCAGGTTTTATTGTTTTAAAATATAAAAGCTCTGATTAAGCAATTGTATATATTTGAGTCAAATAATTGAATTCTCATCGCGAGTAAGCAAATTGAAAATGTTGAAATAGTCAAATTTATATAAAAACGCCTATATGACTCAAATAAAAATGAGGGTTTATGATGGCTGATGTCATCATATCAATTGTTAAGAAAGATAAAAGAACTATATGAAACACTATATCTTGATAATCAGTTTTTCCATTTATTTACACACAGGTTAAATAGAGTTAAACATATATTAGTGGAACATATAATCTCACACTTACTTTTTACCTATCTTTAGGTAAAACATTAATAAGGCTTAAAACTGGCTGTCATTCAAGACCCGTTCGTAGAACGGGCTAAAATATGTTCACATTTAAAAAAATAATCCACTGACTTTTTTCGGTATAAGTTAGTAGGGAAACTATGATCAAATTCATTCAACCTTTTAAGTCCACCCGAGAAAAAGTAATTATATATTCGAGGACTAAGAAGATCCACATTCCCAGAATTGAGAAGATGTGAAAACCAAGAGCTACACATGCCAATCCTTGAAAACACATTGTATCTCAACAAAAATTATATTTAACAGAAGGTATATAATAACTAAATTACCCATCTTAATTTAATGAACAAATTAGGGTAATTTGATTGAAAACCGTAATCCGCACACCACAGAAAAAAGAAATGGTGACGACACCTTAAAGTTACGAACTGTAAGTAGAAAATGGAAAAAGTGCGTTTTGTTTGTTGACTCATCCGCAAAACTTTCGCCCTATTTCCGCATTCCGCGCTAAGAGGAAATTTGATATAGTTTCTTAGGGTCATTTACTAAATAAGGTCATTCATGCTCTTACATCCAAATGAAAGCAGCATGGATACCTTTCACACAGCGGTATATTCCCATACGAGATTGAAAAACTCTTCAGAATCTTATAATGTAGAATTTTTCTCACAGTGTGGGAAAAGTTACATTTTCCCTAAAATTTATATCGATTGGCCTTTTGAACTTCTTTGCACGAATTTTGAAGAATTTTATTATTTGAATACAAAATAAAGATAGCAATGGGGAATAAGGAAAAAAAAAACGATGCTTATATAATTAATTATTAAAAATTACTGACAATTTATTTTATTTATTTAATTTTCTTTTAATAGGAAGTGTGTGATTATTTATATAGATTGCGGAGACGTTTATAACTCTTATATTTTCAAAACTATATTTTATACTATGGTATTGAGATTTTTTAATTTAAAAGTGTTTAAATTAAAAACATACTTAAAAGTACCAAAAGAGGCAACTCTTCCTTTAATTATGCATTAGAACAATGCCTCATGTTTATCACCACAGTAAATATCTTGACTAGTGGTGATAAGGAATATGCCACAACACCAGTTTTGGAAATTTAAGACAAAAAGCCAACTTGTATTCCATGGTTTCGGGCTATGGCTCTCGTCAGTACAGGGGCTACTAGAGGAGTTTTGAAATAGGTCAAATTTACCCGAGTATCCAGGTTGGCTTTTTGTCTGAATTTTCCAAAACTGCCATTGCGGCTGATTCCTTACTAGGCTAATTTATTTACTAGGGTGATAAACATGATACATTGTTTTAATGCTTAATTAAAGGGAGAGTTGCCTCTTTTGGTATATAAATATCATCCTCCCTCAACTTTATACATAAAAGCATATGATAATTTAAAAATCTATTGTTAAATATGTTAAATAAAGTGTGTAAACATAGTTTTATAAAATTTACCATTCACTTTTTTTAGTATATTTTTAATTTATGTACTTGTGATATCTTGGGACCTCTGGGACCAGTGTTACCTGATGCTAGACGAACCTCGATGTCACCTCTACCGTGCAGTCGTGGTGGAAGGCGACACAGCTGGGCCAAAGGGGAAATAAACAAACAGAGATTCCACTAAGAAGCGTCTGAACGTCAAGAAGGAATGGGACGAGGAGGTTTCTGGCAGGAAAGGGTTTACCTCTATAGGAGCGGCCTGCGCGGAGGACTGAGACTGAAACAAAGGACTAACTAACTAACTGAGGCTTGGGGCCGCAGGTCACTGCCCTTTTCTGACGTAAACAGGGGGGGGGGGGGGGGGGGGGGGTTGAGGGGGAGTTACATCATCCAGGAGGGCCACGACCTCGTAAAAATTGGACTGAGCTCGATAAGCCTACTTTCTTATTCTCACTTAGGCCTGATTAGTTTTAGCCTTAATTTTCTCCTGTTATTCTCCATTCCTTCTATCTGTACAGTTGCTATACTTTATTAGATTCTTACGCGGTACAGATTGATGTTACTTGATTCTTTCTATTTGCAAAAAATAACAAGTTATAAACAGTTACGTGGTGAAACATGTGGTGGTAGATATCTGGATTATTTACAACAATCCCATGGTCTTAAATCATCACATACTTATATATATATTTTTTTTGACACTTCAAAACACGTGTACAAAAAATATATAATTTTGAATAAGATGGATACCATTTGAAATAAAAGGATTTAAAAGCGCGAATGTTTCTTTTACACATAAAACAAACTTCTGCTGTCCTTACTGCGATGAAAAAATATATTGGGAGGGCTTGGCTCATCAGTGGTGAACCCTCCCAGCGGTTTCGCCAATTTAATCCACCAGACCGCTTCTCAGAGCTCTAATACTGTATTGGATCATTCTGCTTTTATATGCTACACTGAAGGATTGAATCTTAGAAATGGTTTTAAAGTAAACTATGGACATAAGATTATAGGATTAAATGTAATGCTACTGTCCTATAATCTTATGTCCATAGTTTACTTTAAAACCATTTCTAAGATTCCATCCTTCAGTGTAGCATATAAAAGCAGAATGATCCAATACAGTATTAGAGCTCTGAGAAGCGGTCTGGTGGATTAAATTGGCGAAACCGCTGGGAGGGTTCACCACTGATGAGCCAAGCCCTCCCAATATATTTTTTCATCGCAGGAAGGACAGCAGAAGTTTGTTTTATGTGTAAAAGAAACATTCGCGCTTTTAAATCCTTTTATTTCATATGCATAGATGGCGCGTTATTGCTTTGTGTTAATGGATACCATTGTTAATCTCAATACACTCTCTCATGGACAAAACTTGAGGAAGTTGTTCTTTTCAACATGTATATGATACATAGTGACCTTTATTGAAGATACACGAGATAACCAAACAAAATTTCGTCTGTCTCCTTAAAAAAAAAAGAAAAAAATAAATAAATAAACCGACGACCGGTGACATCAAACTACCCTTGTCTGTAATATTTCCCAATTCTATTTTTTAAACGTCGATTTTTTTTCTTCCTATTGTATATGAGCAAAGCAAATTTTTAACTCTAATATATTGACGCTATGTGACATTGAGTGTATAAAAACGTTATTGTACCTTGATAAAGGTTTGCGTTCAGCTAACCAAAATATAGGCTTTTTATTATATAAATATTTATTTATAGATTGCTCTTTTTGGGTCCCATGGAATAAAGTTCACCCTAGGCTGACGAGGATCATTAGCCCGAAACAAGGTGGAAGCTTTTCATTTTGCCAAAGCTGGTATTGTGGCTTTGTCACCGAACCGAGGCCACTAGTTTGCGGCGACGGTCAATAGATGGCGTCTGGTTTTGACATTTAATTTGACGGGAGAGGATCCCTTTGTCTTTTTAGATCAATATCCTCCCAGCAAAATTTCCATCTATATTCAATGGCATAGGTATTTACGTGGTTGCGAAAGGGCATTATTCCAAATATTGCTGAATGTAATTTTTCTATGATCAATTTTGATTCCTTATTTTCATACACACATTCCGGGATTATAATGGAGAGAGAATTAACTAGTATTTATTAACATCTAGAATAAGGCCAAATAAAATTTTCTTCCACAGCGCAATAGCTTGAAATTGAAAAGAATCCTATGAAATTGAAAAGTACATCCCATGTTATGAAATCGGTCGAATTTACCAAACAGGTGCTTAATTGAAGGAAAATATGCCTCTATAGGTACATGAATATAATATTCCCGCAACTTTATGTTGTATAGTTATGTATATAATAGCTGTCAATCCCTTGTGATCAATTAAATAAATCAAAGATACTTCCGGGGAAAAGTTTCTTGATAAGTTTTTATAATTGTGTTGCTCCCGTCGAAGGGCTTACAAGCTCGAAAGCTTGAGTTCATGTAATAAAAACTCATATAGAAACTTTTCCCCTGATGGATCTTCGGTTTATTTAATAGTTAAGCATGTGTGCACGTGCAAATGATAAATGATAACCTATACAGCCGCGCTTCTTATAGCTTTAATTCTATACTTTACTTTAATTCAGGTGTAGACTTGTTGAAGGATGGACATGTCCGTGAACCTGAGATGTGTGATAATAAAATAAAGAACATCTCAGAGTCTTCTCGTATCAGAGTAAAAACACTTCTGCATTAAAATTTGAGGCTCTTGCTTTTTGAGATTAGTTAAGGGTCTTTAGAGTCGATCGAATAAATTTTTTCTTGTCTCGATTTTTGGTTGATATCTGACGTATTGGGATGGGTGGAGATATCAAGACCACAAATATTTGTTTGGAATTAGTAGATTGTATTCTCTCTTTCTCTGAAATATTGGAGTTATACTGAATTATCAAGTGTAATCTTCTGAGAATTTGAACATAGCAAAATAGAGATGTACCATATTTATAAAGATGTACATATTTATTTTTTATATTAGTGTATTTATTGAGAAGATCGTTTTATCTCTCTAAAACCAAGGCCTGAAGAGGGATATATATCGTGTTTGACCTTATTAGAGCAGAAGGGAAGCTAATACATATATTACACAAAACATTCAAATCCCAATACATTATATAAATTTAACATAGATCGAAGTTTTCCGGGAGAATATTAATGTATAAAAATAATGTGCATTAAAACTAGACCCCATTTATTAACCGTCGCCGCAAACTAGCGGCCTCGGGTCGATGACAAAGCTACAACACCAGCTTTGGCAAACTGAGAGCATGGTTTCAGGCTAATGAGCCGCGTCAGTCCAGGGCGGGCTAAAATAAAGGTCACCTCTCTTGTTAAGATAGACGTCAAAAATATTATATATGTACTTGAGTTTTTCCCATTTTTGTAGCCTTTTATTTTGATAGAGTTAGAACATGGTCAAATAATGGATTGATTAGAGACTTCATTCGTTGCTGAAAAGTTGTACTGTTGAGATTTTATTTGACGGTTGGACTAAAATAACAGAACAGGGGGGTAGCCAGGCAATATACATGTTTAATTATCTCCATATGTTTGCAAGAGGTGAAAATCTCTTTGTTTACAGGTTGGATTATCGCACCTGCCCCGCGCTTTTCATGGGGTGCGCGAGAAAGGGAGCATAAACAAAATTGGGGTTTCAAAAAAGACGATGTAGGACTCGGTCGTCCACATTGCTCCCAGCCATGGGCCCGTGATCGCAGTAAGGATGGTAACTGCCAGAAGAAATTCTACCTGCTACTTACCAAACGATGGTATTATGTTCATGTTATACAGGCGAAAATGCCCCTGTGCGAATTATTGTCTTAACTTATTGAAACCACTTTTTACAAAAAACGCATCACTCCCAGTGAAGGGCTGGGAAGCTGCCAAATTGGTCGGAACCGAAGGACGAGGACTCCAGATAGCGGTGCTCTTCTGCCCGAGTCGGAACCTGCCACTTCGGATCTTCACAGTGGTATTTTGTCAAAATACAAATTTGATCAAAATGAGCTCAAGATTCAATGGAAATGTCGGACTTTTGGGACGTAACACGCTATTTGTAGTGAAGCCAACTTCGTCCAACAGCTCCTCAGGCAGCACCGTCATCATCACCCCATCCCGCAGGCACGTTAGGACCATCAGCGAGGAATCCCAACTTCAGTCCCCGGCGTCCTCCCAGCCGGCACAACTTCTCCGTAGACTCCCATACCTCCATCTACTCCATCAACCAGGGTGCTAAGCCAGAAAACGACGCCGAAAAAGAAACAAAAGAAGCCAACAAAAAAATAGTAATTATTCCACAGTTACAATGCCAGGTAAATTGGGAAACCTTATTTTTAAGTAATGACAGAAAAATTGAAGATATTATTAATGCCGAAAATAGGGTTCCAGAAGAGGAAATTCCTTATGTTTTGGGAAACAAATTTGCGTTTGGGAGGCCAACAAAGGTACGGGAGACCCAAACTGACTTTCAAAGTAGAGATTTTAAAACGTCTGCAGAGATTCTATCAGAAAAGGAATCTCCATATTCAATGATGCCTACTGATTCTTTCTCAAGCAGAAAGTGTAGAAGACCGGAACCTCGAACAATCAACTCTACGTCCATGGAAGAAACTGGATCCACATCGCCCAATATTCAAGAAGACAGCTATCCTTTTCTCGATGTCAAAATAAGTTCGCCCACAAACCGCATTTCTATCGAAGATAATATTCCAAGTCTTAGCCGAGACACTCAGGCGTACCAAGAGCCCCTCATCAGGCTGGACGAACCTACTTCTAATCCAGTCCATCCTCTCAACCGCTCCAGTCCCACGGAGGTCAGTTCTGCGATGCCCGACGCCCTTCACATGCCCAACTCTTACAATTCCCTCTCACGACCCGATAACAACCAAACCTCTGACGACCCACGGTTCAAAGAATCGCTTACTCTAGGAAGTTTCCCGGAAACCTGGAATATAGAGACCCCCGAATTGGAAGATCAGAAAACCTATTTAGATTCTTCGCAAAGTAAAAAGAAATTAAATTTGGTACCATCCAACTTTGACAATGCTGCTGTTAAAAATGAAAACTTATTTGGCAGAGCTTTTCTCACTTCCCAGATATCTCCGAATGAAGAGCCCATAAGCATTTCTAACATTGACAGTTCCTATCAGTCAACGAAGGTAAAAGACAAGTCTTACAGCAAGGCCATTCCTCATAACGATGCAACACATTTTCACGGAAAACCTAATTTTATCCAATCTCCATCATGGCAAGAATATGAAGAGCATCTAACCAGGTATCCCAAGAAGGAATATTTCCCCCAGCGATCCTTTCCTTCACAGTCAGTTGTGAAAGAGAAAAAGATTTCAATGAATGACTCACTGGAGAAATGCTCAGGGTTCAGATACAGAGAGAACTCTCTGGAGTCCGTGAGCGATGTTTGCGGGATCGCGCAGATTTCTGAGACCCAACGAGTCAGCACCTTCTCATCCCCTGTAGAAAAGAAAAAAATTACCCCAGAAATGGTCGATGCCGCACAAAGAACTACCCAAGGATTAAGAATCGCCCATCCCCCACTGTTAAAGGAATGTTCAACTGGAGTTCAGACTGAAGAGTGCATGCCTGCGACGTCCTCACGGAAAATATCACAAACCAATGGTCACGGGCCACGGGATCGAAGGGAAATCATCAGCAAAGCGCAAAGCTCTAAACTTATAACACCTGTTTCAACACCCAAACGCTTTCCTTCAAAGCAACATTTAGAGTCCAAAGGGCTTTCAAATCAAAAGGCTATATGTCATTCAGCTGCAGACAAATCCGAACTTCCGACATTACAAGTCAAAGGGTCGCAAAACGCTTACAAACACTCACAAATCCCTTCCCTCGCAACAACACACAACAACCAGGAAGTTGCAATCCTCTGGTACAATGACTGGAGACCCCAAATATAAACGTAATGTTTCAAAGAGGCAATTGATATCAAATATGGCACAAACATCCAATACTTCAGTACTCAAACATGTTTTTCTGAAGAAAAAATATAAATCAAAGAACTCTCAAACCTCTGATACAATAAATACGCCTATGTCTAGTCTATCCTTAGCCTCTGATATTTACGGACACAAGCGTGTTCATATATATCGAAAATTCAGGTTGAAAGATTCCCAAACATCAAATACTCCAACACCTCATCGTATTTGCTCAAAGCATAAGATGATATCGATTATGTCACAAACCTCAAGCACCTCAACTCCCAATCGTTCCATTTCAAGGCAGAAGCTAAAATCCAAGGCGCTACAGACTCAAAATTATTCAGAGACAAAAGGCGAAAGAGCCGAAGCCAAAAAATCTCGGATCAAGTCTAACACCCTAAGGTTACAAACCGCAACCTGTGGATCAGCTTTTCAGGAGGCCTTGGCTGCCCAAATTTTTTCTTCGCATCAAGGAATGAAGACCACCAAGCTGCTGCAGCCTTTCAAGTCGTCTACCAAAGAAATAATAGAAGGCATACGGCCAATTAGAATCGATGCATTTACAAAGGACTCGCAAGAAAAACTCCTTAAGGTCTCTAAAACAAAACTTGATAAACCCTCAATTGAGCAATGCGCGGAAGACGTCGAAAGAAAAAAATTAGCAATCAAATTAAGTTCGAAAAATGTTTCAAAAAAGGATAGGTGTGAAGGTCTTTCTACTAAATACCGTTCAAACAAGATAATGAATAAGTTGATTCAGACTTCGCCAGATTCCAGTTTGGACAATTTCTTGGCAAATGTGGAGAGCACGGAAACACCGCGTGGTGGAGAGGAGCTGCCGCAGAGATCCTCGTGCGACGAGCTTGTGAAGAGCAAGCTAAAAGTGATCCACGACTTGCAGAAGGTCCTGGTGAATCTCCAGAATGAGTCGGAAGAAAGAAAAGAGGAGACGTACCCCCACCAGATCTGCGTCCACGGCCATTCTTGTTACGCGGTCAAAGGACCGCTACCTTGCTTAATGTTCCATCCCGCCCCAGTGAGAAGGTGTCATCCCTTCAACCAGCATATCATCTACGAGAGGAAGTCAACTTTCTGATTTCTTTGGTCTACATTAAAGAAATACGCGCGTTTTTAGATATAATTTACCTTATTCTCACAGGGAACGACAGAGCTTGGAGTATTACACTTACTGAAGATACTCCTTTAGAAACTTGGGCACACACATCGCCATTTAAAATACCTCGTGTAGAAATATCCCTTGATATACATAATCTGATGGCATAGGTCCAACTAAAGAGTGTCATAACGGTCGGCCATTAGAATACGACAAGTCAAAATTAGATAAAAGAATTTAATTACTTCGATTACTATTAGCTTTCCTTACTTAAATCTTGAAACCGATTACAATCACTTATATATATCAAAATTCGAAACTAATTTAGACGCGTATGATTATTTTTTAAAAAATTCATACGCGTCTATAATAGTTTCGAATTTTGATAACAGATAGTGCGCTAATGTATCGCTTATATATATCCCTAATTAATTTTTACAAATCACCATAACATTTTCATCTCTATATAGGCATACGTATAAACATACAGTGTCTATGTTACTAAGATAGCATTAAACGGCCAAATGACTAACCTAATCCGATCCTAAATTTGAATATCAAGGTTTTCACCCTGAAAAGGTTTTAGGATGATAATATTTTGCTATAATTTATTGTTAATTTAGATTTTATGTTTCAGAACTTCAGGTAAAAAATGAGAAGACTATTAATATGAAAAAGTGCGCAGGGCTCTTTTAATTTAATCTTCATCCATAGACCTATAAAATATAAAAATAAATTCAGAATTCTAAGGAAATATATTCTGAGCTACAAAAACATTCCTTGAAAATATAAAGCAAAATATCTTGGGGTAGTCTTCGATCACAGACAAAGTTCTCAAATCCTATTGGGGACAAATCAGATAATCTATGGAAGCTAAAATAAAACTGGATACATTCATTGTGTTCGATCGATAAAATTAATTGAAAAAACAAACGAAATTAAGAATTTATAAATGCTATAGTAACGTATATCAAAAACAAAATTTTCAAAATCAAACATGCTTCTCAACAAAGAAATATAAGATTCTAGGAAAAATACTGAAAGCACCATTCTATATACAGTTACGAGCGTCATGCGTTCTTAATATTTTTTCATCTCTGTCACCGTTTGCTTTTTTTTTGGAATGGCGCTCTCCTATTGGTTGGCTACGATCACGCCACCTTTGCCCCCCCCCCCCCCACTCGCTTTTTCGTTTTTGTAACTATTGTGTTGGAGCGGGTCGCTCCTTAAATAAATGCATATATTAGTTAATAACTAAATGGAATCCTCTCTTTCTTTTTTCCCAGTAAGAGACGCCTACGGAAGCCAACAGTACATAGACAGATAAAGCACATAGGCTATAGTTATTAACTAACATATGCATTTATTTAAGGCGCCAATTTATAATTGTAACAAATAGTATTTGAATCAAAACATTCAATCGGGTAAAACACGGGCGTTGCCCGGGTCATTCGGCTAGTATGATATATGAGAGACAATGACATTATTAGAGACCGGAACTCGACTTTATATAAAAACACAACAGAAAACTTTTACAAAATAAGGCTAATTCACGTTATACAAGTATTAGTGTATTAGACTGTTTGTTGTATTTATACTGTATAAGTATTACATGCATACTTGTATATTTCCAAGAGGCCACAAGCTACAATTCAGAAACTCAAGACCCGTACTTAAAACCAAACTACATTTACTCCGACTAATTGAGAAGAAATAAGAAAAAATTGTGGTTAAAATATGACCAAAAACAACGGATCAGACACACATTCGGCTAGTATGTAATAATACAAGGAAACTCGTAAAAGGAAGTAGTATAATAGTAATAGGAAGAAAAGAAATCTCACAACTGTAGTATAGCCTTAGTAACATATAACCCAAGCCCCCCTGAGCGTATCCATAGATCGCAAACTACCCGGCTATAACATACGCCTTAACGTTTATATTTATACTAGACGGGTGACCCAGGCTTCGCCCCGGGATTGAGCCGTGTGCATATCTACCCGAGTGATATATATTTAGATAAGATTTTTTTAAATAATTGTTTGTTATTAGCATTATCTATTTGTTTGCATCAGGACAACGTTCAAGCTTCAATAATAAAACTACTACAGTCTTTTCTTAATAATAGAAGAGCGAGATTTAGATACTCATAAAATGAAACCCATAAAAATTAAGCAATGGATGTCCACAGGGTGGGCCTATATCCCCTACAATATGGAATATTATTCTAAACGATTTATTGAATAACTATTCAGAATCAAACAGTGAAATCATTGCTTATGCGGATGATATAACTGTGATATGTTGGGGAAACAACTTGACAGAACTTCGGAATACAACAGGAAAGGTCATGGAGAGAATATTAGACTGGTGTAAAACAATAAGTTGACCGTATCTGAAGAGAAAACAAAAATCTTACACTTGTTTAATAGCAAAATAGCTGCAAAAATTCCGAACACTATCACTGCCAATCGGGTAGAAAAACTGAAGATTATGGGAATAACTTTTAAAAATCATAGAAATAAAAACAAATTGGATTTTGTACCCCATATTGATGAGATTATTACTAAGACAAATAGAGCTAGTGAATACCTAATTGGATTAACCGGGAAAGCATGGGGACTGGACAGTAAAAGAAGAATAGAACTCTATAAGACACTGTTTCGAAGTTCACTAACTTATGGTTCCACGATCTGGTACAACTTTATACCCAAAAAAGTCAAAGATAAATTAAACTCTCTGCAGTACAAAATTTTGAAGCACAGTACACAAGTTTATAATTCAACATCTTCAAACTGTACTCATATTGTTGCTAGAACACCAAAGCTCACGGATTTTATTGAAACAAATATACCAAAAATAAATATTGGATACAAAAAATCAGATCCAACTAAAAGAAAAATGATATCTAATTTTATAAACCAGAAATTTGAGGAATACTATGGAGGTGCCAATGATAATTTCAAGAGATTATTTGATACTTCAAGAATTCCTAACTATGTTCAACCCAACTTCTATAACGTTCAATTTTTTACTGGACACATGGTGACTTCAACACATATTTATTTGGAATTGGCAAAATTGGTTCACCTGCATGCACTTGTGGAAACGAACAACAAACCCCTGAACACCTTCTGATATAAACTGTCCATTAACTTCTGATCTAAGGGAAGAAACCCAACTTTACCTGACTAATACAAAACAAGCTGCTTGCAATAAAGACCAATACATCAAGTTTAATAGATTCTGCAGGATGTATATTTTGAGGCGAAAGTGTTGACTGTACATATTTCAAGCTACTACTTATAATTACTATATGTAAAATTTGACTTCGAACGTTTAATTTTCATGATTCCCAATGTTCAATTGTATTAATTGTATATAATTTAAAATATACACGCAATTATCCAAATTGTGGATATGGCGTGTCTCTCCCAACTGTTAAATAAATAAATAAATCAGCATAATTTAATCTAATCTTTGATAGAGGGCGCTGTTCGTGAGCTAAGTAGAATAATTTGAATATATAGTTTTAATAATTGATTTATATATATTTTAAAATAGCCTATCGTCTTCCCCGTATTTCTTTACCTATGTATGGAAATTTTGGTTTTAATTAGTGAACTACTGCGAATTTGTATACCGGACATACAAATAAACAAACATACAAACAAACAAATATACAAACATTCATTTATATATATATATATGTCATAATTTGTATATAACTGTATGCAACCCCGACCCACTATGTATGTACAATGTATGTTTTAAAAAGATTTAATAAAAGAACAAAGGTAACTGGAGGATAGAACGCCTTAGAGAAAAACCTAGGAAGTAGGCTTAGAAGAGAGCCCAACTATTAATAAAATTACAGCTAACCTTATGACCCCGGAAATCATAAAAGCTAAGTTTAACATCAGTAAAGACCAATTAGAAAGTATCACCTAAATAGGTCAACCAATAGAAAACGGCCATGTGACACCTTTCGACCAATGGGAAAGAAGATAAGTCTTGGTGTTAAATCGAGAACCTAGAATAGTCAGTCATCGACTCGCTTCCATCGGAACAACACCTAGTCTTCGACTCGCTCTCACCAAGGTAACATCTGCCCTAGAGATCTCTCTCTCAACTCATCCCATAGTCAAGTCGATCATCACCATGTGATCCGATAGTTTATAGTCAAAACCGCTCCGCTTTCTCAAGCTTTCTTTCCTCCAAACCAGTTGCCTCTTATTTCAACCCATCAAGTGTTCTGGCTTATTTCCCTTGTGTGTAATCCTTTCTTACTCAGCCACCACGACTGCGCCACCAATTCAACAATCTTCAACCCCAAGAGTAAGGTTTCCCAGCATAGCATAATACCACAGCTATATATTGAAAGTCGACAGGATCATGGTGGAAAGTAACCAGGACGCAAGCAAAACAAACGGCAATGACAAACCGAGAAAGGAGAAGCTGGCAACGAACGAAGCGACAAAACACACCCTGGCGACAATAATTTTGCAGTTGACCGCCGCACTTCAAGGAGCAAGGTCCACTCAACTACAGACGACGTTCCGTAGCGCCACCCCCGGAGCAGCCCACACCCCCCGCCGACCGAAAGGCGAGATGAGCGCGGCAGCCGACGCACGTGCCACCACCCCAGGCAAGTGTCAACGTGGCCGGACACCGACCACCGAGGAGTCATCCACCGCCATGCCGTACCCGTACACCGCACCCGAAAGTAATCCGCGCGAACCGGGACAGTGCAAACGGTCCCAAAACGACATTCCAGTACCGGACTTCACTTCAATTCCGCGGACGGTGCAACCATCCCAAGCCCAAGACGTCCCAGCCGAGCCGAACTTTCGAGACTAAGGTAGGCACCAACCCTATGGCATCAAGAATTGACTTTGGACTTATATCTAACCCTACCTACCCCTTTAACCATGTATCTAAACATGTACCAAATGAATGCAAGCACGGGCTAGGCCAAAACCTGTCCCAAAGGACTCGCACAGCACCCAAAGCTTTCACACATGGAAACCCTTGCCTGCATTCATTGCCCAAACCCCAAATATTTACATGCCACCATTCTAATCTCACACCACGCAACTTTTCACTCAACCCAATTGCCAGTACTATATGCCCACAACACATAAAGCCACAACGGCTTCAACCTACAATTCCAATAATGCCCAAAAAGGTGTCCGTACAACAACACAGCTCACCCACTTACCACACAAAATCCATACGTGACCATACGTCGTCACGCCACAATCACGCAAATGTACCTCACAACAAACACGACATTCACAATAACAATACCCAGACAGCACCCATCCAACAGGACGGTTTTCACGCTAACAAACACGCACCCATACGTCATCACGCAACAAACACGCACAACCCGCCCAACAAGCGCGACACTCGCGCCAAAAGACGACAACAACCAGTAAGCGCATGCACAACCGTTAAGAATAATACAATCATCCCGTCTACACAAAACATAGAAAAAATTCACGCCACCAAACAACCACACAATCGAAAAACATTGCGATCTTTCCTAAAAGCTGTGAACGCCTATAAAGAGTTCATTCCGGACCACGCCCGCTTGCGGACGCCACTTGTCAACCTTCTAAAAAAGGATGTCATGTGGATCTGGGGTGACGAATGCCAGAAAGCGTTCACTAGCCTGAAAGAAAGCCTTACCACACACCCCACATTACACCTTTACCAAGAAGGTCTGCCATGCCAGGTGTACTGTAACACCTCAACACTCGGCATTGCAGGCATTCTTAAACAAGTCTACCCTGATGGGAAGACATACCCAGTTCAACATTTCAGCCGCTCTCTGCGTAGTCACGAGCGAAATTATTCAGACTTGGAACTACAATGCCTAGCCATTGTGGAAAGTGTGGATAACTTCCGCGCCTGTCTAATGGGCAGAAAGTTGACAAAACTTTCTGACCATCCTGCATTGCAGTGGTTGAAAGAGATCAAAGCCCCGTCAGGCAGATTGTTTCGATGGAGGTTAAGACTGTCAAGATACGAATATGAGGTCCGTAGCATAAATGGAGTACAACAATATGAAACGGGCGTTGTAACTCGTATCCCATTTTGTGGCTTTCTAGATGCGCCACTCATAAAGAGCCAACAGTCTTCTCCACCGGGAAAATCTCGCGTGACTATGGATCACAATGAACTGCGCACCGTCTCCCGAAAAGGTGTACTTAAAACTATAGTCCCAAGTTCACTTACAGCCAGACTTCTTAAGTCCGTACACACACAACACCACCATCCAAACATCTCCAAGATGACGAGACTCATCTCGTCACAATATTATTGGCAGAACATGACACAAGACATCGCAAAACAGGTAAAAACCTGTCCCACCTGCCGATTCGCTAGAAGAATCGATGAATCCAACCAACCTCCACGTAAAAATACCGACACAGCCCCCAAGGCAAAACAAAATTCGTACATAAAACACCGCGTACACACAACACAAACAATGCCGAAATTACATCACCCACGTCAGAGAAACGATCACACATCTCCACTTAAACCAATTACCGCCGACATATCTCTAATAAAACCATTGACGATCAAACAGGAGAACTGCGAACCTGACAACCAATTCAATCATATCACACCACTCCCCAAAGATATCAAACAGTGCGAAATTGAACGACCAACAATGAATAAGGTTCGAACAAATATTTCAGAGTCCCCATTTACAACAATATGGAAGAACATGTATCGATACCCCATCTTTCATCTGATTTTCATCCTTTGTTTGTTAGCCTTACCCTACAAATGTATCCCAGTTTTATTTCTTAGTTATTTGTTCATTTATATCATGCCCCTCATAAAATTTTCGAACTACAAGAGGCAGTTTTTAATTTTGGACAAGCATTTATAAAACTTCTCATAATTTTAGGAAACATTTTTGCAGAAAATCTAAATAAATTCCGAGGAGATAGAAGTAACTGAAAGTAACAAGATCCGAGTCGCACACACAAAGTCAAATAGGAAACAGGACGTAGCTCCGCGAGGTCATAAAATTCGAGTAAGACAGCTAATGCAAATAGAGGAAGCGTAGTCCCCCACTTCCGGATCCAATTACTTGCAAATAGTGGGTGGGTAATTTTAGATCGGATCCTGCTTCCCCGGCACACCCCACTTCCGTATCTCTAATTACAATGAAGAAATCACCTATTGAGGTCAACTGGGAACCTCTCTATGCCACCGATTTTGGATTCCAATTCGAGCCTGCGTATCGACTTTTACAAAATGTAGTCAAATCGACTGTCACTCGAAAATCAAACAAGATACACGCACACACTTCTAAATGAGTTCACATCCCTATTATAACTAATCAATTACTTTACAGACTTCCAAAAACGTTACATATTCCACCTACACGTAGATATCACAGACCTTAGGATCTCGACAACACATAGAATTCGCTCACACATTTCTTACAAAAAAAAAAAACTTCTAACATTTTTCACAATACACACAAAGACAAAAATACACATAAAGGTTATATAGATTTCCATGTCTCCTGTATACATAGCATAAACGCGCACTTGAGGGCTAGGATCACGTTTTCCGCCTAAGTATCGCTACAGATGAGACAAAAAATTTATAGGGCATAATTGAGCAATTAATACATCTAGATCAGGGCATGTAGATACAAAAGGGTTCAAACCAATACACCTTATTGTGTATATATTAATCATTTTCATCATTTTCTCTCAATTAAAATTTAAAATATTTAACCAATTTAGCAATTTATTCAATTTATTATCACTTTTAATCATTAATTATCATTTTATTTACCACTTAGTTTATATTATCATAGTTTCAAAACAACGAAAACTCACTGGTTTTCTGTTAAAATTAGATATTATATCTTATTTTGATTTACAAAAAACATCCTTTTTTTTTTCTCACCATGCATCAAGCATTCACTTTGATTTCTTCCAACTTTTATATTATTTTTGATTTCTCAAAAGCCCTAATAGAATTCCTTCGATTTCATTCCCAATCTCGAATAGAATATGGTTAGGCATTTTTCCTTTTTTTTCTCACCATGCATCAAGCATTCACTTTGATTTCTTCCAACTTTTTATTTTATTTTTTGATTTCTCAAAAGCCCTAATAAAAATCCCTCGATTTCCATTCCCAATTTCGAGTAGAATATAGTTAGACATTTCTTTTTTACCATGCAACAAGCACTTTTCTTTTTTTTTCACTATGCAACAAAGCATTTTTTTTTACCATGCAACCAAGCATTTACTTTGATTTCTTCCAACTTTTTATTTTATTTTTTGATTTCTCAAAAGCCCTAATAAAAAGCCCTCGATTTCCATTCCCAATTTCGAGTAGAATATAGTTAGGCATTTCTTTTTACCATGCAACAAGCACTTTTATTTTTTTTCTCACCATGCCACAAAGCATATTTTTTTACCCTGCCACCAAGCATTCACTTTGATTTCTTCCAACTTTTATATTATTTTTGATTTCTCAAAAGCCCTAATAGAATTCCTTCGATTTCATTCCCAATCTCGAATAGAATATGGTTAGGCATTTTTCCTTTTTTTTCTCACCATGCATCAAGCATTCACTTTGATTTCTTCCAACTTTTTATATTATTTTTGATTTCTCAAAAGCCTTAATAGAACTCCCTCGATGTTATTTCCAATCTCGAGTAGAATATCGTTTAGGCGCATTCTCTTTTCTTTTTAGCCCACTATGTACCATAGCATTCATTTTGATTTCTTACAATTAAAAATTTTTGATTTCTATTAATTATACTCAACCTATATCATCAACACCATTCTATTTTACCTCTTATATCACCACCAATGCTTGTATATAGCCTCTCAATACCCACAACTAATTTTCCCACAAAATTATTTTTCCCTTTACAGAATTCTCTCAGGCTAACCCCTTCTTGAATTCTTCACATGTAGGGGGCGCATCTGTCATAATTTGTATATAACTGTATGCAACCCCGACCCACTATGTATGTACAATGTATGTTTTAAAAAGATTTAATAAAAGAACAAAGGTAACTGGAGGATAGAACGCCTTAGAGAAAAACCTAGGAAGTAGGCTTAGAAGAGAGCCCAACTATTAATAAAATTACAGCTAACCTTATGACCCCGGAAATCATAAAAGCTAAGTTTAACGACCAGTATTTCCTGGGCAGGGCCGGTCGTGTCTTCCGACAAAGACATCAGTAAAGACCAATTAGAAAGTATCACCTAAATAGGTCAACCAATAGAAAACGGCCATGTGGCACCTTTCGACCAATGGGAAAGAAGATAAGTCTTGGTGTTAAATCGAGAACCTAGAATAGTCAGTCATCGACTCGCTTCCATCGGAACAACACCTAGTCTTCGACTCGCTCTCACCAAGGTAACATCTGCCCTAGAGATCTCTCTCTCAACTCATCCCATAGTCAAGTCGATCATCACCATGTGATCCGATAGTTTATAGTCAAAACCGCTCCGCTTTCTCAAGCTTTCTTTCCTCCAAACCAGTTGCCTCTTATTTCAACCCATCAAGTGTTCTGGCTTATTTCCCTTGTGTGTAATCCTTTCTTACTCAGCCACCACGACTGCGCCACCAATTCAACAATCTTCAACCCCAAGAGTAAGGTTTCCCAGCATAGCATAATACCACATATATATATGGTGTCCATTCTATTACGCGTTAAATGATTGATTAAGGTCACGTGGCATTACATGACTCGGCTTATCTCTTATGAAGCAAATCAACCATTATCAACCTTTATAAAGGAGACAGGAAATTTTCATCCAGGAGATAGTCCCGTTTTCTCCAAGGAAAACATGCATGCCATGGTTATCGTTGCTCTTCTCAAGGAACTATAGATTTGAATTTATTGCTTTGAAATGACGATCATATCTAATGAACGCCAAAGAGATATATTATATTTATTTAAACAAACAATATTTTTGAAGAAAACTTATTTAGTGTTATTTTCCGTGCTTAAAGGTTAGAATTTTATCAACTGGTTTTATATGATGATGATGAATTATATGATTATAATTCATCTATCATAAATTCAAGAATCTAAAGATAAAGCTTAAAGAATAGACAAATGCAATTTGCAAATATGCAATATGCTATAAGTATATGTGAATAGGCCTAATATAAGCTAAATTACATATTCTCGGGTCTTAAGTGATAAATTATCAGTGAAATTTTATTTTAATTAGAATTGTATCCATGATTAAAGAAATCAATCTGCCAATAAAATAAATGGGCCCTACTGTTGCATAAATGTACTAGTTGATAATTATAATTGAATATAATTTTTCTTTGCTGCGTAACAAGTTCTCAACAACAACAACAAAAAAGCCTTTATTTAGGGTCACTGACCCTATACAGGATTCACCAGAGGTATGCATAAGAACAAAGCAGTGAGACAACGGAAATAGCGATATATACAGAGTAAAAAGAGAAAGAAAAAAAAAAAAAACAAGAAAAGGAAAAAAAAAATAATAATAATAAGAAAGAGGGAAGCAAGAAATCAACACAAAAAGAGTAGCAGTAAGAAAGTGAGGAGTGAGTATCACTTGGCCTTCTTCTGAGATATGGACTTGTGGAAACCATAAAACGCCGTAGCAATATACTTATTCTGGGTCATATTGTCAATTATTGATGGAAGTGAAGCACAGAGTTGCCCAGTTTTGAGCATAAGGGTTCTTCTTTCTTCTTTCAGAGCAGAGCAATCAAAAATATAGTGAGTGATTTCATTTTGTAGTTTTGAATTACAGAAGGTACAAGTCGGGTCCTCACCGCAGAGCATCTTGGTGTGGTTTTCTCTAAAAAAACTTGAAAGTATTCTAACTTGTGCGAGTAGTCTTACAACCGGGAAAGGAAAATCCCCTAAAAGGTATCCCTCCGTCATGAAAGATATGTGAATGTCTTTGTAGTGAGAGTATAGCTTAGATTTATCCATTCTTGTAAGGTCGTTTTGTATAGATTGGTCTGCCGCTGTTTTTAAGAGCCCTGTAATCGCGCTCCTCAGCGTTTCAGGGTCATCACAGGAAACAAGTGCAGGGGATCCATTATCGTTAAGCAGATTAGTGAGCTTTTTAATGAAACCGATGGGTGTGCCCGAAGCATTAGAGAGTTCCCGTGTTCTATTAAAACATATACGTGGCAATCTGTCACTGCTCATATTCAACACCCGTAGCCAATACTTCAGGGTTAATTTTAAGGCTGTTACACTCAATGAGATACGACCGGTTTCTAATCTGATTAGGTAACCTGGAGTGTATCTGGGCAGATTCAGGAACCTACGGATAAATATGTCTTGTATATTGTCCAGTAAGTCTTTATGCTCTGTTGCCCATAATGGAGCGGCATACATCAGGACAGCTCTCACTATTGTATCAAAGAGTTTGATTGATAAATTTATTGACTTTGCTTTTGATTTTATTAATATTGGGTGTGTGGCGTTAATTGCTGTAAGTGCTTTTCCTTTAAAGTAATTTGCCGGGTGAGTAGTTGTAACAAGTTCTCTTTTTTTTATATCAATAAATATTTGGTCATCTAAATTGAACGACTTTTCGTCCTCTCTACCGTGATGTATATATATACACATGGACAAAAACTTAAGGAAGTCGTACTTTTTATCATGTATATCGGGATTCAGACAATAACTCTGAAAGATATTTGATACCCAGTGACCTTTATTGAAGACACGAGATAATAAAATGTGAACAAAAATTTGCCTTTGTCTCCTTCAAAAATAAAATAAAATAAATAAATGGACGGCCGCGACAGCAGATACTTTCCACTTCCTTAAGTTTTGTCCATATGATAAATTTCTATAGCGCTCTTCTAATGCTCTAAAAGGAATGAAAATAATAATATTGTGAAGGAATGTCGGGTAATCGTTTCACAAAACACTGATGCGAAATTCGGTAGAAGTATTCGCAGTGATGATTCTTTTGTGGGCTGTTGCGCGCAAGGATTTAAAATAGATCACTGAATAGCAGAAAGGAGAGGGTAAAAGTCTCCTTCAAACTAACTTTATTCAAAACATTTTAAGAGGACAGAGGAAAACACCAAACTGGGCGGTAGCAGACCAGGCCGTGTTCTTAGTTCATCCTTGTAGTGACGGTCCAATTCATCGTCCCATGCCAACTTTAGAGTCCAAGCTTTTTGCAATATAATTTTAGGCTTTATTAATATTGGACTCAGAAACCCAATCCTTTCCTTTTTATATTTTATATCTAAAAAAATGAAATCCAAAATCGATGTTTGTTATCGCGTTGCACAAAATCTACAGAACCAATCATTATGGAATTTTGCAGGTAGGTAGCTGAAGATTTCGTTCAACATATAGGCTATTCAAAAAAACTAAAAAAGTTAATGGGCTTTTTTTATAAATATAAAACCAAAAAGCGTTAGTTCCAGCCTTTTACCGCTTGGGCGCAGCACTGGTCGCGACGATAAATGAATTTGATTGGTTAGTAATTAACACGTGGTTTGTTTACACGATGAAAGTTAGTTTGTTCACACGATGAGTGTTTTTAAAAGGTAAGATTTTCCAATCGCCGTGAAACTTTAGGAAGGTATTTACTATACTACTGGGAAGATTTCTGGTTTAAATTCGATTTGAAATAAATATTATTTGCAATTTTATTTGCAAATTTTCTACTTTAACTCGCAAGCAGCGCCTCTCGCGTCATCTGGTGAAATTATATTTATAAATTGTAATAAGGCTTAAAATCTGTTAAATAATAATAAAAAATAATAAATTTAATTAGAAATATAATATTCCAAAGACGTTGTAAAAAAAATTGGCATTTCAATATTAATATATATTTAAAGAATATATTGTAACGTTTTTGTGACAATTAAAATGTTTTTATTCATACTTAGTTTTAAAGTTTAGTTTTAAAAATATTTTAAAATATAATTATTACTCTATTTTCGAATAAAATATCATTATTGTTAAATAAAATATTGGTATCATACAAAAATGTTTTAAAATATTTTGTTTTAAGTGATATCAGTCCACCATCCAGGATCGACTGGGCCTCGCTGCGGCGCTGCGCCTTCTCGGGCCACGAAGCTGACGCGGCCCTCAAGTTGGCCCTCCACGCCCTGCCCCATCCTGCCTCGGACGGCCCCGCGTATCCTGCCTGCGGGTCCATCGACCGCTCCCTCGGCCACCGTTACTGGTGCTGCCGATCCATGGGGTCGACCAATCAAACCCACAGGCGTCTCCGAGAGTTCATGGCAAGGTTGCTGACCGAGCCCTCTCGTTCGGACTTAGTTAAACCCGTCCTACGCTCCAATAGGACTCCCCCCCCCCCTTTGGCCCTCGAACCCTTTGATCACAGTACTCCCTGAATCTGCCGACGAAAAATCAATGGAAGAACTTTTAAAACCGTTTTTGTAACTGGGGAACTTTAAGTTCGACTTTTGAGAGAAAAGGGTTTTGCATATTGCAGGGCAGACAAGCAATAAGCGAAATAACATTCATGAAAGATGGAGGACCTCCTCATATCTCCCGAGGTGCCAAACAATTGCTGAAGGATACGTTTGGAGAAAATCGTGTGATAAGTCGCCATATTATATACCAGTGGCCTCCAAGATCACCAGACTTGACGCCTTGCGATTTTTGGTTATGGGGGTACATTAAATCGTGTGTTTATCGATGCTGGCCTACCACATTGGCCATGTTGAAGGCTTCTATCAGATAGGCACGTTTTATCAATTTCAACAGATATGTTGTTTAATGTTGTAAATCTGTCATCTATCGTCTGCAGGCGGTGTTTGAGAATGAAGGGCGCCACATTGAGCAAGGATTGTGACCTAATACAAGAGAGAAAGCAGTTACCTCATGTGTTATATAAGCTGGCATGTATTATATTATCTAACAATATTTTGCAGCTCTTTGTGTTGGGTTATGGGAATAATAAATGCTGTCCTCACATCTTGACTCTTTTTTTTTTGTTTACAGTAATTTTTTGTTTGTCATTTGCTCACATATTGTATTATGTCGTGCAGACCAAAGTGTTATACCTTCTCAAATAACACTGGTACACACAATTTTACCCTAATGTTTAGTGTTTCGATTTTCGCTCATTAGAAGAAATAGCATAGGGAATATTTTCTGTAAACCAATAACTTTATAAATTTTGTGCAAAAAAAATAAAACAAAATTATTTTACTACCACGTTTTTCAACGCAAAAGGTCGACACATTTAAAAAATTGTGTACAGTATAATAAGCAATGATAACATTTGACAAGCCCATAGGATAATTGGAATAAAGTACAACAAATATATTTTGTCACTTCCCTCTATATTTTATTAGTTGGATCATGACTAATATCTAGTTAAATAGTCAAGTGTCGCCAATCAGTCAAGAAACTACACATTCCTCATAGCAAGAAATCCTATTAGTAGTGCCATCATAATTTTATATTGACATTTCAAAAAATCGTGTATTGATATCAGCAGTGTTTTTCAAACATACAATCTATTGCACAAAACCCCATATAAAATATAAATATTTTTGCTACATGTTTTAATTTGCATTTACCTATTTTACATATCTCGGACTGTATTTAAAAATTGTCATCCAATTATTCTACTTTTGGCGAAATGGTGTTTTATTAATTTATCATATGATATTATTAGGGTTCTTTCCTGGTATTAAAAAAGAAAAAATACGTGTCGACCATTTATATATTTCAATTTATCAAACAATTTGGCCGCTTAATCTCTGATTCTGGCAGAGCGCCATCCAGCGAATAAAATTGTAACTAAAATCAATTTCGAATTTTTCATTATTTGCCATAAAAATCCCATTGCATCCTGAACACAATGGTGTTTACCGCATTGCTCTAGCGTAAATATTCGCGGAGTTATTAATTTTTAAAATAGTGCGGGACTTTTGGATCACCCTGTATATCTATTGTTGTTACTATGGCGTTAAAAAGGAAAAAATAATATAGAATATTTTTTTCCCCTTGATTCAAATAATATTTTATTGTAAATCGTATTATTACATTAAAAGGGGTTTTAAATTTCATCAAATAAGCTTAAAATGACAGCGTTTAACATAAAAATAATAATAAAACGAATTAAAACAAATATTTTTAAAGGAATCGATATATTCAAACTATTAAATACTTAATATATCATTACGAATAAATTAGAAGCTAATATTTTAAAAAGAAACAAACTATTTGATATATATTTATAAATGTTTAAAATAAAAAAGGCATAACCTGACCAGGAGCACATGTGCTTTTCAGAAGGCAGTGCGCCATCTGGTGGAAAAGAAATCAACTATTCATCGATTCAACCTGTTCCCTGATATTTGGACAACCCAATTTCTTGATAAATCAAGAAAAGCCATCCACAAACGCGTTTCGCGCTGTTGGTGCTCGTCAGCGTGGAGTAGGCTGTACCACTGCGCCCAAAAATATTTTTGGTCCTAGTGGCTTCCTGAAAAACCAAGAAATGGGTATTTAAAGCCAAATTTGCGTAAATACGCTTGACACATGAAAAAACAATAGAAAAAAATAAAAATAAAAAGGTCAGGTGTTGATATTAAAAATAAAAAAGGCATATCCTCACCAGGAGCACATGTGCTTTTCAGAAGGCAGAGCGCCATCTGGTAGAACTGAAATCTACTATTCATTGATATAACCTGTTCCCTGATATTTGGCCAACCCAATTTCTTGATGATCCATGTGCTTTTCAAAACACTACTTTTTATTTTTATTTTTAATATCAACACCTGACCTTTTTTAAATTATTTTTTCTATTGTTTTTTCATGTGTTAATCGTATTTACGCAAGTTTCGCCTTAAATACCCATTTCTTGGTTTTTCAGGAAGCCACTGGGACCGAAAATCTTTTTCGTCGCAGTGGTACAGCCTACTCCACGCTGACGAGTGCCAACAGCGTGAAACGCGTTCGTGGATGTCTTTTCTTGATTTATCAAGAAATTGGGTTGGCCAAATATCAGGGAAAAGGTTAAATCAATGAATAGTTGATTTCTGCTCCACCAGATGGCGTTCTGCCTTCTGAAAAGCATATGTGCTCCTGGTCAGGATATGCCTTTTTTATTTTTAATATCAACACCTGACCTTTTCATTAAAAAAATATATATATTTCGTCTCAATTTACAGGTGTTACATTCGAGCGCAGCTCGCGAGTCACCTTGTCCTGGCTATTTACACATGGCGAGTTGGTGGAGTAGAGGTGGGGCCCCCGGACCTTGCAGGAGGGCAGCTGTTGGGCGATTAGCTCTTAACTAAGCATCAGGACCGGGTCGTCGGAATCGGGGATTGATATCTCCTTTATTTTGTAGAATATCTTGTATGGTTGGATTATTTGAATTTTGCATTTGAAGGTTAATTTCTTAATGGAATTTTGGTACATATCTTCTAGATAGGTTTGGTTCAAGTCCTCCTTCAGTATCTTGTTTGATAGGTTGAATGGAGCTCCTATACTTGTCCGAAGGCAGATTCTCATAAATGCGTTTTTCCTATTTTTGTCTGTGGATGTAATATATTTGCACCAAACTGGGAGTGCGTATGTTACTATTGGGAGAATACAACTTCTGTATAGAGTAAACTTTTGTTTTGTATTCAATTTGCTTCGATAGCTTGATAATCGTAAAGATAGAGGCTGCCTGGCCGGCATTCATATTTCTTCAAATAAACGTAAAGATAGAGGCTGCCTGGCCGGCATTCATATTTCTTCAAATAAACGTAAAGATAGAGGCTGCCTGGCCGGCATTCATATTTCTTCAAATAAACGTAAAGATAGAGGCTGCCTGGCCGGCATTCATATTTCTTCAAATAAACGTAAAGATAGAGGCTGCCTGGCCGGCATTCATATTTCTTCAAATAAACGTAAAGATAGAGGCTGCCTGGCCGGCATTCATATTTCTTCAAATAAACGTAAAGATAGAGGCTGCCTGGCCGGCATTCATATTTCTTCAAATAAAATAATTAGAATAATTTCTAACGCTTTGCCTAATGTTTTAATTTTTGTTCGCTCCTGACGAGGACAAAAGATTTTTGTCGAAACGTCGAGACAATAAAAAGATTTACTGGCCGAAGTGTCTTTTATTTGAAGAAAGGCTTGATAATGTCATTTTTGCGATTTTTGCTTTCTTAATGATATTTTTGACAGGCATATTGAATTTCAACTTGGAGTCTAAGGTAACTCCAAGATATTTAACGCTGTCAGTCCAGTTAGGATGGATTGTGGCTTGAATTTTTTATTGTCTACTGGAGGAAAAATTATTGCCTGAGACTTTTTTGGGTTGATGTCTAATTTCCAATCATTGCACCATTTGGTTATACTGTTTATGTAATTTTGGAGTTGTGTAGTTATTATTCCTATTGATTTGGAGTTTGTTAAAATTGCTGCGTCATCTGCGAAAAGTTTTATTTGACATTTTGGATGTGGAGGGAAATCGTTGATGTAGATGTTGAATAGGGTTAATTCGCCGCTAGGAGGCAGGGCTGGACGGTCGCACCGCGCTACGGCTCCAGATAAGTGTACTTTATTTCTTTCTTTTTTGACCTAAAAATATTTTCTCCTTGCTTTTTGATTTTTCAAATTCGATCTTCTAAATAATACTATATATATCATATTGAGAAAAGTAAAATAAAGTTAACGGTGAAACAAAATGATATTAATTGCAAAATTTGCATATTTGATGATTGTTTTATACATGGTGATTTGCATAACAAGGCCAATAGAGCTTACGGTAAAATTTCCCGATTTTAAGACTAAACTCAATAAGATGAATATTACAGGGATAGAACTGGTGTAACTTTGATGCACTGTTCGATGGCTTACTGGCTAAAAGTGATCACGGCCTTATTGATAATTGGATGTATAGAACTAAATCCAGGGCCGAAAAGACAGGCCACATTGACAAATATGCCTCACTCAACTCCAGACCAGGCACCAATGGACGATTTAAAGCTACTGATAATTAACCTTTCGGCTGAAGTGAACAGATTGGGAGAGAAAATGGATGCAAGGTTGCTTAATATTGAGCAGTAGATGGAGGATTGAGATCGAAGAATGACGGGAATAGAAACATCTATAGCTTCGTGCACAGATGCACTGGCGACTAACACGAGGTCAATTTCTCACAATACCCTAAAAATAAGGAATCTGGAAGAACGTGCGGAGGCTTTGGAGAGACGAGCCCGAGAAAACAACTTAATAATATATGGCATCGAATCAGCAGAGACTGACAGTCGGGAACTGCTGCTACAAAAGGTCAAGAAGTTAATGGCGGAAGATATGCAGATTACTGATGATGTGGTAATTGCCGAATGTCATCGGCTGGGCAGGGGACCAAAGGCGCCTATTCTGATTGAAGTTCCTGATCACGAGTCCAGAATAAGTCTCCTAAAGAACTCATCCAAACTTCGAATACTCAATATTTTTATGAGCAGGGATTACAGCCCCCAGATTAGAGAGCAGAGAAAATTTTTGATAGAAAAGAGAAAGGAACTTTACAAGAAAGGTATAGGATCGAAGTTGAGGGATAATAAACTTCTCCTAAACGGCATCAACTACATGGTAGTGGAAGGACAGGTGGTGAATGCCAAAGGAGAACCAATATAGCTAGAGGCACACCCGCGGATCTCTGTAAATAGAGATGTAAATATTCAGGTAATAAAATGCATACAAATGAAGATGTACAATCTAGAAACAAAACTCAACTCACAGGAACTCCTCATATTTCACATAGCAAGACTCATACTATTAAAGGAAGTCAACTTAAGGGCACAAATCTGAAACATAATAAAATTAAGATCGAAAAAATAAAACCAATGGTTAACATAGCTAAAAACGAACGATTCATGTATTGGAATATAAACGGCTTTTTCAGGATAAATTCTCTCTTTCCACTGTTCGAATATTTGAAACAATTTGAGATGTTCGCGCTTACAGAAACTTGGTGCCACTTCAATATCGACTTGAACCTGGCGAACTTCAGAATGTATCAATCACCTGCTGTAAAGTCAACAGATAAAGGGAGAAGCTCCGGAGGTATAATTCTTGGTATAAATAAAAAACTACAGTCCCAAATTGACAATGTTGAAATCGAAACCTCTTGGATTGCAGTCACACTCAATCCAAATTTAGACAATGACTCACCAGCGATCTGTGTAATATTCGTATATCTACCCCCAAACGATACACATGCTACAAACCTTGGACGACTATTTAATTTGATGGAAAATAAGATATATAACGGGCTTGAAATAATACTGGTCGGCGACCTGAATGTCCGTACTGGCAATCTGGGGGGTTACCATAATTTGATAGATACTTCAAACCTTATTTCAACTACCCGAAATTCCTGTGATCTAACAAAATCTGCCAAAGCGGAAATATTTATTGACTTTCTTGATAAAAATTACTTAACTATAATAAATGGTAGATCCATTAATGATAAAAGTGGTAAATTTACATTCATCTCCGGAAGAGGCTCTTCTGTGTTAGATCTGGCGATTGTCTCACCTGCGGTGCTTGAACACATAGCAGATTTTGAAATTGGTTGTATGCCATATTCGGACCACTTACCAATAATTTTAAAGTTTATCGGCCCAAATAATAAAACTGAAAATTGTTACATGGAGCCTAGTGCCAAGATTAAATTTTCCTGGTCAGTAGATAAAATCCCAACATATATGGAAACTTTAAAAGAACTAACTCCCGAACATCCAGCTGACTCCACAATTGATATTCAGGCTGAGTATTTTACTGGTTTAATTCAAACAGCAATGTTACGCTCGGGGACGCGGATGGAGGCGAAAACAAAAAATATAAAATCTAAGCCATGGTTCGACAAAGACTGTTATTTGGCTAAAAAGGAAATGAAACAAAATCTTAAATTATACGTAAAACATAATATCTCGGCCGATAAAATTGCATACTTGTCGAGTAAGAAGAAATATTCAGCTATCCTAAATCTAAAAAAAAAGGGAATATACTGACAAAATTCAAGTTATCCTCAGTAATGTAAAAGATCCATCCCAATTTTGGAAGACTATTAATTCACTTAAATATAGGAATAACCTACAAGGTGAAATTTCTATTGCAGACTGGCAGGTCTTCTATCGGGAGTTACTTTGTTCAAATTTAACAAAAGTTGTACAGCTACCACTTGAGATATTGGACATTGACCCCGAACTAGATTGTGAAATATCTCTAACTGAGGTCACCACGGAAATTTCCAAATTGGGTAAAAATAAGGCTACAGGACTTGATGAAATTCCTAACGAAGCGATTAAATATTTATTAGAAGAACATACAATTTATCTCAGGAACTTATTTAATAAAATCTTAGGGACATCCCAAGTTCCACAACAATGGACAAAAACGATAATCCACCCAATATTTAAAAATGGAGATCCGGACAACCCGTCAAATTACAGAGGAATATCCCTGATTTCTAACCTATCGAAATTATTTACATCTATCTTGAAGACAAGATTGAATGATTGGATGGAGAGAAAGTCAATTTTGGCAGAAAATCAGGCTGGTTTTAGAAAAGGCTACTCTTGTCAGGACCACATTTTCACGCTCGTATCATTAATTCAAACGACCCTTAGCCGTAGAAGGAGAAAGTTATATGCCTTCTTCATTGACCTAAGGAAGGCCTTTGATACTGTGCCGCACCATCTACTTTGGAAAAAATTAGCATTAAATGGTCTGAGCTGTCGATTTATTAAACTAATTAAGAACTATTATACCCAAATGACGGCAACAGTCAGATGGCGGGTTTCCTTCACGGAGGCTATCAAAATACAAGCGGGAGTATTGCAGGGGGAGCCGTTGTCACCTTATTTATTCATTCTCTTCCTAAACGATCTGATACCCCTGTTCGATGAATCAGAATTGCCAGGCATAAATCTTGAGAATTATGGAACTATACACCTTTTACTGTATGCAGACGACATATTGATCTTAGGAGAATCGAAAATAAATTTGCAATTGAAGATTAACTTACTCAAAAAGTACTTAGAAGAGAACTGCCTAACGTTAAACCAAAATAAATCTAAAATAATGGTGTTTAGAAACGGTGGAAGAACAGCTCGTTCCGAGACATGGTTTTGGGGTCAGCAACCCCTGACAATAGTAGCTAAGTATACATATCTGGGTTACCCCCTGACTACAAAAATTTCGACCCAATATGCTTCCCAATACTTTAGAAACAAAGCACTGAATGCAATTAATGCACTTTGGAGATTCCTTACAAAGGCGCGAATAAAGTCCTTTTACCTCAGTGATGAAACTTCTTGATACTATTGTTCTTCCTACGTTACTATATGCGGCACCAATGTGGGCAATTAACCAGCTGAAGACAGTCAATAATACCCAAGATGCATTTCTCCGTCGTCTCTTAGACTTACCAAACTTCACACCAGGATATATCCTCAGAAGAGAATGTGGAAGAATATCAACTGAACTTAATGCTGTAAAACTCACATTAAAGTTTTGGGTCAGGATTTTAAAAATGGAGACGAGCAGATTACCACATGCTTGCTTAAACTATCTCTGGAAAGTCACCGCGAAAAAGGAAATAGAAAACAGTTTTACTCAAAATTTAATAAAAATTCTAGACTCTAAGGGATATTCCTTTCTTAAGGGCTGCGAAGACTACTTAGCCATACAGAAAGAATTGCCAGGCATAATTAGAACCACCACAGACCAACTAATTCAAAACGATCAGATGAAAATCATTGATTCAACCCACTTTGCTCACTACAAATTTTTGAGTGAATCATTCATGACAGAGGAGTACCTACGATTAAATATCTCGCTTCCCAACAAAAGACTAGTTGCACAACATAGAGTTTTATGGCAATTTTTCAGAGAAGAAAGAAAAGACTTCTGGAAAGAAAATGGCCGGAACTGTTTACTTTGTAAGGATCTCATGGATGATAATTTGGTTCACTATTTCTTCCAATGCCCTCTCTTAACTGAAAAACGTACTGAAATTTTCCCAAGCCCTAACGCTGGTCAATTTAGATATCATCGCATATGTCAACTTCTCTCTTCAGCTCTGAATGATGAATTACTGATTGTTAGATACTTTAAGTTCTGCACAGAAGCTGGGCGCATGAGAAAGAATGCAGGGTAAAGGATACTGGAGGATGACCATCTGGGTTGGTTTTGCCATGGTTAACCTTGCTTAATTGAAAAGGTCCTGTCCTGGAGATAGTTTTTCAAGAATTTGATAAAATCCCTCGGAAATTGTTTTTTTTTTTTGTTATCAAGCCATCATGCCATACTCTATCAAAGGCTTTGGTAAAAAAAAAAGCGCTCGAGCCGGATTTGAACCAGCGACCTAAGGATCACCGTTGATACATCTACAGTCCTCCACTCTGCCAACTGAGCTATCGAGGGTTTCATTTTTTTTTCTATTGATTTTTCATTTATAAATGTATAAACAAATATAACAGCGCTGCTAAAGCATTTTAAATATTTTTTCAAAAAATTTCTTTTCTGAAATTAAAATATTAATTTATATAAAATATATGTATTGAGTATATATTTTTATATTTATATTTAAAACTTTCAAAAATAAAATATTACGCCATTTTAATCGCTATAACTCCATTTTAAAAATAATTGCTTGAAATAATTTATTTAAGCGCCTAAAAACGACATATTATACAAAATATAGGTATATTTATATTAATTCGATTTTATAAAGTAAGTTATAAATGAATAATCATAAAATTAACTTCTATTTTTCATTTTTAAGCAAAATTTAATATCAATGAAAGCAGAATTGGAAGAGCTTTTATTTTTCTTTCCAGTAAATTATATTTAAAAGAACATAAATATATAATTACATTATATTTTAATTAGTAAATATATGTTATAATACGCTCTTATTTTCAATTTATTTCCTGAATTAATATTCTTGCTAATAAATAATATAGTTTATTTTCAATAATGTAAATGCGAGTGTATATTGGTTTTCTACAGCTATCACCCAGGTTCAAATCCCGCATAGGACCCTTTTTAAAAATATTTTTTATAATTTCATATAATTATATATATTTTATATATATATATATATAAAATAGAAAGGCCCCGATTTTAACCATCTCTTCACCTAAAGATATTATTTGATGTGAAGGCGAATGTATATTGATATTCAACCGCAAAGACCTGGGTTCAAATCTCGCGTGGGACACTTTTTTTAAATTTTATTTTATTTAATATTTAATTAATATAATTTTATATATTTTTTATATATATTGTAATTTAAATCAACAACCCTATATTGTATAATACTTATAACAAGATTGTCATGTTGTATATAGAAACATCTATAAATAATTATACGCATGATTGACATGTGTCATTGCATCACCATATGTAATGTACTTTGTACAAACCGAGGATGAATAAATAAAACTATGTAATAGAATAAGAGCTGAGTTAAAGCAAGATTGAGAAGAAGTTCAAAAACGTCTAAAATCGAGAGAGAAATCCAACAACCCTAAAGTGGAATTTGGCAGGTCGTTCCATCAAGGTCAAAGGGTGTAGAAAACCGCAGACGCCCCACGCCCTTTGCACCCGCTCAAAGTCCAAATTTCCGCATGCCTCCTCACTCGGAAAATATATATAAGATATCTGCCCTAGCCGAAAAAATAGTCACTTCACCATCAGCGTGAGCCCTCGTCGGTTGTACCCAGGTCCATCTTATCGACCATGTAGAACAGTAAGAACTCTTTTATCTCCATCTTGCTCTTAGCTCGACTCCTATCTGTTCACGGAACTTTCCTACTACATCTATGTCTTTTCTTTTTTTGTGTGTGGACATTCCCAAGCTTTCCACTCTGCCTCGACCACGGCTGCCTGTACTCTGTGAGAACTGTTAAAGGTCCTCCGAGGTGCAGAGAGGTACTGGAAAACTTTCCACGCCCTGAATGTCCCTCTCGGTTACTACAGGTTTGACCCTCGGTTATCACAGCTGTAGCGAGAGTCGACAGGATACCTCATCAAAATATATCGTAATTTAAACAATGTGATATGTAAGTAATAAAGTATGACGTCTTTTCTAGTCGTCTAAAGGGGGTCCAGGGAGGGACAAAAAGGGCGTTGGTCCGGATGTTAACAGTTAGTTAGGTTACAGTGGATATTTTCGGACGAGGCCCGCTCAGTTCTAGGTCCGTGGTCATCTCACGGCGGCCCTCGTGGCCGCCGTTTGGGCTCCTCTCTGCCTCCGCGGCTTCATGCAGGACGCCGAGCTTTCCTCAGTTAATACTCAACTTTCCCCTGGTCCTGGTGCCACGTGAGACGTACTAGGAGAGCGTCTTTTGATCCCAAACTTTGTCCTTACTGTCCCGTGCGGACTTCCCATTCTGCACGCCTTGCCACTCAACCCCGACTGCTTCCAACTCACTTGTTGTCTTACCCGGGTTTACGACAGTAGACCCGTATAAGTCGACACGATATTGATGGCGGACAGTGAACAAAGGACTATGGACGAGGACGGGGAACACTACGTGGACGCTTCTGAGGTGCCCGCCACTTTCATCCGGCCCAGCTTTACAACTTGGTAAACCGACTCACCGAGGCCCTCCAAGAAGTGACGGCGTCACGTGCCTCGTATGCCTCGCCAATGGCACCGTACGACGGGACTCTAACCGGCGGAAAACTTCTTCCGGCAACTGGAAGCCGTGCGAGACGACATCGAGTACGGGTGTGCGAGGCTCTACGAGCTCCTCAAAGGTGAGCCCCTTTCGCTCTTCGATCAGCTCAACTCGGCCTCCCGGTCCTATTACCAGAACAAAACATCTTCGTCAATGCCATCCATCAAGCTATCACCTTTTTATATTTACCCTTTATATTTATATTCTATATGTCTTTATTTTTCTATACCCCAACACATGCAGCCATTATATAAACCATCCAAGCCAACATAGATATTATTGTCATTGGTCATTATATCCTAGAATATTCAACTATATCAGCAATCATTTGGAATTATTACTATTTGAATATTTTTTCATCTGTCATCATATATAGATTTTAAAACTTTACAACTTCGAATTTTTAAATATCATTTGAGTTTTTTTATAGCATTTATATATTTTTTAAATACCTTAAGATCGTCTTATTCCTGATATCATTGTTTTTATTAGATTATTATTTTAATTTCATATTGACGCCTCTCTCTTTCTCTCTCTCTCCCAATCCTAACTTCCCATCCGATATCACTTACTCACATCTCCTTAACCAATTTCCTCCCAACCTCAAAGTCTCCCATAGGGTTCCTGTTGTCACCCTTTTTTTATTTTTATTAATTCATCTATTGGACCATCTTACTCGGTATGCAATTCCCGATAACGAGTTCAGGAAATCCAAAGATTCTTTTTTTTTTATCCATCACCCGACAACATCACTCATTACATTCAACAATGTAGGGTTGTTCAATCATCTATGGCAACAGTACCCTTTACCTTCCACAATCCTCACCTTTCCTATTTCTTACAGTCAAGAGTCTCCTGCTCGCCAAACAAACTTTTATTATTTTTTTAAATTTTGATTCAACCAGCTGGCTCAACCTTCCTCGCTGTACACTTCCCAACAGTGAGCTCAGGCGACCAGTTCGAGTTTTTTTTTTTTTCCCCTCAATGCTCGGATCATCATTACAACCATCATTTTTACCATTTTATTACTTTTTTTTTAAATTTTCATCCGAGCTTAATCATTATTGGCAACAGAGCAATTCTTGACTCCAACTTTCCCATTCCTCCACTTTCAACTTACTTACCTCCCCCGTCTGATCTAATGTTGATTATGGAACGTCTTGGGAGTTCGGTCAATGAAAACAATACCTCACTTACACAGACACGTATTGCATTGCCGAACGCCATTGCAAAAATCAACTCAGACTTCCTCTCTTTTTACCACTGCGTCACTCTAAACCTTTAGATATCCATTATATGCTTACTTGTAACATTTTACTACTTTTGATAAGTTCGTTTTCCTTTTTCTCTCTCTCACGTCTCTGAAATTATAATTATGAAAAAATAAAAAAACAAACCATAATGGCATTTCAATTTATTTACCACTTCTGACTTTTCCAAACATCGTCTAATTTGCGTTTATAAGCATTGCATCACGTGGGGAACACACTAACCTAAATACTTACTATATTTTTAAATCTTACTCATTTATATTTTTACGATCTTTGATGTGTGCCATTTTATATTTTAGAATCAATCCAGATATTTTTGAATATTTCTTTTACATTATGGTACTTCTTTTTCTTCCAACCCTAAACAGCTAAAACCATTAGCCAGCCTATATAAACATTATCTGAAACCTTATATTCTTTGACATCATTTGTTTTAATTTTCCATAGCCTACGTCTAAGATAATTTAACTTTAAAAATTTTGTTTTAACAGTGACGCCTTTCTACCAACTGTCCCTTCTCATATCTTGATCCTCCCAACTCTGCCTTCCATACTTCTCTCTTCTCTTGATCCTTTTCCTAAGGCCTTCTATGCCTTCGTCCATCGCAGAGTTCCTGTTCGCCAACTTTTTTTTTGTTATTGATTTGCCCTAGTGGACTACTCCTTCCTCGCCATCCCATCCTGATGGTGTGTTCAGGAAAATCCATGGCTTATTTTTATTTTATTTTTATTTACACCTGGGTCACCGTCCCAGCATTCTTCATTTCTTTCTTTTTTCCTCAAACCCGGGTTCAATCAATCAATGACAACAGTCAAACCCTGTTTTTCACAATCTACCTCCATCCTCTAACCTCTTCAACGGTTCCTGAGACTCCTGCTCTCGACAACAATTTATTATTATTATTATTTTTAATTATTCATCGACCTGGTACACTCTTCCTCCCCATGTTAACTCCACACGAAGAGCTTGGGTAACCAGCGAGATAATTTTTTTTTTCACGCTCGACCCATCGCCATCATCAGCATGATGCGCCCACTCATTTTTCTTTTACTTTTATTTTTTATCTGGTCGAGCTCAATCACCGACAGCAGCGCAGCTCTTGAGCCTCCATCTCTTTTTAATCTCTCTCAGCCAGCTTTTCTTTCCCATATTCTCCCATTACCTACCTCTCCTTCGATCTTCACGCCTTTTGCCCATCTGATCTGATGCTACTTACAGGGCATCTTGATATTTCTGATCCCTGCCAACAATACTTCGCTTCTAAGTTCGTATTGCAGGGCAGAAACCAATTCAGACCCTCGTCCTTTATTCTTCACTGCGTCACTGCCTATCCCAAACCTTTTGCTTAAGTCAATTTTCTTTTATATTTTATGTTACTTTTATTATCTCTACTTCTCCTCGTTTCTGTATTACATCCCTGAAACTATGTTGTAAATACTCATTGCACCTTAAGTAACAAAAAACTGTAAATAGTATATCTAACTTTCTCAAATATTTACCCTCGCTATTGTGTGTGTTTACTTTAAATATATCCTTCCTGTGTACTCCTTATATTTTTTTGTATTTTTATAATATTATATCAGTGTGTAACCACTACTCTCTCTCCCCTTTATCTTTATTTTTATTCTAGTAACTAATTATTTCCCTTTTAATAGGTTTGCTAGCTTTTCGCTCCATTTTATTTCACTCCCCTAATCAAACCTTTCTCACCGGGGGCACATTCTATCGTAATTTAAACAATGTGATATGTAAGTAATAAAGTATGACGTCTTTTCTAATCATCTAAAAGTGACACCAGCTGGCCACCGGACACCCGGGGGATCCAGGGAGGGACAAAAAGGGCGTTGGTCCGGATGTTGACAGTTAGTTAGGTTACATTGGATATTTTCGGACGAGGTCCGCTCAGTTCTAGGTCCGTGGTCATCTCACGGCGGCCCTCGTGGCCGCCGTTTGGGCTCCTCTCTGCCTCCGCGGCTTCATGCAGGACGCCGAGCTTTCTTAAGTTAATCCAAAACTTTCCCCTGGTCCTGGTGCCACGTGAGACGTACTAGAAGAGCGTCTTTTGATCCCAAACTTTGTCCTTACTGTCCCGTGCGGACTTCCCATTCTGCACGCCTTGCCACTCAACCCCGACTGCTTCCAACTCACTTGTTGTCTTACCCGGGTTTACGACATATATATTTTTAATATAAATAGAAAATATAAAAATGGCCCCGATTTTATCCATCAGTTTCACCCAATGCACTTCTTTAATGAAAATGCGAGTATATATGGATTTTCAACGCCAAGACCTGGGTTCAAATCCCGCGGTGGACACTTTTTTTTAATATTTTGAATTTATATATAGTTTAATATAATTTTTAATTCATTTTAATTAAAAACAAAATTCCTGTTTGGCGAACACTTTTTTTAAAAATATTTTTTCAGCGATCACGACCTTAAGAGGCTTCTTGCCGCGCTTTTTTTAAAGGAGTATAAAAGGATAATAAAAAAATAATAAAAAACATCCTCTTCAACGACCATAACAGGTTTTCGACTAAGAATCTGTATTGATAAACTCATCTTGTGATAACTGATACGTGCTAGAACAACCCAGGAATCTGTGGATGGACTCGGACGCTAACATTAATGGCCCGGTTCCAGAGAATTTGATCAGCCGACCCTCGCGCTTCTCGGAAGTTTCTAATTATTGAACTGGCTGAAATATCTACCTTCCTTTCTGGGCTCGGTTGAATATTTGCCGAGCTGCGATTGAATAGTCCTATTTATGTCTAGCGCACCCCAAAAATGCCCACGACAGTCTTATAGGTGAGAAATGGAGCTAGCGCGGGACCTTTTCAGAGGTTCTGGCTGGGGGCGCTTGCTAACGCTGTGTGCCTCCATTACTTTTGCCTGCACCCAAGGACGCAAACTCAGTTCCTGGTCCAACTAGTCAGTATTCCTTCGTGTCGTGGAAGATTTTCACGAGGGTTTAAACAGCAGTAGCACTCCAGCATCCAACAATGGTCTCTAGATTGTCGCTCTCCAATTTTCTAAAAGCCGGTGTTTCGGCTTTGTCACAAACCAGAGTTCGCTAGTTTACGTCGACCATCAATAGATGGTCTAGTTTTGATATCTTCTTTAAGGTGCGTCCTTTATTTTGAAAGAGTCTAAATTTCTGTAACTAATGAGCCATTAAAGAGGAAAGGACAGGCGAGATGATGTCAGAAGAAAAGCAAACGAGCAAAATATGTATGTATGTATATATCTACTTGGTGTTCCCCCTTGAGAAAGCTGTAAAAGCCTTCGCCATGATCAGGGAGCCCGGTGACAGCACTAAGTCCTCGCTTTGGTTGCGATGTGACATCTGCTATGAGCGCTCCTTATTCGGAGGGGTGCCTTAAACAACCCCTGAAGTTAGCCCTTCCTGGGCTTGTATGGAAGGTAGCGAAACACTTTTCCCTAGTATGATGGGTTTCAACGGGTTGAACAGCCCTAAAATGGCGGTTGGGATAGACGAGTCCCACCTCTTGTTACTCATTACCATTAGAGTAGTTTAGTAAAGCGCATCCCCAATTCACTTTAATTGTCGTACGTCCTATTAGAGCCCGCTTCAAAAAATTTGTGTATTATAATTCACTCTAATTGGCTTACGTCTGGAGATTCCCCGTAATAAAACTTTAAATACAACTTTTTTTTTTTTTTTTTAAATGTGTTGCATCCCCAATTCACTTTAATTGGCCTATGTCCTATATGTGCGTTAAATAGCTGGGAACGTAAGAGAGATCTTTCGAAGGCCGTAATAAATTGGCTTACGTCTGGAGATTCCCCGTAATAAAACTTTAAATACAACTTTTTTTTTTTTTAAATGTGTTGCATCCCCAATTCACTTTAATTGGCCTATGTCCTATATGTGCGTTAAATAGCTGGGAACGTAAGAGAGATCTTTCGAAGGCCGTAATAAATCACTGCCGCTTCTAAAATAGTCATAGGTGACCATTCCTTAGATGGAGGTAATAAAATCTTTTCTCAAATAGCTGGCCGTCATTTTAATTGCCCTAAGGATTCCCAATTCACTTTAATTGCCCTCCTACGTCATAGGTGACCATTCTTTATTGGAAACATGTTACAAGTATATGACGTAATGTCAGGGTCATATATACATATATATAGGCCGATATTTTCTCAAATTGCAGTCAGATTATGGAGGCATTCAACAGTATAACCTCTTATCCACCTCTCATAAAATTTGATGAGCTGGAATTAGGCAGTTATAAACTGATAGAACTCAAACTAGTTGAAACCCGCTTCGGTCCATCAGTCAAGGCGGTTATAGAAGTAAAAGATTCTCAGCGGACACTATTTCTTCCAAAAAGATATTCAAAGCTGAAGCAATTTCAATTAGACGAAATCATCAAAGAAGAATGCTGCTTGATTTTCAAGGAACGCATCGGGAGTACGACAAACTTAGAAATCCAACGTTTGTAAATATGCTCCGTTTGTGTGCACACTTTTTTCTCTTTGAGTCTAAAATGTAATAAAGTTCATGTTGAAAAAAAAAAAAAAGTGTTTGTGTGCTCATTTTTTTTTTAAATCTGTCATATCTTTTACCAACTGATATAACGATATAATATTTATGGAAATGTGTGTCAAAAATATATATTTAAAAAAAAAAAGTGTACATTTTTTAAATGGCCAAGCTTTTCCATCTAACTTTGGCACTAAAGAGGAAGAAGAAGAAAACAAAGTTTAATATTTTAATAGGTTTTTCAAAAACTATTTATTTCAAATGTATAATGAAAGTTCAAATAAATGGGGATTTATATAAAAGTCTTTTTTTTTTAATATTAGAATTAGGATATAATTTTAAATTGAATAATCTTTTGTTTATTTATTTTGTAAAAAAAAATGTATACCACATTTTGTTTAGGGTTATTTGAAAATTGTATGAAAAACACCGTCAATGCATGTATTTTAGTGTAGAAAAAAAAAAACACAAGAAGATTAGTTAAAGATTTTTTATTATTTCAAATAAATGGGGATTCATATAAAAGTCGTTTTTTTTTTAATATTAGAATTAGGATATAATTTTAAATTGAATAATCTAGATAAATTGACACATATATCAATATACTTGTCAGGAAATATGCTATTTGCAGCATTTATAAGTTCTTCCGCAGTTATTTGAGGAAAAATGACAAACATAATTAAATCCAAATACTTGAAGAATATATCAGCAACTTCAATAGGTAAAAATATAGTCTTATAAATTCCACGGGCCTTCTTCATCATGATAATTTCAAAATCACTTCTTAAAATTCTCAATTTAGGTGATTCTAAATAATAAAATAGATCCTTTATTTCATTAGCGTTGAAGACTAATCCGACTCGGGTGGGTTTGCCGTTCGATTTGCATTTCCGGAGCTCTACACGTCGATGAGATTTGAAAAAAAGTTTATAATTTCGAAGCAGAGGAAGAGCGAGAAGCGTTTTGTCCAGCATCATATCGCACTCTGAGCTTTTTATTTCCATGTAGACCCAGGAGGTAAAAAAGCCAAATTACTCATTGGGGTTTTATTTATTTATTATTGTTATTTTTTTTTTGCTTTAAATTTGATTTTTTTTTTATCATGAAAGAAATGCCAACCCCATCGCCAAAAAAGATTTAGCACGAAGCTTTTTTTTAGCTCTACACAAGCATTTCATTCATTTTATTGCACAAATAGTGGGATTCAAGAAAGCTTTTATACGAACACACATCGCAGAAGCTACAATGTTCGATATATACGGCGTGCAATTTGCAATTCACGCCTATTGTTTTCGATTTGGGTACGTTATACTTTTTTTCAAGATCGATCGATGGAATATTTAATTTATCGAATATATTTTTCTCAATACATCCGCCTTTATATGCGAAAGTGCCTCCAAAATTTGAATATAATTCCAAAATATATTTTTCCACGTCGCAAATCCAATTGCCTTCTCTCCTTGGTTTTTGACACATGAATAGTCCGTGAATTTTCTTCGTGCAATATCTAACTGTTCTTTTGTCCCTCTCACTTAAATGACAATATGTATAATTGGGATTATATATTTCAATTCTTTCACCGAGGTCGCGGTGTAGGTGCGTCCAAGAGAGTTGGCGAAGTAGCATACCGCTCTCTAGCGGAAAAGCTTCAAAATCAACGATACAAGATATCTCGTACATGACACAGGCAGGAGAATTCCGAAATAGTCAGCTGTACGCTTCGTTCACCGGGCTTCAACTGTCCCTTCCACAAATAAAATTGTCTTATGTCAATGACGTCATTGCACAAATGTGCGTAGATCTGTCTTCCTAAATGGGTACCGTTCAAACAAGGATTCAAAATCGCATTAGAGATTGCACAACCCATAGGTCTTTCCGTACTATTAGAAGATGGGCTGGGAATTGTCATAATGGGAGATACTGTCATTATTATTATGCCACAGAGGAGGAGCGTTATCACAATTACCCATTTAAGAAAACCAAATAATTTTCGAACACCCGTTGCGGAAACTCGCTTTAGGGACACATACCTCTGCATCGTCACGAGTTTCGAGGATAATTATATTTCCCGATTCTAGTTTGTGCGTTAAATAGCTGGAATTTTCTTGGCGGTGTCTGAACGTTAGAGATCTTTCTTTGCCTAAGCACAAGAAGGCATTGACCCCGATTGGAAGGGGCCTCCAAGATTTAAAAATTTCTCCTCTATTTACGGAAATAACTTCGATAGTATGAAATGGATGAGGAGTTATATTACTGATTCTTTTACTAAGAAATTCAACGTCTATGCTTTTTTTACGCGCTAAATGCCATGAAATAGAAGGCTTGAATAATTTATATTTATAGATATTGATATTTAATGGAGGGACAAACTGCCAAATGTCGTCAACAGCGTCTTCCATATCTCTTACACACCCCCCTACTGGCGAAAATTTTTTCGCACGAACCGAGTAACCTGCTCGGAATTCAGCCTTGTCATTTTTTTATTTCTGCTTACTCTATTTAGGAAATACAAACAATATTCGCCGCATCTTTTACTATTGCGAGATTGCATCTGGAGCTTATTGTGCGATATTCTTTTCGCATTGCGTTTCATAAAATTTATGATCGCGGGCATAAAAGGTTTAATACCATAAGGGTCGAAATAAAAAACTGTTCGTTTATTCAAAAAGGCAATCGCGACCCAATGACTTCCCTTCATTGTTGACGGATCTAGATTAACAACAAAATACTTACAGCAGCGACCATCGATATATTTCGGTAGCGAATCTGACGGAAACACGCCCGCAAATTTTTTAGAAATGATAGGGTCGAGCGTAGCCAATCTTAAGAGTTGTTTCGAATTCATCGTAAGGTGCCAATGTAGTCGACGTATAATTTTAACGACACTCTTACATTGTTTTTTGCGTGAAAATCTGTATAAGTAAGGTTTCCCAATACCTTATCCCCGCTTTTAAATGAGATATTTACATCATCCCTGACCGATTCGCTTAAAAAATGTTGTATTTCAGGAGCTTCTTCTTCTTCTTCTTCGTCATTTCTAAAAACGATATAACACCCGGGGGTGTTAATACCTGTCGGCACGTTTTCATATCTGAGCCGATACTTCCTAATTTTTCCATCGAGAAAGAATTTGTGTTGTGCAAATTCACATTTTAACGCTATCGAATCTCCTTCCATGAGCATAAAACGAAAATCTAAGGTTTCGGTACTAGTAACTAATTTACCTAAATAATCACGGAGATATAAAACTGTGATGGCGTCCGTGTCATTTTCAGCGTTACCTAAATTTGTTACTTTATAACCGTTGCAATCAAAGTGTTTGTTTTCTTCGTCTAACAATAAAACTTGCTTTTTCAAACGCTTAATTTTCTTGGTTAAAAAACCTTTTGGAACGACATCTGTGTCGTCTGTTGGTTCAGGAACATTGGTAATTTTTCTTTGCTCAGCATCATAATACGAATTTTGTTTTAAAGGTAAAGATTTCGGAACGTATAAGCCATCGTTTAGTTTTATCAACGCGTTTTGATCGCAGCTATGAACTAACGTCGCCTCGTTTATGTAACAATCCTGCATTACTCGATCAAACTCACTTGCCGCAGTTTATCGATATGAATTTCGGATTGGAATTCGGAATAAAGGATGACGTTAATTGTCGATGTTAGTGCGCTCGAAAATTTCACTTCCAAAGAAATATTCGAATTTTGCGTAGCGCTAGAATGTAGATCCGAAGCGCACAAATCGGGAGTCGTATCAAACGCGAACAGAGTCAATCCGTTTTGAAATTCTTCTGGAGTTATATTCAATTCTCCGGAACTTAAATATCGACCCATGTTGGAAAAGAGATCGATGTAGCTTCTGTAAAATTCTCCTTCGGAAAATTGCGGAGTAAGCGGACGGTTTGGAAGAACTCGTTGTCCGATTTTTAATGAAATATAATTTATGTTAAAATTTTGAAAATTGAACGGGTTTTTCGTGAAATCTCCACTATATGCACCATTCGTCACAAATCCGATGACAATACGATTTGGTACTGGACCTAAAAATAGGTTCGGAAGGATTGTCGAATGGGTTCCGCTGGGAATCGTTAGAGTTTTTACATCTACTTTACGTATTGGATATTTTGCGACGCCATTCTCCAAAGTTTTATTATGCGCGAGAACGACGGACGGTGAAACAGTCACTTTTCGAACGAGAAGAGAGGCCTTTGTTATCTTCAGAACGAAACCTTGAGTATTGGACATCAAAACAAAGGAATTTTTAGCTCTATGCAAACGGATTTTTAATGAGACGCCATTTAGCAAGAGTTTGTGCTGAAAACTTAAATCTAAATTCATCGCGCCGAAAAGTGTTATTTCTTTATTTAAATCCATAACTGCATGTCGAGCTTTCAATCCCAAATTATTACCGTTTGGGTCTGTTTCGTCAAAATATTTCGCCGTGTCCTTTTCAAATAAGCTAGATTTGAGAAAAGTTTTCTGTGCATTTTCGGGAAAGTTTAGCAAGGCGTCTAAAATACTTCTATACCCGTAATTATTCTGCGATACGATTTGCTTTTCGTTTAAAAAAACTTCTACATTCTCAAAAGCCGTATTCAGGAGATAATTTATAGGTCCGACTTTATCCGTGGCGGCTATGGCGCTTCCATCTCTCTTCGAAATTTTAACCGCGAGTTGTAAGAAAATGAACGACGGGTCGATGTAGTGCTCAAACGTGCCCGGAATATAGAATTCGATTGGACCGTCCGATAGAGTCGCTATAGGATGGACTTCTTCAAAATCGGAGTTTTCTATAGCTACTTGAATCGGTAAACCCGAAAATAAGTCCAGCTCGGATTTAAGACACAGAGGTTCCATCATGCGAATATGTCCCTGTTCTGCTTTCTTCTTCGTTTACGTACGGTTTTTATACGTTTGCCCTCTCCGCTTTGAAATCGTTTGAGAGCGTCGTCTTTGATATCCCTTCCAGTTTCAAATATTCGCTTTTTTTATACTCTGCTTGAAATTTTCTCCGCCGCCGACATCTCCCGCTACTTTAGAAGCGGTGGATAAAAGTTTTTTGCCAAAGTATTTCCCCGCGCGTTTCAAAACGGGCGTTACTGTTCGAAAAATATTTCCGAACCATCCCCTTCCAGCCTGTGTGGCGTAATAATATGGAATATATACCACCCTGTTGCAGCGCGTAATACTGACAGCATGTATGCGGGTCGATAGAGCGATGTTTATGCATCGTCATCTCGTTTGAAATGCAAAGTCACGCTGACGCTCTCGCCTAAGAATAATACAAAATCACCGTAGCGGTCTCTTATATTTATTTCGATCGTCTGAAACTCGCTCTTATTAACGGGTTTATAGAACAAAGTTTCAAAGTTTACGCTACCTTTGTCTCGAGGAAGAAATACGTGCCGAAGAAGTGGCGAAGCCGAATCTCCCACAATACCAAACTTACATATATCGGAGTAAACAAAAACCGATTGTATATTCTTATCCGTTCGCTCTCGAATGATTGGCTCGGTCGATATTGTCTTTTGTTCTTCAATCAAGATCCCTAATGGTAATAAAGTTGTTGCTTCGGGGAATTTGAGATAATTATATAAATTCCTAGAAATGATCAATTTATGATTAGGAGGTAAATTTAAAGTTGAAATGTCATTCCGAAAATCGAACTGTCCGTGGTTTTTAATGTTGTGACTCCACAATAATTTGACGATATCCTCGTTAAATTTGTCGAGGGCGATTAGCGGATCGGTCGCTTGATATTCGAATTGATGAGACAAAAGCGTATCACCCTGGTCGTTCGAAACGATGTAATAAAAATTAAAATGTTCCTTTTCTTTGACAATTCTATCAAATCTTAATTCGGCAAGGGCGACGAGCCAGTTTCCCTCGAGTCTGATACAATGGGGCAAACGCGTTGTATAATTTGAATGCGTATTATTTGGAAAATAATCCAAACTCGAATCCGAAGGTAGGGTCACATAGAATTCCTTCGTAGATCTGTAACCCATGAATTGAATCGATCCGAAAAGCCTTTAAAACTGACAAAATATTTTTTCGTCTTACCCTTCCCTTTTGTTTTGATAATGCGATCTATAGGCCAGAAATCCTCGTCTCTCTTATGTACTCGTTGTAATTCGAAATCGTAAAAACTTCCTTTAATTAACTCGTTTTTCAAATCGCGCAATATATAGGTTGCCGGAACAGTATTCTTGCGATCGGAAATGACGAAAACCTCGTCGCTCCAACCCGGTAGATAGCTTTTGCGGAAAGTTCTTCTAAGTTTAGATATCCTTACTCTATCTCCGACCTCGAACTTGAAACGTTTGGCGGTAGAAGGCGGATACAAACGATTAAATATTTCATCCCTCATGAAAGGAGTCACATCATCGGGGGCGACCTTTGTAACTCGATTTACAGTTTTATTATAGCTTTTAATTAAATCCGGCAACGCGTCTATATATTTGTAACTCCCCCTTCGAGTAAATAACCGCCACATTTTTCCTTTAAGCGTTCGATTGAATCTCTCCACATTAGCGGCTTTCTTATCGCTGTACGAATGATAATGTTTGATATTATATTTTTTGAATAATGTCTGCACAGGCTTATTGAAAAATTCGGTGCCCTCGTCCGTTTGCAAGAGTTTGGGAACGACTTTTTCCTTCGAAAAAAGGTTTTTGAAGGCCTTTACAATTTCGGTAGAATTTTTTCGTTTGATAGGAATGGCGTAGGCTCGCTTGGAAAAAACATCGACAATAGTTAGAATGTAACGATAACCTTTGTTAAATTTTGAAAATTTAATCATGTCCACCAAGTCGCCTTGCCATAGTTCATTGATATCTAAGGCGATAATTTTTCGTCGTTTGAAATTTAACTTAACGGGTTTATGAAGGGTGTAAACGTCCTGTGTCTCCAACCATTTCTGCGCAGATTTTTTCGATATTTTAGCGCTCTTAGCCAATTGATCGATTCCGCCAAAACTTCCCGGTTCTTCCGCGTTGTAATACACTTTGGCTAATAATTGATCCATTTTTTTTCTTTTTTTGAAGTCGATAAAGAAGGCGAGAGCTCTTCCCGCTTTACACTTGGCGTTTGTTTCTTAAATATGAGATTCTTAGCGGTCGAATTAAAAATCCACTGTTGTGGAATATTTATTTTCTTTAAACTTATCGCTAAATCTTGAAAGCCCACAGGTACATTTACGTTCTTCCTTTTTCGCGTCGTAAGAAACGTAAAAATATCGACGACGTTGGACTGCGGAATAGGTTGATTATTGATTATGATTTCACCATTCTGATTCCAAATCACTTCGTTAGTAGATCTTAAACGTTGAATAATCATGTCTACATACTTTTTTGAAGTGATCGGGACTGAATTGATAATTTCTGCATCTATATTTCGTTCATTTAAAGGTTCGATGGGTTGCGGCGGCGGTGGCGGCGGAGTGTCGAATGAACGTTGATAACGTCGCATTAATTCTGCTAAGAGCTTCACTTTCTGATCGTCCGGCAAAGACTTCTTTGTTAATAATGCGTCGATCTCTTGTTCGAGAGATAACGTTTGTGTATAAATTGGATATAATGACGGATTAGGAAATGCAAATCTTTCGGCCATTTTTACAACTTTTTACCGATCCAGGATCCCAAGGCCGACAGAATAGGCGCTAAAATAAGGGGCAAAAAACCTCCCTTCTGATTAGTCAGTAGACGTCTCCGTTTGACGAGAGAAATCTTTCTGTTCGCGAGAGTTCTCATCATCTTTTTATAGCGACGAAGTTTTGTTTTGCGTTTAGATGAAAGGTTAACATTGCCATTTAAAATGTTGAGACATATTTCGCAGAGACAATCGGTCAGGGCTGGAGTGAGTAATTTTTTTCTATCTAGCACATTTTGCGCCTTTGCTAGAGACTCTAGCGCATATCTATGCTTGTATAATCGATTCATTTTGGTGAATAAATAAAATTAGCTTCCCCAGGAAATATATGTGAACGGATCCTCAATTGCTCAGGCGTCTGAGGTTTCAAATCTATGCAGATAAATTTATATAATTCCTCTGCAGTTGCCATTTTTAGAGCCGCTTCTAAAAATTTTGGATTATTGGGATACATTTGTCGCCCAAGCGTATATACCTGCTGGGCATCTCTGGGGTTTCTAAACAAGAAAATGTAATGACTATTTAACGAAATGGTTCTAAAATGCGGATTTTTCGGAAATAAATTTTGCGCTAAAATTATAATAGAAGCATTCCGGTGATGAGTATAATTGCAAAATATTTTGCAAATGTCTTGATTAATATCAAAAAATAAATCATCGAGAATCAATAAAGTGCGCTTGCTAACATCCCAGTTATTGGGTGGTAAGCCGCTTATGTAAACAAAGGGGAAATCCTTAAACCACGGTTGAACAGACGAATAACACCAAATAACTTTCTCGGGAGGGGGTTCGATTAAATCAATTAATCGTTTTGTTAAACTTGTTTTTCCCGATTGAGAGGCACCCACAACCAACGCGTTAAACGGATGTCGTAAACGAAATTGAATATCATCTTGAGACGACATGACTGAGAGATTTCTTAAGCGGAATTTATATTTATACCATCTATGACAAAATAATAAGTCTTAACATAAGATCTTCCAACAATGTCGACTCCTTGTTTATAAAGCGATTCCTTACAACATTTGAGATAATGTGAAAAGTCTCCAATAGTCATCTTTATTGAACCGGGATATTGAACAGTTGTTAAAAAACCATAGCGTCGGTTCATAGTCGGAAAATTTTTTTTCTGTCTCGGAAGTTGAATTAATGCGTCCCCTTCAATCTTGAAATAGATTGCATTTTCGACTTCGGGAAGCTGACATTCGCATCTGAAAAGATTTTTCGAAATCTCAATTATTTCGTTTTCTCTGAGTTGCATAAACCCGTACCACATTTTCCTATATGTAGCTGAATGTCTATGAGTTTGGAAAAAGCAAAACCTGAGCCTCTGCTTTGGAATGTCTCTATATTGGCTTGTATCTGTTTTAAAATGTTGTCTAAGACAACAGAAAGGCTGCCCCAGTTTCTTTGACAGCGTGATGAGAAATGAACTCTTCTAAGATCCGTTTTTTCTTTATAAAATTCCAAAGTTGCTGAAATAAAAAAACGACATCTTTGACGACCAATTATGGTCATCAATTCTTTTTTAATTTCATTCATATGATCATCGAATAATAATAAATTATGAGTTCTTGGTTTGTAAATATATGTTGAAAAGAAGCCAGAGAAGGCATCATTTATTTTATATAACATTTTTTTGTTTCCCTTTAAGACACATTAAGGACACAACAATTGAACCTAGTTCGCTGACCGATCCCCAATGATTAATTTTTTAAATGCATTTATTTATTTATAATTCAACTTTTTTTTTTTCCAGAATAGGATGTTAAATTTAGGTGAAGTTTTTTTTTTTATGCATTATTTTTGATGTTTAAAAAAAAAGAATACAAACATTGAAAAGTGCATTTATTTACAATAAAGAATACAAACATTGAAAAGTACATTTATTTACATTAAAGAATACAAACATTGAAAAGTACATTTATTTACAATAAAGAATACAAACAATGAAAAGTAAATTTATTTACAATAAAGAATACAAACATTGAAAAGTACATTTATTTACAATATCAATAATTTTCTAGTGATTTACAAACAAATTTTATAATGTCCGTGAGCTAAACTATTGATATCGTCTAACAAATGACGCTTGTCGTCGAAGGCGTTTAAGCCCAACTTTGTTTGTTCTATTGTATACAGCGTGTGTTTACGGGATTGTATTAGATTTTGTGTTAAAAAATGTCGTTTGTGTGTTTCAACGGTGTCCTTATAGTTTTGAAAAGCCAATTCATTTTTTAATATATGTTTTTTAACCCCCTTCCCTATGTTTTTCTCGTCTCCTCCTAAAACCCTATAACTATACATCTTTGCTTTGAGTCCAACAAATTCTGTCATAATTTGTCCGCACAATTCGTCTTTCCACTTGCCTATTACTTTTTTATTTACTTGCGAATATAGTGGGTGGCTTAAAGGATAATCTGAAGTGTCTAACTGATCTCGGATTTTATCGAGAATAGAAAAAAGGTCGGCAGAAGGTGGAGTAGTTATATGATAGAGAAAGCTGTCAGTATCGGTGAAGCATAGACTTATTTTGAAGGACGGAGCTTTGAATAAAGGAAGCATAGTGGAATAATGGAATTGAAAAATTTTTAGTTTAGAAAGTTCTAATATAGTAAAACCGATATAGACTGGCTTGTTGAGAGTCAGATTTCTTTTTTTCATTTTAAGAATAACCAAATCTTCTTCTATAATATGAAAACTATCGAGAGTGGGTTTTGCCATAAGTTTTGCGGCTCTTTCCGGCTCTGTTACAACTTCTACTCGAACCCTTTTCCTTAGATTTTCTATGGTTTTGCCGTAGACACTATTGTTAAGCAACTTCCAGAAACTCTTCTCAAATTCGGACTTGGCTTGTTTACGTTGATCTGTGTTAAAATCTATATAGGGTTTCAGCCAGGGACTCTGATTAAACGAAAGAATTTTATGAATTTTTGTTAGTATAAGTCCCTGACTAAGGTAGAATTTCAAAGTTCTGTAGTGAACCGTGTAGGAAGATTTGGGGAAAAAATTGGGACAGAGTTTGATCGAGGAAGCGATGCTGTGTGGAAGAGACTTTTGAAAATCGCTCAACATGGATTCTACTATTTGTAAACGTTCTGGAGCGAGGGGAAAATCATTGTGCGAATCGTGGAGGTGTTCGGGATAGCAAAGATCAACGACAAATATATAGCCGATCGGACTGTTGTCCTGGAGAGCTAAAATATCGATTTGGTTGCATTCTTCTGAAGTCAGCCACCGAAACCTACCAGTTGGAAGAGGTTGACACATACTCCATCCGTATAAATTATTGCAATCTGTGTAAAAAAGGTATGATGTATCTTTACTTGAGTCAAATTCATCTCCCATAAAAGGATTGTTTGCTTTGGCATATCGCTTTGATATCATGGCGACTCCTCCGCGAATTTGCTCGCACGTCAGATACATGTCAGGATCGCTGATTAGATCTAACGAAACATTTGTCATTTTTAGTGCTGCGTCAAGAGAGAGAGACGGTGAAGAAAAATTTAAAATTGGGTCCAGCTGATAGTGTCTTAGACAGAGGTCTCTGAAATATTGAAAAATATCGGCTAGAAGAGCCACGTCGCCAATTAAATATATATCGTGGTAGTCTCCGAGCGTTGTACAGTTAAGTTCCTCCCATACTTGTTGCGCGAAAGCGTACGATTCGTTGGAGCAGGATTCATTTAAAAGTTTGCTGGAAAAATATTCAATGGGAGGGAGGCTTGTTTCTGAAAATTTTGAACTATCCGTCATGTACTCGTAAGGATAGACACCTTTACGACGAAGCAGATCGGTCTGGTACTGAAAACATTGGGAAAGAACCTTGAACCCATCTTGGGGTAAATTTGAACTAAGAGTATTTAACGATGCGGATAGAAATTGGAATGAATCCAAAAATATGACATCATCTACCAGAATGACCGAATATTTTTCCATATTCATAGGAATAATTTTAAGATGTTTATGAGGCACATGACGGAGAGCTTTGATTAAAAAATGGTTGTCGTAGTTCTTTGCTCCGTGTAATAAGCATCGAAATTTTGAATTATTGTGGTAATTTAAATTACAGATGTTGTGGGCGGCCCCTCTATACTGACCACTCCAATGACAATGATCGATTACTTTTGTCTTAATGTCCAATTGTTTTTTACAGATGTGGCAAGTTTGCTCGTTTAGAAAGTCATTTTTTTTGTTGCTCGTTCATATCGACGGAAGGATATTTTCTGAGACGTTCTTTTAGCTTTGAAACTGTTGAGAATAAACTCAACAAGAACTTTTCCGCCGGATTCTCGCCGCGATAAATTTCTTTGTGGACGATATTTGACTCCGGATCTACCACGATATAGCAATACGAACAAGGTACGTGGACAGAGTATTTGGAAGGGTCGGGGTTGGGCTGTAAAATGGCTTCGAAATCTGCGTATATAGCGAAGATCTGCTTAAAATTATTAGAAAATTTGGAAAATGAAAGCTTAGAACCTTCTTTTGGATATTTGACACGTTGAGCTCCGTGAACCCTACATGTTTTTTCATGCTCCATTACCAATTCTTTTGATTTGAAAGAATACAGACAATAGTGACAAACGTAGCGCGATTTTGAGTCAAAAAGACGATTGAAGTGCCTAATCAGAAAATAATGGCTTTTATATATAAATAAATTTATTTCTTTGCTATCTACATTTTCGGAAAGCTAGAGGGGGAAGATTTCTTTTTCCTCTACACTATAATCATTGATCGCGAGAGAATTTAGCTCCTCAAAATGTTTAATGCGTTCGCGTGGCATTGGAGCTGGTATAACGCCTTTGAGATTAGAAAGAAATGGTTCGTAGTGCTTAGAACGGTGAGGATTGCTAGATACTGGGTATAAGGCAGCAAGGATAGAGTAATAAAAACACATGTCATCGGGTGCATTTATGTTAAGTAGTGCCCTTCTATTCGCGATAAAAGCCGGTGGTTTAACACCTTGACACCCAGCATACATCGGCGTATATCTACCTATATTTAAATTAATTTCTAATAAGTAGAACTGCTCTTCACTGAAAGTTAATAACGAGTTTACAAAGTGGGAAGAGGAGCTTCTTTTTATTAGCATGCACATAAGCTTTCGGATACATCGTCCTTCATCAGATGAAGGCCTTATCTGATGAAGGACGATGTGTCCGAAAGCTTATGTGCATGCTAATAAAAAGAAGCTCCTCTTCCCACTTTGTAAACTCGTTATTAATTTCTAATAAGTTTGAAAATATAAAAGATGACCCCTCTTTATTGTATGTTAATAGTCTATTGTAAATTTGGCTTAGGGATTCTTTAACTAACCCATTCAACATTGCTGGGGTAAACACACGCTGACACTTGGAAACAAAATGGGCTCGCCTACCTGAAGCATCATTTGTCTTGATAAGTTCCACTTCCGTTTGTAGAAAAAATCGGATGGTCTTATGTCGCTGCAAGTCCTGTTGCAGAATGTCGATGATATCTGCTTCGAAGCTGTCAAGTTTTTCCTCTAGGCTGAAAACATAAATATATTAAGTATATAATTTATAATAAATATTCCTTCTTCTTACCTCGAAAAATGAAATTCCGCCTCTAGAATCCTGCTTAATGTGAGGTCGTCGACTGTGGGAGCGTTGTCGAGCCCACCCTGCTCGGGAATTCCGAGCACTTGCTCTATATCTAGTGGTGAGAGGTGAGAAAGTTCACCTGGCATACACACATCCTGTGGTGATTCAAGAATGTGTATAAAATCATCCGCTGAAAGTTCTTCCATACAGACATCTCCCGATGGTCCGAGAACTTGTTCCAATTCACAAGAGAGGTCTGGAAGTACATCTACTGTACCTTCGGTCGAGCGGAAAGACCACCTTTCTAGATAGCCATTGAGCGCACTTGCCTCCAAGCGTAGACACCTAAAAAAAAATAATAAATATATATATCAGGTTAATTCCATTCCAAATGAAAAAAACATTAGCGTATTGGTTAACTCCATTGCTCTAATGTTTTTTTTTTTGCTAGGTTCAAATCTCATTGAAATATATTTTTTTAATTACCTAGTAAAGTTTTTCTGATTATGAGAAAAACACATTCAATAAACAAGAAACAAAACTTACCTCATGTTGGAAAAATTTAAATCCGAAACTGTTTGGTCCAGCTATTTAACACTGTCACTTGCTCCAAAAAAAAAACCTGCTGCAATCCACGACGCATAGGGCAGAATTTTAATACAAAATTTATGATCTGACTGCAATTTGAGAAAAATATCGGCCTATATGCAATTAAAAATGTTATTTAAAGTTTTTATTACCTCCATCTAAGGAATGGTCACCTACAGAGGATTTATGACAAAAAAAAAGATAGATCTCTTACAAGGAAAGTTTATTAGGGGAATCCAGACGTACGCCAATTAAAAAGTGAATTTTAATACAAAATTTTTTTTTTCCACGACACGACGTGCTGCAATTTAAAAAGTGGTTATTACGTCCATCGAATTGTGCCAGGTCTAAGGTCAAGAAGCGGCTCTAAAAATGACAACTGCAGAGGATTTATGGGGCAAAAAAAAAAAAAAAAAGAGAGATCTCTTACGTTCAAGAAAAATTCCAGCATTTTATACTCGCTTTTTTTTTGTCGTCATCATGTGGGTGAAATTTTACAATAGTAAAGCTATGACATTTAAAAATATACTTTTTTTTTTAAAACATATTTGTGACACATATTTCCATAAATATTAAATTAGTTGGTAAAAGATATGACAGATTTTTTTTAATGAGCACACACTTTTTTTTTTGTTTTTAACATGAACTTTATTACATTTTTAAACACATATATAAGTGTTCATAGAGTCCTTCTATACATTTTTTCCTCTAAGTGTCGTTGTCTTCTTCTTCTTCGTGATTGCAAGCCTGGATTTGCAGGACCGAATTGCAAGCTTGGGAATAAGCTTCGATTATTTTTTCAAATAATTATTTTGAATAAAGCCATGCGTCGCCTTCACACTCAGGTATGTGCATAAAATCATCCAAAAAATCCTCAATAAAATTTCCACTTTCATCATACATTTGAAATAAATGGTTTTTAAAAAACCTATTAAAATAGGAAACTTTTCTTTCCTCTTCTTTAGTAGAATATTCGAAAGAAATAGGGAATTCATAAATTACATCTACAAATTGATTCTTTTTTAATAAAAGACCTTTCTCCAAAATTGTTTCAATAACTTCTTTAACTAAATTTGGCAAATTTTTTACTTCCATGTTGCTTTCACTCTTTATGAAAGCTGACAATATGAGAAAATATCGGCCTATATATATGTATATATGACCCTGACATTACGTCATATACTTGTAACATTATTCCAATACCTATGACGTAGGAGGGCAATTAAAGTGAATTGGGAATCCTTAGGGCAATTAAAATGACGGCCAGCTATTTGAGAAAATATTTTATTACCTCCATCTAAGGAATGGTCACCTATGACTATTTTAGAAGCGGCAGTGATTTATTACGGCCTTCGAAAGATCTCTCTTACGTTCCCAGCTATTTAACGCACATATAGGACATAGGCCAATTAAAGTGAATTGGGGATGCAACACATAAAAAAAAAAAAAGTTGTATTTAAAGTTTTATTACGGGGAATCTCCAGACGTAAGCCAATTTATTACGGCCTTCGAAAGATCTCTCTTACGTTCCCAGCTATTTAACGCACATATAGGACATAGGCCAATTAAAGTGAATTGGGGATGCAACACATTTAAAAAAAAAAAAAAAGTTGTATTTAAAGTTTTATTACGGGGAATCTCCAGACGTAAGCCAATTAGAGTGAATTATAATACACAAATTTTTTGAAGCGGGCTCTAATAGGACGTACGACAATTAAAGTGAATTGGGGATGCGCTTTACTAAACTACTCATTAGGTTGACTTTTGATAAGGCACAAACGCACGCTGCATCTTTATACAAACTCGCATGTATTTATTTGGGTCATTCACCCTTTTGAATACCCAGAGTGCGTCTGGACCCGCTCATCAATATACATCTTTTTGAATATCATATTCAAATTAATCCCTATATGAACCCTCTTGTTCCAAACTAAATGTATGGAGTAGAGATAACGACAAATATGAACTTTTATATATATAGCAATGGTTAAACATAATTTATTGGACTTTAGATTATTTAGCGGCTGATTTCTATAGAAAATAAATAACGAAAGTGCAAAGAAAGCGCAGCATTGATGAGCTTTTGAGCTGATCCTAAACACAGGCAACATGTTTACAAAAGTTCGAAACTATCATAGAATGGGTATTTTGAATGAACTATGAATATAAGCTTATGAAGCATATTGTGTACTTATGATTGTATGAAATTCTACTGTCCTCAAAAGCTTATGTCCATAGTTCATTCAAAATACCTATTCCAAGAGTCTAGCATAAGTATCAGCATAAAAGGGAAACCATAAAGGGTAATATAACAGCGGTATGGTAGATTGATCTGGCGAAACCGCTAGGAAGGTTCACCACTAATGAGCCAGGCTCTCCCATTGAGCTGATCCTAAACATCACAGGCAACATCTTAACAAAAGTTCGAAACTAATTTCTCAAATACATTATTTGGTGCGCTAAGTTCAGAACATTCGACATGCAAATAATTTATCACGGGCGTAAATTTCGAGTATTTTCTGTGCTAAAATAATTTTTCTCTGGAGTAAGTTCAGATCATTTATATATATATATATATAAATGTTATATTGAAATATTTTATTTAAAAATGTTATATGTTAAAATGTTATTTTATTTAAAGTTATAATTTCATAGAAATAAATACTCTGTTTTAATCGACCGCCAGAGGTCACGCTTACCATATAAAATCTCATTGTTGTTCTTCCCGTTGGTCGGCTCAAAACTTTGTACATTATGTAAATAATCTTTTGTTTTCTTTGTTCACTCGCCTTAAGCCAGGCATTACCTTTTACCAAATTATGTTTTTATATATTCCTTTAGCACAATAAAAGCAATTACTGATCTACAATATTTTTATTATTTATTCAAGATTATTCAACCACGACTGCACCGCCCTAGCATAATCAATATGATCCAAAACAACAGAAATCCCATCTTTTTTATTTAAAAATATAATATATATATATATAACAGTCAAATAAAATATTACCTAGAGTATATTTTCGATAATAATTTCGAGCAGTCAACGTTCAAATAATTTTTCTCATGAGGAATTTCTGAGCATTCAACGTTTGAATAAATTTTTCCCTGAATCGAATATCAGACCATTCATCGTACATATGAATTAATCCCGGGGCTATGTTCTGAGCATTCCATAGCACCACTATCACCTTTATTGTGGAATATACTGCTGAATGATTTGTTGATCAACTTCGTATCCCCAAATTCTGAAATAATCTGTTATGCGGATGATGTTTCCATTGTTTGCTGGCACAAGACCATATAATTTATAATTGTATATTTTATAGATTTTCCCCTATTATTATTATATATATTTTTTAATTTATTTTTGTTACCTCTTTCTCTTAATGGGTGGAAAGGAATAAAGAATGGAAGGAGCAAAATTTGTAAACAAACAAGACATCGCCCGCCCCCCCCATCCCATCCCATCCCATCCCATGCGCGAACACCTATGCGCGGTGACGAAGAGGAAGAAGAAAAAGGAACAACCGGCAGCACTGGTGTATAGGCTCGTGGAAATATGAGCTCCCTGCCTCAGAAGGAATGAATAGCCACGTTAACAAGAAACAAAGAAGATAAAGAGAAGAGAGGCATTATAGAATTAAATAAATATCGAGAGGAACTCAAAATATGGAAATGGACAGTGAATCGTCTCTTTCACAAAGAGAAGGAAGCGTGAAACGCCAGCGTACTGGTGAGCCTTCTTGCAACTTCGAGTTTAACCAGATCAAGGCTATCCATCAGAAGGCTACACGAAAAATGACTGACGTAGCAAAGTCGAACGGCATGACCACAGAACAACTTCAGTCAATGCTATCCCTGATGGGATGGGCTCTAAAAGGAACTGAGGATTTAATACTTGATGTATATAAGGGGATAAATCACGCCAAAGAACATCAAATCCTCAAGGAGAAACCCTTCATAAACGCCACAGCCAACCCGAATGTCACAAAACCGATCCCACTCACAAAAAAGCAGCAGACCAAACCCGCCCCAAAAAATTTCACAACCGCTTATGAATCACATGTACTCATAAAGTCAGACAATCCATCCAAGGAAGCACGTGAAATTCTACGTGAAGTAAAAAAAGCAGACCCCTCAATCCTGAATTCCTCTGACGTGGCAGCCTCCCTCAATGGAAAAGGACGGCTGGTCATCCACACCAGAACCACTCAAGGTGCTTCGACTCTCGCGGCAAGATTCAAAGCTAATAAAAATATCCCCAATTCCTTGAAATGCACGGAAAGACCGATCATTCACCCCAGATTTTGCCTGTTCGGTGTAGAAAGCTGCACAACCAACAACATGATCCTGGAAAGCCTCCAAAATAACGAGGATCTCAAGAACCTCTCCGGGACAAGAATGTTCAAGATTGCCCACCGTCCAAAAGACAACCCTCATGGCTACACCACAGTCTTCCTCGAAGTTGACAACGAAGTGTCAAATTTCTGGGGCCATCGTGGAAAGATCCCCATTGCAGGACTCATCCTACGGTACGAAAAAAGTATCTCCCTAAAACAATGTTACCGCTGCTGCAGCTTTGGCCACCGCGCTACAGCTTGCCCTGCTGTCCAACCCATCTGCTTCAAGTGTGGCACGGTCGGCCATGAGGGTCACTCTTGCCCAAACTCTTCTGCAAAATGCCATAATTGCTGCAAGAAGACCGGAGCAGTATTTGAGAAGCTAAGCCACTACGCCACAGCCCGGACTTGCCCTCTGGTGAAGGCCAAATTAGCTCAACTCACCCGAAATGACTAGATCCTTCAAAGTTCTCCAAGCCAATCTCAGAAAATCACCTTCTGCGGTACTCGAACTCTCCAGCATAGCAGCAGAACAAAGAATAGACGCCATTCTGCTACAAGAATTACCAAAGAATTTCAAATGGCCTGACTCAAATTTCGTCACCTTCATCCCCAATGACAACTACACCCCTGCGGGACTTGTTATTCGAGCAGACCTCAACCCCATCCCACTCAGCTCTAATGACCCCAACATTGTCACTGCCCTGATTCGATTAGGCAGCCAAGCGGTCGTCATTGCCTCAGCATACTGGCATAACAGTGCATCAGAAAACACTTTCCTACCAACTCTGGAACATACTCTAAATAGAACTCCCTTCCCGTGCATCCTTGGCATGGATGCCAATGCCCACTCTCCAACCTGGGGCAGCGGAGCCGTCCGCGACACTCGTGGAGCTAGTTTGGAGGCCTCCGCTTCACTAATGGGCCTACACTTTCTGGGTGGTCCAACATCTTATACCTGGTCCAACGGGGCCCGGCGCTCCTCCATAGACGTCACCCTAGCATCAAGCTCCCTCGCCATCCATGCCACTAGAGTTTGTCTCCAGGAGATGGCCTTCACAGACCATCTCCCAATCCTTACCAATTTCTCAAATATCCTACCTTCGGAGCCCACCAGTTCGTGGGTCGAGTCTTCATGTCTGGAAGCAGCGTTTGCAGCTTTCCTAGGGAACACCCTCCACCACGTGGCCTCACGCCTCCAGACCGCACTTACCCCAGGAGATATTGACGAAGCAGTTATTCTCCTCACCACCTGTCTCCAAGAGGCCTGCGATGCATCTATGAAGAAGAAGTCCAAATCACCAAGACCATCAAAACCTTGGTGGAACAAAGAACTTTCTAAGCTCCGCAATATTGTGGTGGCTCTCCGCCGCTGCTCCCAAAACACCTTCTTTCCCACCAGGAGCTTCTTCAAAGGCCTTTACAGAGCCTGCCACAATAAACTCAAAGCGGCTATAAGGCGAGCAAAGCGTCTATCCTGGATATCACTGTGCCAAGAGGTCTCCTCAGCCGCATGGAGCTCAATTCACCGCTATATCTCCAAAGGTCGGAGAGGCTCTTTAGGGCCACCTCTGCTCAAACACAAAGATGGTACCCCCACTAACCTCAGAGGAAACCTGTCGAGAGGTACTTCAGAACTACTTTCCAACAGATTGGACTGTGCCAAGACCAACAGTGGACTGGCTCCCAACCTTTAACCAAGAACCGGCTTTCACAGCGGCTGAAATCTTCCGCGCGATCCGACGATGTGGATGGAGAAAGTCCCCAGGTCCCGACAGACTTGGAGTCAGGTGCATACTCCTCGGTGGACCAGCACTGCATGAACTCTTATCGCAAATCTTCACCAAATGCCTGCGCCTCGGACACTTCCCAACCCCTTGGAAAGCTGGACGACTGGTTCTCATCCCCAAACAAAACTCCACCTCATCCAACCCACTGGACAAATACCGTCCAATTACTATGATCAACACATTAGCCAAAGTTTTTGAACGATGCATCCTAGCGAGGCTGCAATGGCTAGCAGACCAGCATGGCTGGTTCTCGCCCATGCAATTTGGCTTCGTCCCTGGGCGTTCGGCAGAAGGAGCCCTTGACTCAATCAACAACTTTATCAACGACGGCCTGAAGCACTGGAGAAAGACAGTGGCAATAAGTTTGGACATTAGCCATGCCTTCGACACGGTTCAAAGACATACCATCATTCAAGGCCTCCGGGACCTCAACTGTCCAGAAGAGCTTATACAACTCTCTGCAAGCTCTCTCAGAGACAGGAAAGTGATCTACCAAGCCTGGGACTCCACTCTCACCGCGCATACAGTACTGGGTGTTGCACAAGGGGCACCGCTAAGCCCCTTCTTTTTCAACATTGTAGCCAGGAAAGCTCTTTCCCTTCCAAAGCCCCAAAACTGCCAAATAATTTGCTTTGCAGACGACTTCACCTTGCTTTTCAGAGCTTTCCGTAGATTACCAACAAAGGAGATTAACAAATTTCTTAAAACTTTCAGCTTGTGGGGTAAAGAGCATGGATTGACCTTTAATCTTAAGAAGACCCAGGCCTGCCTCTTTCATTGGAAATCCAAGCGCCCTAGTTACCAAAATATAAAATTCCTCGACCAGCCTATTTAATCAACAACCATATAAAAATACTGGGCATAACTTTTGACACCACACGCACATTCGTTCGCCACTCGGACAACATTTTCAACAAATGCAAATGGATGCTTCCGCGATTAATTAGCACAATTAGGGAACAATATGGACTCACTTACAGCTCAGGCCTGAAAATAATCAAGATGGTAATTCTCCCTGCTCTGCTCTACGGCTCGGGTGTTTGGGGCAAGAGAGTGTTCGACACCAATGGCACTCGCAAACTACGTAGTCTCCACTATAAATTTGCTAAAATTCTTATTAGGGGGGGCCCCTGTACCCCCACAATTCCAGCTATCTCACTCACTGGCGGCCCTCCATTGGACATTTCAATCAAGGCACATCTGGCGTACAAGGAAGCAATAAAAAATGGTCCTTTTGAGACACGTCCAAGGCCTAGCGCAGTCCACTATCCACCCCTTAGAAAACTACTTCAGTTTTCAAAGTCGCTCCCAGAAAATGCAACCATCATATACACCGATGGATCGCGGTCCCTCAAAGGCGTAGGCGGCGCAGTTTTTCTGCCACCCCCCCTCCACTCCAATACAACTAAAACTCCATGATCTTTGCACCTCCTTCCAGGCAGAATTACTTGCTATCCTATATGCAACTAGAGCGATCCAGCTCATGCAAAGACAACCAACAGCAATCGCTTCTGATTGCCTGGCAGCTCTCCATGCCATTTGTAACCCAGAACTCCCAAAAACCTCACTCATAGCTGAGATAGTTCGCAATCTTAACCATTTAAACGTACATCTCTGCTGGGTTAGAGGCCACAGCGGCATAGAAGGCAATGAGCATGCAGATAAATTAGCCAAGGCAGCAGCTGAATCAAACTTGCCCATATCCTACTCCACTCTATCCAAAAAGTTTGTTCGAGCCCGCAGCGAACAGTATTCACACCAACTCTGGAAGGAATTATATGTCACAGATCACTCCACAAGAAACCTCAGGAGAATAGCTGCATTCCCAAACACTCTCATGGCGATCCTGCCCAAAATAAAATTTTGTGGCACCACCTCAACAATCCTCACAGGTCATGGCTTTGTCAAAGCCGATGCTGCAAAATTATCTAGAGACGATCCTACCTGCCCACACTGCCACGAGGAAGACCAAACTGTCGACCACCTTCTCTTCAGATGTCCCACCTACCACCTTCATAGGTTCCAAACAGCCACCCTCCTAGGAATAAATATATTTGCCCCTGAAGACCTGCAAAACATCCCCAAGCACAAGTCAGCCTGGCGACACTTGATAAACTGGATGTCTGCTGCCACCATTAGACGTGAAGTCTAAAAACCAACCCGGATAGTTGGCGACCTTAGTATGCTCCAGGAATCCGGGTTACCTAAATAAATAATAATAATTATAGAATTGCGCACCAATTAAGTAGGTAGCGATATTGTTTTCCTGTTGTGGAACTGAATATATAATTAAAGATATATTAAGATATAATTTCAAGTGAAGAATTTATAATCTGATTGATCGAAAGAGAATTGAAAGTATAGTATTGAAAGATAAGTATTTGTGAACTTTGAAAAATACAAGGTATGTCCCATAAGTTCCCGGACTGGGACCATAAAAAAAAAAAGGTAAGATTTAAAAAAAAAAAATTTATTAAAACTTTTCAAAGTAATCCCCCCTTGCTTCAACGCACCAGCGCCATCGTTTCTCCCAATTGTCGAAACAGTTTTTATAAGCCTCTTTTGGAATGCTCTTCAATGCCAGCAGCGATTTTTCTATTATGTCTTCCCTGGTGTCAAAATGTCTTCCTTTCAGAACTGCTTTGAGTTTGGGGAACAGGAAAAAGTCATTTGGTGCGATGTCTGGGGAATAGGATGGTTGAGGTAGGATTTCTGTCCCGTTTTTCGCCAAAAAACTCGTCACCAAGTGCGCTGTGTGAGGGCGGGCATTATCATGGTGTAGGATCCAGTCACCATTAGTCCATTTTTCTGGCCTTTTTTTTCGAATCGCTTCCCTTAGACGGCGAAGAATGCTCAAATACATTTCCTTAATAACTGTTTGGCCTGCAGGGAGATACTCGTGATGAACAATGCCCTTGTTATCCAAAAAAGCGACCAGCAACACCTTGTTTCTGGATTTAAATATCCTGGATTTTTTGGGTCTAGGCTCACCCTGACCTCTCCACTCGGCAGATTGACGCTTGGTTTCAGGGTCATAGCCATAGACCCATGTCTCATCGCCTGTGATTATCTTGTCTTTCCATTCCGGATCCGTTCTTGTCATTTTAAACATGTCTTCACAGGTTGCAAGCCGACACAGATTTTGCTCATTAGTGAGAAATCTTGGGATGCATTTTGCAGGAGTCTTTTTGAGCTTCAAATCTTCGGTTACGATCTTTCCAATCGTTGTTTTAGAGATGCCTGTGTCTTGCTATAGCTCCAGAAAAGTGGTTCGAGGATTTTCTTTTATCAAATCGGTGATTTTTTGCACATTTTATCAGTACTTTGAAATTTTGGGCGTCCTTGACGAGGAGCATCTTCAATGGAAATTCGGCCAGCTTTAAATCTAGAATGCCATTCAAAAACAGTTGTTTTTTTGGGGGCGTCATTGGGGAAGGCTTTATTAAGCATTTCAAAAGTTTCGGTTGCTAATATTTGAAGTTTCACACAAAATTCTATGCAAATCCTCTGCTTCAATTTTTTTTCCATCGTAAAATCGCCGCAGCGCTAGGTGTGACCTTTAAATAAATTAGAATTACCTTGGCGCGCGCGCACCTACCGACTCGATATTGGTACCACCGTGTTGCCAGATATTTTTTCTATAATAAACAGTCAAATTTATTTACATTTTCCATTTATTTATGTTTTTATGGACCCAGTTCGGGAACTTATGGGACATACCTTGTATTTGCCTTTTTTCAACCCTAATTACTTTTGCTCTCTATATTATTTGTTTATCTGTATATTTATTTTGTACCACTTGTTTTTTTATAATTTTAAATATATCTAATTTTTTGGCCAATTTGATTATCACCCTTTTTATCTAATTTGTTTATTTTTATGACCAGTCATTTTTTATAAGCAAAATAAAATATATATTTATGCCATTTTTGTTAATTTGCATTTCCACAACTTGTGCAAACACAACTGGTGAATCTCTATTTTTCAATCTGGGTAAGATTGACCTTCCCCCATTTTTTTTTCAAATTCAACCAATGGTGTACAAGAAATAAGCTACAGCTAATCCCGGAGAAAACCGGCTTAATACATATGCACGGCAAACAAAAGATTCCAATGGGAACTCCAAACTTCATAATAAAACCGGTAGAAGAAGTAAACATTTTAAGTATAAAATTTTCTAATCACAGAATTAAGTCAAAAATTAACTTCACACCCCACATTAATGATATTCTTTGTACAACCAACCGTATGAAAAATCGGTTATTTTCACTCTGTGGGAAAATGTTATATAAAACTATTTTCAGGCCAATACTAACCTATGGATCTGAAATATGGTATAAATTTATTAATAAAAGAAGTAAGCAAAGATTAAACTCTCAGCAATATCAGATTATTCTTTGGGTAGTGAGAGCTTATAAAACGACCTCATCAAATTGCATTCATAGTTTGGCAAAAATACCTATTCTCACAGATCACATAGAATCGTTGATAATAAAATACGAATTGGCCAATTTATCAAAAGAAGAAATTAAATTATTTAGACCGCATGCCCCTACACACACTATAATTCAAAACTTCATAGAATCAAGAATGGCTGAAACTATAGCGAACACTAATGCAACATTCCGAAAATTTTTCCCATTTGGAATTCCTTTTTATTTTCGTCCGAATTTTTACAACTCACAGTTCATCACAAATCATGGTAATTTTGGAGAATTTTTGTCGAAAATCGGGGCAACGGATGATCCTAGCTGCTTCTGTGGAAAATAAAACCAAGACTCAATGCATTTTTATTAGAATGTCCGATATTTCACAGTTACAGAAGTAATCATTTTTATCCCATCGAAGAAATTTGCGAATTTGTATACAACAAAGACACTTATGTAAAATTCAATAATTTTTCTAAATTAATTTTAGATTTTCTCTTCTGTTTGAGAAAACTATCGTTTAAGTTTTAATTATATTTTTAGTCCGGTTATTGAGTTGTATATAGGTTGCAAAAAAATATTTAGGCACAAGTATCCCGAGTTGTGGATATCGCGTCCGATATGTCAAATAAAATATATATTCAACGTTCAAATAGGTTACTCTTAGGAGCAAGATCACACAGAGCATTCAATGTTCAAATAATTGTCGTCAGGAGTAAGTTTTTAGATGTTAAATGTTCAAATAAATTATGCCTGGCAGAGTGAGAGTTGAGAGCATTCAAGCTCAAATAAATTATTCACATGAGAGTAAGAGTTAACAACCTTCAAATAAATTATTTCCGAGTGTAAATTCAGAGCATTCTCATAGTTCAAATAAATTATTCTTAGGAATAAGTTCAGAACATTCAATTGTTCAAATAACTTATATCCATAAATATGGTAAGAACATTCAAAGTTCAAAGAGATTATTCCTGGGAGTTATTTCTGGGCATTCAAAATACCAATTAATTAGTTCCGGGATAAGGGTCTTCTGAGAATTTAATGTTCAAACAAATTATTACCAAGATTTAGCTCCGAGCATTCAACGTTCATTTCAATTATCCTCTTGAATAAGTGCATTCAATGTTCAAATAAATTATCCCTAGGAATATGTTCTGGGCTTTCTCTCACCGTTCAAATACATTATTTAAAGGAGTAAGTTCCGAGCATGAAGCGTTCAATGAAATATTCCCGGGAGTAAGGTCCGAACATTTAAAGTTTAAATGCATTTTTCAAGAGAGCTATATCTGAGCATTCATGAGCGCGCCCGCATTCAAGATTAAAATAAATTATTCTCCGGTGTAAGTTCCGAGCATTTATCCTTCAAATAAATTATTTACCCACACAGATGCAAGTTCCTATCATTCAAACAATAAATAAATTATTTCTTAGGTAAAAAAAGTTCAGAGCATCCAACGTTCAAAAATTATGCTATAGATGTAGGTTCATATCTCATTTAACGTTTTAATAATTATTACCAGGAGTATGTTCCGATCATTTCTCGTTCATATAAATTTTTCCCAGAAATAAATTCATAGCATTTTCAATGTTCAAATAAATGTTTCCAGGGAGTAAGTTCTGATCATTCCTTGTTCAAATAAATCATTCCCAGGAGTAAGTTTTCAGAGAGCATTCTGCGTTTAAAGAAATTATACCAGAGGTATGTTTTCAGAGCAGTCAACCTTCAAAAAATTATACCCGGGAGTACGTGTATAGAGCATTCTTTCTCTCTCTCTCAATGTTTAAATAAATTATCCCCAGAAGTGAGTTCATAGAATTCAATGTCCAAATAAATTATTCCCAGGATTAGTGTTCTGAGCAAACAACGTTCAAATAAATTATTCGAGGTAGTAAGTTCAGATTATTCTTAGTTCAAATAATATTTTCTCGGGAGAGTATGTTCAGAGTATTCAACTTTTAAATTTTGAATTTTTCCCCGGTTGCAAGAGTTCAGAATATTCAATGTTCACAAATTATTCCCAGAAAATAAATTCAAATCAATATCAATATTCAAATAAATGATTACTGTGTGTATGTGTGTTTGTAAATTCCTATATCATTCAACATTCAAATAATTCTTGGATTATTTCAAATCATACGACGTTCATATGAATCATTCCTGAGGTTCAGAGTTCAAATAAATTATTCTTGAGTATAGAAATTTAAATAATTTAACCCTCAAAAATAACTTCATATCATTCAACTTTCAAATATATATTGTTTTCTAGATAAATTTCAACGTTCTTTTTTCACGCACACAATTAAATTATTCTTGGGATAAGTTCAGAACTTTCAACGTTCAATTAAATTATTCTTGGGAGAGGTTAAGAACTTTCAACGTTCAATTAAATTATTCTTGGGATAAGTTCAGAACTTTGAACGTTCAATTAAATTATTCTTGGGATACGTTCAGAACTTTCAACGTCCAATTAAATTATTTTTGGGATGAGTTCAGAACTTTCAACGCTCAATTAAATTATTTTTGGGATAAGTTCAGAACTTTCAACGTTCAATTAAATTATTGTCATAGAAAGTTAACAGTCTTCAACGTTCAAATAAAATCTTTCAGAATTTAATTTAGAACATTCAACCCCCAAATCAAATTTTCCCGAAGTTCATATTATCCAATGTTTAAATTAATATTTGATTTCAAAATATAGATTCAATTGTTGGCTCATCACCTAGTAATATATATATTGTCGCATACCTTGAGATGTTTGCATAATATTGTCGCGAAATTGCTGGCTCGGCAACCCTGGAGCTCTGACGTCACTACCTGTGGATGTAACCCATGCGAGGCCGCGTGGCCACGAGACTTATTCTTTTCTAAGCTCCCTTTGTTTGTTTACTATTTAATATATAGCTCTCTTTGTTTGTATACTATTTAATATATAGCTCTCTTTGTTTGTTTACTATTTTATATACAGTAGAACTCCTCAAATTCGGAAAGCTTGGGGCGCAAGGTATTCCGAATTTGAGGATTTTCCGAATTTGAGAGAGTTAGATTTGTGAATATTTATGTGGCATAAATAGGCATTTAGATGACTGAGACAAAGATTTTGAAGCGTATGAACAATTTTAGGTTGAATATTATATGTACATTACATAATTTTAATTACGATTTTTAATCAAATGTTCCTTGACTTTTATGTTTTGAGCATGAAACCGATGAAAAATAGTAAAATATTTTATTATGTATGTAATGCAATTGATGGCCAAGTAAGTTATGGCTTGGCAAAGAAGTTGCTGATTGTTGTCTGTTTCTTTGGCTTGTTTAACAAAGCTTCTTCTTCTCTCATAAGCATAGTTCGAAGACTATTGATGGTGTTGTAGCTTGCAAGCATTTCTGGTTCAGTGCGCTTTTCCAAATATTTTAATGCAGCATCCAAACTTTTCAACGCTTCGCATCTGGGAACATCCGGCTCCAAACTTTCGGTAGAATCAACAAACTTTGTAAGTTTAAGCTCAGACTTTTTTATATCATAAACAGTTGTCTTAGAAATTTTATACTTTTGCATTATCGTTGTATAGCTTAATCCTTTTTTAATGTCACTAAGAACATCTAACTTTTCACCAAGCTTAAGAATTCGGTACTTGCCTCGTTTTTGCCGCTCCTCTTTGGATGCCATTTTGTTGAAGAACAAACTTGTAAATGCAAAAAATTGAGAGTTGAATAAAAGAATTTGAAACTTACAATGTCTGAAAATGTTTGATAATTTGAACTTTAGGTGAATCAACTTTGCAATAAAAAATGCGTGAATGGCTTATGACGTAATAATGCTGCCTTCTTATTGGACAATATCCTAAACTAAGCACAAAGGTCAAATGAAACTGTTGATTTATTTAAGCTTTTAAAAAAGGGGATAAACCCCTAATTAGCGATTATAAATAATCGGTAAAAGTAAATTAATTAAACACTTAAATTAAAAATAAATATATATTACTAATAAAAATTAAATTAAATAAAATAAAAGCAAAGCAAAAGTAAAAGTAAATAAAATAAAATAAAATAATGTTGAAATATCAACAAAATAAAAGCATGTGAAATTTGATTTTTTGTATGTAAAAAAAACATTACAATACTTTCCGAATTTCCGAATTTGAGGAGTTCTACTGTATAGATATATAGGTGAAGAAAGTAATAAAGTAAGAGTTTTCTTTTGCCTTAAATATTCTATTGTCTTGTAAAAATCGGGCTTGACAAGTAAAACATTACAAAATGGCGCAGCCGACAGGATTATCAGATTCGACCATTGAAAGCCTCATCAGGACGATGGCGGATCAGCAGCGCTTGATGACGGACTTTCTTCTTAAAAATAAGAGTGAAATTAGAGTAGGTAGGCCAGTTAAAATGGATGTGGCTACCTTTGATGGAAGAAATGCGGATCCTAAAATTTGGATCAAAGTATATGAAAATATTTGTGGAAACAATGGATGGGTTGGAGACGAGGCTAGAATCAATGGAATGCGATCCTATCTGACAGGATCGGCTCTATTATGGTTCGACAACAAATTTCAGGATGAAGAGGATAATTGTTGGAAAGATTGGAAGCAAGAATTCATTTGTTCTTTTAACGAAAATCCAATTGTGAGTTACGACCGTGCTTTCAATTGGAGATATCGAGGAGGATCCTTGGTGGAAGCAAAGAAAGATGCAACTTGGTATGCCTGGCCTTAGCGAGGAATTATTGATTATTGGGATAATCCATGAACTTCCCCAGTATATGCAGGAGCAACTGGCCATGGCAAATATTAAATGCAAGCAAAATCTACTCAAACTCCTGGAGAACATCAGGCCCTATATCGGAAAAGAATTATTCTGAATCCAGGCCATCTGCAAGAACTCTTGGCACAGTCAAGAAACCAGTTCATTTTACTGAATCTAGTGACACAGGGTTACACCAGGCGGCGAATGATAGAAATGTTTCGTTCTTGCCAAAAAACTGACGAGTATGGGTTCGCCGGTCCCATGGTCAAAATCGACCCTTTTTTCAATTTGTGATTCTCCCCATTCCTTCATTGATGTGACAATAAACTCTCACTTGGTAAAGGCCTATCTGGACAGCGGTTCTTCTCTCAATATGATACATAAAAATGTAATAAAAAAAAAACAGGTGGAAAACATACCCTACCAAGATTTTAATAAACACAATCAACCATAGTAAATTCACTGCTACCGAAGCCATTAATCTGGTTTTGGAGGCTGGGGAACAATCAATCGAAATCCAGGCCATTGTCCTCCAAGATATGCCCTTTGATCTGTTGATTTGTAAGCCTACGTTAAAATCCCTGAAATTGAAGTGGGACTTCTTTACAGATCAAATCAGTTTTTTTTTTCTGAAACTGGCCCGGACCTCGTTACCAGGAGATGAATTCCTCGAGGATTTCTGGCTGGATGGTCTGCTCTTGGGCGCATCATTTTATCCTTTGTTTTCGTCTCCAGATTTTTTTTAAAGAATTCGTTGTAGGGATTCAAATTAGGGTGAAGTCCTCCTGCTGAGCATCATTGTATACCCTTGAAGGAGGTGGGGCTTGGTCCACAGCAGCAGTAGATGGTGTCTCTTCAGCAGGTGTAGGTGCTTCAGGTAGGGCTGGTGATGCAGCTGGAGTTGGTGATGTAGCCGGTATGGCGTTCGAAGTGGAGAGCGGTTTGGTCCAGGCTTGTGTACGTGTAGCAGGAGCATAAACATGGAGCCCCATCTTTTCCTCCTGAAGGCCAGTCTTGCGATGACATTTTGCACGTTTGTGTCCCTGCTTAGAGCACAGGGAACACTTGATGCCGTAGGTCACATAGACTGGCAGGATGGCATCTTCGATGTCGAGGCCTTCTTCTATCAGTTTGTCGGCGAGTTGACCAGAATGTGCCCCTCCATCTGTGTGAGCTGGTAATGGGTGCCCTTGCCCAACTTGGCTTCCAACGCCCGGAAGTACTGCTCCTGTGTGACGTCTGGACAGAACTCCAGGTAGACACACTGATCCGCCTGCCCCGCTGCCGACTTGGCTCGGAAGGTTGCCTGCTTCTGCCTGGTGGTCTGGCACTCGTGCACCTTGCTTGGCCTTACCGTGGCTCGTGGCCTTCTAGTGTTTGAAGGGATTACTGGAGCCTGGACGCAACTCTTTTTGGTTCCCAAGTTGGCGTGGTCAGGGTCATGTGGCCTCTTCTTTGAACCGTCCACTGTGATGAAGATCACATCTTGTTTCTCGATAAGCTGGTCTTCCTGCCCCGGGCAATCAGCCCGATTGCAGCAAGAATCTGCATGTCCGCCGTCCGCTGCCGGCTTAGTATTTGTATTTTTGTCATCTTTTGAATCTGAATGACTTTCAGGCATTTCAGAATCTTTTGCCGATTTCTCGGCGCAGACTTAAACGTTTTGGGTGGGGTTTGCATGGGCTTGCGGCCCAAATTTTTTGAATTTCAGCTAATACCCAAAAGGGGCTACTAATCTCCATGGCCTCCATCTCTATTTCAGAAAAACACGGAGCCGCGTGACCGCCCGGCCGAGAGAGGGAGAATAAAGAATATTCAAATATGACTTATCATAACTCTCACACATCTCTAATATCAAATCTCTCCAAGATTTTTGAAAACTACTAAAATAAAATTTATAAATTTTATCAGGAAAATAATCTTTTAAGCAATAGACAGCATCAACATATATAGTCACGACCGTCATGGGTTCTGTCACGGATGCGCGCGCATCATCATTATGATCATTATCATTATCTAATGATAATAATAATAATAATTATTATTATTATATTATTATTATTATCCATCCATCATGGGCCGGCTGGCCGGCCGGCCGGTTCTGTCACGGATGCGCGCGCATCATCATTATGATCATTATCTAATGATAATAATAATAATAATAATAATTATTATTATTATATTATTATTATTATTAACATATATCGTCCCTACAACTGCAAACTATCGAATGTGAAAAATTCAATTTTGAAGGAGAGAGAAATGAAGAGACCATGTCATGGTCTCTTCATTTCTCCCTCCTTCAATGCCTTCCTCTACTGAGGGTAGGCCACATGGTCTCTTCATTTCTCTCTCCTTCAAAGTTGAATTTTTCACATTCGATAGTTTGCAGTTGTAGGGACGATATAGTCACGACCGTCATGGGCCGGTTATGTCACGGATGCGCGCGCACAGGGAGGTCACGTGCTCGCCGGCAGCCAACGGGCGCACGCCGCCGGCATTACGTCATCAACATATATAGTCACGACCGTCATGGGCCGGCCGGCCGGCCGGTTCTGTCACGGATGCGCGCGCATCATCATTATGATCATTATCATTATCTAATAATAATAATAATAATTATTATTATTATTATATTATTATTATTATCAACATATATAGTCACGACCGTCATGGGCGGCCGGTTCTGTCACGGATGCGCGCGCACAGGGAGGTCACGTGCTCGCCGGCAGCCAACGGGCGCGCGCCGCCGGCATTACGTCATAGATTATAAACACAAGGTAATAAGGCAAAATAAAAAAATAGTGTGTGATAAGGCACAATTTGGATTATCTACTTATATAATTGCCTTATTCTGTCTGTGTGAGGTTCACTGTGTGAAGTTCACGGATAGATTTTGATCAGAATGGATAAAATAAAAAAAATTCAAGGGATGGGAATCGAACCCACGACCTTCCGCTTACCGGGCAGATGCCATGACCACTAGGCTACCCTGGACATATTTTTCCGTTCACATTTTTATTTTTATATTTTCAAGACACACACAGTTTGGGGCGGGACGTTTCACAAAAGAGAGATCCACGGCGCCAATTTATAATTGTAACGAATAATATTTTAATTAAAACATTTTTAAAATATATACACACTCGGGTAAAACCCGGGCGTTGCCCGGGCCATTCGTCTAGTCAACATATATAGTCACGACCGTCATGGGTTCTGTCACGGATGCGCGCGCATCATCATTATGATCATTATCATTATCTAATAATAATAATAATAGTTTGGAATAAAAACAAGGATACTCTTAAAAATCTGATAAAATTAATCTTGGAAGAAATCGATCAATCGTGTGTATTCAAAACCAACTAAAATCAGTCTTGATAAAACCAACATTCTGCATTTGCACAATAAAGACATGTCAGCAATAAAGTATAAAAACAAAATAATTATGCCAGTTCAGGAAATTAAAATATTAGGAGTCACCTTTTCAAATAATTTTAGAAAGAAAAACTTAATTTCAATCCCCACAGAGATATTATAATAAAAAGAGCAAAAAGATTTAAAAATCTGCTACTGTCAATTTGCGGAAAATCTTGGGGTCTGAATACCCAAAAGATACATTATACAAAACAATATTTAGGCCAATGATTTCTTATGGATCGGAGATCTGGTATAAATTCGTATAAATAAGAAAAAATAAATTAATTAAATTCATTTTAATACCAAATGCTATTATGGTGCACGCAATAATATAAAACGACGAGTTTTAATTGTATACATGTGATATTTTGGGACCTCTGGGACCAGTGTTACCTGATGCTAGACGAACCTCGATGTCAACTCTACCGTGCGGTCGTGGTGGAAGGCGACACAGCTGGGCCAAAGGTGAAATAAACAAACAGAGATTCCACTAAAAGCGTCTGACGTCAAGAAGGAATGGGATGAGGAGAGAGAGACTTTAGAGCAAGTGTTACCGTTGGGAGCCAAGCGAAGACTGCCTATTCTAGGTCTTCGATTTAACACCACGACCTTGCTTCTTTCTGATTGGCTGACCTATTTAGGTGATTCTTTCCTAATTGGTGGGACTTTTTCACGTGGCCGTAGGCTATTGGTTGACCTACTTAGGTGATGTCTTCTGTAATTGGCCTTGCGGCTTTCTTTGATTGAAAATACGTCCTGTCTTGGCCCGGAAATTGGGCGTCACTCTTAGATTTTATGGTTTCCTCGATATCAGATACGCCCTGTCCTGTCAGGAAGTATTGACTTGTAACTTATTTATAGTTGGGCTGGTTTTAAGCCTCTTTTGCTAGGCCTTGCTTCGACTTCTGTCCTAAACCTGATTTGTTTTAACCTTAACTTTCTCCTGTCTCTCTCCATTCCTTCTATCTGTACAGTTGCAATACTTTATTAGATTCTTACGCGGTACAGATTGATGTTAGTTGAGGTTTTCTATGTGCAGTACATAAGAAGTTATATACAGTCATGGGGTGGAACATGTGGTAGTGGATATTAGACTATTTACAACAATTCCATGGTCTTAAATCATCACAGATGGCCCCGGATGTGAGAGGGTTCATATGGAGGGATTTAAGAGAGCGGAATAGGAAGACTGTTATTAAGGAAGTAATTTTTTAAAAATTAATTAAAGTGAGTTGGTATATAACATGGGGTTGATTTCTGTATATCCATAAGAGATAATAAAACATAAACAACTAATATTAAACATACAAGTAAAAATAAAAATATGAATAAAATATTTAATAGGGAACATATAATGATTATAGGTAAAAATATAAATGATTGGATGGGTAAATCATGATCTTTTCGTGATGGGCGTTAGAAAGGGTTGAGGGGTTAGTTATTACTTGGTTGAGGCAAGGTCACTTTGACTCAAGTCCCAAACCATTTAATGTGCACGGCGCGGAAAACCTAGGCCATGTTTCACATGTAAATTTAAGGACCGAATAAAGTTACAGTACCACAATCGAAAAGTAAGATAAGGGGATTGTTATGGGTTTTAGTAATTAGTCGTTAAGACGTACGCATGCAGGATAAATGAGGGCGAAGATCAGTGACCAGAAATCAAAGTTTTAATTAGAGTCGTCAGGGGCTTAGCGAGAAACAGAGTAAAATAAAAAATAAAAAAAATGTGCCAGCGTGTGGCATGAGAGTGCCCTGGAATAAAAAAAATATACAATTTGCACGTATCCAATCCAGAAGTTGGGATAGGTAAATCTGGGGGACGGTGTGTCAAGATTGTTAATTACGAAATCAAAGTAGGTCAAGTCTAGCCTGCGAAGGAGTTAAGAGTTCCTGCGGAAAAGGAATGTTAGTAATTCTTAAGAAGTAACCTTTAAAGTGGTTGTTTAAGAGGTTATTGAAGATTGCCCTGTTTTTAGATCGTGATTTTTAGTTTGATTATAAAAGAATATATCATTGAGATATGAAATTGCGAAAGTAAGGCTTTGCATATAGCGTTAAAGGATTTGAAAAATCGAAAATAGAATTGCGAAGTTAAATGCAAAGTAATCTTTAAAAAAAAAAGTAAAAATAGTGATGATATGATACAAAGATTAACACACTACAGCAGTATATAAGGGGTAATAGAAAGTGAAAATATTAAATGAAAAAAAAATAATGAGCAATAATATACTCGATAGCATTGACATGGTAGCGGAAGGTGAAACAATGTAAATAACATCTAATTTATAAAGTGAGAAAAAATATAAAATGATAAATGCAAATTAGTGATATAAACATGAAATATAAACTTGAGATTATTAGATATGATATGAAAGATAAAATATAAAGTTGATTATAAAATAGAGTCATGAAGCAAAAGTAAATAAGTTTTGGTAAAGAAAAATAATAAAAAAAGACAATAATCTAAACTAATTGGTTGACGTAAAAAAAAACAATTATAAGAGCTATATAATGATTATATAAAGGATATTAAAATGAAAAATTTTAAAAAAATGTTCATCGAGAAAGAAGAGCAAGTAAGATTATATATAGAAATTATATATCGTGAAAGAATGGAAAGTTGTAGGCCAAATGTAATGTTCCTTTTTTTTTTTTTTTTTTTTTTTTTTAGGATGGGTGGAGAGAGCTTTAAATTGTCCTCGATCGATATCTTTGGTCTTGTTGGCCTAAGTTTTTCTAACTTATCGAATTTGTTTTATGTTTGACGTGACTCGTGGATCACATTGTTTCTAACTGTGAAACTTACTGAGTCCTAATGTTGTCGATTTTTTAAACTTATGTGGGTGTGTGTGATTTTTGTAGGTAAAATGTTGTCTTTGGATCTAAGTGTCGATGTTAAGTTGACAAGTTAATTGAGGGCGAGAGAATGTTAGTGAACAGATTTGTTAGTAAATGTAAGATAACGTGTTAATCAAGTTTTAGTAGCTAAACGGGATATCGGCGTAGATTAAAATAAAAGGCGCGCACTAATGTTTGATTTAATAGGTAGCGAAAATCCATTAGAGTGACATCGGGGGTGGCGACGGGCGTAACAAAATGTCGGCTATTTGTTTGTCCATCTCCAGCGGAAGAGAGGGGAGCGAAGCTATTTTTAATGCGATTCCGGATTTAGGTCAAGGGGGGAGCGAGGGGGCTTGCTTGCTTTCTTTCAACTTATTGGAAGTTAATTCGAACTACGTTCGGAGATATTATTTCTATAATTGTAAACGCAAAAGCGTTTTGATTTGTCACTTTTGGTGAAAAGCGTTATGGGATTGATATAGGGAGATACAGAGGTTGAGTTATTCCGTGTGTTCAAGCATTTGTTAGATTTGTGTTTGTATTTCGAAAATTCGGATATTGTATCTGTTGATATTAAATCGATTGGTTTTTGGCGGACTTAGTAAAAATGTTATTCATGGATATCGGGTTAGAATTGAATGAAATTGCGACTATCGACGTGGACAATGTGTGGTTAAATAAATGTGTCACAGGCGTGGTGAAGGCGTCTTTGCCTGAAAATTGAAAGAGTTTAGTGGTGTGGCGCTGTGACACGAAGCGAAAAAATTGTAAATGAAAAGGTGTCGCGTGAAGTCTCTGTTTTGTACAAAATCTAACCTGTTACACTAAGAATAACAAATTTACTAAAGTCATGGGTGCTGGTTGTACGAACATATCGATAATTTTTATATTGTTAGTGGATATGACACGTTTAATGTGATTTTTTTTTTGTGTGTGCGTTTAGTAGGGCGACGTAATAAAGCTTGTGTGGCTCGAAATTAGATTTGAGTGTGAAGTCGCGCATTGAAAATTGTTGCCAATTGGAAAAAGTGATGTGAGAGGGTGTTGTTTATTTTGTTGAGAGTGATTTGTCGATATTTAACTATGCGTGTAAAAGGAAGGAGTGTAGTTATGTGGGAATTTAACGATTGGAATAGTTTTGGAAGGCTGTGATTTAAGTTACTTCTGTCCAAAGATATGAAAGAAAAGGACATAGGGGCGTTGAAAAATGGGATTAGGAACATTATAATGAGGTTAAATAAGAGTGTTGGAGTTCACCACGTGTGAGCAACTCGTTCCAGGAGGGGAAAATTTAGAAAATGGGACAGTTGTATTAACCTGTCCATGGGACACGTGTTGCTTGCACGAGGTGAATTGGTATAAGGTAGTTGGTAGAGGTACATTATCTTGATACAGGAGTAGCTGAGGACAGTTTATAATTAGTAGAAATCTTTTTATGGAATTAAGGAATAAAATGCCAAAAGGCAAAGGTGTATCGATTATATGGAATTTTAGATTCTGCGTTATATTACCTATTTTTAAGATCAAAAAGATATAATCTATGGTGAAAATATTGTTAGCTATGGCATTAATAGTTAAGTTAAATGGATGAACAGGTATTTTCTTTTGCAAACTGATTTCTATTAATTTAAAAGTATTCTGCCTAATTATAGCGATAGATGCTTCTGTATCAAGTAGTAGAGGTAGGTTTACATTATTGGACAGTTCAGCTCGAACGAGCAATTGTTCAATAAAAATTATAGAAGTAGGAACCTACTGTTGTGTTGTCTTGTATGTCGGGACAGTTCTGGTGCCATGGTTGGAGAATCTTTGGGACAGTCAGAGTTCATTGTTTGCGCTGGGCTCGTGGTTTAGAGATGGTTGGGTGAGCAGGTAACATACGCTCGCGTGTTGGTAACTCGGAGGGGCGCTTGCAGGAGGTCTGGTGGCTTTTTCAGACTTGTAGAGTATTGTAGTTGGGCCCGATCTGCTTGGGCGTCGTAGTTGGTGAAGAAGCTCTGCGCCTCGTACGAACCATCGTAGCGATTCCACCTCTCGCGATGTCCGGTCACGGCAGAAAGCTGATGTAGCGTCGTCGTCAACCTCCCCAGGACATCTGACACCGGCGGCGGGGGTGTGACGTCTTCCTGGCCGGGGACAATTTCCTGCGTCTTACCGAAGGTTGTTTCTTTCTTCGGAAAAGTGGGGCTTCCGCCACTTTCGGAGTCGGGATCGGACTCCATGGGTTCCTTTGGATTCTCCTCTCTTCCCTGTTCCATCTTTCTGTACAGACAGTGGTCTACTTGCTTACTTGTACCTTGGCGTCCACTATCCTGTCGACTCTTCGTTACGGGGGAGTCTGTGATATCTTGGGACCTCTGGGACCAGTGTTACCTGATGCTAGACGAACCTCGATGTCAACTCTACCGTGCAGTCGTGGTGGAAGGCGACACAGCTGGGCCAAAGGTGAAATAAACAAACAGAGATTCCACTAAAAGCGTCTGACGTCAAGAAGGAATGGGATGAGGAGAGAGAGACTTTAGAGCAAGTGTTACCGTTGGGAGCCAAGCGAAGACTGCCTATTCTAGGTCTTCGATTTAACACCACGACCTTGCTTCTTTCTGATTGGCTGACCTATTTAGGTGATTCTTTCCTAATTGGTGGGACTTTTTCACGTGGCCGTAGGCTATTGGTTGACCTACTTAGGTGATGTCTTCTGTAATTGGCCTTGCGGCTTTCTTTGATTGAAAATACGTCCTGTCTTGGCCCGGAAATTGGGCGTCACTCTTAGATTTTATGGTTTCCTCGATATCAGATACGCCCTGTCCTGTCAGGAAGTATTGACTTGTAACTTATTTATAGTTGGGCTGGTTTTAAGCCTCTTTTGCTAGGCCTTGCTTCGACTTCTGTCCTAAACCTGATTTGTTTTAACCTTAACTTTCTCCTGTCTCTCTCCATTCCTTCTATCTGTACAGTTGCAATACTTTATTAGATTCTTACGCGGTGCAGATTGATGTTAGTTGAGGTTTTCTATGTGCAGTACATAAGAAGTTATATACAGTCATGGGGTGGAACATGTGGTAGTGGATATTTAGACTATTTACAACAATTCCATGGTCTTAAATCATCACATACATAGCATAGCCAAGATGCCTTTGCTTAACGATTTTATTGAATCCAAAGATATGAAATATTAATCAAATAAATTAACTTTAGAAGAAAAACAAAAATACAATTTAGATGTCCCAAGCATAATAACGGATTTTATTGAATTTAAAATGGCTACTTTGAAGAACAACACAAACGAAACTTTTCAAAGCTTCTTACCTAACAACATACCAAAATAAATCAATTTATTTATAATCATGGAAATTCCAAAAGTTTTTTTAAAAAATTAAAGCAGTGGAAGACTCGATTTGTTTTTGCGTACATGAAGAACAAACCTCAATACATCTTTTACTGGATTGTCCTGTTTTTCAAGACTATAGAATCGATAATAATTTAATTTTAACAGATCCAAATATTTTCATTTCCAGTAAAGAAACGTATTAAATTCAATACCTTTTGTAGATATATTTCAAATTATATAGCAAAAAATATATTTTAATAAACTTCTAATTTATTATGTTGATTTTAGATATATTGCCAGACATTCATTTCTTTTGTACCAAGTTCTTTGTTCTCGTTTTTTCTCTCTCTCTCTTTCTCATATGACTATATTCTTTACGACCTACAATTTTTGTAAATATATATGTATAAACAATTGTAAAGGCATATATGTATGACAGCGCAAGTGTCCCTAGAGGAACATAACGCTTTAAATTGAAATAAATAAATAACTCTCACACAGAATAAAATATCAAAACGCATATACGAGGTTAAGGTGAAATGTTCTCGGTCTGACAATGAAAAACTCTGATTTTCACTCTAAAAAAATGATAATTCTACGTAACCTCCCTTGACTTCAACACACTTGGTTCAGCGTTTCTCCAATATCAGTATTCCTTCCTGGAAATTAGAATCTGGAAGGCTGTTAAAACATTCATCTACAGCCTCTCGAATTCTTCTTTTGATGCGAAGCACTTTCCAGGAAAACAAATTTATTTAGTGTAGGAAGAGATGGAAGTCTGAGGTTGCCGAATCGTATTTTGATATTTTTGCAACATCAGCTTTAACAAAGCCGTGTCCTGTGAGGACTTGTAGAGGCGGTACCACAAATTTTTATATTGTTAGGATCGCAATGAAAATGTTTGGACGACGCAACTATTCTCCTGAGGCTTCTTGTGGAGTGATCTGTGGCAATATCAACTATCTAAATGTACAGCTCTTCTGGCTTGGAGGCCACAGCGGCATAGAAGGCAATGAACAAGCGGATAAATTGGCTAAGATAACAGCTCACTCCAAACTGCTGCTAAATAATTCCACTCTTTCTAAAAGGTTTGTTCGAGCTCTAATGAACAGTGTTCCCACTTTGGCTACCATGGCCAATTAATCCGCTTGTTCATTGTCTTTTATGCCGCTGTAGCCTCTAAGCCAGAAGAGCTGTACATTTAGATAGTTGAGATTGCAAACTATCTTTGCTATGAGGTAGGGTTTCGGGAAGTTCCGAGTTACAAATGGCGTTGAGGGCTTCAGGATATTCAGAATCAATTGCTGTTAGGTGTCTTGGCATGAGTTGAATATTTCTGGTTGCGTAGAGAATAGATAATAATTCTGCCTGGAAGGAGGTTCAGTTATCATGGAGCTTTAGTTGTATTGGGGTGTAGGGAGGAGCAGAATAACTGCGGCGCCTACACCGTTGGGGGACCGCGATTCATCAGCGTATATTGTGGTTGTATTTTCTGGAGGCGAATTTGAAAACTGAGTAGCCTTCTATGGGGAGGGTAGTGGACTGCGCACGGCCCTGGACATGTCTCATAAGGGCCATATTTTAATGCCTTTTTATACGCCAGTTGTACTTTGATTGAAATGTCCGATGGAGGGTTGCCAGTAATAGCTAGAATTGTGGGGGTACAGCCCCCCTCTAATAAGAATTTTAGCGAATTTGTAGTGCAGGCTAAGTAATTTCACATTGTATTTTACCCTTTTTTTATAAGCACACATACCAAATGGAAGGGTATGAACCACATTTCAAATTCTTGCTATACCGTATTGTATTGTTCATACCTAAAAAAAATCTTTAAGAATTTTTGGCAGATTTTTATTTATACGCAAATATTGTTAAATGTGTAACAACATTTTTGCACAATATATTATTGAATATTGTTCAATTTCTGGTTTAAAAAATGTAAATTATTTTTTAACAAGTTAAATGATTTATCTTCTATATATATAAACACACACACATCAATGTTTGTATGTTTGTTTGTTTGTATGTCCGGTATACAAATTCGCAGTAGTTCACTAATTCAAACCAAAATTTCCATACATAGGTAAAGAAATACGGGGAAGACGATAGACTATTTTAAAAATATATAAATCAATTATTAAAACTATATATTCAAATTATTCTACTTAGCTCACGAACAGCGCCCTCTATCAAAGATTAGATTAAATTATGCTGATGCAAACAAATAGATAATGCTAATAACAAACAATTATAAAAAAATCTTATCTAAATATATATCACTCGGGTAGATATGCACACGGGTCAATCCCGGGGCGAAGCCCGGGTCACCCGTCTAGTTTTAAATATATATACAAAGTGTGTTAGGATGTATATAATACAGGCTAAGCAGTTTTGCGTTGTTGATAATCCATCTTTATTGACATTATTGTAGTTTAAATTAAATAAAAATTACTGACTTCACATCTTGGGCAGTATATATTCCTTTCCTCTAAATTTCTAACAACAATTATGTAAAATGTACTCAGCGCTATGTGAATTGTTTCATTAATTCTCCGAGAATATAAAAATGAAGCTTTAAAAAAATACTCGGATAATGTCAAAGATTTTAAATTGTGATTTTGCAACATTGGATCACGTTTTACGTAAACTAATGAAATCATTCTTTCTTTGTTAAAAAATTAATAATTGCTAATATAATAATTAAAAATATAAATTAATTGGTAACTATTTCCGTTTTATTATTTATTTGTGTGTATGTTTTTGTGGTTAATCCAGCTTCCTGGACTATACAAACAATTTTTTCTCGTAATTCGGGAAAAATGGCAAAGAAAATCAGCCGTTTGAAAAAAGGTATGTTTATTTATACCTTTCTGTGAATTTTTTCTAATGTTATACAATTCAAAATAAAAACAGTTACCAGCAAATTCACCATCAGCAAAATAAAAAATAAAAACACTTTGATTTAAATCAAGTTATGGACAAGTTGAAACAGTGCGTGATATAAATGTTTATTTTAACGTTGACCAAAATATTCTCAGTCATGTGACCAAGCGAAATCATGCATGACAAAGGAAAATTAAATTATTGATAGAACGCCCTTGATCAATTACCAATTTGATCAATCTTGAGACAGTTTTGAATATTAAGAGAAAAAAAGATCCGATGACATTCGTTTGGCCCGATATACATTGCCGAATGGAAGACACGGATAGGGAACTCAGATTTTTTTTTTTAGTGGGAATGACAAGCACAAATTTATTAACACAACCGATGATTCCTGGATGTGTACTTCAATGACTGCAACGAGAAAATAACTATCTTATGTGTGTGTGCTTAAATTACAAATTCAATAATAAGAGAGAGCGAGATGTGTGCGTATTTGTGTGTGTTGTTGTTGCTTTTGTTTTGTGTGCGTGAGACATTTAGAACACATTTTCCAAAATGCATATTTATAATTGTAGCAGGATTCTGTTATAACGGCAACTTGCTTTGATAAAGGTGAAAATATGAATCCAAATTTATATCAAACACAAATTCTGGTATTATTTTTGATTATTAAATACCTAATTTGTATACTAAGGATAAAGTCAAAAATGTTCCATCGCCATGATGTTATACGTCACGTACCATCCTACATTATTTAGAACAACAAAAAAGTCTAACCGTTTCTTACATGTCATCTAAGTCTCCTGAACTGTCACTCAAAAAATATTTTATTTAATTAAGTTAGATACTGGAAACTAAGTAACCCAGTATGTTAGAGGGACCTCAGAAAGCTTGTGTGAAAATGCTTTTTAACATCACAACTTTATAAAGAGGATGTATACGTTGGAAACAAAAATGTTGACAAAGATGCCTGGTCAACTGTAAAAATTGATATCAATACATCTATATTATTTTTAAAGTTGTTCAAATATACCACTTTAAATCTTGAACATCCTGCATGTCTATGATAAAGGTTGAATTGATTGTTGGATTTTAATCCCAAGATAACATATAGATAACCCATCAAGAAAGTGAAGCAGCAGTTTAGAAATTCACGACTCACCAATTTTGGCGCATACAACACGTTAACAAACTTTCACACAGAAATTTGATTCACACCTCATCTCATGACTATATATTTACTAGCCGAATGACCCGGGCAACGTCCGTGTTTTACCCGATTGAATGTTTTTATTCAAATACTATTTGTTACAATTATAAATTTGGCGCCTTTAATAAATGCATATATTAGTTAATAACTATAGCCTATGTGCTTTATCTGTCTATGTACTGTTGGCTTCCGTAGGCGTCTCTTACTGGGAAAAAGAAAGAGAGGATTCCATTTAGTTATTAACTAATATATGCATTTATTTAAGGAGCGACCCGCTCCAACACAATAGTTACAAAAACGAAAAAGCGAGTGGGGGGTATAATTGGTAGAAATCTTTTTATGGAGTTAAGGGATAATATGCCAAAAGGCAAGGGTGTATCTCTGATATGGAATTTTAGGTTCTGCGTTATGTTACCTATTTTTAAGTTTAAAAATATATAACCTATGGTGAAAATATTGTTAGCTATGGCGTTAATAGTTAAGTTAAATGGGTGGACAGGTATTTTCTTTTGCAAACTGGTTTCTATTATTTTAAAAGTATTCTGCCTAATTATATCGATAGATGCTCCTGTATCAAGTAGTAGAGGTAGGTGTACATTATTGGACAGTTCAGCTCGAACGAGCAGTTGTTCAACGAAATTTATGTGAGGAGGAACCTACTGTTGTGCTGTCTTGTGGGTCGGGACAGGCCTGGTCTGGTGCCGTGGTTGGAGTAATCTAGGGACAGCTAGGGTTCACTGCTTGCGCTGTGCTCGTGGTGTAGAGATGGTCGGGGGAGCAGGTAACATACGCTCGCGTGTTGGTAACTCGGAGGGGTGCTTGCAGGAGGTTTGGTGGATTTCTCAGTCTTTCGGTGTATTGTAGTTGGGCCCGATCTGCTTGGGCGTCGTAGTTGTCGAAGATGCTCTGCACCTCGTAGGAACCATCGTAGCGCGGTAGCTCCACATATCGCGATAATCCGGTCCGGTCGCCGCGGACAGCTGATGTATCGTTTTCGCCAAACTCCCCAGGACATCTGATACCACCGGCGAGGGCGTGGCGTCCTCCTGGCTGGGGGCGTCTTCCTGCGTCCTACCGAGGGGGTTTTCTATCTTGGGAAAAGTGGTGTTTTCGCCACTTTCATAGTAGGGATCGGACTCCATGTGCTCCTTTGAATCCTCCTCTCTTTCCTGTTTTATCTTTCTGTACAGACAGTGGTCTACTTGCTTACTTGTACCTTGGCGCCCACAATCCTGTCGACTCTTCGGACGAGGGAGTCTGTGATATCTTGGGACCTCTGGGACCAGTGTTACCTGATGCTATACGAACCTCGATGTCACCTCTACCGTGCAGTCGTGGTGGAAGGCGACACAGCTGGGCCAAAAGTGAAATAAACAAACAGATATTCCACTAAGAAGCGTCTGAACGTCAGGAAGGATTGGGACGAGGAGGTTTATGGCAGGAAAGGATTTACCTCTATAAGAGCGGCCTACGCGGACTGGAGGACTGAAACAAAGGACTGAAGACTGACTAACTGAGGCTTGGGGCCTCCTTTCATAGCTTCACTGGGTCCAAGCATGTAACTGCCCTTTTCTAACGTAAACAGGGGGGGGGGGGGGGAAGTTACATCATCTAGGAGGGCCACGACCTCGTAAAAATTGGACTGGGCTCGATGGGCCTACTTTCTTATTTTCACTTAGGCCTGATTAGTTTTAACCTTAATTTTCTCCTGTTATTCTCCATTCCTTCTATCTGTACAGTTGCTATACTTTATTAGAGTCTTACGCGGTACAGATTGATGTTACTTGATGCTTTCTATTTGCAGTAAATAACAAGTTATATACAGTCACGTGGTGAAATATGTGGTAGTAGATATCTGGATTATTTACAACAATTCCATGGTCTTAAATCATCTCATATATATATAAATAAAAATATATAGAGATATACTACATGATCTTAGCCAAAAGACCGAGAAACGATATTTTATATATAGAGATGACCTGGCTTCGTGCGTCTTCTGCTCAAGTGAATGTTTCGCTGGTAGAATTTTGTTCCTGCCTGCTAAAAATTATTATCTGGCTTCGCCCGTGGTCTGCTTTAGTGAATATTCCCCTAAAGAATTTTCTTTATGTCAATCATGCATGATACAGCAATATTGTCATCCTCATTTCTGACTAAAAAAAATATTGTTGCTCAGTACTTGGTTAATTATAATTTTTCTTGGTTAAAAGTGCGACAAAAAACTCTTCCAGATTTAACTCTCTGTCCTGTTCAAATTTCAGCGAGATTAGTTACATAATGAGGTCGTGCATAGCCGACAATATATATGCCATTTTTATTTTTTATTTCAACACCTGATCTTTTTATCTTTTATTTTTTCTTTCGTTTTTTCATGTATATATATGTCGAATCCTGTCGACTTTCTGTCGAATGCTGTCGACTCTATGTCGAATCCTGTCGACTTTCTTCTTTACTGTGGGGGATTTCGGTAGTCTGTCTGATCTGTTGTATTGAGTCGTGGGGAAAGATGATGATTGCGCAGTCGTGATAGTGGTGAGTGGTAAGGCACACAGAGACGAATCACAGGGGAAGCCGAGGCATCAGAGAGAGGGAACGGAGAGACCCAGTTGCGGCCGGCGGGCCATCCACCAACGATCTGTCTGCTACTGCTGTCTGCTATCTGGCATCTGCTGAACTAACTGACTACTTTGGCCGCGGGGCAAGCCCTTTTTATATGCTCAAGTGTTACGTCACCGGACGTCTGGCGCCGCGTTGACGCGACGGTTGACCTCGTGTTTGCGGGGTAAGCCCTGACGTCATCGGACACCTGGCGCCGCTTGTCGCGACGGTTGACCTCATGTTTCGGTTTTGGTAAGTTAATTTTGGTTTCTACGTTCCCTCTAGATATACCTCTTTATTTAATTGAACACTCAAAAACGATACATACAAAGTTAAATTGATTAAAGGAGGATTGGGTACAATGATTAAAAGTCCATATTAGATTAGGGGGTGTAAGAAGAGGTGGTGAGTATTTACACAGGTGTTTTTAATTCTTAAATTACCACAGATGGGCTCCCTGCGTTGAAGAATTTAAAAAGGGGCAGCCTGAGTTAAATTCTGGTAGATGGGAAGTAATTTTTTGGGGAAAATTAATTGGGTCAACAAACAAAGTTATCTACAGGGTGGTAAGAAGTTGCGGTCGACAAGGTTACAGAATGGAAAGATGAAGTAGGAACTGTTAAAAGAATGACAATATGGTGATTAAATTGGTTTACAGCAGGATCAGCTTGAGAACATGGGTTTGCAAGGCGTTTTGCTAGGACGTCTTGGAACTAGTTAACAAGGGATCAAAAAAACTATTCTTCTCCACTTAGCGGTCTTGGGTGAAAAAAAAAATGAAAAAAGCGCGATGGTGAGTGAGTGAAAAAAAATGCTTGCAGAGTATTTAAGCTTGGTGTATGGACAAACTACATCAAGGAAATGTCTGCAAGTGTAAAAAATGAACATATACAAACATAAAGAAAAACATCACATAAAAAAAAAACTGACAAAGACATGGGTCGCGCTGGTGGTGAAAGGATCCGCTAAGATGGTAAGGTTTGGTGAGAGGCAAGGTAATTTCGTGGTTGTTGAAGAAAACTATTGCAGAAGTTGAGAAGTGTGAAAAGAAAAATGGTGAAACAAAATTAAAATATAATGATATTTACAAAAGTGGGACAATGGGAAAACATTGATTAAAATTTGTAAACAAGTCCACTTTAGGTTTTAAAGATTGCTTGAAAAGATGTTGTAGTGGTAACATAGGGTGAGAAAAAAAAAATGTGTGGGTACATAGGTTGACAAACGCATCAATGTGCAGCATTGCGACAAGACATTGATTTTAAGGAAGATAGTTGCGGGGTAGTATGGTACAACACGTGGAGTACAAATAAATTAAGGTTGGGATAAGCTATCTGTGATGTAAGGGAAATAGTTGTCAGGACGTAGGTGGTGAGGGAGTTCTAAATAGACGTTGAACGGTTTCTCCTATCAAAATCCAGATGATGGTAAGTAGTTGGAAAATGGCTTCTTGTAGTTGAAAAAGTCTATCCGTTTCTTGTCCGGTGACGTAACACTTGAGCATATAAAAAGGGCTTGCCCCGCGGGCAAAGTAGTCAGTTAGTTCAGCAGATGCCAAATAGCAGACAGCAGTAGCAGACAGATCGTTGGTGGATGACCCGCCGGCCGCAACTGGGTCTCTCCGTTCCCTCTCTCTGATGCCTTGGCTTCCCCTGTGATTCGTCTCTGTGTATATTCCTATGTAGATAAGCGTGATTAGCGGGACGGTGGAGAAGAGCATTGTTAGCGTGTAAATTAGGAGAATTAAGTGGAAAATAAAAAATGTTTTCATATTGTATCCTATATTTTTTATGAGAGAGATTAGTTGTGGGTTGAGCCATTTATGTTGGAGGGTTGATGACCTGACTTGGGACTGGGTTGGTTCATGATTGATTTGTAGCTGGGGAAGCATTGTTACTTGAAGTCGGTTCTACTTGGATTAGGGTAAAAAGATTTGGGGTTAGAGGTAGAAGAGGTTGGCTGCTGGCTGGTTTGATCGGGAGTTGGTATTCTTGGAACAAGTCCGGTGAGAGATGTCGGAACGGAAATGAGTCATTGTCTTTGGGTTGAACATAATGGGCTTGCATGGTGGGGGGTGCTATATGAGGGACGCTTTCTGTGTAGGGCCTGAGTGTAATTATTATGTCAGACGTAGTGTTAATTTTGGCGGGGGGAATGTTTAAAGTGGGGACATCAAATTTGTTTTCAGAAAATATGTGTTGATTGTTATGCAATAGGAGATTAAATTGGGTCGGAAAATTAGGGTGAGGCAATTCATTTCGCGCATCAGTTAGCTGGCAATTAGGGTTAACAAGGGTTGTGGGAGATAAAAATAACATTGACATTTTTCTGAAAAGGAATAATTATTTGTGGTTAGTGCATGTGCTGATTGGTTTTGCTAAATTTACATTTTGGCAGAAACGCTTTTAGATATTAACACAGTAAATGAGCAATGGAGTTTAAAATGCAAATTTTTAAAACAATAACATTAAGTAATGAAGTTAAATGAGAAAAATATCAAAATATTAAAAGTTAGGGAATTTAAACACAAGATTGAAATGTGAAGCCATAAGATATTGCGGTCATATCGAAAATATAGTGGAAATTTGATTTTTAAAATGTTAAAGATAGTTTAATAAAATATTTAAAAATAGGTAAATTCATTTTGTTGTTGTCCTCTTGGTCGACTGTTTTACATATGGTGTTAAGAATTTATTGTTGTAAATGGTTAAACCTAATTGCAAATTTTCAAAAGTAAACTATGGAATGCGAGATATATTTTAGGTACAAATTACGCAGAGCAACATAATGTTTAAAAGGATTAAAGGTGTGGTGCAATTTAAAAGGCAAAACAACTATGGCAAAATTGATATTTAAAATGATTTGAGGAAAAGGGATATAACTAAGAAAATAGGCATTATATATTGTATGCGAAACCTAAAATAGGAGGAAAGTGGGAGCACGGAAGATAGGTAGATAGATCTAAAGTACCTTGGAAAGGATGATTCCGGCTTGAGTTGAAAACTTCGGGAGATTGCTGGCGTTGAGCGGAAAATGCAATGGCTGGAGATGGAAGGGAGGAGGCATCAAAGGAGGTAAGATCCAGGTCTTGGGGATGAAGGGGTTGCAGTCTTGCTAGGATAGTTGCCAACTGAAGGATGATGGTGCCAAGATGGGGCGGTGGTGCCGTCGGTCCGTGGTCGCCGTTGGGGAACTCTCCGATCTCCTGCTCCCGGGCCTCTTTTTCGTCACTGTTCATCCTGTCGACTCTATGTCGAATCCTGTCGACTTTCTGTCGAATGTTGTCGAATCCTGTCGACTTTCTTCTTTACTGTGGGATTTCAGTAGTCTGGTCTGTTGTATTGAGTCGTAGGAAAGATAATGATTGCGCAGTCGTGATAGTGGTGAGTGGTAAGGCACACAGAGACGAATCACAGGGGAAGCCGAGGCATCAGAGAGAGGGAACGGAGAGACCCAGTTGCGGCCGGCGGGCCATCCACCAACGATCTGTCTGCTATCTGGCATCTGCTGAACTAACTGACTACTTTGGCCGCGGGGCAAGTCCTTTTTATATGCTCAAGTGTTACGTCACCGGACGTCTGGCGCCGCGTTGACGCGACGGTTGACCTCGTGTTTGCGGGGTAAGCCCTGACGTCATCGGACACCTGGCGCCGCTTGTCGCGACGGTTGACCTCATGTTTCGGTTTTGGTGAGTTAATTTTGGTTTCTACGTTCCCTCTAGATGTACCTCTTTATTTAATTGAACACTCAAAAACGATACATACAAAGTTAAATTGATTAGAGGAGGATTGGGTACAATGATTAAAAGTCCATATTAGATTAGGGGGTGTAAGAAGAGGTGGTGAGTATTTACACAGGTGTTTATAATTCTTAAATTACCACATATATATATATATATATTAAAAATAAAGAAGGCATCTCCTGACCACGAGCACATGTGCTTTTTAGATGGCAGAGCGCCATCTAGTGGAGCAAAAAAAACTAAACGTATATCTCGGAGCAAGCTAAATAAACGTTTAGTTTATTTTTGCTCCACTAGATGGCGCTCTGCCATCTAAAAAGCACATGTGCTCGTGGTCAGGAGATGCCTTCTTTATTTTTAATATCAACACCTGACCCACTTAGCTTTTATTTTTTTTCTATTGTTTTTTTTTTAAATATATATATATATATATATTACGATGTACTAGAGCGCCATCTGTTATCAAATTATAAAACTATTTTAGAGGCGTAATATTCTTTTTAAAATAAAACAATTTCTACTAAATCCATCGCAGTAAGGACAGTAGAAATTGTTTTATTTTAAAAAGAATATTACGCCTCTAAAATAGTTTTATAAAATATATATATATATATATATATATATATATATATATATATATGTGTTCCCGGCTTCGCCCGGTTTTTACCCGAGTAAATGTTTGCCTAACGAACATTTGGTAAAACGATTCTAGCAAACATCCAATCCACCTATATATAGATTTATAAACGTATATAAATATTGTTATATGCGTTTAAATATATTTTTGAAATACATAATTTTTTGTAAACATTCATTAAATTTTAAATAAGATATTTTCTTTAAATATATATTAATATTGAAATGTCAAGTTTTTTTACAACTTCATTGGAATATTATATTACTAAATCCTCAAATTATATATTAAATTTATTATAAATGGATCACATTTTAGCATTTTTACAATTTATAAATCTAATTTCACCAGATACCGCAAGAGGTGCTGCTTGCGAGTTAAAGTAGAAAATTTGCAAAAAAAAAAATTGCAACGAATATTTATCTATATATATAAAAATGAATGTATGTCTGTTTGTCCTTTATGCCTGACCAAACCACTCATTGGATCGCCATGAAACTTTGGGAAGTTATTTAGTATAGTACTGGGAAGGTTTCTAGCAAATAAAATTTTTGAAATAACTTTTCGCCTAGATATAATCAAGATAAATATTCTAATTTATCTGTTATAATTCAACAATCTGCTCTAAATATTATCATGATGATACGATGATTTTGTAATGTAGAAAATTTGGAAAGACAAAATTCAGGATGACATGGCAATTTATTTGAGACAAGAATAATGATACAATTCCAAGGCAAGATACTATTCCTTTAACTTCCAATTACGGAGGGAACCAATTAATAATGATTTTATTCAACTTATCGAGTATTTTTCAAGGGACCGGGAAAAAATGTTCACTTTATCGAGAGATTCGTTAGACAAACCTTTACTCGGGTAAAATCCGGGCGAAGCCGGGAATATCCATTTCGTAGCTACACCGTCTCTCCAAGAGGCAGTCTCTTGTTAAAGGTCTATTAGAGATTCTTTAATAGCAATTAGAATCTTCAATGAGAGACCACCAACAGGAGAAACAAGTTGATTCATGTTTTTAGGTGGTCTTTCTTAAGAGACTCTATTTACATATTTAAAATATGAAAAAATTAAAATATTTTAAAATTAAAATATTTTAAAATCAACATTTTCTTACTGTTACGTTTAATTACTGTTAATATCTATATATATATAAATGAATATATGTCTGTTTGTTTGTCCTTTATGCCTGACCAAACCACTCATTGGATCGCCATGAAACTTTGGAAGTTATTTAGTATAGTACTGGGAAGGTTTCTAGCAAATAAAATTTTTGAAATAACTTTTCGCCTAGAAACAATTAAGATAATTATTCTAATTTATCTGTTATTATTCAACAATCTGCTCTAAATATTATCATGATGATACGATGATTTTGTAATGTAGAAAATTAGGAAAGACAAAATTCAGGATGACACGGCAATTTATTTGAGACAAGAATAATGATACAATTCAAAGGCAAGATACTATTCCTTTAACTTCCAATTACCGAGGGAACCAATTAATATTGATTTTATTCTACTTATCGAGTATTTTTTCAAGGGACCGGGAAAAAATGTTCACTTTATCGAGAGATTCGTTAAACAAACCTTTACTTGGGTAAAACCCGGGCGAAGCCGGGTACATCCATACAAGAATAATGATACAATTCCAAGGCAAGATACTATTCCTTTAACTTCCAATTACCGAGGGAACCAATTAATATTGATTTTATTCAACTTATCGAGTATTTTTCAAGGGACCGGGAAAAAATGTTCACTTTATCGAGATATTCGTTAAACAAACCTTTACTCGGGTAAAACCCGGGCGAAGCCGGGTACATCCATACAAGAATAATGATACAATTCCAAGGCAAGATACTATTCCTTTAACTTCCAATTACCGAGGGAACCAATTAATATTGATTTTATTCAACTTATCGAGTATTTTTCAAGGGACCGGGAAAAAAATGTTCACTTTATCGAGAGATTCGTTAGTCAAACTTTTACTCGGGTAAAACCCGGGCGAAGCCGGGCGGGTCCGCTAGTTTAAAATAAAATTCAAAACAGAAACCTTCCCAGTAGTATAGTAAATAACTTACTAAAGTTTCACGGCGATTGGATAATATTACCTTTTAAAAACATTCATTGTGTAAACAAACTAACAAACTACGTGTAAAATTATTAACCAATCAAATTCATTTATCGTCAGGACCAGGGCGGGCGCCAAGCTGTAAAAGGCTGGAACTAACTCTTTTTGGTTTTGCATTTAAAAAAAAGCATATTAACCTTTTTAGTTTTTTGAATAGCCTATATGTTAAACGAAATCTTCAGCTACCTACATGCGAAATTTCGCAATTATTGATTATGTAGATTTTGCGCAACGTGATAACAAACATCGATTTTGTATTTCATTTTTATAGATATCTTATATATATAAAAATCAATGTTTGTATGTTTGTTTGTTTGTTTGTATGTCCGGTATACAAATTCGCAGTAGTTCACTAATTCAAACCAAAATTTCCATATATAGGTAAAAAAAAATACGGGGAAGACGATAGGCTATTTTAAAAAATATATAAATCAATTATTAAAACTATATATTCAAATTATTCTACTTAGCTCACGAACAGCGCCCTCTATCAACGATTAAATTATGCTAATGCAAACAAATAGATAATGCTAATAACAAACAATTATTAAAAAAAAATCTTATCTAAATATATAACGCTCGGGTAGATATGCACACGGGTCAACCCCGGGGCGAAGCCCGGGTCACCCGTCTAGTATATAATATAATAAAGGAAAGGAAAAGGATTTCTAATATAAATGTGTGCATGATGATATTGGAAACAAATTACTTATTTACAACAGATAAATATATATATTATTATTTTAAACAGATTTTTGCTTTTAATACCAAAGTTTGTATTTCTTCCTTCTTTGAAGTCTTGCGTAAGCATTGAAGAATTCAAGTCGCTACTTCCAAAAGTTTTCACGACGTTGAAATGAGCGAATGTTCAAAATTTAAACTTCATGTGGTCTGGAAGCAAATGAAAATCTATATTAATAAAATGCAAATTTCATAAGTGGTGTTCGCTAAAACTTTCGTTACAATGCATCAATTTCGACCAAATTTTCAACATTTATGTAAAACGAGATGGAGCAGGTTTTGCTTAACATCAAAATATTTTTCCTAACTTCAACATGCGTAACTTCGCTGTTATCGATTAAATACAAAAAAAAAATCAACAGAGTCAATTTTATTTATATATAAATACAAAAAAAATTCAGCAATTCATTCAACTCAATCTAAAAAAATATTCAAAACAAGCAATTTTAAGATAACACCATATGTAAAACAGTCGGCCAAGAAAACAACAATATAATATAAAAAGCCAACAATTAAGAATAAATGTAAGATAAAAAGCCAACAATGAAGAGTAAATATAATATAAAAAGCCAACAATGAAGAGTGAATGTAAGATAAAAAGCCAACAATGAAGAGTAAATGTAATATAAAAAGCCAACAATGAAGAATGAATGTAAGATAAAAAGCCAACAATGAAGAGTGAATGTAATATAAAAAGCCAACAATGAAGAATTAATGTAAGATAAAAAGCCAACAATGAAGAGTGAATGTAAGATAAAAAGCCAACAATGAAGAGTAAATGTAATATAAAAAGCCAGCAATGAAGAATGAATGTAAGATAAAAAGCCAACAATGAAGAGTAAATATAATATAAAAAGCCAACAATGAAGAATAAATGTAAGATAAAAAGCCAACAATGAAGAGTAAATATAATATAAAAACCAACAATGAAGAGTGAATGTAAGATAAAAAGCCAACAATGAAGAGTAAATGTAATATAAAAAGCCAACAGAGTGAATGTAAGATAAAAAGCCAACAATGAAGAGTGAATGTAATATAAAAACCCAACAATGAAGAATGAATGTAAGATAAAAAGCCAACAATGAAGAGTGAATGTAAGATAAAAAGCCAACAATGAAGAATGAATGTAAGATAAAAAGCCAACAATGAAGAGTGAATGTAAGATAAAAAGCCAACAATGAATAGTAAATGTAATATAAAAAGCCAACAATGAAGAATGAATGTAAGATAAAAAGCCAACAATGAAGAGTAAATGTAATATAAAAAGCCAACAGAGTGAATGTAAGTTAAAAAGCCAACAATATGAAGAGTAAATCTCTATATATATATATATATATATATATATATATATATATATAAGTCAATTTCTGTCTGTCTGTCTGTTTCGCGATAAACTCAAAAACTACTGAACCAATTGGTACCAAATTTTGCATGTCGCTTTTTATAAACCTGAGGAAAATTTTCGGCTGCATTTTGATTAGTATTTTTGGCTATTTCTTTTTTTCATTTGAAGAACTTTTTTTACGCGGACTAATCCGGAATGGAATGAATACCTAAATATGGCCATTTTTTAAAGATTCGGTGGTTCAGTGGTAGAATGCTCGCCTGCCACGCGGGCGGCCCGGGTTCGATTCCCGGCCGATGCACTTTTTTTTTTACAATTTTTAAAACTCATTTATATTATCTCTATCTATATATATAAAACTAGCGGACGTACCCGGCTTCGCCCGGGTTTTACCCGAGTAAAGGTTTGTCTAACGAATCTCTCGATAAAGTGAACATTTTTTTCCCGGTCCCTTGAAAAATACTCGATAAGTTGAATAAAATCATTATTAATTGGTTCCCTCGGTAATTGGAAGTTAAAGGAATAGTATCTTGCCTTGGAATTGTATCATTATTCTTGTCTCAAATAAATTGAGGGGGCATCCTGAATTTTGTCTTTCCTAATTTTCTACATTACAAAATCATCGTATCATCATGATAATATTTATAGCAGATTGTTGAATTATAACAGATAAATTAGAATATTTATCTTGATTATTTTAAAGCGAAAATTATTTCAAAAATTTTATTTGCTAGAAACCTTCCCAGTACTATACTAAATAACTACCCAAAGTTTCATGGCGTTCCAATGAGTGGTTTGGTCAGGCATTAAGGACAAACAGACCACACACACACACACACATACATTCATTTTTATATATATAGATTGAATGTCTGTCTGTCTGTTTGTCTGTACTCTATAGATTCAAAAACCATACATCCAATCGCCGTGAAATTTTGGGATATTATTAGGTTTATCACCGGGAAGGTTTTTGAAAAATAATTTCATGAATATCTTGAATATCCTTAGAGTTATTTGCAGATTTGTAGATTTAACTCGCAAGCAGCGCCCCCATTGTGACGATGATAACAAGTTTTCTTATCATCTTAACAAGTTTATTATCTTAAATATTATTTATCAAAAGTAAGATTATCTCAGGATGACACGGCAATGTGACACGGGAAAAAAATGTTCACTAGATAAAACTATGATTTTCTAATGTAGAAAATTAGGAAAGACAAAATTCAGGATGACACGGCACATAGGGACCGGGAAAAAATGTTCACTTTATCGAGAGATTCAAATTTCCGAGTTTCAAATTATCAAAATATATCTTTTTTTTTTAAATAAGTTTTTAGATAATTGTTTTAACAAATGTTCGCTAGACAAACCTTTACTCGGGTAAAACCCCGGGCGAAGCCGAGTACGTTTTATAAGTTTATAGAGAATTGTTTTAACAAATGTTCGTTAGACAAACATTCACTCGGGTAATTACATTATAAAATTTGAAAGGCAATTCAGAAATTTGTCCGTTTCCGACCACTCCGACCAACCAGAAGTCTGAAAATTTGTCAAACAGAATTATCGTCAGATTCGAAAAGGTGTACAGAATTTCAGACTTCTATGTGTAAATTGATTACAAAATTTGTGGACAGACAGAAATGAAGCAAGTTAAATAAAATATTTTTTTTCAAAAATCGTTATCAATGGGGATTAGTCCTTAAATAGACAGAATTCTGCTCGCGGCGTATTTGTTGAGGGATAATTGGTACATATGTAATATGGATTTTGATTATTCAATTGATTAATTTTAGTTATTAGTAATAAAATAACTTACCTGACAAAGGAAAATTATTTATAACGGTGTCATGAAATGTGTGGCCCTATATTATCATATTATAAATATATATAATGAATATAAATATATGCGTGATGATATTGAAATCAGTTTGCTGAATTGTAACAGATAAATTATAATTTTTATTGACTTTTGACAGCTTTTTGCTTGTAATTCTAAGGAGGTTTTATATAGGAGCCTGAATATTCGTATTTCTAACTCGTTTGGGGTATTGAAAAAAATTCTGAAAAAAATCAATTCGTGACTCCCAACAGTTTTCGACTTGACTTCGTGCCACACATAAAATTTAAAAAGAAATACAGAAATTTGTTCATTCCAGGCCACTCCGACCACCCAAAAGTCTGAAAATTTGTAAACTTTCATTGTTCATTGGACTGAACGAGGTTTAGAAGTTTTATACTTCTAGGTGATCTGGAAGCATATTGAAATTAAATTTAAAATTTTGAAAAGAAATTCGATAATTTGTCCGTTACTGGCCATTCTACCAACCCCGAAGTCTAAATATTTGTCAAATTGTATTGTCATCAGGTTCTAAAAATTGTGTACAAAATTTCAGATTTATACATGATCTAGAAGTATACTGAAAATCGATTACAAGATTTGGGGAAAGACAGACATGGAACCAAGTTAAATAAAATCTTCTAAAATATAAATTAAAGAAATATTTGTCATACCTGGATGACAAATTTCAACTAGATTAAGGGTTAGGTCTGGAAAGAGTTACTATCATCATCGTTTCGAACGCAGAATATGCTAATTATCCCAATAATGAACTAATGAGCATATTTCGGATAGGAAAAATTACTACAGAAAGTGAAAAAAAAACTTTTGGAACAAAATGGATAAACATTCATTCGGGAAAAACAAGGATGAATCAGGATATTTTGAATATTAAAATATAGTATTATCTACGAAAATAAGGATATAGACTACACAATCTGTATACAGGGGATGAACCGAAAGTTTGGCCATATTTAAAGGTAAACGCTTTTAGCAGCTGCCATCTTAATTATTTATACTTCTACCCTAGCATGTGATCCCTCATTCTGGAGAACGCGAAGTGCTCTATCATGCCCTTGCTTATCAGATATCTTTTACTTTGTGCGGGTTTCTTATTGGTCATAATGCTCAAGTAACAAGAAACATTTGCCATATGAAAGGGGAAGTGTCCTTGAACCCACATCATTACAATCAGGTGATTAAAATATTTTCCTCTTAGAGATACCACATGTAAATTTTTGGTTTTTATATGAAAGATAACTCAAGGAACGGGAGACCACGAACCATACTAGTAGATAATAATGCCCTATGCTAAGCTGTGATAGCAAATCCGAAGAATAACTCTGATACTTTCTGAAGATTTGGAGACATCAAAAACCAATGTGGTTTGTCAGATTCACGAACTAGGCAAGGCTAACAGGAGCTGCCGTTTTGTACCTCATGAATTGACACCAACTTAAGCAAACCGCGGAGTGGAAGTGCGCAAGAAACTGCTAGCTAATCCACATGATGTGCATGCCATAAAGAGAATTGTTCCTCGCGATGAGAAGTGGGTTTATTATCGCAATTCTAACCCCTACAAGCAGCGATTGATCCCTTGTCCTCTGTGTATCTGGTGAATTTTGAAGAAATAATTCACTAATAATTCTTTCCAAACAGTCGAACCCTCAACGCCAATTTGTATTCTGAAAATCTGTTTTAAGGCAGAAGTACCCGGCTTTGAAACCCCTTCTTCTACATCAGGATAAAGTCAAACCACACTATTCTCGAACGAGACCCAACTACAGTACCTTGAAGCAATCGAACTGTTATCACACCCAGCATATAGTCCGTACCTTGCACTTTCTTTTTAAGTTAATGTCCTGCTTTCTTCGCGCACGGCACTTCAACGTCCAGAATGAGTTGGAAGCTGGAGTGAGGGAGTTCTTCGGGTCGAAGTACCAGAACTGGTATCGCCGCGGGATCGAAGAACTGGCAGAACGATGGTTTAAGACGGTGCACAACACGATGGTCTATACTCTGGAGATGCTAAAAAAAGATCACCAAAATATTGCTATACTTTCGGCTCACCCTCTGGAATACACAATATAGAAAAACATTACAATGAAAACTCTCTATAACAAGATAATTTCTTGGATCTATAAATATCGCTGTACAGAATTCTCACTGCATATTCCAAACAATAATAACAACAACTATTCAATTTTACAATCAGGTTCACTCCATCAATGTATTATTTCACATGGGTACGCAATATACACACATATATATTGTTGCATCATGGCTAATGAACCTATTATATATATATATACTAGCCTTAATATAGAATGAAAAAACCCTGTACAATTTATAAACGAATACAATAAAGCATCAAGGGCTGCGTATCTTTATTTACGCTTTATATACGCAGCCCTTGATGCTTTATTGTATTCGTTTATATATATACTAGCGGATGTGTACCCGGCTTCGCCCGGGTTTTATCCGAGTGAAAGTTTGCCTAACGAATATTATTGATTATAATATTCCGGAACACGCAGAATATTATGATAATAATGATAATAAAATTCGTTACATTATATATTTATATAATATATAAAATATATTTTTCGAGCAAACATACCCACTCTCTCTACTGAATAGATTTTTAAAAATACATATGTATAAATAAAAATATCTAGATATATACTATATGATCTTAGCCAAAAGGCCGAGAAACGATATTTCATATATATATAGATGACCTGACTTCGTGTGTCTTCTGCTCGAGTGAATGTTTCGCTGGTATAATTTTGTTCCTGCCTACTAAAATTTATTGTCTGGCTTCGCCCGTGGTCAGCTTTAGTGAATATTCCCCTAAAGAATTTTGTTTATGTCAATCAAGCATGATAGAGCAATATTGTCATAATCATTTCTGACTAGAAAAATATTGTTGCTCAGTACTTGGTTAATTATAATTTTTCTTGGTTAAAAGTGCGACAAAATAACTCTTCTAGAGTTAACTCTCTGTCCTGTTCAAATTTCAGCGAGATTAGTTACATATTGAGGGCGTGCATAGCCGACAAACATATATATATTTTTATATAAGCACATGTGCTCGTGGTCAGGAGATGCCTTCTTTATTTTTAATATCAACACCTGACCCACTTTTATTTTTTTTCTATTGTTTTTTTTCATATATATATATATATATATGGTAATTTAAACCAACAACCCCATACTGTGTATATAACTTATAATAAGATTGTCATGTTGTATATAGAAACACATCTATAAATAATTATGCGCATGATTAATCTGTGTCTTTACATCACCCTATGTAATGTAATTTGTACAAAGTGGATAAATAAATAAAATCTGTAATAGATTCAAGAGTTGAGCTAAAGCAGAGATCGAGCATAGTATTGCCAAAACAACAAAGTCTAAAGAGGGAAGTCATAAATCAGGTCGATTCACAGTTCCCACGACAGGCCACCCACACTGTCACATGTGGTGGAATGCAGAGACCCCTCTCACACCTGGACAGGTAAAGGCACCCTTTCTCAAACGCCCCTGTCACATAAGGTCGCCTCGTCTTTAACCTATAAATACATCACCTTACAGTGACTTGACAGCTCAGTTCAGTTCAGTTCAGTTTAGTTTAGTTCACCCTTAGTGCAAGCCGCGTCGGTCGTATGTTATGTCGATCTCATCCAACATGTAGTTAGGAAGAACTCGTCTATCTCCATCTTTTCGCTCCTTAGCTCAACTTTTATCTGTTAACGGAACTTTCTTAGTGCAACTGTGTCTTCGTTTTTTGTGTATGGATATCCCCAGCTTTCCACTCTGCCTCGACCACGACTGCCTGTATTTTGTGAGAACTTTTAAAGGTCTTCCAAGGTGCAGAGAGGTACTGGAAAACTCTACATCCTGACTGTTCCTCTCGGTCAACACAGTACTACAAGTCGACAACAACCAAACATTCAACAATATATTTCAGAAGTCGACAGGATCTCTACAAAAGCTACTGGAAGCCTCAACTCATTACATGAGCCGACAGGATGACCAAAACGAAGGATGACACAACGAAGAGGTAAGAAGACCGTTCAGATAGGAAGCGAGAACGAGCAAAGATGGAGGAACAAGCCCGCCATACCAACGAAACAACCAAGCCATCTCTCCCCCCAACAAGAGACGATATTTACGGAAGAAACGCCGCCCCAACGGACTTCCGCATACCCGCTAACCGATCGCCAACGTCGGGAGCAAGCTGACCGCGCCAACGACAGCCCCGATATTCCCGCAAGTCATGGAAACCGAGCAGCGATGTGCCCCAAACCCTGTGACAAGTTCCACACCTTCGACTTGACATCGTCGAGACAATGCTCAAGGCAACAAGCCACAATCAACTTCACAGAAGCTACAAGCGTCTACAAGCTCTACATGGAGCGTCTTCAACGTCAGCAGGAATACAAGCCAAGACCAAGTTTCCTGACTGAACTTTCACACAACTGTAAGTTTTTAAAAAAAACCTACCTTAACTTTATCCTCAAGTTCAAAACTTGATTCCCTATTAATTTTGTATTTATATTTTGACTTTAAGCATTTTAAATTTAATTTTTACCTTTTTTATACCATTTTTTTAATTCAATTTTTAAAACTTTCACATTTTCATTGATCAAATTTACTTTAATTTTTAATCAGATTATAAATTTCAAGTTATTACTCTCAATTTTACTTAAAAAAAATCGCCTATCACGCATTTTTACTAATTTACTAATCTTACATGCCTTTCCTAAATTTACCTAAAATGGCATTATCCAAAGCTACGACTTGAAAAAAAAAATTCATTATTATTATTTAAAAAAAAATCTCATTCATCATAATTCTCAACTTATTTTTGTTTTACTTATTAGTTATCTTTATACCAAAAGACCAATATCTTTATCAATTCTTAAAATTTGGTAATGTTCACCATTTTAAGTAAGCGCCCAATTCAAATTATTTGTAACTCTCACGACATTGCCCTTTTATAAGAGAATCATTTTAATTATCATAATCAACAATTTAAAAAGTATATTCAAATTTTAAATATAAATTAACATAGGTGAAACGCATTTTTTTTTTAATTGCAAAAATCGGAAGATACAATATCTTCAAAAACACCACTAGGGAAAACAACTATCTTTCCCAAAACAAGTTAGGAATAAAGATTCACTCCACTTCACCGCCAGTAGCTAATTTAAGTCACAGCCTTCTAAAACGATTACAATCGTTAATATTCGAGGATAAATACACTCCCTCGTCTTTTCCTTTTTACATGCATGATTGGTCATCAACACATTTCTTTCAAAAAACCTTACAACACCCTCGCATCACTATCTCAAATTGGCAACAATTATTAGTGCGCGACTCAACACACAAATCCAATTTCGAGCTCCACTTAGCTCTATATCGTCGCCACAATAAAATAATTTCACATTAAGCGTGTCACATCCACTAACAGTCAAATATTCTCTCGATGTGTTTCATGCAACAACCACCCATGACTTTATTAAATTTGTTATTCATGGTGAAACAGGTTAGATTTGTACCAAACTATGACTTCACGTGACACCTTTTTATTCACATTTCTCACTTCGTGTCACAGTGCCACACCACAAAACTTTTTCACTTTTCAGGCCAAAGACGCCCTTCACGCCTGTGACACTCCTCACCTCAAAACGTGTCCACGTCGAAAGTCATATCTTTCACCACACATCTAAACCTGACATCGCCTAATAACATTTTTTCTAAACTAACTTCGAAACACAACAACTACGAACACCGAGAAAATCATATCTTTCAATTATAACAGTAAATTGCCAAACTTCAACAAAAGAAGAGAAAGTCAGTTTCGAGTAAATCTCAAACATAGCAAGCCATCCCACATGTGTGACCACCCCAAAAATAGAATTTCCGTAAAAAAAAAAAAGGGGGAAGTGGACGCCCTTTTTGACGCCACTCCCTTGGTCACTACTATCTTTTGAGAATATCTTTGGACATGCCCTCTCTTCTCCCTCAAGGCAGATCTTCTTGACCGCTAGCTTCATGACGCCATTTTGAACACATGTGTCACACTACTCATTTAGATTTCCTCGAGAATCTCACAAATCTCACCAACGAGATATCACAACACAACATACTTTAAACATTTTACATGTTAATTGATAACACCAATTAAAACAATTTGGTTAAGTTTTATATAGACTTTAACGCGAAAGAGAAATCATTCTCTACATACCAGCATTGAGGACAAACGAAAAGATCATTTCACATATTCCCAGTTTCAGAGTCATAGAAACGCCGATGTTACCAAAGGAATATAATCTAGTCACACACCACAACTGTAACTTTTCGTCAAAAGAGACAATTTTTGTTCAATTTTACACTACTTAAAATTTATCCAATCATTAATAACCTTCAATTATATTATAAATTTTGTATAAAATCTTGAATAATTATTCTTATTCTTACCTTTCAATTATATAAACAAATTTTTTAATCCAACATTAAAAAAAAAAAAAAAAAAAACCTTTAATCAAATTTACTTTTATTTTTCATGATATTATTTTAGTATTGTAAAACATCTAATTGTTTCAAAAATTATTTTTTTTATTATTTATTATATATTTTATATATTACAGGTTTAATTTTGTCCACTTACACTTTTTGTACCCGCAATCATATTTCTATATTTCTATTCACTATATTTTATTTGTTTAAATAGCTTTATTATCTGACAAAGTTTATCATCCACTATCGGGCATCTACAACAATATGATTCAACAATCATATTCTTACACCAATTCCCTATATTTTTCATCACTATCTTTTCAGTCATTGCGTCACGTCAATGTAGAAAAACGACAGCACTGCTTGACAATTTATTTTTTGATTTCGTAATTCAACAAACGCCTTGAACACAGTTCCCCAGACTTACAAATCCAAAATTCTGGTCTGAACAAGCTTCAAGAGTTTATTTCATTTCATCCGCAGAGCAAATCACCAACGCATACACAAAGCGTTCACTTTTTTCAACTTTCAACTTTTTTTTTCAGCTCTAGCGGACCACATTCAACCTTTGATTTCGAGTCAAGTCAGATCACCTACTGTCGCTACAATTCTACTTATCGCATGGCTCTATTTCACTCCTTTCTCAATCATATTAATAAGCAACTTTTCTTCAACAACTTTTCAACCCAATAACACTACAATTGTGACAAAGCACTGTTACCCTATACAGGATCACAGGTAAAACATTGCCTAGGAAGACGCTCAAGTCCATATCCTCGCTTTGCACCTGGACCTAAGTATTTGATTGCATGTGTAAATCTCACAATTGCTTATTCTTTAACTACTAACCCTGTCCAACGCCCACCAATATTCTCTTAGAATGTGAATTTTTATGTCAACATTTTATTTTAATCATCTTTTTTGTTAATCAAACAAAATGTCATTTTTATTTCACTTTTATATATCCAACAAATATCATCTTGTTATAACCCTTTTTAACCCTCACAGTTTAAATTAATTAAAAGAAATTTTAATTACTTACCTGTGTTAGAGAGGCTTTACCCGCCTAAACCCGGATAAACCCTTTCACTCCCGGGGCCCATCTATGGTAATTTAAACCAACAACCCCATACTGTGTATATAACTTATAATAAGATTGTCATGTTGTATATAGAAACACATCTATAAATAATTATGCGCATGATTAATCTGTGTCTTTACATCACCCTATGTAATGTAATTTGTACAAAGTGGATAAATAAATAAAATCTGTAATAGATTTAAGAGTTGAGCTAAAGCAGAGATCGAGCATAGTATTGCCAAAACAACAAAGTCTAAAGAGGGAAGTCATAAATCAGGTCGATTCACAGTTCCCACGACAGGCCACCCACACTGTCACATGTGGTGGAATGCAGAGACCCCTCTCACACCTGGACAGGTAAAGGCGCCCTTTCTCAAACGCCCCTGTCACATAAGGTCGCCCCGTCTTTAACCTATAAATACATCACCTTACAGTGACTTGACAGCTCAGTTCAGTTCAGTTCAGTTTAGTTTAGTTCACCCTTAGTGCAAGCCGCGTCGGTCGTATGTTATGTCGATCTCATCCAACATGTAGTTAGGAAGAACTCGTCTATCTCCATCTTTTCGCTCCTTAGCTCAACTTTTATCTGTTAACGGAACTTTCTTAGTGCAACTGTGTCTTCGTTTTTTGTGTATGGATATCCCCAGCTTTCCACTCTGCCTCGACCACGACTGCCTGTATTTTGTGAGAACTTTTAAAGGTCTTCCAAGGTGCAGAGAGGTACTGGAAAACTCTACATCCTGACTGTTCCTCTCGGTCAACACAGTACTACAAGTCGACAACAACCAAACATTCAACAATATATTTCAGAAGTCGACAGGATCTCTACAAAAGCTACTGGAAGCCTCAACTCATTACATATATATATATGGTAACCGAGGGTCAAACCTGTATTAACCGAGAGGGACAGTCAGGGCGTGGAGAGTTTTCCAGTATCTCTCTGCACCTTGTAAGCCTTTTAACAGTTCTCACAGAGTACAGGCAGTCGTCGTCGAGGCAGAGTGGAAAGCTTGGGAATGTTCACACACAAAAAACGAAGAGACACAGTTGTAGTAGGAAAGTTCCATGCACAGATGAGTCGAGCTAAGAGCAAGATGGAGAAAGGTTTCTTACTGTTTTACATGGTCGATGAGGTGGACCTGGCTGCAACTAACAAGGGCTCATGCCGACGGTGAAGTGACTCTCTAAGTTGGGCTAAAACCGAGGTTTTAAATATTTGCCGGGGGGGGGGGAGACATGTGAGAATTTGGACTTTGAACGTCTGCGGCATTCTGCACCCTTTGACCTTGATGGCAACGGGCTGCAAAATTCCTTTTTAAGGTTGTTGGAATTCTCTCTCTATTTTAGACGTTTTTGAACTTCTCAATCTTGCTTTAACTCAGCTCTTAATCCATTACATAGTTTCATTTATTTATCCTCAATTTGTACAAAGTACATTACATATGGTGATGCAATGGCACATGCCAATCATGCGTATAATTATTTATAGATGTGTTTCTATATACAACATGACAATCTTGTTATAACTATTATACAATATAGGGTTGTTGGTTTGATTTACCATTTATATATGTGATAAGATCCTGTCGACTTTTCTGTGATTAGGTCCTGTCGACTTATCTGTGATGAGGGATCCTGTCGACTCTCGCTATAAGCTGTGGTAACCGAGGTTCAAACCTGTAGTAACCGAGAGGGACAGTCAGGGCGTGGAGAGTTTTCCAGTACCTCTCTGCACTTTGGAAGACCTTTAACAGTTTTACACCGAGAACAGTCAGTCGTGGTCGAGGCAGAGTGGAAAGCTTGGGAATGTCCACACACAAAAAACGAAGAGACACATTTGTAGTAGGAAAGATCCATGAACAGATAGGAGTCGAGCTAAGAGCAAGATGGAGTTAGAAGAATCTTACTGTTTTACATGGTCGATGAGGTGGACCTGGCTGCAACCAACAAGGGCTCACGCCGACGGTGAAGTGACTGACTACATAGGGCTAAAAGATGTCTGAGAATTTGGACTTTGAACGTCTGCTGCATCCTGCACCCTTTGACCTTGATGGCAACGACCCGCCAAATTCTCTTTAGGGTTGATTTCTATTTTTCTCTCGATCTCTTGCTTAGCTCAGCTCTTAATCTATTACATGGTTTTATTTATTCTTCCTCAGTTTGTACAAAGTACATTACATATGGTGATGCAATGAAACATGTCAATCATGCGTATAATTATTTATAGATGTGTCTCTATATACAACATGACAATCTTGTTATAAGTATTATACAATATAGGGTTGTTGGTTTTAATTACCATAGATGGGCCCCGGGAGTGAAAGGGTTTATCCGGGTTTAAGCGGGTAAAGCCTCTCTAACACAGGTAAGTAATTAAAATTTCTTTTAATTAATTTAAACTGTGAGGGTTAAAAAGGGCTATAACAAGATGTTTTGTTTGGATATATCTGCAAATTATAAAAATAAAACTTATGTTTAATTTAAAAGTTATGATATTCATTATAAAAGAGAAATTTAGATGAAACCTTTGTTTGATAATAAAATAATGATGATAAAAATAAAATGGTTCTAAGAGATTGTTGGCGGGCGTTGAAAAGGGTTAGGGGTTAAAGAATATGCAATTGTAAGTATTGCACAGACAACCAAATACTTAAATCCAGGTGCAAAGCGAGGATAAAGACTTGAACGTCTTCCGAGGCAATGTTTCACCTGTGATCCTGTATAAGGTTACAGTGCATTGTCACAATTGTAGGGGTATTGGGTTGAAAAGTTGTTGAAGAAAAAGTTGTTCATTAATATGATTGAAAGGGGTGAAATGGAGAACCACGCGATAAGTAGAATTGTAGCGACAGTAGGTGATCTGACTTGACTTAAAATCAAATGTTGATTGTGGTCCGCTAGAGCTAAAAAAATTGAGAGTTGTGAACGCTTTGTGCATGCGTGGGTGATTATGCTCTAGGGATGATTGAAATAAACTTTTGAAACGTGTTCAGGCCAGAAGTTGGGATTTTTAAATCTGGGGAACTGTGTTCAAATAGTTCGTTGAAATTATGAAATCAAAAAAATTGTCAAGCAGTACTGTCGTTTTTCTACGTTGATGTGAAGCATTAGCTGAGAAATAGATTGTAGTGAAAAGTACACTGAAGTGGTTAGAGAAATAGATTGTTGTATGACTGATAGTTGATGATAACATAGTCATTTTATATAAAGGTATAAAAACAAATATAAAATGAATAAAAATATAGCAATATCATTGTGGTTGAATAAAGTTTAAGTGGATAAAATCAAACAATCAATATATAAAAGTAATAATAATGAAGAATTAAAGTGATTTTGACAACAAATAAATCTTTTGTAATACTAAAATAATATTATGAAAAATAAAAGTAAAATTGATTTTTTAAATAATGTTGGATTAGAAACCTGTGTGATTATATAATTGAAAGGTAAAAAATAAAAAATAAAATATTTTATACAAAAAAAACAGAATATAATTAAAGATTGTGATCTCAATTTAACATCTAAAATGTTTGATATGTAGAAAAAATTAGAGATTTACACAGGATAAATATCAAAATCTTCAATTTTAGGTAGGTCTAGTTCTCAAATTCAAATATCTAAATGTTTAAAAAGTTAGGTTAAGATATCGACGGCTAATGTAGGTGTGGAAAAAAAAAAAAAGGAATGTAGGACTCAGCCCTCATTTACTGGAGGACGAGATAGGGGGAGAGTGCCAATGGATTTAGGTGACGCGGTATGGTCTCGAGTTGATTAGTCTATCAATCCGGTATTTTTATTACTCTCTGTCTGGGAATTTGTGAAATTCTCGAGGAAATATAAATGGATGATGTGAAACACATGGCGGTCATTCCGCGGATTAGGTGACAGCTTTGTTAGTGGGGAGAGAGGCGATGGAGTTTGTTTTTGAAGGGGGAGATATGGGGGTTGTCTACAGCGCACGAGCGTTAAATTCTTTCTCCTCTAGTTTGGATCTGGTGGGTTCAAAGAAATCTTTATATTGTGTGAAAGAGAGTAAGTAAGTAATACAGATCCAAATGGGTTGGTGTAGCGTAGATAGAATAGGATTTTGAATTTAACGGGAAATTTTCTGGTCGCTACTTGAGGTTTGTTTTAAAACGATCGATGTTAAAGAAATCTGGATTTAAATGTAGGAATGGCTGGGAAGTTTGAGGCGGTATAATTCGGAATAGTTGCGTCTCGAAGATATCTGGAGTCAAATGTTTCTTTATCTTTTTTTATGCTTATTTTGGGTAAGAGAGCGTGCTATCTCCCTAGCTCTAGTTATTTCGGGGTATGGGTTAAGATGAGTTATTAGATCTGGGGGGATAACATTGAATATTAAATAGGTGGGTGGAAAACTTGTGACAGAATGGGGTGTGTTATTATACGTTTGAGTGATGCGCTTAACTAGTTGAGTCCAGGCATCTTTTGGATTTTCTAGATAAGCTAGTCTGAGCTTGCCTGTAATGGTGGCATTTAAGCGTTCTATTAAACCGTTTGCTTGTGGGTTATTGCTTGTGGTGAGCAGGGGTTGTATACCATGTGTTATTAGAAATTTACGGACCTTTTCTGAGGTAAAAGCGGGCGTTCTGTCAGATAACAGACGTTTTGGAAATCTTTGTTGTAGTACAGTTCTGAGGGTTTGAATGTACGTTAGGGTACTGATTTACTGGTTAAACTCCCTTTGAGAGTGGTGAAAGCTTGTTGGCAGTTTTATGGTGTATATGTAAGATGTAGTTTTCTTGGTGTTCGAAAGTGTTGTGTTTCGACGTTGTTGCGGACTTAGTAAAAATATTATTCAATGATGTCAGGTTTAGATGTGAGTAAAAGTGCTACTTTCGACGTGGACACGCTTTGGGGTGAGAAGTGTCACAGGCATGAAGGCGTTTTTGTGGCCTGTTAAGTGAGAAAAATTGTTGTGAGTGAATGAATTGAATAGAAAGGTGTCACGTGAAGTCTTTGTTTTTGGTACAGCATCTAACTTGTTTCACCATGAACAACAAATTTACTAGTCATGGGTAGTGGTTGTACAAAACACATCGAGATATTTTGGCTGTTAGTGGATGTGGCATGTTTAGTGGCGACGATATGGAGTTTGTGTGGCTCGATATTGATTTGTTGCTAAGTCGCGCGCTAATAGATGGTGGTCAATTGGAGAAAGTGATGGTGGAGTGTGTTGTAGTTTGTTGAGAGAGATGTGTGGATGATTAATAATTATGCATGTAAAAACAAAGGACGAGGGAGTGAAACTGCGTTGGATTTTTACCTTGTTTTGGGGAAGGACAATTACTTTTCTAGTTGTGATTTTGAAGATATTGTATCTTTCGATTTTTGCAATTAAAAAAATGCGCTTCACCTATGTTTATTAAAATTAGAATATATCGTTGATTAAGGTAGTGCGAAAATTATCCTTGTAAAAGGGTAATGGCGTTATAGTGACTTTTAATTTGACTGGGGCGTTTACATAAAATAGTGAACATAACAATGATTTCTGCAAAGTTTGGAGTATTTCATTAAAAATTTGGTGTTTTGGGATAAAAATAAGATATTAAGAAAACACACAAATAAGTTTAGAATTATGATTCGAGTAATTAAAAAAATAATGATTTTTTAAAATGTAAATTTGAAAGTAATGAATTAAAATTTATAAGTTGCTTAAAATAAAGCAAAAATTGATAAATGAGGGTGTGAAAGATTTAAAATTCGAATTGATATTATAAAAAAATGGTAAAAATTGATTTAAAATGATTACAGTGAAAATAAATATTAAATTTATGGAGAATCAAGTTGTGAGTTTGAGGATAAAGTTATGTAGGTTTTTAAAAATTACAGTTTTGAGGATTGTTCAGTCAGGAGACTTGGTCTTTAGTTGTCGTCCTGATGACGCAGAAGACGCTCCAAGTAGAGCTTGTAGAAGCTTGCAACTACTGTTTGGCGGCGGTGGCATGTTGCTTGGAAGAGTTGCAAGGCCGAAGGTGGGGAACTTCTCACCGGCTTATTTTGCGGGATTTTCGGCTGTGTCGTTGGGGGTTGACAGCTTGCTCCTGAAATATAGTCTCTTGTTGGGGGAGAGATTGATTGGTCGTTTTGTTGGAATGGCGGGTTGGTTCCTCCATCTTTGCTTTTTGTCGCTTCTATCTGGACAGGCTTCCTACCTTCTTCGTTGTGGTCATCCTTCGTTTTGGTCATCCTGTCGACTTAATTGTGATAAAATCCTGTCGACTCTTCTGTGATAAGGTCCTGTCGACTTATCTGTGATGAGAGATCCTGTCGACTCTCGCTATAAGTTGTGGTAACCGAGGGTCAAACCTGTAGTAACCGAGAGGGACAGTCAGGGCGTGGAGAGTTTTCCAGTACCTCTCTGCACTTTGGAAGACCTTTAACCGTTTTCACAGAGTACAGGCAGTCGTGGTCGAGGCAGAGTGGAAAGCTTGGGAATGTCCACACACAAAAAACGAAGAGACACATTTGTAGTAGGAAAGTTCCATGAACAGAAAGGAGTCGAGCTAAGAGCAAGATGGAGTTAGAAGAATCATACTGTTTTACATGGTCGATGAGGTGGACCTGGCTGCAATCAACAAGGGCTCACGCCGACGGTGAAGTGACTGACTACATAGAGCTAAAACCGAGGTTTTTTATATACCATTCCCGAGGAGGGGGGGGGGGGGGGGGAGATGTCTGAGAATTTGGACTTTGAACGTCTGCTGCATCCTGCACCCTTTGACCTTGATGGCAACGACTCGCCAAATTCTCTTTAGGGTTGATTTCTATTTCTCTCTTGATCTCTTGCCTTAGCGCAGCTCATAATCTATTACATGGTTTTATTTATTCCTCCTCAGTTTGTACAAAGTACATTACATATGGTGATGCAATGAAACATGTCAATCATGCGTATAATTATTTATAGATGTGTCTCTATATACAACATGGCAATCTTGTTTTAAGTATTATACAATATAGAGTTGTTGGCTTAAATTACCATTCTATATACAGTTACGAGCGTCTTTCCTCATCTCCTAATCAGTCATCTCTCTCTGTCACCGTTTGCTTTTTTTTTGGAATGGCGCCCTCCTATTGGTTGGCTACGGTCACGCCACCTTTGCCCCCCCATCATGCTCCCCCCCCCCACTCGCTATTTATGTAACTATTGTGTTGGAGCGGGTCGCTCCCTAAATAAATGCATATATTAGATAATAACCAAATGGAATCCTCTCTTTCTTTTTCCCAGTAAGAGACGCCTACGGAAGCCAACAGTACATAGACAGATAAAGCACATAGGCTATAGTTATTAACTAACATATGCAATTAATTAAGGCGCCAATTTATAATTGTAACAAATAGTATTTGAATCAAAACATTTAATCGGGTAAAACCCGGGCGTTGCCCGGGTCATTCGGCTAGTATATATATGTTCCCCGGCCTCACCCGGTTTTTACCCGAGTAAAAATTGCCTAACGAACATTTGTTAAAACGATTCTAGCAAACATCCAATCCCTACTGAATCTATACTCTCGATAATTTGAAAAGTTTTACCGTCTCTTGAAAAATATTCGATAAGTTGAATAAAATCAATATTAATTGGTCCACTCGGTAATTTGAAGTTGAAGGAATAGTATCTTGCCACAAACGAACATTTGTACATAACAGTATTTAGCGAATGTACCCGGCTTCGCTCGGTTTTTACCAGAGTAAAATTTTGCCTAAAGAACATTTGTTAAAACGATTCTAGGAAACATCCAAACCACCTATATATATATATATTTATAAACGTTTATAAATATAAATATGCAAATATTGTTATATGCATTTAAAAATATTTTCGAAACACATAATATTTTTGAAAACCATTATTAAATTTTAAAAATATAATTTCTTTAAATATATATTAATATTGAAATGCCAAGTTTTTTTTACAAAGTCATTGGAATATTATATTACTAAACCCTCAAATTAAATGTTAAATTTATTATACTTGGAACACATTTTAGCATTTTTACAATTTATAAATGTAATTTCACCAGATTCCGCTAGAGGCGCTGCTTGCGAGTGAAAGTAGAAAATTTGCAAATAAAATTGCAACGAATATTTATTTCAAATCAAATTCAAACCAGAAACCCTACCAGTAGTATATCAAATAACTACCTAAAGTTTCGCGGCGATTGGATAATCTTACCTTTTAAAAACATTCATCGGTGTGAACAATCTAACAAACTACGTGTAGAATTTTTAACCAATCAAATTCATTTATCGTCGCGACCAGTGCGGCGCCAAGCGGTAAAAGGCTGGAACTAACGTTTTTTGGTTTTACATTAAAAAAAAAAGCACATTAACCTTTTTTAGTTTTTTGAATAGCCTATATGTTAAACGAAATCTTCAGCTACTTACATGCGAAATTTCATAATGATTGATTCTGTAGATTTTGCGCAACGCGATAACAAACATCGATTTTGGATTTCATTTTTATAGATATAAGGAAGGATTTTTAAAATTTTTGTGTATAATATTATTTTTCATATTTTAAATTCGAATTTATATTTTACTAGCCGAATGACCCGGGCAACGCCCGGGGTTTACCCGATTAAATGCTTTTATTCAAATACTATTCGTTACAATTATAAATTGGCGCCGTGGATGTCATTCTTGTATAATATATAAATGAGTTTTAAAAATTGTAAAAAAAAAAAAAATGCATCGGCCGGGAATCGAACCCTGGGCGCCCGCGTGGCAGGCGAGCATTCTACCACTGAACCAAAAGCAAACGGTGACAGAATTAAGAACGCATGACGATGATAAATGTATATTATCCGTGACAGAGGCGGCCGATGATGAAAGACGGTCGTGACTATATATAGTAACTAGACGAATGACCCGGGCAACGCCCGTGTTTTACCAGATTGAATGTTTTTATTCAAATACTATTTGTCACAATTATAAATTGGAGCCGTGGATGTCACTCTTGTGAAACGTCCCGCTCCAAACTTTACATGTACATTAGGTCAGCTGGTATTACCCCTCATTTTCACCGCTAGAGGCGCGAGCGAATTGACATTTTGTAAATATACATAATTATAAAGATAGAAGCTTCTATAGAAGATAATGATCATAATGATGATGCGCGCGCATCCGTGACAGCGATGAGGAATTGAGGAAAGACGGTCGTGACTATATATTAATGACGAATGACCCGGGCAACGCCCGGGTTTTACCCAATTAAATGTTTTTATTCAAATACTATTTGTTACAATTATAAATTGGCGCCGTGGATGTCACACTTGTGAAACGTCCCGCTGCAAACTTTGTGTCTGAGAAGCGATATTTTTATAGAAAGATGATCTGGCTTTTGTTTTCTGCTCGAATGAATGTTTTTCTGTTAGAATTTTGTTCCTGCGTATAAAATAATGAACTGGTTTCACCCGTGGTCTCTGTTTTTTGGAATTTTTCCCGATATAATTTTGTATCTGATAATCAAACATGATACAGCAATATCGTCATCATCATTTTATGACTAAAAATATATAGTTTTAATAATTGATTTATATATATTTTTAAATAGCCTATCGTCTTCCCCGTATTTTTTACCTATGTATGGAAATTTTGGTTTGAATTAATGAATTACTGCGAATTTGTATACCGCACATACAAACAAACATTCAAACAGACAAACATTCATTTTTATATATATAGAATTTACTCTTCATTGTTGGCTTTTTATATTATATTTACTCTTCATTGTTGGCTTTTTATCCTACATTCACTCTGTTGGCTTTTTATATTACATTTACTCTTCATTGTTGGCTTTTTATCTTACATTCACTCTTCATTGTTGGCTTTTTATATTATATTTACTCTTCATTGTTGGCCTTTTATCTTACATTATTCTTCAAGGTTGGCTTTTTATATTACATTCACTCTTCATTGTTGGCTTTTTATCTTACATTCATTCTTCATTGTTGGCTTTTTATATTACATTTACTATTCATTGTTGGCTTTTTATCTTACATTCACTCTTCATTGTTGGCTTTATATCTTACATTCATTCTTCATTGTTGGCTTTTTATATTGCATTCACTCTTCATTGTTGGCTTTTAATCTTACATTCATTCTTCATTGTTGGCTTTTTATATTACATTTACTCTTCATTGTTGGCTTTTTATCTTACATTCACTCTTCATTGTTGGCTTTTTATATTATACGAATGACCCGGGCAACGCCCGTGTTTTACCCGATTGAATGTTTTTATTCAAATACTATTTGTTACAATTATAAATTGGAACCGTGGATTGTCACTCTTGTGAAACGTCCCGCTCCAAACTTTACATGTACATTAGGTCAGCTGGTATTACCCCTCATTGTCACCGCTAGAGGCGCGAGCGAATTGACTTTTTGTAAATATACATAATTATAAAGATAGAAGCTTCTATAGAAGATAATGATCATAATGATGATGCGCGCGCATCCGTGACAGCGATGAGGAATTGAGGAAAGACGGTCGTGACTATATATTAATGACGAATGACCCGGGCAACGCCTGGGTTTTACCCGATTAAATGTTTTTATTCAAATACTATTCGTTACAATTATAAATTGGCGCCGTGGATGTCACACTTGTGAAACGTCCCGCTGCAAACTTTGTGTCTGAGAAGCGATATTTTTATAGAAAGATGATCTGGCTTTTGTTTTCTGCTCGAATGAATGTTTTTCTGTTAGAATTTTGTTCCTGCGTACAAAATAATGAACTGGTTTCACCCGTGGTCTCTGCTTTTTGGAATTTTTCCCGATATAATTTTGTATCTGATAATCAAACATGATACAGCAATATCGTCATCATCATTTTCTGACTAAAAATATATAGTTTTAATAATTGATTTATATATTTTTTAAAATAGCCTATCGTCTTCCCCGTATTTTTTTACCTATGTATGGACATTTTGGTTTGAATTAGTGAACTACTGCGAATTTGTATACCGGACATACAAACAAACATACAAACAGACAAACATTCATTTTTATATATATAGAGATTTACTCTTCATTGTTGGCTTTTTTTATTATATTTACTCTTCATTGTTGGCTTTTTATCTTACATTCACTCTTCATTGCTGTCTTTTTATATTATATTTACTCTTCATTGTTGGCTTTTTATCTTACATTCATTCTTCATTGTTGGCTTTTTATATTACATTTACTATTCATTGTTGGCTTTTTATCTTACATTCACTCTGTTGGCTTTTTATATTACATTTACTCTTCATTGTTGGCTTTTTATCTTACATTCACTCTTCATTGTTGGCTTTTTATATTATATTTACTCTTCATTGTTGGCTTTTTATCTTACATTTATTCTTCATTGTTGGCTTTTTATATTACATTTACTCTTCATTGTTGGCTTTTTATCTTACATTCATTCTTCATTGTTGGCTTTTTATATTACATTCACTCTTCATTGTTGGCTTTTTATCTTACATTCATTCTTCATTGTTGGCTTTTTATATTATATTTACTCTTCATTGTTGGCTTTTTATCAATATTCATTTTACTCATTGTATAATTTATAAAAGTTTTATAAATTGTTTAATTAAAAATATTATAACCTTTTTTTAATTGGCAATCACTGTTTAAGAGTTTAGTCATTTTTGAAAGCCTTTTCAATTGTTGTTTTCGCACAAATATGCAAAAATAGAATATGGAAATAATTATTCAAACATTAAATGATAAGTTGGATGAAATTTATAACTATTTTGACAAAAAGGTTCAACAAAATAAAAAAAAATCTAACTAAAAATGATATTACATTTTTGTCAACTATGGTTAGGCAAACCAAGGATGGTATTCCAACTTTAAAAGAAATAAATAACCAAGATATATTGGAACTAATGAAAACAACAATTACAGATGTTATGGACCAAAAACTGAAAGGGATCCAAGATGAATTAGTCAAAACAACTCCAACATATGCTCAAGTAGCTCGTACAGAAACATCACAAGATTACATAAAAAAAAAAAAAAAATTTACATAAGGAGTTCACAATAGTGGCAACACCTATAAATGTGGAAGATAATACAAAAATGTATCAAACTATATCAGGCAAAGTTAAAAAGCTTAGGGACGAAGGAAAAAAAATAAAGATTAACAAAATTATAAATGCTAGGAAATCTGTAATAATAAAGACCCCTACAGAATCAGACATGGAATCTCTAAATGATGAGTTAGGCAGGGCAGAGGAACTCGCAAATATCAGCAAAATTTTTATCCCCAAACCAAGAGATCCTACAGTAATAGTCAAAAATGTTAATAAACTTACAGAAACCGCTAATTTTACTAAAACAATCTGCAGTATGAACCCTGAATTGAACGAAATGGAAAATGATATCCATGTTTTGTTTAGCATGAAATCGAACACGCCCCACCACAACATAGTTCTTAGGGTTTCTCCAAAGGTTTACCGAATCCTTAAAAATATGAATAATAAATTATATACTGACTTTGAACGCTGTTTTGTGGAAGATAAGATTCTGGTAAAACAATGTCAGAAATGCCTTCAATTTAATCCCAACCATAAATTGGCCGATTGTACTAACGTCGAGATATGCAAATTATGCGGCGCGCAAGGAATTCATGACTGTTCAAAAATTTGCAATTGTTATAACTGTCTAAAACATCCTAAATTTAGAAACTCGCCGAATCATAGAGCTAATTCCTCGGACTGTCCTCTATACAAAATACAGATAGACAGAATTATCCAACGAACGAGATATCATCCAACCGACAATTAGGCAAATTTCGCAACTAAGATTTTTGTTTATTTAGTTTGAATATCATGCAGGGAAAAGGAATTAAATGTTTACAACAAAATGTAAGAAAAAGTATCTTGGCACTGAATGAGCTTCAAGCTTCTATAAAAGACAACCCACCAGATATCATCCTAATACAGGAACCTTATCTGATTGATAGAGATGTAATTTTCGATTTGGAATCTCAAATAGTGCATTCAACGACAGATGAACAAATTTATACTGCAACGATCTTTATGAATAAGAGTTTAAAATTTAATAAAATCAATAAATTCACAAACTCCTTTTGTACAACCACTTCTTTAAATTCAGCAAAATCAAATACTATTATCGCAAACTTTTATATACATCCACATAGATTTAATGACACTCATAGAAAATTTATCCAAGAGCTTCTGGAGACCTACAATCAACAACCTATTATACTATGTGGTGACTTTAATTCTAGACACCCAGTCTGGTTTGATCCGACAACAAACTCCAATGGTTTCAAATTCCACTCCATCATAGATGAACATAACCTATTTATTCATAATCTTAAGATACCCACCTGCCGAAATTCTAGCTTTATAGATCTTACGATTTCAAACAAAAAATCAATAGGTTTGGTACAAAACTGGAAGACGACTATATTGACGCACATTTCAGATCACGTAGCAATAACCTTTGACATTTATCACAATTTTAACAGGCAAAGGACAGTTCAAAACTCAACATGGAAATTTATAGAAAAAGATGCTGATTGGAAAACATTTACCGAAAAAATAGCAATACAAGACGTAGATAATATTATCACCATGATAAACCACGCGTCAAACATCAAAGATATTGACAACATTGTAAAGACTCTCACACAAATAATTAAAGAGGCAGCTTATCTGTCACTAAATGTCAAGACAAGAAGCGGAAATCATAAAACAAATACATACTGGTGGGATGGGAAGCTGGAGAAAATGAAAAACGATTTCCACTATATTAGAAATTTGCATTACCGACATGGAAAGGTCCTTGAAAAGACCTATAAATCAATGAGAAATAAATATTTAAATAAAAGTAAAAAGGCAAAAAGAGCGAGTTGGAGAATTTTTATAGAAGAAAGTCATTCAAATAACTCATTTGGTAATGCTTATAGGATATTCAAGTCATTGAGATCGAAAAATAGAAATTTAGGATTACCACTAATAGATAATTTACCAGATCATTTAAAGACCGACAAAATAAAAAGTTTAATGAACGATCTATTTCAGGATGATATTGGAGGTTTGGATAAAGATGATCATATTTTGATTAGAAATTATACGCCTAAATATAAAAATAAAAGTAGTGTTTATATCGAATCTAAGGAAATAGAGGAAACAATTTTAAAAACAAATATTAAAAAAGCACCGGGCCCTGATTACATTAGTAACAATATGATTAGACAGGCTAAAATAAAAATAATCCCAATTCTGCATAAATTATTCAATAAATGTATAGAAATGGGATGTTATCCGGATGAATGGAAAAAATCATTCTTAAAAATAATTCCAAAACCAGGCAAAACGAATTATGAAATAAATAAAAGTTATAGACCTATATCATTGACATCTAATCTATCTAAAACATTTGAGAATATAATAAAAAATAAATTAAGTAACTATTATTTAGAGAATAATTTAATGAGCTCAAGGCAGCATGGTTTTATGAAATCTAGATCAACAATTACTGGAATGGATAAAATTATAGAAACTATATTGAAACATAAACAAAAAGAATTGACTTCCTTGATAGCTATAGATATTGCGGGTGCATTCGACAATGCATGGTGGCCTGCTATTATAAAAAGAATGGATAATGATGATGTTCCTTCAGATTTAATACGGATCATAAAATCTTATTTGAATAATGAAAGGGAGGTGAAATTTACATACGAATCAGAAACTTTTTATAAGAAACTAACTAAAGGATGTCCACAGGGTGGACCTTTATCTCCACTTCTATGGAATATTTTGCTAAATGATTTGTTGATAAATTTTGATTCAATGAATGCAGATATTATATGTTATGCAGACGACGTTACAATAATTTGCTGGAATAAGACTATTGAAGGACTAAAAACCGCAAGTGAATACACCTTAAATTATGTGATCCAATGGTGTAATAGAAATAAATTAACGATCAGTACAGAGAAGACTAATATGCTATACCTACATAACAGACAAAAAATACCTATTAAGGTTAATAACAATATAATAATGCCGGTCAAGCAAGTAAAAATTCTGGGAATGAAATTTTCTAATCACAAATGGAAAAACAAAGTTAACTTTACACCGCATGTTAATGATATTCTGTGTAAGGCAGGACGTATGAAAAATTTATTATGTTCACTAAGTGGCAATATGTGGGGTTTAGACACTGAAAAGAGGTTAACTTTATTCAAAACAATCATTAGGCCTGTACTTACATACGGTTCTGAAATTTGGTTCAAATATTTAAACAATCGTTGTAAACAAAAACTGAACTCCATGCAGTACCAGATCATTTTATGGGCAGTTAGAACATACAAAACCACTTCATCAAACTGTGTGCATAGCTTGGCAAAAATTCCACTCCTAACAGATTATATAGAATCCAGAATAATCAAATTTGGTCTAGCTCAAATGTCCATTGAAGATCTAATTACTTACGAACCCCATGCTCCAAGTATAGTCAAATCATTCTTACACGCAAAAATGAATGAAATTTTTGAGAACACTAATGAAATTTTCAGAAGCTTTTTCGTATTAGGAATTCCAAGATTTTTCCGTCCAAATTTTTATAATATCCAATTCATTACAGATCATGGCAATTTTGGGAAATTTTTGGCAACTATCGGCGCCGTGAAGGAACCAGGATGCTTCTGCGGAGGTGAAATTCAAGACGCGAGACATCTACTTCTAGAGTGCCCAATTTTCCGGGATTTTAGGGAAAATAGATTTGGTCGTATTGGACAGCTTGATGAATTTGTAGACAAAAAAGAAAAGTATAAAAATTTTGATCAATTTTGTAAATACATATACAACTTTCTCTTGAATTGGAAAAAAGAGAAGGAATCTTAGAAAAAAAAAAAAAAGAACTGCGATGCTTGCTCTGTGTGTTTTGCTTTGTTGTTTGTTTTTCTCTTTGGACAATTTTCTTTAGTTAATTTATGTAAAATAATGAATTGAACAGGATTGTATATAGCCGAATTGCTGTAATGCAGTGAAATTATTGGCGCAAATATCCCTGAGTTTGGGATATCGCGTTTCATGATGTTAATAAAGTTAATTAATCTTACATTTATTCTTCATTGTTGGCTTTTTATATTATATTTACTCTTCATTGTTGGCTTTTTATCTTACATTTATTCTTCATTGTTGGCTTTTTATATTACATTTACTCTTTATTGTTGGCTTTTTATATTACATTCACTCTTCATTGTTGGCTTTTTATCTTACATTCAATCTTCATTGTTGGCTTTTTATATCATATTTACTCTTCATTGTTGGCTTTTTATCTTACATTCATTCTTCATTGTTGGCTTTTTATATTATACTAATGATGATGCGCGCGCATCCGTGACAGCGATGAGGAATTGAGGAATTGAGGAAAGACGGTCGTGACTATATATGTTGATAATCCAAATTGTACCTTATCATTAGATTTGGTCTTATTACCTTCTGCTTCTAATCTATATTCCAAATTGTACCTTATCAGTAGATTTGGTCTTATTACCTTCTAATCTATAATCCAAATTATTTGGATAATGATAATGATCATAATGATGATGCGCGCGCATCCGTGACAGAACCGGCCGGCCGGCCAGCCGGCCGGCCAGCCCGCCCATGACGGTCGTGACTATATATGTTGATTTACTCTTCATTGTTGGCTTTTTATCTTACATTTATTCTTCATTGTTGGCTTTTTATATTACATTTACTCTTCATTGTTGGCTTTTTATCTTACATTCATTCTTCATTGTTGGCTTTTTATATCATATTTACTCTTCATTGTTGGCTTTTTATCTTACATTCATTCTTCATTGTTGGCTTTTTATATTATATTTACTCTTCATTGTTGGCTTTTTATCTTACAATTATTCTTCATTGTTGGCTTTTTATATTATATTTACTCTTCATTGTTGGCTTTTTATCTTACATTTTATCTTAATTGTTGGCTTTTTATATTACATTTACTCTTTATTGTTGGCTTTTTATCTTACATTCATTCTTCATTGTTGGCTTTTTATATCATATTTACTCTTCATTCTTGGCTTTTTATCTTACATTCATTCTTCATTGTTGGCTTTTTATATTATACTAATGATGATGCGCGCGCATCCGTGACATGAGGAATTGAGGAATTGACGGTGGAAAGACGGTCGTGACTATATATGTTGATTATATTACATTTACTATTCATTGTTGGCTTTTTATATTACATTTACTCTTCATTGTTGGCTTTTTATCTTACATTCATTCTTCATTGTTGGCTTTTTATATCATATTTACTCTTCATTGTTGGCTTTTTATCTTACATTCATTCTTCATTGTTGGCTTTTTATATTATATTTACTCTTCATTGTTGGCTTTTTATCTTACATTTATTCTTCATTGTTGGCTTTTTATATTATATTTACTCTTCATTGTTGGCTTTTTATCTCACATTTTATCTTCATTGTTGGCTTTTTATATTACATTTACTCTTTATTGTTGGCTTTTTATCTTACATTCATTCTTCATTGTTGGCTTTTTATATCATATTTACTCTTCATTCTTGGCTTTTTATCTTACATTCATTCTTCATTTTTGGCTTTTTATATTATACTAATGATGATGCGCGCGCATCCGTGACATGAGGAATTGAGGAATTGACGGTGGAAAGACGGTCGTGACTATATATGTTGATAATCCAAACTGTACCTTATCATGGATGTGGTCTTGTTACCTTGTGTTTATAATCTATAATCAAAATTGTACCTTATCATGGATGTGGTCTTATTACCTTGTGTTTATAATCTACAACGCCCGGGGATTACCCGATTAAATGCTTTTATTCAAATACTATTCGTTACAATTATAAATTGGCGCCGTGGATGTCATTCTCGTATAATATATAAATGAAATTTAGAAATTGTAAAAAAAAAAAAAAAATGCATCGGCCGGGAATCGAACCCGGGGCGCCCGCGTGGCAGGCGAGCATTCTACCACTGAACCAAAAGCAAACGGTGACAGAATTAAGAACGCATGACGATGATAACTGTATATTATCCGTGACAGAGGCCACGACAGACGGTCGTGACTAGGGCTTCCAACCCCGGCACATATTTTCAATCCCGGGATTCGGGATTGCTTTTTTCTCAATCCCGGGATTGAAAAACATTTTTGTCTTACTACGCCAAGAGGTATATCGTTTCGTTTGTTATATTTTTATTTTTTTCTTTTATATAGTGCCAATGACGTGGCACTTACTTCGATGAAAACAACCTAAAAGCCATATATTTTGCGCCTGCCTATGAACTAAATCATTGCTTTTGGGTTACAGTTTGAAATTATCTGTCAATTACTGTACACACATCTGGTAAAAATTACTGTTCTTGGAACTCTTAGACCACATCTCTTAATGCAGTGTTGGGCAGTAATCCATTCAAAGTAATACATTACCTTGTAATTACGAAAAAAATGTAATCATTATTGCATTTTGTCTAACTATGTATTAATGTTTAGAAAGAAGATAGCACCGTTTTAAAAACCATGAATTACTTTATATTAAGGATACAAATTCAATTTCGAGAAAGATTTGAGCGTAGGAAAGATAATTTGTCAAGAGTGTCATCATGCAAACTAGAACGTATCTTATTGCATAGGTATCCAGAGGAGGAGAAGACTCTTTCCGATTCCACAGACGTTGGAGGAATTGTCAGCAAGTTTTGATACACACTCTCTAAATGGGGTCCTCGTTTGCCTGACTGAGCAGCAATATTAAGTTCGTGGTTAATCATAGTGGAGTAGGATACGGAGTCTGGTGTAGGTATTGCAATTGAAGTTGAAGAGGCAGCCTCAATAGCTTCTTGCAATCGGCGCTCAATTGGAAGATGGTCATTCGATTGTGATGGCTCATGGCGTTCTTGTAAACTCCGAGGAAGTTGCGAATTATCTTTATATATTATATTTCTTTCTCCATTTGAAGCTCTCGAACGACCTTCTCACGAAATGTGTCCGCATAACGACACACTTTAATCTCAATGGTCTCTGCGGAGAGAGGAATTTCATTTCCAAGAGCATTGAGGCACTTGCGGAGATCCATAGATGTGACAAAAACGGAGAATGGCAATCCGTCGAGAGCTATCATTCTAGCTAGCACAGCATCAGTCGATCGATCGATGGAAACAGACGATAAATGATCGAGAATTGATATCTTGGGTTTTTTTTTTTTTGCAGGGGTCTGTGTATCAACTTCGTCTTTAGCTTTTCTCTTCGAAGTTTCGATTCCGTGGACCGCCTTCTGGTGGACATGCAGTCCTTTTGTAGACCCACCGACGCATTTCAAAATCCTTTTGCATGCTATACACTGTGCATTTTGGCCAGATCCGTCTCGTAGGTAATAGCATCAGATTCCTTCTGATTTAAAAGGAATAAACTTCGCCATCACAATCAAGAAGTGAATAGCTTACCAAAAATGTCCGACGCGTTTTCTATTGAGAAATAACAAGGTCCGATAATATTGTTTTAGAGACTTTGTTTTATGTTCGTATAAGTTGAAAACTACTTTAGGCTGATGCTTGATAGTGACGAAGCATTTAATGAAATGACATTAAATAAATTTAATTTAAATTAAATGACAAAAAAGCTAGCGAGGGTTTCACAAAATGAACAGCAGAGCAGTGCGTTCATGATGACCCAGGCATACAGAGTACAGGATGAAGGGTATAAACATAGATTTGAAAACATATATATAAAACAATTTGGAGCCCAGATAAGAGGTTAGTGGCGGGTCCATGTTACATGCAGGTCCGCCACAAAAATAAAGGGATGCCGCTACTATCTAAGAAGCCACTATTTGCATGTCAACAAAAACCGGGGCCTCCTCCATGTATACTGCTGCATACTCTCATTCTAGAGGCTGCCATTTTGGAAAGATCTTGCAGAATAACCCTTCGTTATTAGTGCATGAAAATAATTTCAAATCTCTCAGAAAAAAATGCAAGAAATGCAGCTGTATAAACAAAACGTCAAAAGTGTGCTATCTCATCATCTGTTCGATTACCAAAATGCTAGATAAGAAAAAAATATTTTTGCGCTGGTTTTCATGCACAAACCGGTAATCCCGGGATTTTCGAGCAGAATCCCGGATTTCGGTCTCATTATTTGGCTCCGGGATCCCCGGATCGTGACTATATACATGTATATTAATATTTATTTATTTTATTAAACAGAATATATGTATTATAGAATCATCATTTGTATTTAGGTACACTGTGTAACTTCACTTCTCTCTTTGATGTGAGAAATAAATAAATTATTCTGGAGGCTACTTAAAGTAGAGTTATCTCATTATCCCATTATATAAATTTGTAGGATGGTTGAAACACGCTCTGGTAAGATGCAAGACCCGGCACAGGAGAGAATCAAGGCTGAAGAGTCTGACAAGCCGCAACCTGGTGCAACAATTGGTCGAGATGCAAGTTCCGACTCAGTTGTCCTGAATCCCAACATCGACATCCCCAAGTATGATGGAACAGAAGACCCTCGCCCATGGATTGAATCTCTTGAAGAAATTGGCTTCCTGTACCATTGGGTAGACTACATTATCTCTCGTTAGGCTGCCATGAATATGATTGGTAGCGCCAAAACCTGGCTGAACCTACACAAGATAAGTTTCACCAGCTGGGAAAATTTCTAGAGCCGCCTAATTGAGGATTTTGCCTCAGACGCCAACAAAGAAGAAATGAAGATGAGACTAAACAGGATGCAACAGTGGAATGAACCTGCAATCAGGTTCGCAGAGGATATCCTTGTACTGTGCAACAAGGTCGACCCCCAAATGGAAGAAGAGACTAAAATAAACTGGGTTATTGGAGGGGTAAAGAAAGAATATTCTTTTGCCCTTCACCTAAACCCTCCTAAAAATACCAATGAACTTCTAGAAATTTGTAAAAAGCTGGATTTGTTTGAAAATAAATATCAAGAACGTTTAGAAAAATCAAAAGCTCTATATAATGGACCACGCTCTCCTCGTCCCCATCATCAAGAGAAATGGAAGAACGCTCCGTCGTTCAGAAAACCATACCAGAACACCTTCAAGCCCCAGGCCCCCGCTCCGAGGTGCTACCAGAACAAGCCTCTGCCCCAGGTATCTGCCCCTAGACGATCTTACACTCCCAATCCTGAGCCAAAACCGGTCTACCAAAGTAAAACCTACATTAAGAGTCCAGATTCAAACAGGAATAGGACAGAAGACGGGAGACCAATATGTTTCAAGTGTAACAAGCCAGGACACGTAGCGCGGTATTGCAGAGTCAGGTTTGTAAGAATTGTGGAAGAGGACCCCATAGTTACACAAGACAAGGTCGAAGAAGAAATCCGAATGGATAATAGAACTGAGAAGTCGAGACCTCTGCTTTACGCTGACGTAGGTAATAGCACGTACCCGAGTATCCCTACAAGGAATAGATATGCCGCATTGGAAGATTTAAACTAAGAATTGCGCCTGAGTCCGTCAATCAAAGCAAGTCGACCATAAATGGAATTAAAAAGTTGGACCTCAAGTATAAAATGAACATTAACGTGGCTAGAATCGGTATCTGCGAAGCTTTGATTGATACAGGCGCCGATCTTTCAGTGGTCGACCTTAGTACAGCTCTTAACACAGGTCTTGAAATAATAAACCCTGATAAATTGTGCCCCGGACCCGATGGCAAAGAATTAGATATCGTAGGAAATATTATTTTAAATATAAAATTTGATGACAAAACAATTACACATCAATTTGTGATAATGAGAACACATTTACGAATATTTATACTTGGACGAGATTTTCTTAAGAAAATGAACGAAACATTGATTGTCAGCGTGAAATAATCAATAATGACTTGACAGGAAATCGTAACGTAATAAAATATCAACAGAAGAAAATAAAAAGTGCGAAGGATGCCATTATACCAGAACTTTCTATTAAATTGATTAATGCATTTGTAGAAGGCAGAGGATGGCGAATACATCATCGAGGAGAACCATAAAATCTTTCAAACAAATGGACTTCGACTAGCGAGAAGCTTAATAAATGTTGCGAATAAGGAAACATATATCTGGATAACAAACCCTTACCCTCGACCATTAAAAATATTTAAAAACCAAACATTGTGCTTTGGAAGCCAGCCAGCCGAAGTGACTCTTATGGAAGAAAGTGAACAAAAGGAGCATGAAGAACCTCAATTTCAGAGAAACGAAAATTTATAATATAAGGAAAAGGAGCAATTGAAACAAGTTTTGGAAAAGTACGCGGATTTGTTTTCGTCGGGATTAGGAAGATCCAACTTAGCGAAACATCGGATTGATACAGAAGGCGCGAAACCGATCAAACACAAGCCGTGTAGGGTGAGCGCGAAAGAGCGAGAAATCATAAAAGAGCAAATTGATGAAATGCTCAGAGACGGCATAATTAGACCATCTTCGAGTCCATTGTCCTTCCCTGTAATATTGGTCAAGAAGCGAGATGGTAAGTACAGATTCTGCGTTGACTACAGAAAATTGAATGATGTAACAGTGAAGGATGTTTACCCAATTCCCAGAATTGATGAAGTATTGGACACACTTCAAGGATCCAAATACTTTTCAGCAATTGACCTTAAATCAGGATATTGGCAAGTAGAGGTTGAGGAGAAAGATAAGGAAAAGACAGCCTTCACCACAGCACATAGCCTATATGAGTTCAACGTAAAGCCCTTCGGACTATGCAATGCCCATGCTACATTTGAGAGGAACATGGAAAATATGCTTGGTAATCTTAGATGGCAAATTTTCCTCTGTTATCTAGATGACGTAATTATATATAGCTCGGATTTTTCAACACATCTCAAAAGAATAGAATCTGTTTTAAGATGTTTTCGCGAGGCTAATTTAAAATTGAACAACAAAAATGCCAATTTGCTTTCGAAGAACTTGAGATTCTTGGCCATATAACCAGTCAACATGGTATAAAACCAGCGGAGCATAATATCAAGGCTATTAGAGATTTTCCTCGGCCCAAAAAGATAAAAGAAGTTTAATCATTTTTAGAAATGTGCTGATATTATAGAAAATTTATCAAAGGTTTTTAGAAAATTGCCGATCCATTAACCAGTCTTATAAAAAAGAATATACCTTTTACCTGGACAGAAAATCAAGAAAAAGCATTTCAAACCCTTAAAGTAGCATTGATAAATCCTCCAATCTTAGGGCACTTTGATCCGAATGCAATTACTTTCATTCATACTGACGCATCTAACATCGGCCTGGGTGCAACATTAGTCCAAAAGTTCGGCGATAAAGAAAAGGTGATATCTTATTTAAGTCGAACACTGAGAAAACCTGAGCAAACTTATTCGACTACCGAAAAAGAATATCTATCTGTTGTGTGGTCAATGTCCAAGTTACGACCCTACCTATATGGAAGGCACTTCAATATCGTAACTGATCATCACGCACTATGCTGGCTTAAGAATCTGAAAGATCCGACCGGCTGATTAGCACGATTGGCACTGAAGATTCAGGAATATAATTTCGAAATTATACACAAATCGGGTAAAAAACATCTTGACGCTGATGGTCTATCTAGAGGACCCTTACCGGAAAACGAATGGGACGAAGATTATGAAAGAATATTTCGGAATCAAATAATAGACGAAAAGGATGATTTTATTGAGAATATTAAGGAGAACCTTAGTGGAAACAAGCGTTCAATTACACAGGACTTTAAAGAAGAAAATGGGTGTCTCTACAAGAAAAATCCAAATCCTGAAGGTAAGGCATGGTTGCTGGTAGTGCCAAAGAAGAGAAGGAAGGAAATCATGAGTGAATACCACAACCATATGCTGAATGGCCATCTGGGCGTCGCCAGAACCACCTACCGAATGAAGAATAAATACTATTGGCCTTCCACGATAAAAGATGTTTCCGAATTTGTAAAGACGCTCCATCTTTGCCAAAGTCGGAAAGGTTCAAATCACTTGCCTTCTGTCCTTTACAACCTATTCCCCCAGCTAACTACCCTTTTGAAAGAATCGGAATCGACTTTGTTGGCCCCTTGCCATCAACGAAAAGAAGAAAGAAGTGGATAATTGTGTTGACTGATTATTATTCCAAGTATGCTGAAACAAAGGCAGTATTAGAAGCAACCGTGAAAGAAGTTTCTACATTTTTAATCGAACATATTATTTTACGTCACGGGGCCCCAATATTTCTTATTAGCGATAGAGGTTCACAATTCACTAGCAATTTGATGGAGGTAATGAAAATGTGCAAAGTTAAACACTGTTTCACAACGAGCTACCACCGCCAGACTAACAGAACGACTAAATAGAACTTTAATCAATATGATTAGCATGTATGTGAACACAGACCAGAAGAACTGGGACGAAATCCTCCCTTTTATCACCCACGCGTATAATACCACGATTCAAGAAATCACAGGTCACTTTGGCATTAATTATACGAATTATGACAGATGGAACCTGTGTGGGATAAATAAATTTAAAATGAATTTAAAATTATTTAGTTGAGATTGGGAGGCAATTTTATAAATTGAATTCTGATACTATGTACAAAATTGGAAATTTGTGGGATATTATACTAAAATATATACAAGTAGGGATTAACACAACATTAAGTATGATATATAATACAAAGATAATAAAGTTTTAAATGTAGCAGGATACGAACCTGTGTGATGTGGCTACGACTGTGTATCTGTTTGTGGGAGTGTTCTGTGCGTGAGAGGATCTCCTGCGCTGGAGTGTTGGTGGATTGATGATGGGCTGAGCATCCTTCTGTGCCGTACTTTCCATAGGGAACGTAAAAAAAGGGGTGTTGAAAAGGTGCTCAGGGATTATAAGGAATGAATGTTTGATATGGCAGGATACGTTTGAGGAATGAAGACTTGGTCGTGACGAACAACTTGGTAGGATGATCCAAATTGGGTCACTGGAGTCCTCGGAAGGTTTCTCGTTTGGGATGGAGAGAAAAGGGGACGGTGGTCATGTCAATGAAGTAGCGCAAGGAGAATATCTCTTGATGTTGGTGTGTGAACACAATGGTTTATTGCAAATGGTCAGAAGGAAACGTACTAAATTCTGTGACGTACATCCTGAACGGATCGTTTCAAGATGGGTCTGTGATTATCAGTAATCCTGCTGACTTCTTAAAAGCAAATAAATTTGGGAAAAACTATCAGTTCTTGGTGGTCAATGGGCAACGCAAGTGGTGTTATACTAATTCAAAATAGGAATTATATATAGGAATTACCTGACGTTAGAATCTTATGGGGGGTCATCAATCTTAATGTCGTGGTCACCATTCTTTTCTGAGTGATTAATGAATTCCTTTAAGATGTTCCAAAGGACTATTGAAAGCTCTTAAAGACAATGAATCAAGATTGATTGAATTTGTCTTAATCGGGACGACGGCAATAAATAAATCAGCAAATGTATAATCGTCATGGAGACGTTAGGGTAAATAAACGCCATTGTTTTTTTTTTTTGCTTATCCCTAGTACACGTGGTACAGGCCATGATAATCATGGTGGGTAGTTGGCGACTGATTTTACTGTAAGTGCACCACATGTCTACACATGTGAGAAGCAGTTCGACTTTGCACTTACAAATGTGCCAGAGCCCCGTTTGGTTACTTGCACTCGCTGATGGGGTTGGACTTTTGCAAGAATCAGGGTTCATTGGAGCATTTTTTTTAACAGGAAAAAGTGTCCAATGCGGGAATCGAACCCGGGTCCTAGTGGTTGAAAACCATTGTAAGGAGGGATAGAAAAAATATTGGGAATTGTTTAATTCTATTAAAATATTTAACTATGGGCAACGGTACTAACATATTTTTGCTTATGACTAACCTATTTTCCAATTTCGTATTATCACAGTTAATAAGGGGAGCACTGAATTGAGGGTTAATTTGCGGAGTATGATTACGTGTTGGTGAGGATGGTAGCATTATCTTCGTTGTAGGGGATGGTTCTAATCGGATAGCAATCTTTGGGATGGTGTCAGGAGTAGAAATGTATCTGGCTGTTAATGTCTGTTCGTCATTATCTAAGAAAATATCGGGGTTCATGTGATTAAATGGGTTACTTAATGTAGATGCATAATTCTTATAATCATCAGGAAATATTTCAGGTGGGAAATGATGGTAAATAAAATGTGATTTTGGCGCGCTATTGTTGTTGTTTGTTGAGTGAGGTGTGAAGATGTACTTAATGTCTTCGGAATATTGTTTCAATTTATTTATGTGGATAATTTCCGTGTCTAAATTTTGAGCTTGATTAGGTCTATTGATTCTAACTGTATAGGGAGATATATCACCTCAATTATCTCATATGGTCCACTGAAGTAAGGCACTAATTTGCCCGTATTGGGGTGTTGGTAAATTTTGGTAAGGACTAGATCGCTTACCTCAAAGTCGGGGGACCTGTGATTTTTATCAAATCTGATCTTATCTATCTTATGACGTTCCTTCGTTCTTTGTAACGCTAGGCGTCTGGATTCAGTGACTGATGGATAAGGATCTAGATGTTGTGACAGTTCTTTCGGTAGGGACCCGTTCATAAGGTATGATGGGGGAAATCCCGTGACGGAATGAGGGGTATCGTTATATGCCTTAACTACTTTGGATTGGAGCATAGTCCAACTAGCTCTAGGATGTTGAAGATGGAGGAGCCAAGTTTTCCGGTCAGGGTTGCGTTCATACGTTCGGATAAACCGTTCGCTTGTGGATGGTTGCTTGTAGTGAGCATTGGTTGGATGTTATGGGAGATTAGAAATCTCCTAAACCTCGGTGATGTAAAGGCAGGGGCTCTATCTGTAAGGAGACGCTTCGGACAACCACTTTGTAGCACCTTTTTATCACTTGAATATATGTGGTCGTACTGGTGGAACGAGATGAAAATGTCCATGCGAATCGAGTCGCGTGGTCTACTACTACATGCAGGTAATTTTTTGCACTTCCATATATAGAAAACCCTGCTATAGTGTCCATAGAGACCAGATCGAATGGCAGTGGGGATTCTGGCAATCCGCCCAACTCTCCATACTTCGGTCCTTTTGGGGTTTTGCTCATTTGACAGATGTTACAATTCTTAACGAAGGCCCGAATGTCTATCGGCATTCCGCTTCAAAAGTTTTGGGCGGAGATGACCCTAGTTAATTGATAAATTCCTGGATGGTTGAATTTCTGGTAGGCTTCTCTAAGTATGGTGGGTCGTAAGGATGGTGGAACAACTATTTTGCTCACACCACGTCTGGTGACGGTAGTCAAGCCTGAGGTTTGGTGAACATACTTGGGATTATCCCGAAGCTCACTTTGGTACATTTTTAATTGCGTGGCGTCAAGAAGGCCACAAAACGGATTTCGGGATAACAGGTCAGCCTCTAGTTGTTTGGTGCCTTTGATGAACTTCACCTGATAGTCGTAGACTGACAATCTCAAACTCCATCGAAAGAGTCTTCCTGTCGGATTTTTGATGTTTTTCAGCCACTGTAAGGCGCAATGATCGGTGAAAATAGTAAAACAATTTCCCGCCAGATAGACCTTGAAACGATCTACTGTTTCAATTAAGGCCAGACACTCTAATTCTGTGATGGTATAATTGCGCTCGTATTTGCGCAGTGTGCGACTATAATATTGTACTGGATATGAGTTTCCATCTGGAGAGAGAGATGGAGCTGTTTCAGTACTCCTCCTATCCCTTGCAAAGATGCATCAGAGTACACTTGACAGGGCAAATCTGATTTATAAAGTTGTAGAATGGGACCTGATGAAAGTAGCTGTTTGAGTTTGGCAAACGCCTTTTGACAGTCTGACGTCCATTCCCATTTAACGTTATTTTTCAAAAGTTGATTTAGAGAAATTCTAATGCGCGCATAATCTGGAATGAATTTATTGTAAACATTAATGGCGCCTAGGGGAATGATTGCAAGGTTTTTACGTTAGTAGGGGTTTTTATGGCATTAATTACATCTATATTCTTAACAAGTGGAGTGCAAGTACCTGAACTAATCTTATATCATTAGATGTCCTGAAAAACCGGCATTTATTATGATTTAATTTTATTTTTTCTAATTTACAAAATGAAAAAATTCCAGTAAGTGTCCTAAGTGTTCCTCTAAACTGTTAGAATGGATTATGAAGTCATCAAAATAATGATTAGTAAATGTTAATTTGTGTTTCTATATCAATTGATTTAACTGCCTTTCGAATATTTGGGGACTTAATTTGAGACCAAATGGTAGTCTATTAAAATGGTATCGCCCCAGGTGGGTTACAAATGAAAGTAGGGGCCTAGATTCTGGATGGATCGGAATTTGCCAGAAGGCGGAGGTTATATCTATGGTGGAAAAGTATTTGGAATTAGATAATTGATCTAGTACTGTTTCTATTAGTGGTATGGGATAGTTATCTACAGACATTAATTCGTTAAGTTTTCTAAAATACGGAAAAACGTTTCGAGCCATCCCTTTTTCTGGCAAGTGTTACGGGAGCGGCATATGAGCTATTCGATGGTTCTATTATTTCATTTTCTAACATTTTCTCTATTTGATATTTTATTTCAGGGTAATCGCTATATGGTATTCTATATGGTCTTAGTGTTATAATCTTATTACTGTTATGTATAATTTTAACCGGGTCGATGTTTAAAGCAGGTACTGAAAACTTATCGCTAGGAAACATACCAATATTTTCTCTAATATGATTTTTAGATTCATTTATTAGATGAGGATGTGCAGCTATATAATTTTCTACATTTGTGGTACTATTAAGGTTGTAATGAAGAAAATATTGAGTGGTGTGGGGCATGGTATGGTTATTAAGGTCGGGTTGAATTGTAAAGTTTTTTAATGATGGCGTAAAATAATCCTTAAAACAGCATTGCGACTGTGCTAACATGGTGTTATCCTGATATATTCTCTTTGAAAAGAAATCAATAGTTAATCGGAATATATTTAGTGAGTTAAAAAAAAAGCCAAATGGTATATCATCATCTATTATATAAAATAACAAGTGTTCTTTAATGGATCCTACAGTAACCAAAATAAATGCAAATCCCACAGGTTGGATATTATGAGACTCCTAATTGTAACATCATTATTTAAATGTAACATTTTAGTTCCTAATGTTTTGAATTGTTTTAAACAAATAATATTAATATTAGCGCCAGTATCTATTAGAAATGAACATAAATGGTTGGCTAGTAGCAACTTGAGTCAGGGTACTTACCCCGTTAATGGCGTGTGGATTGTACTTCTGGTGTGTTACTTGGTAGCGCTTTCTCTTGGGTCACGAAAATACCGCGGCGGTGTCGATAGTCGATGATGATCGGCAAGCTGTCCAGGCAAGGTGGACCCTTGTGGGCACTAATTGTTCCAGTGGGGCCCTTGGCAGTGCTTGCATGATGTAGGCGGGGTGGAGGGAGATCCTCCTGGTCGCTTCTGGGTATGAGGCACTTCTTCGGATGAGCGCCTTAACAGATTGTTTGGGCGTTCTGTGGGAGAGAATGTGCCGGAACGACTCGGGGCTCCGCCGATCCCATAGATTCTCCTGGACAGAGTGAACCATTCCGACGGGCTGCTGGGTGTTGCAATCAGCAGGAGATTGCGACGGTAGGAGGGCATTCCTTGAGTGAGAGCATTGATCATTTCCTTGCGGTCGATGTTGAGCTGCGTACCTATGCGTACTTTCTGTAAATAGTATGCTTGTAAGCCTTGAGGCCCGCAGCGTAGTTCATAGAATTCTTGATGGGTCGGTGTCTCGGGTGGGGGGTACAGATCCTCAAGGACCTGTTTGATCTTCCAGTAGGGTTCATAGAGGTAGTCCATGGATTGGAGTGTTCTCCGGGGCTCTCCTTCTAGCGCTGCCACTACCATGCGGCCTTGTTCGTCACAGCTGCTGTTTTGGAATTCCGGGGACCTCTCCAGCTCCCTTAAGAACGATTCCGCCGAATTTGATCCGTCAAATCTGGCTGCGGTGGTGGGCGCGTCCCGCTTTAGTCTTCTCATCATCGCTGTTATTGCGTCTATCACCGACTTAATCTCTTGAGCTAACTCGGCCTCCTTCTGGCCTTCTTGTCTTTTTGCCTTGCCCATGCTCTTGAGGTTCCTTATCCCGTCGACTCTTAGCTGTCGTGGCCAAATGAAAAGACGCAACCGTTATGCCAAGCGAACAGCGCACACCGCGATGTCTGCCACCTTTATTTTTTGTACAGTTTTTATAGATGGATGAATCTGCATATTTACATTTTACAAACTTCTTTTGACGAAAATAAATTATATATCTTGGACATTAATTATACAAATTAGGACATATATATATAAATATACTAGACGAATGACCCGGCTTCCCCCGGGAATTCCCCCGAGTACGAATTTCTATCTCAATACTTAATACTTTTGTAGAACAAAGTAACACTCTTATAAAAAGATATTTAAAAAAAAGTTGGGCAAGCGATTTGGAAAATATGCAGAACGCTCATTGGTCGGTTAATTCGCCTGGTGTTGTCACTTTGCCTCGTATTTACTGCCGCGCAAAAAAATAGTTCTGGAGATTCTTTACACTTATTAAAACAATATCGAACTTTCGAGTATTTCTGCCTTCCTGCAGGAGTACATAAAAAGAATAAACGCCGTTAAGATGCTAATAATATGTACATTTAAATATTAGGAGAGATTTTGCATATTGCTTGATATTATAATATTTTATTAAGTTAGTTTGTTTTTTTTTTTTCGCATATTGACTATTGTTTGTTTAATTTTAAGAATTATATCATATTGACTGTAACTTTTATTTATTATATAAAAAAAAACAAAGGCTAGAACAAAAATTAATAAAAAATACGAAATCCATTGTTTACATACAGTAACGCTAATTTTGTAAAGTTTTTTTTTTTTAATTGCATTGTGTGCACTTACCGTAACTTAGTAATATAAATTTCTCTCTCAATACTTTTGTAAAAAAAAGTGACACTCGTATAAAAAGATATTTAAAAAAAAGTACGCAAGCAACTTGAAAAGAAATGCAGAACGCTCATTGGTCGCTTAATTGGCCTTGTGTTGTTACTTAGCCTTGTATTTACTCCGCGTAAAAAAAGTTCTTCAAATGAAAAAAAGAAAAGCCAAAAATACTAATTAAAATGTAGCCGAAAACTTTCCTCAGGTTTATAAAAAGCGAAATGCAAAATTTGGTACCAATTGGTTCAGTAGTTTTTGAGTTTATCGCGAAACAGACAGACATTAACTTATATATATATATAAATAAAGGTTTTATAATATTTTTTCAAGGAAAGTTATTGAAAATTTCGATGTTGATTTAAGAGTTGACACGTTTCTGAATTTTGTAATTAATTTTGTAATTAGTTTTTCATTGATTTTTAATGTGTGATCAATAACTCTTATCATCATTGGAAAAAAGAACAATGAATAAACAGAAGAACAACAACATGGTAAATTTGCCTATTTATTTAAAACAAACAAACAAATTAGATAAAGATAAAAAATAAAACATTTCTTTAAAAGTTAAAGCAAAAATAAAACGTTACATAAAATATTTGGCGCAGCTACGAAAGGATTAAAATATAAATCAAAAAAGGCTTCGACGAAAGAAAAAGTAAGTACAATGGCAGTAAATGTAAACAAATTAGAGAAATTTAGCGGTGATAAAGGTTCAATTCGGCCTGAATCATGGCTTAAACTATATGAATTGGAAACTAGTAAACTAGATGAAGTCGATAGAATCAATAATCTAATTTATTATTTATCAAAAGATGCTTTAGAATGGTTTGCTGATGAAATATTGAGCAACGCATCCATTAAAAAATGGGATACTGTTAAACTCAAATTGATTCAGCGCTTTGGTTATAAAGTTGAAAGCCCTATAGTTGCAGCATCAAAAAGAAGACTTAAAAAAGAAGAAACCGTGGAAGATTATTTTAGAGATAAAATTAGATTATTAAATCAAACAAGCCTCAATAATGTCGAGAAGCTAAAAATGTTAACGGATGGATTGCCATTAGATTGGAAAAATTATCTCGTAACAGCCCAGCCTAAAGATCCATCACATTGGATGCAGATTGCCATGGAGATTGAACAAAACAATAATCAAATAAGGCTACAACAGAGAAGTAAAACCAAGGTTTTTAATATAACTACACCTACAATCTAAAAAAATTGCCCATATTGGTGTCCTATTTGTAAGAAAAAAGGATTGTATTTTAAACATTGGATAAGTGATTGCAAAGATTATGATCCTAATTATAAAGACAAGCTTAAACACCAAGCAATTAATATCACCACAGATGTTAAACAAACCATAGCTGATTCACTTTGCATAGAAAATACCAATTTTCCTTATAGATTTGTTAATGTTGAGGTTTTACTTAATAATATTCCAGTTTCATCTTTTATTGATACCGGGTCAACTATTTCATTAATGAGCTGTTCGCTTTTAAAACAACATAAGTTAAAATTGAATGTAAACGATAGAATCAAAATTAAACAAGTAGATAGTTTTGCATATACTTTAGGATCAGTAGAAGTATTTTTGAAAATCTATTCTAAACTTGTCGGGTGTAAGCTTCATGTAGTGAAAAACTTTAGCTATCCATTGCTTATTGGACTTGATGTAGCAGGAAAAATTGGATTAATAATTGACACAAAAGACAAAGCGGTGTATGTTAAAGGAAATGATGTTTTTATATATCTCCTGAAACGCATCTTCCATCTGTTCAGCAAAAAGAGCTTAATCAATTACTTAAAGAAAATCAAGCATTGTTCAGCCAGCATGAAACTGACATCGGAAGGATTGCTGTTCAACACAAGATCCATACAATTGGACATCCACCCATCAGTTGTAGACCATATAGAAGACCACTTGCCGAATATGATGAAATAAAAAGACAAGTTGAAGAATTGAGTAAAAAGGGACTAATAAGAGAATCTCAGTCACCTTGGGCCTTCCCCGTAGTGTTGGTCTCTAAAAAGGATGGTTCACAAAGGATGTGCATAGATTACCGAAAACTGAATGCAATTACAATTGATGACAAGCAGCCTCTTCCATACATCCAAGATATGTTTGATCGCTTACATAATGCGAAATACTTCACAACACTTGACATAGCATGGGGCTATTGGCATGTTGAAATACATCCAGACTCTGTTGAGAAAACTGCTTTCATTACAAATGACGGGCATTATGAATTTTTGGTTATGCCATTTGGCTTGAAAAATGCTCCAAGTACTTTTCAGCGAATAATTCAGCATATTATTGGAAATCTTCTTTGGAACGGTGTTTGTAATTATCAAGATGATATTCTAATTTACAGCAGTACTTTTAAAGATCATATTGAACTCATGAAGAAAATATTTTACAAGCTTAAAGAAAACAATATCAAACTCAAGTTGAAGAAATGCTCCCTTGCAAAACAAGAAATAAGATATTTAGGTCATATCATAGGACATAACAAGATTAAACCTGACCCTGAAAAAACAAAGGCAATAAATGAGTTCCCTCAACCTAAAACAGTGAAGCAAGTAAGGCAGTTTTTGGGTTTAGCAGGTTACTACAGGAAATTTATTCCTAAATTTAGTGAAATTGCAGATCCTTTAACAAGCCTCACAAGAAAAAATAAGTTATTCAAATGGACTACTGAAGTTAACAAATCATTTCAGGAACTAAAGTCTCATTTATCCACAGATCCAGTTCTTTCTACCTATGATCCTTCATTACCATGTAAGCTTTATACAGATGCATCTAAACTGGGAATTGGTGCTATTTTAGCTCAAATTGGAAATGATAATCAAGAACATGTAATTTCCTATTATTCAGGGAAACTTCTACCACATCAACAGAACTATTCTGCATTTGAGTTGGAATGCTTTGCTGTAGTTCAATCAGTTGAATACTTTGAAGTTTATCTTGAGAACAATACATTTTAAGTCATTACAGATCATTCGGCTTTGGAATGGCTCTTCAACGTAAAGAAACCAAAGGCAAAATATCTCCGATGGATAATTGAATTATCAACCAAGTCAATGAAAATAGTTCACAGATCAGGATCAAAGCAAACGCATGTTGATGCATTGTCAAGATCACCAGTGTCATTTCATATATCAATCCCCACTCTTCGACTACACCAACAAAAAGCGGATCTCAGTTTTGTAAAGAACTCTCATATTCATCGAGATCTTATTATGGTGAAACATAATGGAGTTCTAAAAACAGTTGTTCCAGAATCATTCCAAGAAGAAATTCTCAAAGAATACCACGATAATCATTCTCACGCCTCAATTAACAAGACAGTAAGATTGATAACACCATTTTATTGGTGGCCGAATGCTATCAGATGCATCAAAGACTATGTTCGCTCATGTAAAATATGTCAAATAACTAAATGCAGTCATAAACCATTTATTGGAGAATATGTTGCACCAAACTCTGATCTGAAACCACTGGAATTAATATCAATGGATACTATTGTGCTAGGCTCTGCAGCAAATGAAACCAAGCACAAATACATTCAAGTTATAATTGACCACCTAACAAGATTTGTTTGGGCTTTCCCTACTGTCACCAACACTTCTCAAGCAGTAATTCAATGTTTAGACAAAATCAACAAAACTGTTCCCCAAATCAATGTATTTTAACCGACAACGGAGAGAATTTTACATCAAAAGAATTTAACAAGTTTTTGAATGAGCATCAAGTTCAACACACCTATTCGACGCCATATCATCCGCAGAGTAATGGACTGTGTGAAAAGATGAATGACACTATACTCACCAAATTAAGAAAAAACCTTCAAGAGAATCCAAGACTAAAATGGTCATCATTACTTGCCAAAATTTTGAAAGATTATAATAGCACACCCCATGATGTCACTGGGTTTTCTCCAAATTTCCTACTTTTTGGTGATTGTGCAATACCAGAATTTTCTGAATCACCACATTTCACCATAGAAAATGCAAGGAAGAAAGCAATAGAAAATAGCGCAAAGCATAGAGAAAAGTGGAAAGCACGACACGATGCAAAACATCCGCAGTCGTCATTCAAAGTTGGTGATCTGGTCCTTCGTAAAATAGCTAGTAATGATCCAAGTATGGTCAAAACATCCCCAAAGTATGAGGGTCCTTTTCAAATAACAAGAATAATATCTAGTGTTACGTGTGAATTATTGAAAGATGATTCCTCCTTGGTTAAAGTTCATGTGTCACAATTGAAACCATTTATTTTGCGAAAATAAATCCTTCAAGCCGAGGGATATGACACGTTTCTGAATTTTGTAATTAATTTTGTAATTAGTTTTTCATTGATTTTTAATGTGTGATCAATAACTCTTATCATCATTGGAAAAAAGAACAATGAATAAACAGAAGAACAACAACATGGTAAATTTGCCTATTTATTTAAAACAAACAAACAAATTAGATAAAGATAAAAATAAAACATTTCTTTAAAAGTTAAAGCAGAAATAAAACGTTACAGAGTATAATGTCGAATTTAGAGTATAATGTCAGTATAGCAAGCTATTACTGAACGAATAAGTAGAATTAAATATAATTTATATGAAAAGTAGTTGTAAATTAATTATGATTGCAACAAATTATTAAATATTATTATTTGGGTATCAAAAAGGCTTTAATTCTTTATGTAACAATATAGGGCTATAACAAGTTCACGCTTATTACATCGGGCTTTACTCGTCATTGAAGCAGAACATAGAAAAAAAAGGAAGAATTGAATATATTAGAGTAGGAAAAAGAGCAAAGACAGAACCATGTACTCTTTTTATCAAACAATTTAAATTTATTAAGAAAGAAATTTTTTAAATATTTTTAAAAGTAATATTTTGTGTAATTTTATAATTTTTATTTATTTTTATTTTTTTTTAATATTATACTAGCCGAATGACCCGGGCAACGCCCGGGTTTTACTCTATTAAATGTACCCTATTCAAATACTATTCGTTACAATTATAAATTGGCGCCGTGGATGTCACTCTTGTGAAACGTCCCGCTCCAAACTTTGTGTCTGAGAAGCGATATTTTTATAGAAAGATGATCTGGCTTTTGTTTTCTGCTCGAATGAATGTTTTTCTGTTAGAATTTTGTTCCTGCATACAAAATAATGAACTGGTTTCACCCGTGGTCTCTGCTTTTTGGAATTTTTCCCGATATAATTTTGTATCGGATAATCAAACATGATACAGCAATATCGTCATCATCATTTTCTGGCTAAAAATATATAGTTTTAATAATTGATTTATATATTTTTTAAAATAGCCTATCGTCTTCCCCGTATTCTTTTACCTATGTATGGAAATTTTGGTTTGAATTAGTGAACTATTGCGAATTTGTATACCGGACATACAGACAGACAAACAAACATACAAACATTCATTTTTATATATATATATCTTATCTTATATTAATAAAATGGAAATTTCATAAGTGGTGTTCGCTAAAAACTTTCGTTACAATGCATCAATTTCGACCAAATTTTCAACATTTATGTAAAACGAGATGGAGCAGGTTTTGCTTAACATCAAAATATTTTTCCTAACTTTAAAATACATAACTTTGCTGTTATCGATAAAATACAAAAAAATCAACAGAGTTAATTTTATTTATATATAAATACAAAAAAAAAAAAAAAATCAGCAATTCATTCAACTCAATCTAAAAAAATATTCAAAACAAGCAATTTTAAGATAACACCATATGTAAAACAGTCGGCCAAGAAAACAACAACGATATTACATCTTTCTCACATATTCACACACAATCTTGATTAATAATTAAAACTAATCTTTAACATTGTTTATTATACTTCATAATATATAATATTCGTTAGGCAAACTTTCACTCGGATAAATATATATATATAGAAGAGATATAATTTTGTATCTGATAATCAAACATGATACAACAATATCGTCATCATCATTTTCTGAATAAAAATATATAGTTTTAATAATTGATTTATATATTTTTTAAAATAGCCTATCGTCTTCCCCGTATTTTTTTTTACCTATGTATGGAAATTTTGGTTTGAATTAGTGAACTACTGCGAATTTGTATACCGGACATACAGACAGACATACAAACATTCATTTTTATATATATATTATTAAAAAAAATATATAAAATTACACAAAATATTACTTTAAAAATATTTAAAAAATTTCTTTCTTAATAAATTTAAATTGTTTGATAAAAATATTACATGGTTCTGTCTTTGCTCTTTTTCCTACTTTAATATCTTCAATTCTTCTTTTTTTTTCTATGTTCTGCTTCAATAACGAGTAAAGCCCGATGTAATAAGCGTGAACTTGTTATAGCCCTATATTGTTACATAAAGAATTAAAACCTTTTTGATACCCAAATAATAATATTTAATAATTTGTTTTAATCATCATTAATTTACAACTACTTTTCATATAAATTATATTTAATTCTACTATATATATATTAGCTTTAAAAGCGCATTGTTAAACACATATGACCAGAGGTACAAAACATTTGTACATGATTAGGGCCTCCAATCCCGGAGCCAAATAATGATCCCGAAATCCCGGGATTCTGTTCGAAAAATCCCGGGATTACTGGTTTGTGCATGAAAACCAGCGCAAAAATATATTTTTCTTATCTAGCATTTTGGTAATCAAACAGATGATGAGATAGCACACTTTTGACGTTTTGTTTATACAGCTGCATTTCGGGTCTTTTTTTTTTTCTGAGAGATTTGAAGTTAATTTCATGCACTAATAACGAAGGGTTATTCTGCAAGATCTTTCCAAAATGACAGCCTCTAGAATGAGAGTATGCAGCAGTATACATGGAGGGGGCCCCAGTTTTTGTTGACATGCAAATAGTGGCTTCTTAGATAGTAGCGGCATCCCTTTATTTTTGTGGCGGACCTGCGTGTAACATGGACCCGCCACTAACCTCTTATCTGGGCTCCAAATTGTTTTATATATATATTTTTTATCTATGTTTATACTCTCCATCCTGTACTCTGTATGCATTGGGTCATCATGAACGCACTGCTCTGCTGTTCATTTTGTGAAACCCTCGCTAGCTTTTTTTGTCATTTAATTTAAATTAAATTTATTTAATATCATTTCATTAAATGCTTCGTCACTATCAAGCATCAGCCTAAAGTAGTTTTCAACTTATACGAACATAAAACAAAGTCTCTAAAACAATATTATCGGACCTTGTTATTTCTCAATAGAAAACGCGTCTTCTCCATTTAACGTTAGCCTAGAGGTAGCACATCCCTCATTCCCTGAAGCAATTTATCCACAATCTCCAGTATTTACAAAAAAAAATATGAAAGAAGTGACGAAAAAAGCTCGTGTGGTTGTGAAATAGTTCAAACGATCGCCGCTGAAGAACGAGATCTTGCTGAACTACATGCGGCAAGATAATCGCATTTCCACCAGTATGTGTCTCATTCTCGACTGCAGAACGCGCTGGGATAGTTTATTGAAAATGTTGGAGATACTTCTCAGTGTGAAGTCAGCGATTCAGAAGGCGCTAATAGATGGGAATGCAAATGTCCGTCTAACTGATGAAGATTTTGATATCATGACGCAAGTAATTTCCGCACTGAAACCATTTTGGGCAGCTGTGGCGGCTATCTGTAGACGCGACGCTACGCTTTTTACTGCAGAAGCAACAGTAAAGTTTCTTCTAGAGGGGCTGCAAGCACAATCTCATTCTCTCAGCAAAAATCTTTTCAAAAGAGAATTTTATAAGAGCGATGCAATAAAACATCTTTAGTCCTCCAATATCTGCACAACCCGCAAGCACAGTTAGAAAAAAAGAAGATGGTCAAAGACTTTAGCGTGAAATTGCTTTTGCGTCTTAAACCGTTACAGGAACAAATGGCCGAAGTAAGAAAATTCGGGCTGATAATTCACAACTTCCTCGGAGTTTACAAGAACGCCATGAGCCATCACAATCGAATGACCATCTTACAATTGAGCGCCGATTGCAAGTAGCTATTGAGGCTGCCTCTCCAAATTCAATTGCAATACCTACACCAGACTCCGCATCCTACTCAACTATGATTAACCACGAACTTAATATTGCTGCTCAGTTAGGCGAACGAGGACCCCATTTAGAGAGTGTGTATCAATACTTGCTGACAATTCCTCCAACGTCTGTGGAATCGGAAAGAGTCTTCTCCTCCTCTGGATACCTATGCAATAAGATACGTTCTAGTTTGCATGGTGACACTCTTGACAAATTATCTTTCCTACGCTCAAATCTTTCTCGAAATTGAATTTTTATCCTTAAAATAAAGTAATTCATGGTTTTTGAAACGGTGCTGTCTTCTTTCTAAACATTAATACATAGTTGGGCAAAATGCAATAATGATTACATTTTCTATAATCACAATTGCAAATAATCATTATTACATTTGCTATAATTACAATTACAAGTAATTTTAATCACAATTGCTATCATTATATATAGAATTAGCGGATGTACCCGGCTTCGCCCGGGTTTTACCCGAGTAAAGGTTTGTCTAACGAACATTTGTTAAAACAATTCTCTATAAACTTATAAAAAAAATTTTGATAATTTGAAACTCGTAAATTTGAATCTCTCGATAAAGTGAACATTTTTTCCCGGTCCCTTGAAAAACACTCGATAAGTTGAATAAAATCAATATTAATTGGTTCCCTCGGTAATTGGAAGTTAAAGGAATAGTATCTTGTCTTGGAATTGTATCATTATTCTTGTCTCAAATAAATTGCCGTGTCATCCTGAATTTTGTCTTTCCTAATTTTCTACATTACAAAATCATCGTTTTATCTAGTGAATATTTTTCCCGGTCCCTTGAAAAATAATCGATAAGTTGAATAAAATCAATATTAATTGGTTCCCTCGGTAATTGGAAGTTAAAGGAATAGTAACTTTGCCTTGAAATTCTATCATTATTCTTGTCTTAAATAAATTGCCGTTTAATCCTGAATTTTATCTTTCCTAATTTTCTACATTACAAAATCATCATTTTATCTATTCTCCCTATATATATGTTGTAGATAAATGAGAAAAACCAACTTTGACTTGTGCACAATTAATAGGTAGAAAATCCTACTTTTGTTAAATAATCTTTAAGAGAATAAACTTAGTGATAATAAAACTTATAGATGAAAAAACTTGTGATCATCGTCGCAATGGGGGCGCTGCTTTCGAGTTAAATCTACAAATCTGCAAATAACAAAGGATATTCAAGATATTCAAGAAATTATTTTTCAAAAACCTTCTCGTGAATATACCTAATATCCCAAAATTTCACGGCGATTGGATGTATGCTTTTTGAATCTATAGAGTACAGACAGACAGACATTCATTTATATATATATACTAGCGGATGTACCCGGCTTCGCCCGGTTTTTACCCGAGTAAAGGTTTGTCTAACGAACATTTGTAAAAACAATTCTCTATAAACTAATTTAAAAAACATATATATTTTGATAATTTGAAACTCGTAAATTTGAATCTCTCGATAAAGTGAACATTTTTTCCCGGTCCCTTGAAAATTACTCGATAAGTTGAATAAAATCAATATTAATTGGTTCCCTCGGTAATTGGAAGTTAAAGGAATAGTATCATGCCTTGGAATTGTATCATTATTCTTGTCTCAAATAAATTGCCGTGTCATCCTGAATTTTGTCTTTCCTAATTTTATACATTACAAAATCATCATTTTATCTATTCTCCCAATATATATATTGTAGATAAATGATAAAACTAACTTTGACTTGTGCGTAATTAATAGGTAGAAAATCTTACTTTTGATAAAGCCTCTTTAAGATAATAAACTTAGTGATAATAAAACTTACAGATAAAAAAAACTTGTTGTCCCCCGCTAGGGGGCGCTGCTTGCGAGTTAAATCTACAAATCTGCAAATAACTCTAAGGATATTCAAGATATTCAAGAAATTATTTTTCGAAAACCTTCCCGGGGATATACCTAATAATATCCCAAAATTTCACGGCGATTGGAAGTATGGTTTTTGAATCTATAGAGTACAGACAGACATTCAATTTTATATATATATAGACTAGCGGACGTACCCGGCTTTGCCCGGGTTTTACCCGAGTAAAGGTTTGTCTAACGAACATTTGTTAAAACAATTCTATATAACTTATAAAAAAAATAATAGATATATTTTGATAATTTGAAACTCGTAAATTTGAATCTCTCGATAAAGTGATCATTTTTTCCCGGTCCCTGTGTGCCGTGTCATCCTGAATTTTGTCTTTCCTGATTTTCTACATTACAAAATCATCGTTTTATCTAGTGAACATTTTTTCCCGGTCCCTTGAAAAATACTCGATAAGTTGAATAAAATCATGGTCGTTTATGGAAGATGGACGAAGTTCCCGGAGGTCATCTTGGGCAAGCCCCCGCGAGGCTTTTTTCTTGTCTACTTGGCACAGCTGTGTCACCAACTCTGCCCCCGCGCGCCAGGACCTCTTGACCCCTCTGCCCCTCCGATTGGTCGGTGGGTACTTGGACTGTCCATCTGGCAGGCGGACGATTACATTCTCTCGACAGGGGGTGGGGCAGCCTATCTCCGTCGCAAGGTGGCGCTGCTTGCGAGTTAAATCTACAAATCTGTAAATAACTCTAAGGATATTCAAGAATTTATTTTTCAGAAACCTTCCCAGTACTATACTAAATAACTTCCCAAAGTTTCATGGCGTTCCAATGAGTGGTTTGGTCAGGCATAAAGGACACACACACACACACATACATTCATTTATATATATATATGATGTATTTCTATTATAGATGTGTGAAAAATTAGCAGTCGTTTGTGGCTGTCTCCACCTCAATCATCTCTCTCTTTATTTTCCAAATCTTTCATACAAAAACAAAATTTACATACATGTTAACTGCTTTAAAATTTACATATTAAAAGATTTATAGTGTACAATTGAATTTAGAGATTTTGGTTTTATTTGCATACATAAAATTGAATTTAAGGAAATGAGAGGGAGAGAGAAACTATGAACAAAGCTAAACTGGAAATTTACTTTCTATCATTCAAAATGTATCACTACCCCCCACAAAAAAAAAAAAAGTATTATTTTTTTTTCTCAACGGAGGTTGGGAGGGGATGGAAGGTAAAGGATAAGATACATTTTGAAAGAAAAAAATGCAAAAAATTATATTACACAAGTAATTGTTTTTACACAAGAAACCATATTAAATTCAAAATTTCCTTCAAATCCCCTCGAACGCTTTTGTTTACCTACAAATTTGAAAAAAAAAAAAAAAAAAAAAAAAACGTCGAGTTAATAAAAAGATTTATAATGGCCGAGGTATCCTTTTTTCAAGAAATATGAATGCCGGCCAGGCAGCCTCTATCTTCACGACATATTGTTAGAGGTAAAAGGCGACCAAAGCCTGTTAGTTGGGGAAAATCACAGGAAAAGGTAGCCATACAAAACCTAACTAACAATAGGCAGGAAGAAAAAGAATTGATATTTTAAAATTTGGACATTACATGTCTATGGAGACACTCTCCATGTAGAATCCCATTCCAGGGCAACTTTTTTTATATGATTACATTTTCCTGAAAGTTTTAAACAATAATTATGTTTTTTACAATATTTAACACTTTTAAAAACACCAAAATATTTTTTTGAGTTATCACAATATTGCAAAGCATTGAGTTCATTTTTAGAAAATGTATATTGAAATTTGGATAAAAACACATTATTTTGCATAATAACATTCTCATCAAAATCAATCTTTAGGTTAAAATATTTCAGGTACTTAGTGGATATTATCAGAAAATTTAAATTTGGATTATCAATAATATAGAACAACAAATTGTTAGTTATATCTCCAATTCTGATCGTTAAACAAATTTGTCCAAATATTCTAATACGGTTAGATACAGTGCTAATCATATTAGGTGTGTTTGTGTGTTGTTGACTAGAGTTATTTATCTTATCTAAAAGACATTCAGGTAATAGGTGTACAGAAATAATATTAATGTCACTGCCGGAATCAAAAAGTACTAAATAGGTTCCCAAGAGTAATGAATCTACCCCAACGTCACTCATCACTCCTGGGCACCACTATTGTTGCCTTACATTACCTCGAAAGTCTTGGTAAAACTGCTTTTGCCGGGTTTCTTGCCGGTCGCCAACCTCTCTGCCGGGGCGGGCACCTGAAGGAAGAGAATCCTGTGAAGGCGTTGCATTCCTTGAGTCGATATTTTGAAAGTCCCGTCGATATCTGGGGCCATTAAACGGCGAAGATGTCTCTTCATGTCGAAATCCTTCTTCCAGGGAAGATGCAATTTTAATCCACATGTCCAGATTAGCTGGATTGGCAGCGATCAAAAATGGTCTCAGCTTCGCGTTTACATTCGAAGTAGCGCTTCCAGGGTCTGCTCCGAACTTATATTTAATATTTTTACCAACTTCAGTTTATTAAAATAGTAGTCCATAAGGGGTTGCGATGGTAGCTTCTTTTCAGTCCAAAATTGCTTCATCAATCCACTTGTCGATACCGGGAAAAAACTATTCATAGCTTGGTGAAGTTCACCCAACGTAAACACGTCCTGGCACATCGTGGAGTATATCTCTAACGCTTTTCCTTTAAAAATGCTCGGGATCATTGATAGAGCATCCTTTTCTGAAATACTTTGAAGCTTGACTATCCTTTCAAAAAGATTTCGCCATTCTTGATACGTAAGGCCTGTATCAGGGTTGAAAATCGGCAAAATTTCTTTAATTGAAATGTCTATTTTCGCTCCGGTTCTTTCTGTAAAATTTTCAAGTCTTTCTTCGGTGTCATTTCGAATTTATTTTAAATTCTTACCGTTGTATGTAAGAATTTTTTTTTCTTTTCTTTAAATATTCCTGGCAGGAACCTTGCTTTGGTCTTGATAAAATATAAGATATATCTTGTGATCTTCCCGTAGGCAGCGATACTGTCGACTAGCTGATGTATTTCTATTATAGATGTGTGAAAAATTAGCAGTCGTTTGTGGCTGTCTCCACCTCAATCATCTCTCTCTTTATTTTCCAATTTTTTTATAAAAAAACAAAATTTACATACATGTTAACTGCTGTAAAATTTACATATTAAAATATTTATATTGTACAATTGAATTTATAGATTTTGGTTTTATTTGCATACATAAAATGGAATTTAAGGAAATGAGAGGGAGAGAGAAACTATGAACAAAGCTAAACTGGAAATTTACTTTCTAGCATTCAAAATGTATCATATATACAGGGTGATCCAAAAGTCCCGCACAACTTTAAAAATTAATAACTCCGCGAATATATGCGCTAGAGCAATGCGGTATACACCATTGTGTTCAGGATGCAATGGGAATTTTTATGGCAAATAATGAAAAATTCGAAATTGATTTTAGTTAAAATTTTATTCGCTAGATGGCGCTCTACCAGAATCAGATATTCAGCGGCTAAATTGTTTGATAAATTGAAAAATATAACTGATCGACACGTATTTTTTCTTTTTTAATACGAGGAAAGAACCCTAATAATATCAAATGATAAATTAATAAAACACCATTTCGCCAAAAGTTAGAAGAAATGGTTGACGATTTTTAAATACAATCTGAGATATGTAAAATAGGTATATGCAAATTTAAACATGTAGCAAAAAAAAAAGATATTTTAGATGCGGTTTGCTGGAATCCTCTCAGCTTTTTAAATTTCGAAAATAATAATTTTATATTTTTTTAAATTCAACTTTCTCTCAGTATCGATTATATTTATTTTAATTAATTTGAAAAATATTTATCTATCTCTGGTGATTTATTTTACTCTGGAATGCCGTTGTTGTTTTTGTCGTGTCCAATAAAGAGCCTCAGATGTCTCCATGCATCTCTATCACAGCAGCAGCAGAATTGTCCACTATCTTGGGTGTGTAAAGCAGCTGCTCTGGTTCTATGTCAATTTTTTGCAAGGCTGCGGGCATGAGAATATGTGGGTAGGTGTTAGTTCCACACCAGGACAGTTGTTGCATGTTCTATAGGTTCTTGTGCCATCTGGATGTATTGTCATCCTTTATAATGTTTTGTTCTAAATCTTGTTATAGTTTTGTCATTTTTCTCTCGGAGTTTATTTCACATTTTGATCTTTTCTTATTTTTGTTTAATTATCTTGTATTTTGCAAAAGCATTATCGTCAAATAATGGCATTTGTTCTTTCCTTTGGCTCAACCTTATGGCTTCTTTTGCAAATTCAACTGCTATTTCATTACCCCCGATCCAAACACTGGCAGGAATCCATTGTAGAATGCAGTTATTCTCCAATGATATCAGTTGAGTAAGTAACGAGTGTATTTTCTGTGTGATTTTAGTATTGCCTTTCTGAATTGCTTCTAGATCGGATATGAAGTCGTTGTACGGTATATTATAATTCCTTCTGCTTGATGCAGGGATGGTTGGTTCAGGCATACATCAAGAGCTTTCCAGATAGCTGTCAGTTCACAAGTGAAATTTGACGAAATCTTTCTTGCTCCTTCTTTGATTTTGATGTATGTTCCATCTTGCAGTATTATGTTAATTCCAGCCCCTCCATTACTCATGGTAAGGTCTGATGATCCATCTGTATATGCTGTTAAATAATTTATCTGATCGCATAAACCAATTGTGTCAAGTCCTTTCTTTTTAAGTATGTTTTTGTTCTATTTTTTTTATTGCAGGGTTCATTAAGGTTAAGATTGATGATTAAATTTGATGGCAATGGGGTAGGAAATATTGGTTATTCTCGAATTTGAAATTCATTATGTTTCATTTTTATGCTTTCTAATATTGTTGTTGTACTGAAGTGTTGAAGATCTTTTGAGCCTTTCTTTTTGTGTCCAGTTTAAATAGGTTCTATGGGATATGTTTTCGGTTTCTTTTTTTTAAGCTATTGGTGAATTTTATTGTTTTTAATTGTCTTCTGCTTTCAAGTAGGTCTAGACCACATTCTCTCTGAATTTTCTAATTGTTGGTATATGAAATAGAACCAGTGATTAATTTGGCCGCTTTTGCTTGAACACTGTCTAGTCTTCTTTTTAATGATGAACTTGAGGGAGCCCAAACAGGTGTTGCATATTCCATTATTGGCCTTATTAAGGTGATATATGTTGTTCTGAGAATTTGTTCCCTATAGCCTTCTCAGAATGTTTAGGTTTCTGGTAGCTCTATTTGAGGTGCTAATTATGTGTTCTGTAAATCGCAATTCCTCATCAAGTATCACACCTAGGTAATTTGCAGATCAAATTTTATCAATTATATGGTTGTTTATGCTTATTTTGGAGTTGAATTCATGCCTTTTTTCCTGTCAGTGAAGGAGACCTATAGGTTTGTGTTTATTGGGTTTATTGTCATTTTGAGTTTCATTGCCCACTTCTCCAGTCCTCTCATTGATGTATTCAGTATTTTTCTGATATTTCTGTACTGCTACTTGTGTGCCATATGGCTATATAATCTGCATAACAGGCAACCTTTGTGTCTTCAGTGAGGATGGATGTTGTTAAGGTTGTGTCGAAATTAGATGTACAACAACTCAAACTTGACCATGACTCTTTTTTTAGCTCTTATTCTTTTCGTTTGGCCAACAACAAATGTCCAATATAAATACACATATATTTTTACATAATAAGGCTTTAAATAATACAAATAATATTCTTCTATTTACATAAAGAACAGTTAATATATAGCGAGATGAGTAGAGGACTGAGCACAGATCCCTGAGGTACACCAGCCCATGTTCTTCGGTCCTTGGAAAATGTTCCATTGACCCGAACCTTCATCCTTCGTCCCCTTAAGAAGTCTGTAATCCAGATTATGGTTTTTCCTCTTACTCCGATGTTGTGCAGCCTTTCAAATAATTTTTACACTCGATAAAAAGCTGAGGTCATATCCAGGAATACGGCCGTTGTCTTCTTTGGCGGTTTATCCTAGAAATCTATTATTGATTGACAGAAGTAGAACAGTTTATCAGTTGTACAGTGTCTGGATCTTTAGGCAGTTTGGTAGAAGTTTATTTTATTATTGTTATTGAGCCAGACTATGAGCCTAGAGTGGATAATTCATTCTGTTTTTTTTTACAAAGTATGCTCGTGAGATCAATTGGCCGATCGTTCTTGTATTCCTTGGCATCTTTGTTTGGTTTCAGTATTGGCACTATAATTCATATCTCCTAATTCTTTGGTAGTTTACCAGTTTGGCTTGAAATGTTCAGTATTTGTAGGAGTTGATTTTTAGCTTTTTCTCCAAAGTGTTTAATCATTTAACCAAAAATTAGATTATCTCCTGGTGACCTCTTGGATTTAACTTTTCTATTGATGAGTTTAGCTCATTCAGTGTGAAGTCTCTCGAGTAAATATCTTGTTGATGGTAATTTCTTGCTTGTTTAAATAACCTGTTTTTATTATTTTTAGAGTCCTGCCTTCATTCGTATAGCTGAGTCTGGAAGTGCTTGAAAAATATTCAACAATTATTTCAGCCATCTGTTTGATTTTTCTCGCTATTCATATCGGTTAGAGTATTGGAGGATCAGTGTTGGTTTTAATTGTTTTATAACACTAATTATATTCCAGTGATGGCTTTCCTTTTTTGGGTCCATATTTTTCGCAGAATTCTGCCCATCTTTCTCTCTCTCTCTCTCTCTCTCTCTCTCTTTTGTTTGAATATCCAAATTTCTTGATCTAATTTGTGACTAATTTCAATGAGTTCCTTTATGATTTCTTCTTTATTTGTTTTAAAAAGTTCATTGATATTGTCTCTCTCTGCAATCATTGCCTCGATATTGTGGTCCTTCCAGTAAAGTATTCACAGGTCTTTACGTCTACCTCTAGGTATCGATACTTTTGCAGCTTTGGATATGTTTGAAGAGAATTTTTCCAATTTTTTGTCAATCGTTCTGTGATTTAATTCTTCGTTGCACAGTTCTTCAAACTTTTCTGTGAATTTTTTTTTCAGTGTTCTTTTATTCTGTTGGAAATTCTCAATTTTGAATTTTAGGGTTGTTAAAATTGGTCTGTGGTCACTGATTGCATTTTTCAGAATTTTCCATTGTGTTGGGGGTGCGATGTTGTAATTTATCGTTGTGATGTCTATTGCGGATTATGTGCCTGTGGACTTGGATAGATAGGTGTTCTTTTCGTTATTTAACGGTGTAAGGTCGAGGTCGGTTAGCATGTCCTCAACCTGCTGACCTTTGTTATCCTGGACAGATGATCCCCAAGTTGGTCTTTCGGCGTTAAAATCACCAAGTATGATTGCGATATCCGAAGACGCTTCACTTAATGTCTCTATCAGGCCTGTATTGATGCTAGTATTATCGTGGTGATAAACATTTATGATTGGAATTGTTTTATTATTATTGCCTGAGCTTCTGTCGTGCTTTCTCTAGGCTTACTCTGATTATAGGCGATTTCCTTAGATTTGATTTCTAGAGTTTTAATCAAAACGGCAAGTCCTCCTCCGAATTTTCCCGGTCTGTCCTCTCGTAGTGTTTTATAATCTTTGATATTGAATCTCAGATTCTGATTCAATTTTGTCTCCTGAGGACAAGAAATATGTACATTGTTGTAACAGAGAAGACAAGTCAGCTCTTTATTTTCCTCTGGGTACCATTTATATTGAGTTGTAGTAGATTGAATTGTGTCTTCGTAGTAGATTTCTCATGATGAGCTCGAGCTGCAGCTCCTGACGCGGCGGTTACCCCGGACGCGGTAGCATTACTGGAGATATCAGTTTTGCTCTTCATTTGAAAATGGGTGCCGTTGCAACGTTAGTCATCTTGGAAACGAACCAGAATTTGGTCAAATATTCCAAGGGTCCAGTGGGGACCGCAAGGTGGTGTGGTCGGACTTCTCCCCTTCCCCCTGGAATGCCGTCACTATACAGGATAAAGCACTCTTGGTGAATTTTTTTAATTGTGATTCAGAATCTGCCACTGAAGCTTTACGAGCGTTTCGTTCCTTTAAAGATATTCGAAGCGGTAAAGGACCAATGAGTTGCTACTCTCTAAAGCGATTGATAAAAAGTTTCAAGGAAACTGGATCTCTGGAAGCAAAACCTCGGAGTGGAAGACCATCGACATGCAAGTTAGTGGCTGTTACGGTTTTTCAGAATGCTGAAGCTATTGAAACGTTATCCACGTATGGAGAAGTAAGTGCTAGACAAGTTTCTCGACAAACGGGGATTTCGTATGGAACAGTTTGAAGAGAACACACATTTAGAATATTTCTATAAAATACCCTAACAAAATTCAAAGTTTTCACGAGTTGAAAGTCTGCGATTTTGAGAAGCGTCAGGAATTCGCTGCATGGGTTTTCCGGCAAATTGATATTGATGAAAATTGGCTGTCAAATGTTCTAAGAACAGATGATGCTCACCTTTATCTAAATGGAGAATTTAACATTCAAATCTGCCTCATTTTGGCAACAGAAAACCCTAGGATTTTTACAGAAATACCACTTCATCAGCACAGAGTTACAGTTTTGTGTGGGTTCACTTCTTCTTTTATAATTGGGCCATTTTTCTTTTAAAAAATCAATGGAAGAACTTTTAAAACCGTTTTTCTAACTGGTGTGAACGTTATGTTCAACTTTTGAGAGAAAAGGTTATTCCCATATTGCAGGACAGAAAAGCACTAAGCGAAATAAAATTCATGCAAGATGGAAAACCTCTTCATATCTCCCGCGGTGCCAAACAATTGCTGAAGGATACGTTCGGTGAAATTCGTTGATAAGTCGCCACTTTATATACCAGTGGCCTCCAATATCACCAGACTTGACGCCTTACAATTTCGGTTATGGGGGTACATTAAGTCTCGTTTTTATCGATGCCGGCCTACCACATTGGCCATGTTGAAGGCTCCTATCAGATGGCACGTTTTTTTAAATTTCAACTATTTAATTGTGACCATTCTGTCATCTATCGTCTGCAGGCGGTGTTTGAGAATGAAGGGCGCCACATTGAGCAAGGGTTGTGACCTAATACAAGAGAGAAGGCAGTTACCTCATGTGTTATATTTTGCAGCTCTTTGTTTTGGGTTATGGAATAATAAATTCTGTCCTCACATCTTGACTATTTTTTTTTCTGTGAACAGTAATTTTTTTGTTTGTCATTTGCCCACATCTTATATTATGTCGTGCAGGCCAAAGTGTTATAACTTCTCGAATAACACTGTATACACAATTTTACCTCTTATGTTTAGTTTATCGCTTTTCGCTTATTAGAAGAAATAGCATAAGGAATATTCTCTGTATCCCCCCCCCCCCAACTTTAGAAATTTTGCGCAAAAAATAATACAAAATGATTTTACTACCACGTTTTTCAACGCAAAAGGTCGATTTAAAAATGATTTTTTTAGGGGATACATTTTCAAAATTATGTACAGTATAATAAACAATGATAACATTTGACAAATCCATAGGATATTTGGAAAAAGGTACGACAAATATATTTTGTCACTCCCCTCTATATTTCATTTTTGGATCATGACAAATATCCAGTTAAATAGTCAAGTGTCGCCAATTAGTCAAGAAACTATACATTCCTTATAGCACGAAATCCTATTAGTAGTGCCATCATAATTTTTGGTACTATATTAACATTTCAAAAATCGTGTATTGATATCAGTAGTTATTTTCAAACATTCAATCTATTTCACAAAACTCCATCCAAAATATGAATATTTTTTGCTACATGTTTAAATTTGCATATACCTATTTTACATATCTCAGATTGTATTTAAAAATCGTCAACCAATTCTTCTAACTTTTGACGAAATGGTGTTTTATTAATTTATCATTTGATATTATTAGGGTTCTTTCCTGGTTTTCAAAAAGGAAAAAATACGTGTCGTTCAGTTATATTTTTCAATTTATCAAACAATTTGGCCGCTGAATCTCTGATTCTGGTAGAGCGCCATCTAGCGAATAAAGTTGTAACTAAAATCAATTTCGAATTTTTCATTATTTGCCATAAAAATTCCCATTGCATCCTGAACACAATGGTGTTTACCGCATTGCTCTAGCGCAAATATTCGCGGAGTTATTAATTTTTAAAGTTGTGCGGGACTTTTGGATCACCCTGTATATATAGAATAGATATAGATTACGAGTAATTATGTTTACATTCTAATGCAATTAATTTTTTTTGCAAAGTAATGCATTGCAAAGTAATCGTAATTACAAGGTAATGTATTACTTTGAATGGATTACTGCCCAACACTGCATTAAGAGATGTGGTCTAAGAGTTCCAAGAACAGTAATTTTTTTCCAGATGTGTGTACAGTAATTAACAGATAATTTCAAACTGTAACCCAAAAGCAATGATTTAGTTCATAAGCAGGCGCAAAATATATGGCTTTCAGGTTGTTTTTATCGAAGTAAGTGCCACGTCATTGGCACTATATAAAAAATATATATATATATAACGAACGAAACGATATTCCTCTTGGCGTAGAAAGACGAAAATGTTTTTCAATCCCGGGATATCCCGGGATCCCGGGATTGAGAAAAAAGCAATCCCGAATCCCGGGATTTAAAATATGTACCGGGAATGGAGGCCCTATACATGATATTACACTTATCCCGTGTCATTGTAAAGTGGTCCTCCTCATTGACTCAGTAATGGCCTGTAGATCTTACATTGTCCCATAGTTGAAATAAACTCCATATTTGGTGACGGGAAGTTTATTCGTTGATCTTCTTGCGTGGTCTCTGGTTTCAGCTTTGGAAACTTCCATGAAAAATGATTCTGTTTATTCTAGATCTCTAATATTTACTAAAATATTTGCTCCTTAAATACTATCGAAAATAATTCATCTGAATTTCCACAACTATATAATAATAACAACCTGATACAATAGTAGAGCGGTTTGGACAAATGGCAAAGCCCCTGGTAAAGTTCACCATTAATGAGCAACAACTTCTTAATATTTTTCTTGTTGCAATAGAGAGCGATGATAGCAGGACACTCTTCCAAATTGAAAAATTAAAATCGATAATTGTTTCAATTCTTCCCTGTAAATGGACCTCATATGAAATTCCACATTTCCCCACAGATATATTTTTTCCCGGGATATATTTTGTCAAATCATCTTAATGCTGTGTTTTGACCATCACAGTTCTTGTCTCATCACCATCTCTAGATATGTCCTAGTCATTGCTGAAGAGATCTCATCACCCACAACACTATCATGTCACATGCCTTGCTGGAGTGTGGACCCTACTACAAAGCACGGCATACAGGTTCACAACTTACCACTATTGTTGCCAAGTGTCAGTTAGACGTTTGTTGTGTTTCAGGCAGGGAGGACAGCACAATAAATTACAGGACCCGGATGTTCCCGAGTTTTGCTTTGTTCTGGAGCCTGATTACAGGAGGCTTCTTGCGCCGCTGCCCCCACTGCTCAGGCTCGGCGAGCCAGCTGCCTCTGCCGATCCAAGTAGGTTCTCTGAACACATGTTCTTTTTATTAGTAGTAGTAGTATTATCCCCTAATGATAATCATGGTGAATAGTTAGTGACTGCTTTTACTGTAAGTGCCATTTGTCTACACATGTAAAAAGCAGTTTTTCGACATTTGCACTTACAAGTGTACCAGAACTCCGTAAGGTTACTTATACTCAATGGCGGGATTGAACTTTTGCAAGAATCGGGAGTCATTGAAGCAAGTTTTTCTTCATAGAAAAAGTGACCAATGTGGAATTCGATCACGAGTCGTGGCTGTCTAAACTTTGTTTTACCGACTTGAAAGTTAACTTTATATTCTAAGTGCCAATATAGAACATTACTTCCCCACATCGTTCAGAACGCCACAGCAGTGGTAGAGGTTATGAAAGGAATAGCGATACCCCAAAATTACCACATGGTGTCATTTGATGTTGAATCTTTATACACGTCTATACATAGCCTACACGGATATCTCCTCTGACGAAACTTTAAATATTGAGGGGGGGGGGGGGGGAGGCATAGTACTACAATTACCAGAAAATACCGAAATAACCAGCAATATCAGAATAGAAAAAATATCTTTATAATCTATAATATCTTTATAAAAATTATCCAGGAAAACTATACTGCTGAATTATTGGCCCTCAAAGAAAAAGTCTCGACGTCTATATTTCCTCAGAAGAAAATAAAACCCGAGGAATTATAATCTTAACAGACTCTAAATCATCCACACAGGCAATAGAGAGTGTAAAATAGACTTAACCCACCAAATACATGAAATCCTAAGCCGACTTGAAACAATGGGCAAAAGATGTACCATGCAATGGATACCAGCCCATGTTGGAATAGAGGGCAACGAACAGGCTGATGGCCTAACGAAGGAAGGACGAAAACAGGCACTGAAAATCAGTTCAATAACATTGAAAGACGCAAATACAAATTCAAAAGCAAAGCTTATTACACAAAAACCAAAATACCCCAGCCCATATGCAACCTCAACATTAACAGAGAATTAACAGAAACAATTTCAAGAATTACAACAGAACATTTTACTCGTATACAGATGCCCGGCCATCCTTGCAGCCCTCTATATGGCAGACATCAATCCAGAAGAGGACATTTTGGACAAAACCAAAATACCCCAGCCCATATGCAACCTCAACATTAACAGAGAATTAACAAAAACAATTTCAAGAATCACAACAGAACATTTTACTCGTATACAGATGCCCGGCCATCCTTGCAGCCCTCTATATGGCAGACATCAATCCAGAAGAGGACATCCATACGGGCAAAGCACCTCGGTTGGCCGGTATTGTAATCAGGGTGCATGGACCGATCTGATCTGCTCCGTGGACAAGACACCACCACCGCACGTCTATTCCATGTAAAGAAGCCATTAGTGAATTTAAAAAAAAAATTTTAGACACTAATATACAACTTAATTCAACAATTTCCAAAGAAGAACTTAAAAGATTTACTTGATCTATGTTTATCCTCCAGTTATTTCAGTTACAAAAACCAGTATTATAAACAGTTTAAAGGCCTTCCAATGGACATTCCAATTTCTTCTTCATTCGCTAATATTTATATATATCCTATATTGAAAATATAATTATTGCAACTAAGCACATCTCAAAATAATAGTCTGGAAACGATATATTGTTGACATAATTTTTATCAGTGAAAATAGCAACCTCGACAATATTCTAACCTTCCTTAACAGTTTAAAGCCTTTTTAACCATTACATACGGAATAGAAAATAACAGCTCTTTGGCATTCCTAGACATAAAGCTTACCAGAATAAATAGTAAAATAGAAACCAGTATATGTAGAAAACCAACACAGGCAAATATCTTAATTTTAATTCATTTGGCTCCATTAATCATAAACATTCGTTATTAAAACACTATCTAGAAGATTTCCACACACTGCTCCTCAAATATTGAAAATATCAAAGCATTGTTCAAATGCATATTTTACAATGAAATTTAAAAAAATAAATATCCTCCAAGTTTCATCAAGAAACATATATAAGCCCACCAACAGTTCTACAAAAAATGGTGAAGAATCGAATATATACTGTGCACTGCCATACAATTATGACATTGAAAGAATAACAAGAATACTTAAGAAATACAATATCAAAACCCGATACAAAACCACAGCAAATTTGAAAGAAATTATTCGCCATCCCAACACTAAACATAATAGCAATCATGAATTTAAATCAAACATTATACATTGAATTCCATGTAAATCATGCCCTGCAACCTACATAGGATAAACCGGCAAAACTCTGGAAGAAGGAGTAAACCAACACAAAACAGCTTTTAAAAACTAGAGCCCATATCAGTTTTGGTGAATCACGCGCTCAAACAAGACCATATACCAAATTTTGTGAAAAGTCATAAATTATATTGAGACGTTACAAAAAAACAATTTTCAATTGTACATAAATTCCTTTAAGGTGTTGCTTTAATTTTTCATATGTTTATTTTCAATTTATTTTTCTCATTCATTAAAAGTCAATGATGTACATGCAAAATTAGTAAAAACTCAATAAAAACGATATGTAAAAATATATATTGAAACCAAATGGCTTGTAAACAAAGGCGGCAATAAAATGAGTTGAGGTAAAATGTCTATTCCATTAACAAACATTTCACTTTTAAAATAATGAACTTTAAAATTAAAGTTTTACAAAACAGAAAATTAGCGTTTTAAAATAAAAACGTGGCAATATATAAAAATATTCAAGATAAGTACTCAATACTGTTTTTAGAAAGTTAGACATCAATGAAAGACAGCAACAGTATCAATAGAAAAATCAACATCCTTCCGTTATATATATATTTACAGTTCAAATTCATTTAACATTCTTATACTTATATTAGGATTTATTAATATTTAACTTTTAGAAATGCATATATGTGACAATATCGTTGCGGAATTTCTTGTTGCTCGATTTGAATGGTGAGGATTGGTTGAAACGCAGTCGTTTGAGTGGAAGTTGAAGCATACAGTTAGGAATAATCAGGACACGTGGTGGGGTTTGAAAATAAAAGGCAACTGGGTTGGAGGAAAGAAAGCTTGAGAAGAGTGGAGCGGGTTTGGCTTATTAATTATCTGATCACATGGCGGTGATTGGACTTAGCTGTGGGATGAGCAGAGGGAGAGAGGTCTAGAGCAGATGTCACCTTGTTGGGAGCGAAGGAGCAACTCTAGGTGTTGTTCCGATGAGAGCGAAATCACTACTGACAATTCTTGCTTCTCGATTTAACACCAAGACTTAGTTTCTTTCCTATTGGTCGAGAGATGTCACATGACCTTTTTCTATTGGTTGACCTATTTAGGCGATACTTTCTAATTGGTCCTGCGGCTTTCTTTGGTGGAAGACACGCCCGATCTTGTCAGGAAGTATTGGGTGTTAGTTCGACTCTTATAACTTCCGCGGTTACCAGATACGTCCGGTCCTGTCAGGAAGTATTGGGCGTCTCTCAACTTTTATAACTTCTGCGGTTATCAAATACGTCCGGCCTCGGTCAGGAAGTATTGACTGTACAAGTTATTTATAATTGTGCCCGCTTTAAGCCTACTTCCTATGTCTTGTTGCTACTTTCTGTCCTCCAGTTACCTTATTCTTTATTAAATCTTTGAAAATCATACATTGTACATGCATAGTGGGTCGGGGGTGCATACAATTATATACAAATTATGACAGATGCGCCCCCTACATGTGAAGAATTCAAGAAGGGGTTAGCCTGAGAGAATTCTGTAAAGTAAAAAATAATTTTGTGGGAAAATTAGTTGTGGGTATTGAGAGGTTATATACAAGCATTGGTGGTGATATAAGAAGTAAAATAGAATGGTGTTGATGATATAGGTTGAGTATAATTAATAGAAATAAAAAAATTTTTAATTGTAAGAAATCAAAATGAATGCTATGGTACATAGTGGATTAAAAAGAAAAGAAAAATGCCCCTAACTAATTTCTACTCGAAATTGGAAATAAAAACGAGGGAGTTCTATTAGGGCGTTTGAGAAATCAAAAAATAAAAATAAAAAGTTGGAAGAAATCAAAGTAAATGCTTGGTTGCATGGTGAGAAAAAAAAAGCTTTGTTGCATGGTGAAAAAAAAAAGAAAAGTGCTTGTTGCATGGTAAAAAGAAATGCCTAATTATATTTTACTCGAAATTGGGAATGGAAATCGAGGGATTTTTATTAGGTCTTTTGAGAAATCAAAAAATAAAAATAAAAAGTTGGAAGAAATCAAAGTGAATGCTTGATGCATGGTGAAAAAAAAAAAGGAAAAATGCCTAACCATATTCTACTCGAAATTGGAAATGGAAATCGAGGGAATTTTATTAGGTCTTGTGAGAAATCAAAAAATAAAAATAAAAATAAAAAGTTGGAAGAAATCAAAGTGAATGCTTGATGCATGGTGAAAAAAAAAAGGAAAAATGCCTAACCATATTCTACTCGAAATTGGAAATGGAAATCGAGGGAATTCTATTAGGGCTTTTGAGAAATCAAAGTAAATATAAAAGTTGGAAGAAATCAAAGTGAATGCTTGGTGCATGGTGAGAAAAAGGAAAAATGCCTAACTATACTCTACTCGAAATTGGGAATGGAAATCGAGGGATTTTTGTTAGGTCTTTTGAGAAATCAAAAAATAAAAATAAAAATAAAAAGTTGGAAGAAATCAAAGTGAATGCTTGATGCATGGTGAAAAAAAAAGGAAAAATGCTTAACTATACTCTACTCGAAATTGGGAATGGAAATCGAGGAATTTTTATTAGGTCTTTTGAGAAATCAAAAATAAAAATAAAAATAAAAAGTTGGAAGAAATCAAAGTAAATGCTTGGTTGCATGGTGGGGGAAAAAAAAATGTTTTGTTGCATGGTGAGAAAAAAAAAAGGAAAAGAGAGAATGTTTTTGTAAATAAAAATAAAATATAATATCTAATTTTAAAAGAAAACCAGTGAGTTTTCGTTGATTTGAAACTATGATAATATAAACTAATTGGTAAATAAAATGATAATTAATGATTAAAAGTGATAATAAGTTGAATAAATTGATAAATTGATTAAATATATACATTTTTAATTGAGAGAAAATAATGAAAATGATTAATATGAACAATAAGGTGTATTGATTTGAACCCTTTTGTGTATCTACATGCCCTGATCTAAATGTTTTAATTGCTCAATTATGTCCTATAAATTTTTTGTCTTTGTGTGTATTGTTGTTTTGAGATCTTAGTGTAAGTGGAGTATGTAACGTTTTTGGAAGTTTGTAAAGTAATTATGATCAATTATAATAGGAATATGAACTCATTTAAAATGTTTGTGTGTCGTTTTGTGGGTGTGGAATTGGATTGTAAAAAATCGATATGTAGTTCGAATTGGGATCCAAGACTGGCGATAGGGAGGAGTCTGTGGAGGGGAAAAGCGGTGACCTAATTTTACGTGTTGGCCAGAAACGAGGGGTGGTAATTGGAGATCGGAGACGAGGCGCTCCCCTCTGTTTACATAGGCCGACTTTATCGCCGCGGAACTACGCTTCCTGTCGCGGCGTCTCAAAATTCTCACTTCCTTCCGCTTATTTATTTTGGGGTGCGGCTCGGATCTTGTTTTTGGAGTATGACTTCTCCGACATTGGTTGGTCATCCTTCAATTACTTCTATCTCTTCGGAGTTTATTTAGATTTTCTGCAAAAATGGTTCCTAAAATTATGAGAAGTTTTATAAATGCTTGTCCACAATGAAAAACTGCTTGTCCAAAATTAAAAACTGCCTCTTGTAGTTCGAAAATTTTATGAGCGGGCATGGTATAGATAAACAAATAATTAATGAATAAAATTGGGATACATTTGTATGGTAGAACTAACAAACAAAGGATGAAAATCAGATGAAAGATAGGGTATTGCCCCATGTTCTTCCATATTTTTGTAAATGGGGACTCTGAAATATTTGTTCGAATCTTATATATTGTTGGTCGTTCAATTTCGCACTGTTTGATATCTTTAGGGAGTGGTGTGATATGATTGAACTGGTTGTCAGGTTTGCAGTTTTTAACATCGGGGAAGAGTGATGCAAATCGCCTTGTTGCAAAAATGGCAGGGTCTAAATGCCTGAAAGGTTCGCTGCTGGTGAGTTTGAACCTTAATGACTCTGTTGGGAATAATTCGGGTGTTAAATGTTTGAAAGGGAACGTGTAATTGGGGTTGTGCTTTATGTGATATGTGCTAACGGCGGGTGGTGATATATAACGGATTTTTTCTGTATACAGCTTAAGTTTGTTGACGTGGATTGTGTCAGTGTCTCTTTGAAGTGGTTGATTTGGTCGATCTATGCGGACCACATTTGGTGAAATAATTTCTAATATTGTGTGAGGTCCTGTGAAATATGGCGCAAGTTTCCCTGTATTTGGGTGGTGATATAATTTTACTAACACTAGATCACCTACTTCAAAATGTGGTTGTTTGTGTCGTTGATCATAAATGTTTTTGTCTTGTAAATGCTTGTTTTGTGTTCGTGTGTGTGCAATTTTTCTAGCTTTGTCGATATCTGGGTAAGGTGTGCTATGGTCAGAGAGTTCGGGGGGTAGGATACCAAACATTAAGTAGATGGGTGGAAAACCTGTGGTAGAGTGTGGGGTTTTGTTATATATAATTGTAACTCTTTTGACCAACTTGGTCCATGCGATCTTAGGATTTTCTAGATGCAATAGCCTAAGTTTTCCCGTGAGGGTGGCGTTCAGGCGTTCACATAGACCGTTGGCCTGTGGATTGTTGCTGGTTGTGAGTAATGGGTGAATATTTCTATTAAGTAGGAAACTACGAAATTTTGGCGAAGTGAAAGCAGGGGCTCTATCCGTAAGAAGGCGTTTTGGAGAGCCATCCTGTAATACTCGCTCAAGTACCTGTTGGTAGGTGATGATGCTGGTGGATTTAGATGGAAAAGTCCACGCGTAGCGCGAAAAATGATCGACTACCACATGGAGGTATATTTTGGTGTTGCCATATTTGGCAAATCCTGCTATGGTGTCAAGGGATAATAGGTCAAAGGGTTCTTTGGCTTCCGGAGGCTGACTTAATTCCCCGTAAGTGGGTCCCAATGGCCGTTTTGTTAACTGGCAGGTGGGGCAGGTCTTAACCTTTTGTTTAATATCTTTGGACATACCTTGCCAGTAATATTGCGTGGAGATGAGTCGTGACATTTGTGAAATACCGGGGTGATTGTATTGTGTGTGTACTGTTTGTAAGAGTTGTTGTATGAGTGGTTTTGGAATTATAATCTTGGTTACACCTTTTCGGGAAACTGTATGTAATCCATTATGATCAATGGTCAAACTAGACTCTTTCGATGGCGGAGGTTGGTGGGTCTTGATAAGGGTGGCGTCCAAGAATCCACAAAACGGGTTACGGGACAAGAGATCTGCTTCATATTGTAGTTTTCCCTTTATGTAGCGGACCTCATATTCGTAACTCGATAGTCGTAAACTCCATCGAAACAGTCTGCCGGACGGGTTTTTGATGGTTTTCAGCCACTGCAATGCGTGATGGTCAGAAAATATAGTAAATTTTCTGCCCATAAGATAGATGCGAAACTTCTCCACACTCTCAACGATTGCTAAGCACTCAAGTTCAGAGATGGAGTAGTTTTTCTCGTGTGGGCGCAATGTTCGGCTGAAATATTGAACTGGATATACGTTCCCGTCAGGGTGAACTTGTTTGAGAATGCCTGCTATACCGAGGGTGGATGCATCGCAATACACTTGGCATGGCAGACCTTCTTTGTAAAGGTGTAAGATGGGGTGTTGTGTGAGGTTTCCTTTCAGGTCAATGAACGCCTTTTGACAAACTTCATTCCAGTTCCACACGACATCCTTTTTGAGGAGGTTATTGAGTGGTGCTCGCAAGCGAGCGTATTCCGGAATGAATTTGTTATAGACATTCACAGCGCCTAAAAAGGATTGTAGTGTTTTTCGGTTGTGTGGCTGTTTGATGGCGTGGATAATGTCGGTGTTGCGTGTGAGTGGTGTAATTGTACCAGCTGTAATGGTGTAACCTAGAAAATCTATGGATTGCTTAAAAAATTCGCATTTCACGAAGTTAAGTTGTAGCTTCTCCGCTTCGCAAAAGGCGAAAAATTGTCGCAGGTGGTTTTGATGCTCCTCCAATGTGTTGGAGTAAATGATGAAATCATCAAAGTAATGTGCCACACAGTCAAGTCCGTGTCTCTGTAGGACCTGACTTATGGCTCGTTCGTAAATCTGAGGGCTGGTTTTTAATCCGAAAGGTAGTCGAGTGGGTTGGTATAACCCTTCGAGGGTGGCAAATGCTAACAGTGGTCGAGAATCGGGGTGTATCGGGACTTGCCAATACGCGGAGGATATGTCTGCCGTGGAGAAATATTTGGCCTGTGCGAGGCGGTCTAGGATATCCTCGATTCTCGGGAGGGGATGGACATCAGAGCTGATTAGCTCGTTCACCTTTCTGTAATCGATACAAAACCGTTTGGTCTTGTCGCGCTTAGTGACGAGGGTGACAGGGCTCGAGAAAGGTGAAAAAGATTGCTCTATGATGCCGTTCTCCAGCATTTGTTGGATTTGATGACGGATTTCTTGTTGGTCACATATCGGAACACGATATGGACGTATGGTAATTATTTTATCGGAATTCGTGGGTATTTTCACTGGTGGAATCCGTAAGCATGGTACGTTAAATTTGTTCTGTGTGAAAATGTGAGTGTATCTTTGTAGAAGTGTTGTGAACTGCGGTGTATAGTGAGTGTTAGATGTTGTGTTGTAGTATGCATGTGGCAAAGGATTTTGTTGTGTATTAGTGTGAGTGTCGATTTCGTTGTGTGGGTTGGTCATGTGGTAGTTGTGTGACGGTGTGTGATCACCTATGTGCTTGGTGTGCGAGTTGTCCCGCTGTGTGGGTGCTTTTTGGGCATGTTTACAAGTTGAAGTCGTTGTGACTTGGTTATTTGAGGGCATGTAAAAAGGGCAATTGGCCTTAGTGAAAAAAGGGCATGTAGGTAAGGGGGTGTTTTTCAATGAATGCACGCAATGGTTGTCATAGGCGGAAGATTTGGTTGTATGGTGAGGTCTTTGTGACATCGCCTGACACTGCCAGTACGTGCATACATTTGGTACATTGTTAAAATGGTAGGATGGGGTAGACAATGGGACGCCCAGCTGGAATATAGTGCATTTATTAAAATCTATGGTTAATCTGAATTTATGGAGGCTATTGATACTAAGAATTCCAAATGGTAACGGTGCATTCACTACATGGAAATTCTCTCTTCGGGATATTTGTCCTATTGTCAATGGGATAGACAGTTTACCCATGGTTTTTGCAAAACCGTTTAGGGTTTGGAGGTTCAGTGAATGTCCCTCAAGGGTTAAATTAGGCAGATGGGTTTTTAACATATGATAAAGATTATATGGCACTATATTCAGGCTGGCGCCTGTATCAATTAAAAAGGGGCATGGTATATTAGGGGCTAGAAAAAGTTTGATAGTCAGTTGGTTTAGGGATCCTACCTCAGTCTCGAAAGGGCTGCTCGGTTGGGGTGTCTCTGGCTTGACTTGGTTGTTGTGGAATCGGGACTGGTGATTTTGGGACCGTTTGCACTGTCCGAACTTTTTCGTGGGTCGCCGGGACTGGTCGATGTCGGCATTCGCTGTGCCAGTGCCTCGCGCCGCAGAACTTGCAGTTGGACGGCGGAAGAGGTGCATTCCATGCACCTGGGCGTCGGGGTGTGCTGTGATACGGACCCGACATTGTGGGTGGTTGATCCTCTCGAGGTCGCGTTGTCGGTACACTGGGTCCGTGGATCCGCTGTACCAGTCGGAACCACTCTCCTAGGTTCTCGGGAGGCACTACGCGGACTAGGCGCTGGTCGTTGAATGGCAGTCCTTCTGTCAGCGTCTCGAGAATCACCTCCTGTGGAAGTCCTAGTTGCAATCCCATGGCGGTTTTCTCCCGGTAGTAGGTCTCTAGGTTGGCTTGCCCAGTAAGCTTCATGGCGAAATATTTCGCAAAGGACGCTTCGCTTGACTCAGGATAGAGATCTAGGAGGATTTGCCTCACCTGGAAATAGCTCCGGTCGGCCAGCCGAAGTTTCCTGAAGAGCTCCAGGGGTTGTCGCACCAGGTAGTTTGGTAGGCGGAGTAATTTTTCTTGTTCTCCCATGGATGCGTCTTCCATTTTTCGGTCGAACGCTTGGAAAAACTGTGTCGCGCTATATGTTCCATCGAAAAGCGCGATTGTCGCCTCAGCTCCATCAGAAATCTTTGTTCGGGTCAAGAGGGCCGACAGTTGGGTGACGACGTCCGCTAGGGGCGCAGTTGTCTCGCGGCCGGTCATTTCCTGCCTTTCTCCTGCCTGTTCGTTCTCTCTCAATTGGCTGCCGTCTTCTCCTCTTTCTTTCGTAGGGTTGTCCGTTTTTACGCCTATGGGATCCTGATTAAACTCCATAATATCTTTATCCTGTCGACTTAACCGTTCTGTGACAATATCGTTGCGGAATTTCTTGTTGCTCGATTTGAATGGTGAGGATTGGTTGAAACGCAGTCGTTTGAGTGGAAGTTGAAGCATACAGTTAGGAATAATCAGGACACGTGGTGGGGTTTGAAAATAAAAGGCAACTGGGTTGGAGGAAAGAAAGCTTGAGAAGAGTGGAGCGGGTTTGGCTTATTAATTATCTGATCACATGGCGGTGATTGGACTTAGCTGTGGGATGAGCAGAGGGAGAGAGGTCTAGAGCAGATGTCACCTTGTTGGGAGCGAAGGAGCAACTCTAGGTGTTGTTCCGATGAGAGCGAAATCACTACTGACAATTCTTGCTTCTCGATTTAACACCAAGACTTAGTTTCTTTCCTATTGGTCGAGAGATGTCACATGACCTTTTTCTATTGGTTGACCTATTTAGGCGATACTTTCTAATTGGTCCTGCGGCTTTCTTTGGTGGAAGACACGCCCGATCTTGTCAGGAAGTATTGGGTGTTAGTTCGACTCTTATAACTTCCGCGGTTACCAGATACGTCCGGTCCTGTCAGGAAGTATTGGGCGTCTCTCAACTTTTATAACTTCTGCGGTTATCAAATACGTCCGGCCTCGGTCAGGAAGTATTGACTGTACAAGTTATTTATAATTGTGCCCGCTTTAAGCCTACTTCCTATGTCTTGTTGCTACTTTCTGTCCTCCAGTTACCTTATTCTTTATTAAATCTTTGAAAATCATACATTGTACATGCATAGTGGGTCGGGGGTGCATACAATTATATACAAATTATGACATATATATAGTCTATACTTATAAACATTTGAATGTATATATTTGAAATTTTAGCCACATAATTTGTTTTGTAAATATTTTATATATCGTCGCGTGAAGGCATCGCGTGGTTAAACAATGCTAATGTCGAGCTGTATTTGGATGTGTAGAGCAATGGTGCACACTTAGAGTAAATACAGTTACATGGCTATAATAGTCTGTTTACCATTTATATTTGGAATAAGTAGAAACAGAGAGAAGATATATTGACTTTTATTTATTTGGGTTGAGAAAGAGCAATGTCAGAAAGCCATTCAAGAAAAGAAAATGCTGCGATTAATTATTTGAAGATTTATTTCCTTACATACATGTAATTTGATCGAAGAGATTCGATTTATCGCACCTCTGTCTCCACGTGTCAGTGCATATTTCTTTGAACTCCTCCCTTGTCATCTTCAGTGTCCTAAAAGTGTCTAGTCATTGTTTATACGACTCATCCCCCCGTCGGTGCCCCGAGCCACGTTACCGTAAGAGTGATTGATAGATTGAGATATATAACAACAATAACAAAGGTTATTCATCAGGAGATCTCTCCCGTCTTTTATATAGACTCGTATCCAAGTAGAAGTATGAAAAGGATGAGTATCAATGAATAAACAGTTAATCAGGGGGTCGATGGAAGGGTGGTCTAAGCCGTTGATTTTCGACCGCTACAACTCGGAATCGAATCCCGCATTGGGCACTTTTTTCTAATAAAAAAAAAAAGGCTCCAATGGGCCCCAATTCTTGCAAAAGTCCAACCCCACCAGCGAGTGCAAGTTACCGAGCGGGGCTCTGGCATATTTGTAAGTGCAAAGTCGAACTGCTTTTCACATGTACAGACATGTGGTGCACTTACAGCAAAAGCAGTCGCCAACTTCTACCTACCATGATTATCATGACCTGTACCACATGTACTACGGATAATTAAAAAAGGAAAGTTAATCAGCTATACATTGTCTTGATGGTGAGACATGACAACCACTGTTACTACTAGTACGCTTCATGAACCCGCGTTGTGATTGTTTTGTTATAAACAGTTTTAATGGGAAAGAGTGTGAAAGTAGCCCTTGAATTTCCTTTATATACATAACTCCTGGGTTTTCCTCCGAATGTGTATGCATTAAATTAAATTCTGTTTTTTATTCAAATACTATTCGCCACAATTATATATTATAACCCGGCTTCCCCCGAGATTTCCCCGTGTGACCGCCTTACGAATGAAGCTTTAACAAATATTATCTACTAGACGAATGGCCCGGGCAACGCCCGGGGTTTACCCGAGTGCGAATATATTTTAAAAACGTTGTCTTGGGTGGTCGCTATTGACAGGGCGGTCTGTATAGACAGGTGGATGTATCACACAGCTGATAACAGGGTTGTCTAGAGTGGTCGCTATAGACAGGGTGGTCTGTATAGACAGGTGGATGTATCACACTGCTGATAACAGGGTCGCCTAAGGAGACCGCTATAGACAGGGTGGTCTGTATAGACAGGTGAATGTAACACACTGATGATAACAGGGTTGCCTAAGGTGACCGCTATAGACAGGGTGGTCTGTATAGACAGGCAGCTGATAACAGGGTTGTCTAGAGTGGTCGCTATAGACAGGGTGGTCTGTATAGACAGGTGGATGTATCACACTGCTGATAACAGGGTCGCCTAAGGTGACCGCTATAGACAGGGTGGTCTGTATAGACAGGTGGATGTATCACACAGCTGATAACAGGGTTGTCTAGAGTGGTCGCTATAGACAGGTGGATGTATCACACTGCTGATAACAGGGTTGCCTAAGGTGACCGCTATAGACTGTGGTCTGTATAGACAGGTGAATGTAACACACTGATGATAACAGGGTTGCCTAAAGTGACCGCTATAGACAGGGTGGTCTGTGTAGACAGGTGGATGTATCACACAGCTGACAACAGGGTTGCCTAGAGTGGCCGCTATAGACAGGGTGGTCTGTATAGACAGGTGGATGTATCACACTGCTGATAACAGGGTTGCCTAAGGTGACCGCTATAGACAGGGTGGTCTGTATAGACAGGTGGATGTATCACACTGCTGATAACAGGGTTGCCTAAGGTGACCGCTATAGACAGGGTGGTCTGTATAGACAGGTGAATGTAACACACTGATGATAACAGGGTTGCCTAAGGTGACCGCTATAGACAGGGTGGTCTGTGTAGACAGGTGGATGTATCACAGAGCTGATAACAGGGTTGTCTAGAGTGGTCGCTATAGACAGGGTGGTCTGTATAGACAGGTGGATGTATCACACTGCTGATAACAGGGTTGCCTAAGGTGACCGCTATAGACAGGGTGGTCTGTGTTGACAGGTGGATGTATCACACTGCTGATAACAGGGTTGCCTAAGGTGACCGCTATAGACAGGGTGGTCTGTGTAGACAGGTGGATGTATCACACAGCTGATAACAGGGTTGTCTAGAGTGGTCGCTATAGACATGGTGATCTGTATAGACAGGTGGATGTATCACACTGCTGATAACAGGGTTGCCTAAGGTGACCGCTATAGACAGGGTGGTCTGTATAGACAGGTGAATGTAACACACTCATGATAACAGGGTTGCCTAAGGTGACCACTATAGACAGGGTGGTCTGTGTAGACAGGTGGATGTATCACACTGCTGATAACAGGGTTGTCTAGAGTGGTCGCTATAGACAGGGTGGTCTGTATAGACAGGTGGATGTATCACACTGCTGATAACAGGGTTGCCTAAGGTGACCGCTATAGACAGGGTGGTCTGTATAGACAGGTGAATGTAACACACTGGTGGTAACAGGGTTGCCTAAGGTGACCGCTATAGACAGGGTGGTCTGTATAGACAGGTGAATGTAACACACTGGTGATAACAGGGTTGTCTAGAGTGGCCGCTATAGACAGAGTGGTCTGTTTAGACAGGTGGATGTAGCACACTGCTGATAACAGGGTTGTCTAGAGTGGCCGCTATAGACAGGTGTATGTATCGCACAGCTGATAACAGGGTTGTCTAGAGGGGGGCAGGGAGGCCACGTGTTCGCTGGCAGCCAATGGGCGCGCATTCTATCCGTGAGCTTCAGACATACAGATAAACAGACAGAATAAGGCAAATATATAAGTAGATTATGAATATAGATCATTTGAAAAAAATCCAAATAATTGAATCATGGCGTAGTAGGGTAAGTTGGAAAAATTGAGGGTTTAAGGTGACAGATGTTATATTATATAATTGAAGAATAGATAAAATAATAATGTGAAACATTATATCGCGTGATATGTTTTCCACATTAATTAACATTAGGTAGAGGTAAAATCTATTAGTGAAAAATATACTATCACACATATATATCCGTTTTTTAAATAGAGAAATCCATAAATAGATATTCAATCTGTATATAGCAATATGCAACCCCACCACAATCTATGCAATGTATCGTCAAAAGATTTAATAAAAGTTAGGCTTCGCGAAAAGGAATTAAACAATTAACAGGATTGCATCATCCAGGAAGTAAAGGTCACTACCCAGGACCCCCATAAAACTTAAGTTCAAAGACCTTCTTCTTCCTGGAAGATTGCAATCATGGCGACAATGGAGGTACTAAGCCAATCACAGTTAAGCATGGCAAATCAACAACCAATCACCTTTAAGCATGACCAACTGATAGCGAATCATCAGAGAGCACTGGAAGGATCTTCACCAATGAGAAGTCGAGAGAGTTAATGACGATGATCTCGGACAAGAAGTAAAAAGAAGGGAAGTGACCGTGCTAGAAGCAAGGTGTGCTCAACTTAGGATCCAACCAAGGTAGTGTCCGCTCCATCATGTGAAAGGCAAAGTACTTCCTTCAGTCTCATCACTCTCCCTTTCACAAGGTCTATTTTCTATCCCATCTAGGTGTGCTCGTTATTCCCCTGTGGAAACCCACCATTCGACCAAGACTGCGCCATCAATCACCAATTCAACATAATCCGACATAGGATTCAACAATTCACCAGGACTCACCAGGATTCAAACGTATTATTAAAGTGAGTCGACAGGATTCACCCCGAATATTACAGAGAGTCGACAGAATTCAATAGGGTTATTACAGAGAGTCGACAGGATATGATGGAAAGCGAGCGAGAAAAAGACGCGACAAGGGAGAGCAGAGCGGCTACTTCCTTGGCCGAAATTGAACGGACACGCACCCTGGCGGAGATTCTCCTGCAGTTGACCGCCGTGCTGTCACAGGTGCGGCCGACACAACACGCGGAAGCGGACATTCCCCCCTTCGATAGAACCTACGCCGCCCACCAATTCTTCCAGGTCTACGACCGGAAGATGGACGAAGCCCTCGTGACCACCCCCGAAAGGTTGCTCAGGTTGCCTCGCTACCTGACGCGCCAACCCCTGGAGCTCTTCAGGAAACTCCCGTTGGCCACCCAGACCTAATTCCAGAAGAGGCAAACCTTCCTGGACCTCTATCCGGAATCCAACGAGGCGTCCTTCGCCAAGTACTTCGCCCTTAAGCATGCTGGGCAGGCAAGCCTGGAAGAGTACTACCGAGGGAAGACAGCGTTGGGCATGCAACTGGGTCTCCCACAGGAGGTAATCCTCGAGACGCTGATGGAGGGATTATCGCTCTCCGACCAGCGCCTTTTCCGGGTGGTACCTCCTGAGAGCCTGGGAGAGTGGTACCAACTGGTGCAACGGATCCGCGGAACCAGCGCACCAACTTCGTGTCACCGCGAGGAACAACCGCCCAACATGTTGAGCCCATACACCAGCACACCAAGTAGAACATGTGCGTGGACTGCACCTGCACCGCCGTCGAACTGCAAATTCTGCGGCGCCCACCACTGGCACTCTGAGTGCCGCCACAAACCAGCTCCCGCGCGGGCAGTGCGCCCCGCCCAACGTCCACAACAAGCCCAAGCCGCCCGAGACGCCCCAGCCTTTCGCCAACCAGGTAGGAAGGCCCCGACTTTTCGTCAGCCAGCTGACGATTAAAGTGTCCATCACCCATGAACTTTCACCCCCATTCCTAATTGACACAGGCGCAAGTTTGAACATAGTGCCCCATAACCTCTATAAAAAGTTTAAATTTAACCTCCCTCAACTGAAACTTAAAAAACAACACATAGACCTTCAGGCCATAAACGGTCCTGTACCGACCTTAGGTCAAATAACCCTCCCCCTGACAATATGTAAAATAACCAAAAACGAGAATTTCCATGTGGTGGAAGCACCTCTACCATTTGGGATTCTCGGCATAAATACCCTCCGCAACTTTAAAATTACAATAGATTCTAACCAAGGCACTATGTTCCAACTCGCCGCCCCATTGCACCCTACCACCTACCATTTTGCTCATGTACCAAATGAATGCGCCTATTGGGAATGCCAAGCGGAGTCACAAAGGGCTCACATGGCACACAAGCCTTCCGCACACGGCACCCAATACACGCATCCATTGGTCAAAAACCATTTGCCACCATGCCAATCTAGCTCACGTCACGCGCACGCACACAACTTTTTCACCAGGGCCAATTGCCCTTACTATACGCCCTCTATGCACAAGGCCACTATGGCCCAAAATAACCACACAAATGTCCAAACATTGCCAATCCAACGGGACAACCCTCACGTTAGGTAAACCCGTGACCACACATCACCACACCACCGTCACACGCGTAAACATCGCAACAAGCGCGACACTCACACCAAAACAAAACAGAAACACCTCTCAGACACATGCACAATCACTGCCGGTACCACCACACCACTCACACGAAACATAGAAATCATCCACGCCATCCAACCACCACACAACTGCAAAACATTGCGATTCTTCTCAGGCGCTGTAAAGGTTTATAATAAGTTCATTCCGGACTACGCCCGCTTACAGACACCACTTAACAACCTTCTTAAAAAGGATGTCACGTGGGTCTGGGATGACAAATGCCAGAAGGCGTTCACTAGCCTGAAGGAAAGCCTCGCCACACACCCCATATTACACCTTTATCAGGAAAGTCTGCCATGCCAGGTGTACTGTGACGCCTCAACACTCGGCATAGCAGGCATCCTCAAACAGGTCCACCCTGATGGAAAGACCTATCCAGTCCAATACTTCAGCCGCGCACTGCGTTCACACGAACGGAATTACTCCATCTCTGAATTAGAATGCCTAGCAATCGTTGAGAGTGTGGATAAATTCCGCGTCTATTTGATCGGCAGAAAATTCACCATATTTTCTGACCATCACGCATTGCAATAGCTGAAGACGATCAAAAACCCGTCAGGCAGATTATTCCGATGGAGCTTACGGCTATCGAGCTACAAATATGAGGTTCGTTACATAAAAGGAGCACAACAAAATGAAGCGGATCTCGTAACCCGTTCTGTGGCTTCTTAGACGCCCCCCTCATTAAGAGCCATCAGTCTTCCCTATCTGGAGATTCTAAACTGACCATTGATCACAACGGACTTCATACCATTTCCCGCAAAGGTGTAACCAAAATAGTAATCCCTAAAACACTCACCAACGAACTACTTCAATCAGTACACACACAATACAATCACCCAGGCATCTCACAGATGACGAGACTCATCTCCGCTCAATATTATTGGCAGGACATGTCAAAAGATATTGCACAAAAAGTCAAAACCTGTCTAACCTGCCAATTGACAAAGCGTATCGATAGATCCAACCAACCTCTCCAAAGAGACACCGATACAGTCCATGTAAACAAACTTAAACTATACACGGAAAACATCCATTAGATAACACCACCCACAACAAAAACATACAATCTACGACATAAGAATGATTACACATTCCCATTCAAACATCTTACACCCGACATTTTTCCAACAGAGCCACTGACAATTAAACCGACGAACAGCAACCCTTTCATTCATTTAGATCCCACCATTTTCACCAAAACCCGATTTATACCCTTCACCCATAACAAAACACAAGACATCGCCCATCCACAGATAGATTCAATCATAACTAATCCTCCACCCAATCCACCACAACAAATAGAATTACAACAAGACCCACAGAGAACTCCACTCATGGAAAAATATTGGAAAACATGTGCAGATTCCCCATATTCCACCTAATACTTTTTATCTGTCTCCTGACTATGCCATACTCCCTCGCCCCCTTAACCATAGTAATCTACCTTGGACTATATGCCCAACAGCCCCAAAGACTTTACCAATTACAGGAAGCCATCTTCCAGATAGGTAGTGCCTTCCATATGTTTCTAACTCTCGTCCTGGACATCCAGGGAGAAAACTTCCAGCGGACATTTTAGATCGCCCCAGAGGGAGTCAGGACTAATTTAGAAAGTTCCCCGCACGGGCCCCTCCATCCCCCCTCTCGTCTTCCGGTCAGCGTTGACGCCCGTCGATTGAGGTCACCTCTTGGCCTCCCGACTTACAAAACGTTCGCCATCTTGGCTGTCACAGAATATCGTCCATACCATCCCCACAGCTTGGAAATCCCAAGTTCCGCAATGAATTCATACCTCGATTTTTTTTTATAAAACCACTCGCAAATTCAAAATTTAATTCTCAAAACACCACCATCCAAATGAATTTAAAATATCGATTATTTTCCAACACTCAAAAAACAACTTACTACATTTACCCACATAAAACACGTATCCAACACTCACGCTCAACACAACAGACCTTAGGATCTATTAAAAAATATCGATTATTTGCCGACACTCACAAACAACTTATTACATTTACCCACATAAAACACGCATCCAACACTCACGCCCAACACAATAGACCTTAGGATATTTGACAACACATAAAAATCATTTTCCACATTTCTCACAAAAAAACTTATAACATTTATCCACAAATTCGCACAAGAGACAAAAAATCTACAAGGGCATCAAAACTCGGAAATCTCCGCGTGACCTAGATACACCCTGGCAGGCAACTTTTACCATTAAGATATACTTTTGTGCATCTCTCTACATGCAGGATCGATTTGCCAGAAGCATATGAATCAATAGACCTAAATAAAATAAAACAATTACATTTACATTAATAGATATTACATATCTAGTGAGATCCCTTAAATTTCAAAATAATATGACATAAAACGAAAACATGCAACATAATATTCGTGAAAAAATAATTCATATAACCACATATTAACTAGAATTAATATTTCCCAAATTATGCAACCTATATGTAAATCGAAATATGTTAATTATTCAATCAGGCCAATATGCAAAATATTAGATACATATATGAATTATAATCTCAGATTAGATGGTTAGTCGTTTGTTAACTCCTGTAGAAGGGCGTATGAGCCCGAAAGCTTGTTTTATAGTTATAAAATAAAAGATACGCAGCCCTAGATGCTTTCTTTTAACTTATTTACCATTTATTTACATTTTTTTTAGTTTTGAATTTATCAATGCTCAATCAAAATATTTACCAACTTTCTTTTATTATTAACCAATTTTATTTTTGAACCACTCAACCAAATTTTTTTATTAACGAAAACTCATTTTTATTTCTTTCAATTATTATTACTTTTATTCCCAAAGCCCTAACAGAATATTCCCTTGATGTAGTTTTCCATACCTCGAGTTTGAATAATTGTATAGGCACCATTTTTATTTTTTTTCTCTTACTCAACAATTTTTTTTTCAACGAAAACTCACTTTGATTTCTTTTAATTATTATTATTTTTTAAATTTTGATTTCCCAAAGCCATAACAGAAAAATCCCTTGATGTAGTTCTCCATACCTCGAGTTTGAATAATTGTATAGGCATCTTTTTTTTCTCTCACTCAACAATGCACCAACGCGAATTCACTTTGATTTCTTTTAATTATTATTTTTATTTTGATTTCCCAAAACCCTAACAGAATATTCCCTTGATGTAGCTTTCCATACCTCGAGTTTGAATAATTATACAATCCTTTTACTCAACAATTATTTCACCAGCACAATTCGCTTTTACCCTTTTTATTTCAACTATGATACTTGTATATAGCCTCACAGTGCTCCCTAATTAATTTTCCCCCACAAAATTACTTTTCTACCACATAATTCAATTCAGGCTACTTCTTTTTGAATTCTTCACATGTAGGGGACGCATGTGTGATAATCTGTATATAGCAATATGTAACCCCACCACAAACTATGCAATGTATCGTCAAAAGATTTAATAAAGTTAAGCTTCGCGAAAAGGGAATAACAATTAACAGGATTGCATCATCCAGGAAGTAAAGGTCACTGCCCAGGACCCATAAAACTTAAGTTTAAAGGCCTTCTTCTTCCTGGAAGATTGCAATCATGGCGACAATGGAGGTACTAAGCCAATCACAGTTAAGCATGACAAATCAACAACCAATCACCTTTAAGCATGACCAACTGATAGCGAATCATCAGAGAGCACTGGAAGGATCTTCACCAATGAGAAGTCGAGAGAGTTAATGACGATGATCTCGGACAAGAAGTAAAAAGAAGGGAGGTGACCGTGCTAGAAGCAAGGTGTGCTCAACTTAGGATCCAAGCAAGGTAGTGTCCGCTCCATCATGTGAAAGGCAAAGTACTTCCTCCAGTCTCATCACTCTCCCTTTCGCAAGGTCTATTTTCTCTCCCATCTAGGTGTGCTCGTTATTCCCCTGTGGAAACCCACCATTCGACAAAGACTGCGCCATCAATCACCAATTCAACATAATCCGGTATAGGCTTCAACAATTCACCAGGACTCACCAGGATTCAAACGTATTATTATAGTGAGTCGACAGGATTCACCCCGAATATTACAGAGAGTCGACAGGATTCAATAGGGTTATTACATATATCTTTGACAGAAGCACGTCAGCTCCAAGCCTGAAGCAATAAGATTTGCAAGCTGTTGCCCACAGCTCCCATAGGGAAGGAGTTGCGAGGTAAAATTATTAATATATTTTGTACAGATTTACCATTTTATTAATTACTAGCCGAATGACCCGGGCAACGCCGGGTTTTACCCGATTAAATGTCTTATTCAAATATTATTTGTTACAATTATAAATTGGCGCCGAAGATGTCACTCTTGTGAAACGTCCCGCTCCAAACTTTGTTTGTTTTTAAAATATAAAAATTAAAATGTAAATTTTCACAACGATATTTGAAAATCATATTATTTAGATTTTTATATGAATATATTTTAAATTTGATATATATATATATAAAATGATAGCAAGTGATTTCTTGCCTTTGCGCCATTATGGTCACTCTTGTGACACGTCCCGCTCCACCAATTCCCGTCGCCTCATGTGGTCCATCCTTCCTCAACTTTACTTTTCGAAGTTACCGCAGTGAGGCGCTGGTTGCGAGTGAAATAGGGAGTATTTGTTAATAATTTGTTAATAACTTAAGGATATTCGAGATAGAAGACTGAAAATTTGCCATAAGTTTTTCCAGATTCAACTCTATATACTGTTAAAATTTCAGCCAGATTAGTTATGTATTGTGGACGTGTATAGCCGACAAACATTCATACATACACTGACGTTTATATATATAGGGATATTTTACTACTTTCTTCTCGCTTTAAACTTCCCTTTTCGCCACTCTGGTATTTTATATTTCTGCGCTCCAAGCCTATGTTATAAATATATATCTCCCTCGTATCTTAGACATTGAAAATGGAACACCAAGAAATAGTGGCCAGAAAATTATGCAAATTTCAGGGTAGACGCGCCTAACCGAGTTATGCAAATGATGTAAAATGCGCAGCTCTCGTGCGCACATGGAGTAAGATATAAGGGAAGGAACTTGCAGAAAGGACAGTATTCGTGTCGTTATTTCTTCAAGGAAAATCATTGTAGAAATTTTGTTCTTGTGTCAAAAGACACGTGTAATAACAGAGAATGCCAGGTCATCGTAAACGGAGGCAGTTCAAGCAGACAGACGCTTTTACGAGGGGCATGGTGATCGGACTGAAAAGGGCAGGTTGGTCCATACGTCAAATCGCAGCTGATACACACCTTGGTGCGTCCACGGTGCACCGACTGTGGAGAAGATGGTTGGAACAAGGAAATGTGGCAATTTATAGGAATGTCGGTGCAACCAGAGTGACGTCAGCACGTGTGGATCGGCGTATCCTTCGACAAGCAGTGGCGGCCCCACAAGCCACTTGTACCGCCATCCTGCAACATGTGCAAGACACCCTAGATCATTCCATCTCGACCAGAACCATTTCCCGTCGATTGGTTGCTAATGGCTTGCACTCATGCCGTCCTCTAAGAAGACTGCCATTGACCCCACCGAATAGGCGCCAACGTTTGGAATGGTGCCGGGCTAGATCGACGTGGATGACAGAATGGCACAGGGTCGTGTTCTCAGATGAGTCGCGTTTCTGCTTGTCCAGTGATAGTCGCCGTGTACGCGTGTGGCGTCGACGTGGAGAAAGGTCCAATCCGGCAGCAATTGTGGAACGCCCCACCGTGCGACAACGTGGAATCATGGTTTGGGGCGCAATCGCGTATGATTCCAGGTCACCTTTACTTCGTATTTAGGGCGCTATGACGGCCCAACGATACGTTGATGATGTGCTGCGACCGGTGACACTCCCCTACCTTCAGGGGGTACCCAATGCCCTTTATCAGCAGGATAACGCCCGACCGCACACTGCTCGCATTAGCCAACAAGCTCTGCAAGATGTACAGATGCTTCCCTGGCCACCGTACTCTCCTGATCTCTCACCAATCGAGCACGTCTGGGACATCATTGGACGCCGTTTGCATGCCTTGCCACAGTCGCGTTCAGAAGACGAACTGTGGCAAATGGTTGAGAGGGAATGGAGAGCCATCCCTCAGGACGCCATCCGTACTCTGATTGACTCTCTACCTAGACGTGTTGCTGCGTGCATCGCCGTCCGCGGTGGTCCTACTTGCTACAAAGCCGACGCCGTTCTCGCTCTGTATTATGACTATCATTTTGAAATAAAGATCACTTATTGTTCGTCCCTGTCTCTCTCTGTCTGCCGAGTTTCATCACTTTCTGGCCACTATTTCTTGGTGTTCCATTTTCAATGTCACGCAGTGTATATATAATAATTTTGTTTTACATAAAATGAATTGCTGTTTCATTCTGAAGTTTGTCTTTCCTGATTTTCTACGTTACCTAGTATAATTATAATAATACATTATTAACAAACATAATTTAACAATATTAGCATCGCATTTTCTTATCCCAAAATAAGGAGGCTAGCCCGATATTTGCCTATTTTAAAAAATTGTTCCAAAATCTCTTTATTGGATACCGCTCAAAAAGAGCAACCTAGTTTATGATATTTGCAACAATGAATAATATGTGAAGGTTATTCACATATTAAACAAAATGTTAATGCAGGATTCGATCCCGGTTCATGTCTTTCGGGAATCGAGGGTGTTACCCACTCGTGCGCCGACTTCTTTTTTTTTTTTTAAATACTGGGGTCCAATTCCTTCCTCATTTTTATATATTTTAAAATGTATTTCAGAGATTATTACTATAAAAATTATTAATAACTAATTAGAGATTAGTTTAATTTGAGTAGACTTTGAATAGCCTATATTTTAAACATGGCATTTCAACTAGAAGTTTTAATGGAAAAAAGTGAAGTTGCCCTTTGAGCCTTCCTTATTTATATATGTGTGAATGCTTTGCTGAAGGAATCTTGTTTCTGCCCATCAAATATGATGCATCAATATCATTACCATCATTTTATGACTAAAAATAAATACATTTGCCTAGTACAGTAGAACCTCCTTTTAGCGGACACCTCTCCAATAGGACAGTTTTCATTTGCAAAATTACCATTTTTACAATTAGCAACTCTCCGGTAAGAGGACACCTCTCCTTAAAGGACACTTTGGCTCTGAAATTAGGTATCCTTCACAGGGGGGTTCTACTGTACTTGTTAAATTTTGCTTGGTTGAAAATGGGACAAAAACCTATTGCAGACTTAACTCTATCAACTGTTTAAATTTCAGCCAGATTAGTTCAAAATTGAGGAAACGTATAAAGCGATAATTTTAAAACGTCGCGGCAAATTGTTTCACTTTTTTTCCAGCGCTAGAACGCTATATCATGATGGTTGTGGAGGCTTTGCAGTAAACTAGTGTGCAGTTAGAGGTAGGCAGGATGTAAACATTACCTGTCAGTGTAGAGGAGACTGGCTGCAGCGTGGAAGGAACAACGGGTGTCACTGACGTGTGTGCAGATCATCCTAAAGGAGCTATATCTCCGAGGTCCGAGCACCTACCATCTCTTCCGCAGGTCCTCGACCTTGCAGGAGAGACGTCGCCTGATCCTGCGACTGCAAGAGTCCGAGACCCTGAAGGACTTCTCGCCGCACGCCCTGGCGTCGTTGTTGAAGGTGAGTGAGATCCTACCGGGAGGTCTGGAAGAGGAACGGAGTTAACTTGAGGAACAATGATTGAGGATCAGCATCGACCTAGGGGATGAATCAAGAAATGGGAGTATTTGGCCAGGTAGACAATGAATCTAGCGATGATCATTGTTAACCCTGTGGAATAATGGGTCTGTCAATGATCCTTGTTAACCCTCGAAAACAATGGGTAAGTCGATGGTCATTGTTAGCCTTGGGAAACAATGGATCTGTCGACGTTCATTAGTAACCCTGGGAAACAATGAGTCTGTCGATGGTCATTGTTGTTCTTGGGAAGCAATGGGTCTGTGGATGGTCATTGTTAGGTTCGGGAAGCAATGGGTCTGTCGGTGTTCATTGTTAGCCTTCGGAAACAATGGGTATGTCGATGGTCATTGATAGCCCTGGGAAACAATGGGTCTGTCGATGGTCATTGTTAGCCCTCTGAATCGAACTGGCTTTGGCCTCCAGGCACTAAGGAGGAATCACTGCCAAGTTCTTATTTTAACGCTGGTTTTAATTATATGCTTCTTAACTCAGCGAGCTAACTATAACTCATTTAAACTTGAATAACTGCTATTGTCTCGTCTTACTAACTCTAATGACTCAACCTCGTCTCACTTAATAACTCTCATGACTCAACCTCGTCTCACTAACTCTAATGACTCAACCACGTATTTAATAACTCAATAACTATAACTGTCTTTATTTTCTAAAATCAAGATTATATACATTTCTAAAATTTACATAATTTAACAATAATTAACAAAAGTAAATTCTAACAATTTGCATATTTAAGGCTGGAACATACTCCCCCCGGCCGCTGAACCCTGGTTCAGATTTGAAGGGAAGCGGAGCCAACTTCGTAATAGGTCGTAGGTAGACTCCGGTAGCAGCCCGAACTTGGGCAACTCGCACCTTCTGGTCTTGAAGAACGACAAATACTTCTCTGCAGTCTTGTGTTCTTTATCAGCTGGTCCCAATATGAACACCAGGTCCAAAGCTACAGCAGTGTATTGACTATCTCTGTATTTGACATAGGTTGGTAGTTCAGTCCATTGTTTAGACTTCAGGTTCAACTTCCATAAATATTTCGACTCCTTCCCGGCGTGAACAAATACAGCTCTTACCCAATCCTGCACAATAGTAAAGTGATTGATATTTTTTGGATAGCCCTCTTTCTCACCAAGAATCGGAATAGTTGTATAACACCCCCAGGAATCTGTTTGAAGTCGGTAATTATACAGATTACAGAAGTGTTGTTCCCACTGCATTCGAGGGAATAGTAAAAGTTTCTTGTTGGTATAGCAAATCAGAAGAGAGAGAAATTTCTCTTTCCAAAATATTTTGTCTGATCCAATCAGATGCCAATCTTTGTTTAGGAGATGATAGGAGAAAACCTTGTAAGTAGAGTGGTCGCGGGTCTCTGCAAGCATAAACAAGAACGCCGATGGTGCAAATGTCATTGCCAGGACCAAGAGGTCAGTTAGGGGCGACTTCCTGCTTTTCACTAGAACAGAAGCCCGACCCTCTTTAAGTTTCACTCGGACAATATTGTCGGTGCAAGTTACCTTATTCCCTCTAGAGTGTATTCTCCCTCCTACAAAGTACACCCTTTTATCGTGAGAGGCATAAACGATAGACTTGGAAATAACTATTGGAGCGAAACCATTCACTTTTCTCCAGATCCATTTTTTGTGAGGGATGCGGTATTGGTACAATACCGAGCGGACATTCGGGCCATCTAGAGATTCCACATCTTCTATGAGGAGGTAAAGATGAGTTCCGTCGCCGACAAAGACCTTCGGGTAGCTACATTGGATGGCTTTGGTAACTTCTGGCCACTCTCCATTTTCCTTCAATATGGCGCGGTGGTAGACTGGTAGCCCTTCTAAATCCTCGACTTCTTTGACCGCGGTCTGCCTCTGGAGATTCGCCATTACCACTGTAGTAGGTGAGAGGAAACCAATTGGATCGAAAATCCTCGCAATATTGGAGAGAAGATCTCTTTTGGTAACAACTTCCTCAGGAATAGTCATATTAACTCTAAACGTATCTTGTACATGATCCCATACAATTCCTAAAATCTTGGATATGGCTCCTTTCTCCAAGTTAATTTTCTTCTCTTCGTTCATTTCCTCGACATGAGACACTATCTCGTGGCAATTTGAATTCCACTTTCTTAAGTGAAACCCTCCCTTTTTCATTAAGTCCTTTAATTGGTCTATTAGTTCTTTAGTTTCAGCAATCGTTTGAGCTCCTGTTAGCAGATCATCGACATAGAAATCATTCAAGGTCATCCTAGAAGCTTCAGGATAATCTTGGCCTTCATCTTCTGCTAACTGTTGTAATGTTCTCATTGCCAAAAATGGAGCCAAAGTTGTACCACAGGTAACAGTCAGCAGTCGATAGTCCACCACAGGCTCTTCTGGCGATGGTCTCCACAATATCCTCTGATAGTCCGCATCTTCTGGATGATGAGGCATGTAATAGCACCTGCACAATTCTCGCTTCACTTCTGCAATTGGGACCCTTTCCATGTGGTTTAAGTGTTCATATTCCTTCATGAATCCCCGGTATTGGTCATATAATTTCACATTCTTACACAATTTTCCTTCCAACGAAAGGAACCTTCTTAATGCTTTTTCTCTTGATTCACCCAGAAGCGGTCGATGTTGTCTGAATGGCAATTTTACCCAATACCTTCCATGGCTATCTCTGCCATGGTTATTCGAAAATAACCTTTCACAATCTTCGTCCTGTGTACAAAGATCCGGTGACGGCACAGATTCAATTTCCCAGAATCTTTTCATTACGAATTCTAGTTCTGGTTCAGATTGTAAACTCAGGTTACAGACTTCTGTATTACTCTCCGATGTTCCCATGAGTTTTCCTATAAGTACCCAACCTAGTCTTGTATTAATAGCCATTGGCAATCCTTCTCCGAGAGATATAGAGCCATTCAACATAAGTTCAGTGTATATATCTGCTCCCAATATCATATCTATTGGGGCTTGTATGTAGAACTCTGGGTCTGCCAATTTGAGGTTCTTCAAAGTTGGCCAATTAGGGTCTTTTAACCTGAAGTTCGGAATTTCTGAAGTGAGCACTCCCGTGACTACTGCCTCCACCGAGAATTCCTCAGAATTATTCAGTGGACAAAATGTCACACTTACTGTCGATGAAGAATGCTGCACTGGTGTGCTTCCAACCCCTATAATCATCCGATCTGATTTCCTTTGGACAAGTCCCAATCTTTCGCAGCATCCTTTTGTTATCATGGTGACTTGGGAACCGCTGTCCAGTAGGGCTCTGCAGGTGCATAACTTTCCGAGTCCATTTTTTATCTTGATTCTAGCCGTTGCGAGTAGTACGTGGCTATCATTGCAGTTTGCCTGTTGAGTATTCGTTAAATTGATAGCACTTTCATGTTCCTTCGGAGTTGTGTTCTCAACTTGGGCCGAAGCGCCTTCCGTGCTCGGTTTATCATAATGAATCATCGTGTGGTGCTTTCCCTTGCATACTTTGCATCGTTGGTTCAACCTACAATTCCATGAGAAATGGCCTTTCCTCAAGCAATTGAAGCACAATTTATGACCTTTTACTACATTTAATTTTTCTTTTAAAGGCATTTTGCAAAATAAGTTGCACATGTATAGTGGATGATGCTTAGATTTGCATAATATGCAAGTGTCCGATTTCTCAATTAGCATCCCGTAGCTTTGGCATTTGGGAAATCTCGATCCGGTGGTTTCTTCCCTTTTTGAACATTCCTTGACAGCACAAGACATGCTTCTTGCATGTCTGGAAATGAACGCTATGAACTTGTCATAAGAAGGAAGAGTGTTGTCCACTGACAGTTCCCAATCCAACCTTAGATTTTCACTCAACTTCTGCTGGAGGAAGTGCACCAAGATCACATCCACTAATTGATTCCTCTTCAATTCCAGCGTTTCTAAGTTTCTTATGGCTTCATTACAAACATCCATGAATTCATGGAGACACTTAGCCGATGGATTCTTAATTGCCCGGAGAGAAAAGATTTTTGACACCTGGGCATAAGCTAGCTCTCTCGGGTTATCATATCTTGATAACAGTGTACTCCATGCTTGGCCATAATTTTCACTTAGTAAAGGGAAACCCCTTATTAATCTGGCCGCTTCGCCTTTTACTGCTGAATTCAAATATTGTAACTTCTGTATATTAGTTAACCCTGGATGTGCATCGATGGTGGTGAGGAATAGCTCTTTGAAGTTGATCCAATTGCCCCTATCTCCATCATATATCGGTAAGTCAAATTGAGGCAATTTTATATTTGCCTGAGAGCCATTTGGCTTTATGTCCGCCAGTTTGTCTTTGAGTTTTCTCTCATTTTCTATTTTTACCCTCAAGCTTCCAATCTTGTTCATTGAACCATCATATGCCTCACTTTCTTTATCTATATCAACTTCATCCAAAGAAAACAGCTCGTCGTAGAGTTTCTCAATTTTCTCTTTGATCTCCTTTAATTCTTCACCCATTATTTCTAAGCGTATTGTTTCATCTGCCTCAATAATTGAATCCACACTTTCAATAAATCCATCAATTCTCCTTATCTGACAACTTAATTTTCTTTGGAGGATCCTTTCGTCTCGAGACATTTGCATTGTATTCTCACTGAGTTTCCGCCTAAATTTCTTCTGTTTCAAATCCTAATCAGGCTCTTGAGGGACCATGAATCGAACTGGCTTTGGCCTCCAGGCACTAAGGAGGAATCACTGCCAAGTTCTTATTTTAACGCTGGTTTTAATTATATGCTTCTTAACTCAGCGAGCTAACTATAACTCATTTAAACTTGAATAACTGCTATTGTCTCGTCTTACTAACTCTAATGACTCAACCTCGTCTCACTTAATAACTCTCATGACTCAACCTCGTCTCACTAACTCTAATGACTCAACCACGTATTTAATAACTCAATAACTATAACTGTCTTTATTTTCTAAAATCAAGATTATATACATTTCTAAAATTTACATAATTTAACAATAATTAACAAAAGTAAATTCTAACAATTTGCATATTTAAGGCTGGAACACCCTCGGAAACAATGGGTATGTCGATGGTTATTCATAGCCCTGGGAAACAATGGGTCTGTCGATGGTCATTGTTAACCCTGGGAAACAATGGGTTTGTCGATGGTCATTGTTGTTCTTGGGAAGCAATGAGTCTGTGGATGGTCATTGTTAGTCTTGGGAAGCAATGGGTCTGTAGATGGTCATTGCTAGTCTTGGGAAGCAATGGGTCTGTAGATGGTCATTGTTAGTTTTGGGAAGCAATGGGCCTGTAGATGGTCATTGTTAGTCTTGGGAAACAATGGGCCTGTAGATGGTCATTGTTAGCCCTGGGAAGCAATAGGTATGTGGATGTTGATTGTTAACCCTGGGAAACGGTCCGGGTCGAAATACCGACAACCCGAAATCTGGTCGAAAATTAATTTATAAAAGAATAAGCAAAAGTTTATAAAAATAATCACGCGGGTCGGACTTATGATTAGAATTTTTAACAGACAGTTTTTTTACGTTCTAAATTGAAAAACTTAAAAACGTTAAGAGAGGGAAATTTTACACATTTATTTGGTTGAAGTATAATTTATAATATTTCACAAACATTCTCCTCAACCGGTAAAAATAATTTGCTCAACGCTGAAAACTGCTTTGATTTTTTTAATAGTTGGAATTTGACCATTTATCGAAATTTTGAATTGTCGGCATTTTTCTTCTCATTCGGAATTTTGGTCTGTGGGGATTTCGTCCCTGGTGGTATTTTGACTGTCCGGATTATGTCCGGAGCCCCTCATGTATACATTTTACAGGTGGTAATCAACAACATGTACCGTTTCATACTCTGACACCACAGTACTGTGCAGGAGTTCCTGCGGACTATCCCAGGACTGCTACTCCTGGACAACCAATGGTCCAGCTGGACCGCTCTGACCGACCTGAGTCCTGAAGAAGACATGAAAGCTGCCGTACTCAGGTACTGTGTACTCCACGCCCGCAGAGACTCCTCTCGTGGAGAACCCATCGCATTACTTCATGAAGGTTTGGGAATATCATATTTACGAATTGTTGTTTATGTTTTTCCCAACTAATTGAGAATTCTATAATCTATTCGTGACCTTTTGCACTTCTCAAGCTAGATTCATTAACTAGAGAAGTGCTCTAGTGATTTGGCGAAATATCAGAAATATATTTTTTTAAATAATAAGGTGATGTGAAATTTTGAAGGATATAGATATTGATATTTTCGGAGGACTTTAATTAGTCACACCGGAGCCGCACCCATGAGACCGTTGCATTGCAGCCCTGAGGTGTAGTGATCACTTTCAAAGCATTAATAAATCTAAAATCTCTTTGAATAATACAATACGCTTTATCAAAATCTAAACTAGATATGTTTCCTGAATTTTTTTTTTCAGACCCAATTGTACATGATGTTCTTTGGAGTAAGGCAGTATCCAAGGGAAATGTGCTACTGATCAGGCGTCTCTTATTTCTCAAACATGTTGGCCTAAAGTGTTTCACGCTATTTCCTCAAGTCGCTACGTGATACTTGGATGGCAAGTAGTGCTCCTGAGGGACCGGTCCACCGACGGTTGCCTTAGCAAATCAAGCAGCTCCAAGTCAGTCTAGAAGAGCGGGTCTATACGTTGAATGAGGTATTCCTACGGGAAATACTTTTCGGACGAAAAAGTTTGCTGATGTAAAGCCTCCGTTGCACGATCAAGTAACGATGCACCTGTTCTGAGAGAATTATATCTACCATAAATTTCAATCATCAGGTATAAGCCATTCGTAAATATTGCTAGTTATGTTGATTAAGTCGATGAAAATACTTCGCAATCTGTTAAACAGTTGGCATAATACAAATGATCGCTTCTTTGATTTCCAAATAGCTGCCCACAAGCAACGTTTTAAGATATGTTGGTAGTTACGGTATTTGTTCGTATCGGGCGTTGGTTGGTATAGGTTTGAGAAGAGTATATTTCGGATGTATATGTAAACCTTGTCTTAAGAGAAAACAGGCTATGTGCGGTTGATCCCGAGTTTACCTAGTACAGTAGAATCCGGGCATTTCGAATTAGCTTGTGTCTAAAAATATCACTAATTCACAGAAAATTCTGTTGTGATTTAAAAGAAGTAACAAATATATACTAATATGTGTACCAGGGATTCGATACTAATTATCCCGAATTATCGAGCGTACGCATTGACCGGTATATACTGCATTTGTACACGTGGGTCTGTTCAACTAGTAACGGGTAGTATCTTGCTGGTAGCTGATTCAGAGAGATTTCGCTGTGTGAAGGCTGCTGCTGAAGCTGCCGCCACCCCACTTGGAGCTGGCCTTCCACGTGATGTCGTTGCTGTGCCGTGTGGCCGAGCGGGAAGCCTGCACTGGCATGTCGGGTCACAGCCTGGCTGTCTGCGTGGCCCCCAGTCTGCTGGCACCCCCCTGCCCCGACCTGGTGAGTTAGTCCCCGCCCTACATCGCCCCCGACTCACAACTTACCGCAGGTTTCCACCCTCAAGGTCAACTCCATTATCTCCTTCGTCATCAACAATATGGGCAACATCTTCGTGGAGGACAGTATGAAAGGCTGCTGCGTGTCTCTCCCCGGACTCTCGGTGGGTCCGAGCGACGTCCGGCGAACCAACGGTAGGTATAGTGCCACATAGGATTACATTAGATGGTATACAGTCGGTTCCCCCCCCCCCTGTACAGATACATTTAGGCAGACAAGACACGCATCGTTGCAGAATCTTACCTGATCGCGATTTTCTATAGTCCTCCGAATATCACGTGAGCGAAGTCATTCAGTGCTCGAAATTGCCTTTGAGTGTCCTTAGCTTGTGATAAGTTCCAACTTCCTATCGCGCCTGGCTGTCTGAAACACAATGCAGATGGTGAACGCACTTTCATAGTTGTTTAGTGATTTGAACAAGACGCCTTGCATGGACCACTGCAGGCATTAGTCAACTCGATCGTGTTCTGCGAATCTTCTAAAAAAAGACACACGTACACAGTCTATAACAAAATATATTTTAAAATGTCTCTCTCTCCTCCTCCATTCTTCTACTGACCAAATCTATTTTTCTCATCAACTTCGTCCTGTTTTATTCCCCATGTCGATAATTCACTGACATATAAAACGCGGCAATAATGATGCTCAATTAAAAATATTCTCCATACTAAACATAAGGATTCACAATCCACACACATAATTTTATTGTTTTCCTTGTTGTATTCAACATGTCTCTATTGAATGTAAAATATTTTACTGCTACTTTCAGAGAGAAAGAGTAGTAAAAAAAAAAACATTTCTAAAAAATTACATCAATGATAGAAAGAGGGGCAATGAATAGTTCATCAGTGGAGAACTCAGCAGTTTCATCAGTTGTTCCCCCCCAATTGCATTAAAAAGTCTATGGAAATAGTTTTTATTTAGAAAAAAAGTTTCAAGCGTTGAACGGAGCTTTGAGGTTTAATATTTTTATATCTATATATCCGTATTCCTCTCAATTAAAGTCATATTTGGTACCTAAAAGCTTAATAATGGGTCTCAAACTAACGTTTTCTTAGAGGCCAACAATGGTATTTATAAAGAACTCTTTTCTAATCACCCGAAGGAGATCACGCTAATCTATACATTCTCTGGAGTTCACCCAAACCTGACAGTCCAAACAGTGCGGGTTCAGGCAGCTGGTAACATGTGATGAGTCCGCAGAGGACGCCGCGTGCCTCCACTGTGCCTACGACGCCCTGGCCAAGAGGCTGACGGCCCCGGAACCCAAGCCCAGCTATTTCTCCTTCTTCTTCCCCAGGAGGATTGCAGCACGAAGTTAGCAAGATGGAGTCTTTGATATCAAGTTTGAAGTAAGTTGAAATAGTGGAGCTCAGTGTGCTTTTCCATTTTAAAACGATTGTCTTTGTTGATCATCGTAAAGATAGAGACTGGCTGGTCGGCTTTCATTCGTTCTTAAAATTAAAGATACTTCGGCCAGTATAAATCTTTTTATTATCTCGACGTTTTGACAAAAATCTTTTGTCCTCGTCAGGACAAGATGTCTTTGTTGAATAGCGAATCGTTGCAAGCAATGTTCCTTTATCAGCAGCAGGGTCTTCTTTGTTCCTCCTGTTTCCGAGTTATAATAATGCCATTTCAAGCCCTTTTCAAATTTTACATTACGTTTCGACAAACCTCTATTGTTTTTTAGACAAAACTATGTGTAGAGACGGTTCTCTCTTTCTCTCTCAAAATATATTTATATTAACACATATTACACTTATAATTGTTAGTTTTTGTAAAATTATTATTATAGATTTTACAAATACCATTGTTATTTATCGGAATATTTGATTATTTCCATTATTGGTTGTTATAATACAAGGGGGGATCAATAAATAAGGTGAATTATCTTATTTCTTAAAAATTAAAAAAGCAAAAATAATTTAAACCACAGAATATTAGAATATAACATCGAGAGACTATTTAAGGTGTTCTGTTCTTTTTTCGCATGCGCGGCGCGAGATTTATAAATAAACTAAAATGGAAGCTCCCTTGAAGGATTGCACCACGCTTGAACAACGTGCAGTTATTCGTTTCTTGAATGCAGAAGGTATTCAAACATCTCAAATACGTCAAAGAATGAAAAATATCTATGGTGAGTCTTGTTTGTCTAAAAAAAAATTATAAATGGGTTAACGAGTTCAAAAATGGACGAATTACATGTACCGATATTGAGCGACCTGGACGACCAAGTGTTACAGCGACGCCAAGCACGAGAAATGCAGTTGAAAACTTAATTTTGGAGGCTAGAAAAATATCATTTTTACCATAGGCAACGTATGAACAGCGACCTTTATTGTGACATTCTTGTAAATAAGCTAAAGCCCGGTATAAGAAACAAAAGAAGAGGGAAGCTTAGTAAAGGTGTTCTCTTCCTTCATGATAATGCAAGGCCGCATACATCATGTAAAACTGTATCTACAATCATTAAATTAGGTTTTGAAGTTTTAGAACATCCTGCATATAGTCCAGACCTAGCCCCCTCTGACTATTTCCTTTTTGGAATAATAAAGAAGGAGTTAAAGGGAAAGCGATTTGACTCGGATGAAGATGTCCAGAAAGTGGTGCTAGATTTTTTCACACGCTTCCTAAAAGTGCCTATAAAGAGGGTATTTACAAGTTGCCAGAACGATTGAGACGATGTATAGAGAGCCAAGGTGATTATTTTGAATAAATCAAGTCCTAATTTTTGATATCGTTCTTATTTTTTTAAATAAATTATAATTCACCTTATTTATTGATCCCACCTTGTATTTGAAAAATCAGCATGATAAAATGTATGGAATTTCGGTAATGATATAGCACACATATGCTTTTATTATTCAAAAATTTACCAGTTATTATAAAAATAATTAAAAAAAAAATTATTGTTCTGAGTCCTGTTTTAAAATTATTCGTATGTTGAGATTGGTGTAAGGCAGAGTGTAAGAAGTTGATTTTTCTTATTATTTTCTTAAGAAATATCAATGAAGTTGAATCCCTGGAGCCTTCGTTTCTCTTTCGCCTTAAATCAATTCTTTTTTTTTTTTTTTCAATTTGGGTAATTGTGACTGCAGAAGACCTGTTTAAAATCACAAAGAAGAAAATATGTGTACCATGGGGTGTTATACTGCACCAACACTCTAGAGAGCAATCTGTTTCAGTAAAATAACACATATCGTTTTTATTTCAGATTCTCTCATCGCTCAAAAATGCATTGAAAGTCTTAAGTTAATATGTTTTCACATTGATTTAGCAGCATCCAGGCAGGATCTTTCAGCTAGATAATGCGAGCTTACATATTGCTAGAACATCATCAATACAGTATCTTTCGCATGTTGAGGCCTTCCATGGCCTGCCTGCACAATCTTCTAACCTATCTTCTGTTAAAAATGCTGACATATGCTAGGGAGGTGCATTACTAGAATTGAAGCTGAAATTGTGCAATAGAGAATTTCTCAGTTGTATATTCTCTCTCAAAACAGCCACACTTTTTATTAAATAACTAGACGAATGGCCCGGGCAACGCCCGGGTTTTACCCGAGTGCGTATATATTTTTAAAACGTTTTAATTCAAATACTATTCGTTACAATTATAAATTGGCGCCATGGATGTCACTCTTGTGATACGTCCCGTTCCAAACTGTGTGTTTTTAAAATGTTTTAATTAAAATACTATTCGTTACAATTATAAATTGGCGCCGTGGATGTCTCTCTTGTGAAACGTCCCGCCCCAAACTGTGTGCGTCTTGAAAATATAAAAATAAAAATGTGAATTTTCATAAAGATTTCATCATGTTGATTTTTTTTTTTGCATTTATATATTAACTTTATGAACGGAAAAATATGTCCAGGGTAGCCTAGTGGTCATGGCATCTGCCCGGTAAGCGGAAGGTCGTGGGTTCGATTCCCATCCCTTGACACTTTTTTTATTTTATCCATTCTGACCAAAATCTATCCGTGAACTTCACACAGACAGAATAAGGCAATTATATAAGTAGATAATAATAATTATTATTATTATATATATCATTAGATAATGATAATGATCATAATGATGATGCGCGCGTTGATGACCAAAATCTATCCGTGAACTTCACACAGTGAACTTCACACAGACAGAATAAGGCAATTATATAAGTAGAAGTGATTTTTATACTTATTAAAAAAATTTTTCTGAATTTTTATTAAAATCAATTTAACTCTCACGATTAAGGCTTCTATCAAATATTATAAAATTTGGATTATTATTCATGGTATATATTATAAATACTAAACGTTGATTTTCAGCCTGTTCCCTGATATTTAGCCAACCCATTTTCTTGATAAACAAAAAAAGCCAACCACGAACGATGGCGCTAGATGGTGCTCTGCCATCTAAAAAGTTCACGTGAACTTAGTCAGGATATGCCTTTTTTGATTTTAATACAAACACCTGACCTTTTTATTTTTGGTCGTAGAAGTACAGCCTGCACCACGCTGACGAGGGCCAACAGCCCGAAATGCGTTCGTGGGTGGCTTTTCTTGATTAAGTTGATAACATGAACCGCAATTCAATTCATATAAATGAATGATCTACAATAATGTTAACAGCAATACTGACTTCAACTGGAACGCGCAATCTAAACACTACTTTCACTTGGAGACAATGATGCAACTAACAAGAGTCACATCATCTATCTCTCTTGATTCACTAACACTAACTACATTCCGCTAATCTAGATAATAAATAACTTAATTATAGGTAAATACTCTTGAAATCATAACATTCATAAGGAATACTATCACACTAATTGAGTGTATTTATAAGCTATTATAAATATTTTCAAAGAAACTATTTTTTATTTTTCCATCTCATCTTTCTCTCCTTTCCTTTTTATTTAATTTTGATTTTAATTTTTATTTTTTGTTTTTTATTTTTTTTTTTATTTTTTCTTCTCCCCTTTTAATTGGACTTAGAACAGATAATAATTAAGAGTTTAAATTAATAAAATAAAAAAATTCCATCTACACTAATATAAACTATTAAATTCAATATTCTGAAACACCAATACCATACTGATAAGACACAATTTGGATTATCAACATATATATAGTCACGACCGTCATGGGCGGGCTGGCCGGCCGGCCGGCCGGTTCTGTCACGGATGCGCGCGCATCATCATTATGATCATTATCATTATCTAATGATAATAATAATAAAAAAATAATAATAATTATTATTATTATATTATTATTATTATCCATCCCTATCAACATATATAGTCACGACCGTCATGGGCCGGCCGGTCGGTTCTGTCACGGATGCGCGCGCATCATCATTATGATAATTATCATTATCTAATGATAATAATAATAATAATTATTATTATTATTATATTATTATTATTATCCATCCATTATATATATAGTCACGACCGTCATGGGCCGGCCGGTTCTGTCACGGATGCGCGCGCACAGGGAGGTCACGTGCTCGCCGGCAGCCAACGGGCGCGCGCCGCCGGCATTACGTCATAGATTATAAACACAAGGTAATAAGGCCAAATAAAAAATAGTGTGTGATAAGGCACAATTTGGATTATCTACTTATATAATTGCCTTATTCTCTCTGTGTGAAGTTCACTGTGTGAAGTTCACGGATAGAATTTGGTCAGAATGGATAAAATAAAAAAAGTGTCAAGGGATGGGAATCGAATCCACGACCTTCCGCTTACCGGGCTTACCTAGGCTACCCTGGACATATTTTTCCGTTCACACTTTTATTTTTATATTTTCAAGACACACACAGTTTGGGGCGGGGACGTTTCACAAGAGAGACATCCACGGTGCCAATTTATAATTGTAACGAATAGTATTTTAATTAAAACATTTTCAAAATATATACGCACTCGGGTAAAACCCGGGCGTTGCCCGGGCCATTCGTCTAGTAGATTATAATCACAAGGTAATGGAGCCGGGTCCGAGTGAATGTGTGGTGTGTGGCGTTTCGGTAGCGGCGTTGTTGCCTTCTTCAGACTTATAATTTTGCTTCAATCACTTTGGAAACAGGAGTTGAATTGGGATGATCCCTTGCCTGATACTTTGTGCTCTCAATGGAAAAAAAATCGAAAAGGAATTTTCCGTATTAAATAAAATTCAAATTCCTAGATACTTCTCGTGCAGGGGAGCTTTACTTTCTGTTGAACTTCATGGTTTTTGTGACTCTTCAGAAGTTGCATATGCGGCAGTATTTTATATAAGATCTCATTCCAAATCGGGCCAAGTGAAAGTTTATCCGATTGCCTCCAAGACGAGGGTAGCTCCTCTGAAAATGATTTCCATACCACGGCTGGAGCTGTGCGCTGCTCTTCTTCTCGCAACTTTATATGATACTATTTGCAATTCTTTATACTTACAAATTGATAGAGTATTTTTATGGACTGATTCCAAAATTGTTCTCAGCTGGATTAAATCTGAATCTAGACATTGGAAACCATTTGTCGGAAATAGAATTGCTGAAGTTCAAAGATTGACTTTACATTCTTCCTGGCATTATGTCATTTCGAAAGATAATCCTGCAGACTGCGCTTCCAGAGGTATAACTCCTTCAGAGCTGGTGGATCACTCTCTTTGGTGGCGAGGACCAACTTGGCTCTCCTGAACTTTGAAGATCCAATTCAAACTCAATATGATTTTCCGAAAGAAATTTCAGGTGAAAGACGAAAAACTTTCTCTGTTTTTCATTCCACTAATCTTCTTTTCCCAGACTTCATTTTCAAATACTCAAATATCAACGAACTTGTTAGTATTACGGCATGGATTTATAGATTTGTATTCAATGTCCAATGTTCTTTCAATGAAAGAAAGAAAGGACATCTATCTTCAAGCGAATTAACAAGTTCAATTCACAATATCATTCGTTTCATTCAAAGTTCTGAATTTCAATCAGAAATTACCTGTTGCAAACAAAAGAAATCTTTACCAACTAACTCAAGGCTTTTATCTTTAAATCCTTTCATTGATGAATCTGGACTATTACGGGTTGGAGGAAGATTACGTCATTAAAATCTGCAATTTGATGAAAAGCATCCAATTATATTGCCAAGAGATCATTTTATCACGGAATTAATAGTGCGACAGTGTCATCTGGATCATTTACATTCTGGTCTTCAACTGACCATGTCAGCACTACGATTACGATATTGCATTCCTGCAGGCAGAAGTTTGGTCAAGAAAATAATCCACCAATGCATGGTGTGTTTAAGGGCTAAACGCCAAGTTACCAAGCAAATCATGGGAGATCTGCCTATGCACCGAATTGTGAAATCAAATCCGTTCACTAAAATTGGAATCGACTTTGCAGGACCGTTTTTGATGAAACCAAACATCAAAAGATCCAAAGTAAAATTAAAATCATATGTTGCTTTATTTGTATGTTTCTGCACAAAATCAATTCATATAGAAATTGTATCAGACCTATCTTCAGCGGCTTTCCTCGCAGCTCTCAAGCGCTTTATTTCTCGTCGAGGAAAACCTTCTGATATATTTAGTGATAACGGGACCAACTTTAGGGGAGCTAACAACATTCTCCGAGAGCATTTTGGTATATTGAAAGCTTCAACAATTCAAAATTTCATATCTAATGAACGAATCAACTGGCATTTTATACCTCCTTCCGCCCCAAATTTCGGAGGTATCTGGGAGGCTGGAATAAAATCCTTCAAATTTCATCTTCTCAGATGCTTAAAGTCTCAGATACTCACATTTGAACAGCTGAGTACTCTGACAACTCAAATAGAAGCATGTTTAAATTCGCGACCTATTTGTCCTCTAAGTTCAGATTCAGACGATTTTAATCCTCTTACACCAGGACACTTCTTAATCGGGAGACCCTTAACTGCCCCTCCAGAATCTAATGATGATGATGATGTTCCGATAAACTACCTCGATCGCTGGAGCCTAAATAAAAAAATTAAAAATGTATTTTGGAAACGTTGGAATCGAGAATACCTCAACAATTTGCAACAACGCCTAAAATGGCAAAAATCCTCACCCAACATTAAGGAAGGTGACCTCATCTTGCTCAAGGATACCATATCACCATCAGCAATGTATTGGAGCCTTGGTCGCATCACCAAAGTCTTTCCGGGAGTGGACGGAAAAGTTCGAGTCGTCGAGGTGAAGACCAAGCACCAAGAACGCCTTACTAGAACTGTCTCTAAAATAGTACCATTACCTTTTGCTGAGGACTAAGTTAGTCCACCGGGGTGGAGAGTATGTTAGGTTTATTATTATTATTATTGTATTTTATTAATTAATTATAATTCATATTCATAGAATTTTATTGTTACTTATCATCATTCTTTTTGTTTTGTTTTTCTTCTTCTGTTTTCTTTTGTGTTATAAATGCAACTAAATTGCATTAAATCGTAGTGTAATTCTCTTTTGTTGTTTGAAATAAATCAATTGAATCGAATTGAGCCAGCTCGTTCTTTCTAGAAGAAACTTCAAAGAAAACGTGCTAACAGTAATTATTGTGTCACATGTGGCGGCCATGACAAATTGCACAACTTCATTGACTCTAACCTCCTAACTCGCTCCTGTTGGTGTGTCGGCAGGTTCCCGTGACGGCTGGCATGTAAATATTGTTATAAACTGTTATGCGTGACCTACCAAATTTTGGTAGATTCTAATTTTTAAATATAATGTGTATTTGTATTATATATAACCAACAAAGAATTAGATATCAATATAAAACTATTTTATAATTTATAAAAGTATTTTTAATTGAAAACTATTTTTTACATACAAGTTATAACAGTGAGAAATGATTCTAGAAGGTTTGAAAAAGATTCAACTATATCAATCAATCTTTATTTACTTTATTCCCGACGTCTCAGTGACTCTCTGTCACTCTCCTCAGGGGAATGTTTGACATAGAGTCACTATAACGTCGAGAATAAAGTATCTTTTTCAAACAAACTTCCAACCTGCAAATGGATGTTTTAAAAATTCTAGAAGGATCTAGCTGATTAGTGTGATGAAATTTCTCTTTTCAGTAATTTAATTCTACCGTTCTCTTTACTCTTGTATTAGACTGATTAGCTGGTATAGTGTACAAAGGTATCTATGAAAATATGCTTCTAGGACTGTAGAAATCTGCACATACATCAAGCAATGTTCTTCCACAAATAAATTCCAAATATGCCTGTCCATCATCATCATTTTATTTGCCCAAAAGTACAAATAGAGAAACAAGGTGAGACACTCAAGATTCAAATAACTATCTACAAATCAAAGGCTGCAAGTATTGGTATGTCACACACACACAAAGTCTTTATTAAGACATTAGTCTTATACAGATTCTGTTGATGTTAATTATTTAAAATATTCATTTTCATTCTGTGATTTAATTAATCTGTGATCTAATTTATTATGTGGTATTGTGTGTATATAAATATATGTATTTCTTTGAGTGAGTGTGGGAGATAGTATATGAGGAGACGTTCAGGTGTAAGAGTATTTAGTTTTATTATAGTCATTGTTTTTTGTGCCTTCAATAAAGAAGTTTTAAGTTTTAATAGAGAGTAATATATTAAGATTCTCCCAACAATTGGTAGCAGAGAGCGGTTGACTAAAATTGATGCAAATCAAGATTAATTGAATAATTTTTAGAAAAAAGAAAAGATGCAAAATTTTAACTTATCTCCAATAGAAAAACTATCAGACAAAAACTACTTGATCTGGGCAAACAGAATAGAAAGCGAACTAAGAGGATTGAAATTATGGAGACGAATTATAGAAGGAAAAGAGATAGAAAAGCCTCAAGAAACAGACAAAAAATTTGTTGAAAAAGTGAAAATCTGGGAAGATTGGGATGACGACAATGCAATTGCAAGAAATGTGATGAACAGAACTATGAATGACACTCAAATTTTAAAACATTCAAGTGAAAGAAGTGCAAAACGATTATGGTATAGCATTAAAGAAGAAATGGCATCTAAGAATGAAGATATGAAAAATAGAATAGAATTATCAAAATTGAAAATGAAGGAAGATGAAACGGTAGATGACTACTTGAATAGAGCAGTAATTATAAAGAGCAAAAGCATACAAGCAGGAGATGAGATAAAAGATAGAGAATTAATTTGCTTCGTTTTAGAAGGTTTGAGAATGGAATTTGATTTTGACGTAAAAATTATCAAATCTGACAAAGAAAATAATATGAACACAATAAGACAAATCCTGAAGGAAACTGAAGAAAAAATAAAATATAGGAAACTAGAAAAAGTAGAAAAACAGGAGATTGCATCTAAAGCTAGAGAAGGCTGGTCGGAAAGAAGAAAATTTATTAAATGTTATAACTGTGGAAAGATAGGTCATATCTCTAAAGAATGTAGAAATAAGATAAAATGTTTTAAATGTGGAGGTTTTGGGCATAAATCGGCAATATGTAAAAAGAATAGAAGTGATGGGCATGCAATGTATAATTTTAATGGGCCAAAAAGAGGAATAAACAGACAAAATAATAGAGAATCTACAAGTCATGTAATAGAAACAAATGAAGACAATTACGAAGAGGAAGAAAAAAATAGATGGAATATGGATTCTGGAGCCTCTAGCCATATGGTTAGTAAAAAAGAACTATTTATAGACTATAAAGAAGAAGAAAGATTTATAGCGACAGCTGAAAAAGGTGCAATAATGAAATCATCAGGAATTGGATCAATAAGAATGAAGTCAAATGAGAGATTCATAAAAGTTGAAAATGTTTTGCATGTACCTAATTTAAGAGAAAATTTATTGTCAGTTACAAAAATTATAGATCATGATTTTAATGTATTATTTAGAGTAAATATAAAGCTGAAGTAATAGACAAAAATGGTGAGATTTTATATGAAGCAAAAAGAAATGGTGATAAATTTGAAGTAGAGGGACTCCTAATTATGGAAATCGCAAGAAAAGCAGAAGTAGATGATATGCTATGGCATCAAAGACTTGCTCATGTAAATTTTCAGAAATTGAAAGAAATGTATGATAATTCAACTGTATTAGGATTGAAAAATTTACATAATATCAAAGGGAATTGCGAATCTTGTACATTAGGAAAAATACATAGAAAATCTTACAAAAGTATTCAATATAAACAATCTGAAGATATTTTGGATCTATGGCATACCGACATAGTTGGACCTTTGGATGATTCTTTTGGATATAAGTATTTCATTACCATTGTTGATGACAATAGTAATTTTACTTTCGTTATACCAATTGCTAATAAATCTCAAACAGCAGATTCCATAATAAACTTGATTATGCAAGAAGAAAGACAGACTGGAAAGAAAGTAAAGAGGATTCGAAATGATAATGGAGGAGAATATGTTTCAAATTATTTGAAGAGATGGTTATCTAGTAAAGGCATCAAACAAGAATTCACCACAGCTTATACTCCTGAAAGTAATGGAAAAGCCGAAAGATTTAATAGAACCATAGTTGAGTCAGCAAGAACCATGCTAATTGATTCTAAATTACTTTTAAAATTTTGGAGTGAAAGTTTTAAAGTGACTGTTCATATAAATAACAGAATTAAAATCAAAGAAATGAATACAACTCCTTTCGAGATATACAAGGGATGGAAACCAAACATTGTTTACTTAAAAAGGTTCGGAAGCGAAGCTTATGTTCATATAAGAAAAGAAAAGAGAAAGAAGATGGAACCAAAAGCTCATAAAGGGATTATGATGGGTTACAGTATGATAAGAAAAGGTTATAGAATATATTTACCAGAAATTGATGAAATACATGAAGTATCAGATGTAAATTTCAATGAATCTAAACTCTGATATTATTTGATGAAATCTCGATGAAAATGAACTTTTCTTTTTTAGTAGAGAAGACCAAAATTTGATTTCTCACGGGAATGAAGACTCTGGTGGTAATAGAGAAGACCGAGTAGAAAACTTTAACATCGATGATGAACATATTCCTCAAGATGATAATGATGTAGATTTGAGTGAAATAGAAGAAATACCTCCTGATGAAATAATTACTCAACGTAGAAGAGGACCAGAACCAGGAATGACGAGAGAAATGAGAGAAGAACGAGATCTTCGTTTGAGAGAAACCGAGGAAGAAGAACTTATAAAAAGGGGAGTGAGGAGATCTGAAAGATTAAGACTAATGAAGAATAAGGAAAATGTTTCTGATAGAACTTATGAGATTAAATGTCCGAAAGATTACCAAGAAGCACTGAATTCAGAAGAAATGAAAGCGGACCATCTCACCAAGACTGTGGATGCTGTCAAGCTTAAGAACTGCATAAGTGGTGGAGTTATTTTTGAAAAATGAAAATTGAAAATTTGAAGGGGAGATTTGTTGATGTTAATTATTTAAAATATTCATTTTCATTCTGTGATTTAATTAATCTGTGATCTAATTTATTCTGTGGTATTGTGTGTATATAAATATATGTATTTCTTTGAGTGAGTGTGGGAGATAGTATATGAGGAGACGTTAAGGTGTAAGAGTATTTAGTTTTATTATAGTCATTGTTTTTTGTGCCTTCAATAAAGAAGTTTTAAGTTTTAATAGAGAGTAATTTATTAAGATTCTCCCAACAGATTCTCCGTACAAGGTGCAATATCAGGAAAAGAGCAGCACAGGAAACCAGTAGTTCCGCAACTATATACAATTATTAGTAATAAGGAAAAGTAAGGTTTAATATGAAAGGTCGACGCCATCGCCCCAAGTCTTCAATTCCATAAGCGCGGGGCAGTAATAGGGACTAAGTTATTTAGTTCGCCATAAATATAGCATCCAGACACAAAAAAGGAGGTTTACTCCAGCACAGCCATCCATATTACCAGCTCCGCAATCTCATCGTCGACCAACACGATGGCCCCTCGATGTTTCGTCATCATTCTGTGGTGTAAGAACAATAGATTCCAAGTTCTCTTTTCTCCCTCTTTACACCCACTGCCTTGTAAAAATTATATAGGGCCTGAGCAACTAGTCTGCTTGTTTGGGCACTGGTTAACATCATTTGTATTGACCTAAGTTGGCTGGTGTCTACCATTGAAAAGAATGTCCTTCTCTCCTCACTAATATCTTGGCATTCATAGATATAATGAGATAGTTCAGTTTCCATATTTTCCTTGCAGAGATCACAAATCTTATCACCCTCTTTGAAAATGTTTGTATGGTTTTCCTTGAAAAACTAATATAGTATTCTCTGTTGTGCGATATAGTGTTTTACTGGGAATGGAAAGTTGCTAAGTAAATAGTTTTCAATTCGGAATGAACTGTGTAAATACTTATAGTGAGGGTAGAATTTAGAATTCTCTATTTTTGCCTGGTCACTTTGAATAGATTGTTCTATTGCAATTTTAGTTATTAAAGGTATTTCTTGCCGGATAATCCTTGCATCGTTGCAGTTAATTAACCAAGAAAATCCTGTTGAGTTGAGTATGTTGGCCAAACTTTCCGCAAGTCCAATATATATATTTCTAATTCTTGATATCTCATATAGTTGAGCTAAGCATATATGGGGGAGTCGGCTGCTGTTCATTTTTAGAATTCTAAGCCTGAACCCGAGTGTAAGTTTCAGCACCGTAACTCCCAGTGACGTTCTTCCGCACTCCATACGTAGAATAAAACCAGGAGTATATCTGGGTAAATTTAGAAGTCTCCGTAAGAAATTGTATTGTACCCTCTCAACCAAGTTTTTTTGGTTGTTTGCCCAAATTGGAGCTGCGTAGAGCAAGGTTGACAGAGCCATTGAGTCTAGAAGCTTGAGTGAGGATCTGATAGAATTGATTCTTGTTTTAGTCGATATTGCCCAGACCGCATTAATAGCATTTAGCGCCTTGTTTTTAAAATGCTTTGCCGCCTGTTGAGTTGAGTTTGACGCTGTCAGCTGGTAACCCAGATACGTGTATTTATATGTTATAGTGAGAGGCAATTGTCCCCAGAACCAAACATCCGATCAGGCCTTTCGACCTCCATTTCTAAACACCATAACCTTTGATTTGCTCTGGTTCAGCGTTAAAAAAATATCTTCGAAGTATTTTCTGAGTACATTGATCTTTTTTTGTAAATTTATCTTGGATTCTCCGAGAAGTATTGGTATGTCTTTTTCTTCCAGTATATCGTTTCTTCCTTAATTCTAATATAATCCGAATAGAGAATGATTAATTCTGATATGCTTCCCCAAATAACACTTGGCTCCATATTTTAAGTGAAATTACTCACGCGACGGAGAAGTGACATTTAGATAACAATAATTATAATGCAACATGTGGAGCCATATAGCATTGAATTTATAAAGATACGCTATTCGAATAAGCAAAAATTGAAGACAAAGAGCTTCTTTATGATATAAATAGATAATCACTTTACCCTAATTTTTGTTTATTCGAATATTACTGGGTAACTATCGCTCGCAAAGCGATACTATACTATGGCACGTTCAACGAACGAATGTAGAAATACAGTAAATATTGTTACGACGCTTCTCAGCCGTCGATGTTTGCGTTCAAGGTTTACTGAGAAGACAATGTGGATTCTTTAGGATACAGCTTAGTGCGGTATATTTATTATAAGAGCTTAAAGAGTAGATAAGTAACTATACAGTAGAAGATTGACTTGCCTTCAATGCCCGCCACTAGAGGGATCCTTCTCCGCTACCGCCTTCCAGGTCAGTCCATACCAGCCCACCTGCTGCGTCTGTTGTCCCGCCGTTCTCCCTGCTGCAGGTCCCGTTGTCACCAGACAGACTTCTCTCCCCAGACTGCCATGTCTTCTCGGCACACACAAATCCTCGGCAGGCCGGCCAGCTTCCTTCCACTGCGGCACCAGCTGGACTCGGCTGATCCCTTCTCCACGGCGGCGCCGGCTGGACTGCCTCTGTCTGCCACCCCCTCCCCCGGAATTTGTCAATCCACACTTCCCTGAAGGAGCCCCTGAATACCTCTTCTCTTGGCTTTCCCACGTCTTCTTTTCTACTTCTTTGCTGCATCGCTTCAATATATTGAACAATAATAAAGTTAAATAATACAGAGTGTGTTTCATTTTTAAAAGAACGATTTTAGTGCTTTATTAGAAATAATTTACAAATGATTTTACAACTTTTATTGTTTTTATATGTATAATCTTTGACGTGTTTAGCAATAGTCCTGCATAGATGATTCCAGTAAATAAGGCTTCGTCTTAGAATATTTTGATCAATATCATCCCACAACAGTGTCCTAAAAAAAAAGAGTCGGTGGACGAGTGGGTAACACCCTCGATTCCCGACAGTCATAAACCGGGATTGAATCCCGCGTTAACATTTCATTTAATATGTGAATAACCTTCACATATTATTCATTTTTGCAATTATCATAAACTAGGTTGCCCTTTTTGAGCGGTACCTAATAAAGTGATTTTGGAACAACAATGTCCTTAATGACTTTCTAGAGACCATCTAGCGTCTTCAGGTTTCTAGATCTAAGAGCAGTTTCATCAAACCAAAAAAAAAAAATCATAGGAGCTAAGTCTGGGGATTTGGCAGGAATGTGCTTAAAAGGGATGTACGAAATATCGTTTTCATCCATTTTTTCGTCCAAGTATTGACGTGTTGAATGTGAGGTATGACTCGTGGCTTCATCCTGGTGCAGCCACACGGATCTTGAGTCACTTGGATACAAGAATGGAACCTCATTGTTGAATAATGGATCTAATACAAGTCTTTGGTATATTTTCGAATTTTGATATTTGGGTTCATCTTCTATATAGGAAGCTTCCCATTGTAGTAGAAACCTACAACGATAATGAAGCCTTTTAAGAAACTTTCCTTGCATTGCTTGACCCAGTTCTGAAAGGTGTTTATTTGAGAGTTAGCGTAGTAAATGGCTCGGGATTGGTTTCTATCATTGAGGTAAACCCATGCCTCGTCCAGTGTAACAACATTCTTTTATTTTTTAACCTGACAGGTACTTTTCATACGAGACCCTGCAGCAGCACTTGCGTTCCTCGACATGGCGCGGCTCGATAATATGGACTTTTTCGTATCTTTATGCCGAATATTTTGCCCTGATAATATGGTTAACAGTAAAAAGTGATACCTAGGTTATTGTGGAAACATTCCTTTGAGAAAGTGAGTTTTCTCTGACAACCATTTCCTTTTTTTCTGAGGAATATTTTTCTTTAATTTCATAGATACCACATTTTCTTTGTTTTCCTTTTTTATTTTACTGATTGTGCTCTTAGTAATAGCAATATTCTTTAATAACTAGGGTAAACGAGAATTTCTCATCGTAAAGTCTGAAAGCGTAACCTTTCACAAAATCACTTATAATTTTAGACATTTCTTGAATCGCGTGCTTCTTTCACGAGCTACGGCGTTGCAAAATTGTTCTTTTAAAAATAGAACACCCTCTGTAATTGATATCTTAAATTATGTGCCTTTCTAATTTATTTTGAACTACATTTAAATAAACGCGAAGAAAATGATTAGCAAAAGCTAATATGTTTCACTGAATTATTTACCTATACTCTCCATATATGTAATATAACTGCTTCCTCCTAACAAACTGAGCAAAATTGAAACTACTTTATTAAATTGCTCATATAAGATTATATAAGGTTAAATACAAAATTTGTGTGTGTGTGTGTGTGTTGTGTTGTGTGTGCTGAATAAATAAGATTAAATAATGATAAATAAATATATATTAATGAATATCTAAATAAAATAAATATACACATATATAATATATACAGTCTCCATTGGTGGTGCCCACCGCGGGAAAGACTCCACCACCGGTGGACTGCGAGAATTCTTTCCCACAGAGTGGGTAGGTCTATGTGATGGCTGGCATTGCCCAATTCAAGGCCAAGATGATAGTCTTCGCCACACTGGTCAAATTCATTGCCTCGGGATGGAGGCCGACACCGAAGAGCCATACCTGCAGATCGAGGGGTACTTCGCAGGAGGCAAACACCTCCCGGAGCAGGGGTCGCACGGCTCGGCAACTCCAATATCTGTGGGTCAGCGAGCCGTCGCTGGGTGTATGCCTTTACATTTGTCTACACATATATATACAATAATTTTAGGCGGTGAATAGAATTGTCATATGATATTAAGAATGAGAAAGAGAGAAAAAACGAGGAAATGAACTGTGTACAAAAAAAAAAGTGTCTGGCAATATGTACAATCAGCCGACTATAAATTATCAGTTTCTTAAAATTTATTTGTTTCATATATAATTTTGAATATATCTACAAAACTTATTGAATTTAATATACATTTCTTTACTGGAAATGAAAATACTTGGATATGTTACTATTAAATTATTGTCGATTCTATAGTCTTGAAAAACAAGACAATCTAGTAAAAGATGTATTGATGTTTGTTCCTCATGTCTGCAAAAACAACTCGAGTCTTCCACTGCTTTAATTCTTTTTTAAAAGCTTCTGAAATTTCCATGATTAGAAATGAATTGAGAATTATGAAAGTTTGGCCAGAAATATTTTGGTATGTTGTTAGGTAGGAAGCTTTGAAAAGTTTCATTTGTGTTGTTCTTTAAAGTAGCCATTTTAAATTCAATAAAATCCGTTTTTATATTAAATTTTTGTTTTTCTTTTAAAGTTAATTTATTTAATTTATATTTCATATCTTTGGATTCAATGAAATCGTTAAGCAAAGGCATCTTGGCTATGCTATGTATACAATTAGAACTCGTCGTTTTATATGATTGCCTGCACCATAATAGCATATGGTATTGAAATGAATGTATGTGTGTTTGTGTGTGTGTGTGTCTGTCCTTTATGCCTGACCAAACCACTCATTGGAACGCCATGAAACTTTGGGAAGTTATTTAGTATAGTACTGGGAAGGTTTCTGAAAAATAATTTCTTGAATATCTTGAATATCCTTAGAGTTATTTGCAGATGAGTTTTATTATCACTAAGTTTATTATCTTAAAGATTATTTATCAAAAGTAAGATTATCTCAGGATGACACGGAAATTTATTTGAGACAAGAATAATGATACAATTCAAGGCGAAGATACTATTCCTTTAACTTCCAATTACCGAGGGAACCAATTAATATTGATTTTATTCAACTTATCGAGTATTTTTCAAGGGACCGGGAAAAATGTTCACTAGATAAAACGATGATTTTGTAATGTAGAAAATTAGGAAAGACAAAATTCAGGATGACACGGCAATTTATTTGAGACAAGAATAATAATACAATTCCAAGGCAAAGATACTATTCCTTTAACTTCCAATTACCGAGGGAACCAATTAATATTGATTTTATTCAACTTATCGAGTATTTTTCAAGGGACCGGGAAAAAATGTTTACTAGATAAAACGATGATTTTGTAATGTAGAAAATTAGGAAAGACAAAATTCAGGATGACACGGCACACAGGGACCGGGAAAAAATGTTCACTTTATCGAGAGATTCAAATTGACGAGTTTCAAATTATCAAAATATATGTTTTTTTTTTATAAGTTTATAGAGAATTGTTTTAACAAATGTTCGTTAGACAAACCTTTACTCGGGTAAAACCCGGGCGAAGCCGGGTACATCCGCTAGTTTATTTATATTTTTCTTATTTACGAATTTATACCATATCTCCGATCCATAAGAAAGCATTGGCCTGAATATTGTTTTGTATAATGTAAGTCTCTTCTGGGTTCTCAGACCCCAAGCTTTTCCGCAAATTGACAGTAGCAGATTTTAAAAATATTTTTGCTTTATTTAGTATAATATCTATGTGAGAATTGAAATTAAGTTTTTTTTTTCTAAAATGATTTGTAAAAGTGACTCCCAATATTTTAATTTCCTCTACTGGCATAATTATTTTTTTTTAACTTTATTGCGAACATGTCTTTATTGTGCAAATGCAGATTGTTAGTTTTTTCAAGACTGATTTTTATTTTGTTTTGATTACATTATTGATCGATTTCTTCCAAGATTAATTCTATCAAAATTTTAAGAGTATCCTTGTCTTTATTCCAAACTATTATTGTCACATCATCAGCATAACACAGTATTTCAGAATTGGGTATCTGCATTTTATTTAATAAATCATTCAGTAATATCAGCCATAGCAATGAAGACAGTGGTCCGCCCTGTGGACAGCCTTTTGATATTGTTTTATTAACCTTTTTATCACCATAAGTAAAACTTATTTTTCTATTATTCAAGAAAGATTGCAATATTTTAATCAAATCATCGGGTATATTATCTTGATTTATTCTTTTTAAAAGAGCTGGCCCTCATGCATTGTCAAATGCACCCTCTATATCGATTGCAATTAGCGACACTAAATAATTCTGTCTATGTTCTAATATAACTTCTGTTATTTTTTCCAAAAATGTCATCGTTGATTTATTTTTATAAATTCACGCTGTCTATTGTTTAAAAGATTATTTTCTTGATAAAATTCATAAATTTTATTTTTTAGTATTATTTTCAAAAATCTTGGAGAGTTTGATATTAGAGATATAGGTCGGTAGCTTTTAGCAATTTCTAAATTCGTTTTGTTAGGTTTTAGGAATTATTTTAAGAGCTGCTCTTTTACATTCATCAGGATAATATCCTTTTTGAATATATTTATTAAATAAATCATTTAGCAACGATACAATTTTGGAGGAAGCATATTTGATTATATTATTGCTTATGTTATCTACATCAGGAGCCTTTTTAACATCATTATTGGAGATTAATTTCTTTATTTCTTTTACTTCGATATGTACTCTGCTTTTATTATTCATTTGTGGTTTGTATCTTCTTGTTGAATGTTGACTGAAGTCGTCAAAATTTTGATTGTCGTCTGGAATTAATTATTTCATTAATTCGATCACATCTCATCTTTTGTTCTTTTAAATTTTCTGGTGATTTATCAATAATGAGTACTCCCATTTGTTCTTTTGATGTTCTCAATTTACTAAAAATCTTAAATGCGTTTCCAAATGAATTATTAGTAAAGTTTTCTTCTATAAAGAATCACAGACTCTGCAGTGTTTGACACAACATGCACGCTGAAGGCAGAAACAATATTCAAGTAGCCTTCTTCTATATATATATGTTATATAAAAATATTATTTTATTTTAAATTATAATTTCACAGATTTAAATACTCTGCTAAATCGACCGCCAGAGGTCATGCTTCCCCTATAAAAACTCGTTGTTGTTCTTCCCCGTTGGTCAATTCATCGTTGGACCTCGCCAAGGTTGCTCTTGACATGAATCCTGCCAAGAAGAAAAAGAAGGCCTACAAGCCTACAACCCGCATCGTGAACGTCGCCGACCTGGAGAGGGAAGATGAGATGGTGATCTCACGCAACTGCAGCATCCTGAGCTCCATTGGCCATCCTGCCCTGAAATCCCTGCATGAGGACCTGATCCGCTACATCGCCCTCGCGGACTGAAATGATCAAGGCCCTCGCTACCAATGTAGAGAACCTCACTGACACCCTCGAGTCCTTCGCAGAGTTGGACGAAATTGAGGAGGCCAACAAGCCCAAGACTGCTTGCCGCGGCACTCAAACCTGCCCTGCTCCTTCCTGCAATGAAACCAGCTCCCAGGACTGACCCAATCAAGCCCGCCACTCCTGCTCCTGCTGCTCTCCCTGCCAAGAAGCCTGCCTCCACCCTGCCTGCTCCTGCTCCAACCAAAAGGAAGCAGTCTGAAGCTCCCAACCCCGCCTGCAAAGAGGACAAACCTGAATGGTCCTTCAAACCTGTGCCTTCCCACGTCTCCAAGCCTGCGGCCGCCCAAGTGATCCTTCATGGAGAAAAAATCGGCGGCCCACACAGTGGTCATCTCAGATGACCCACAGGCTGACCCAAGGGAGATGCTGAAAACAGTCCGCGCTGCTCACACTCTCCCCCAAGGCGTTTTGGGCCTCCCTGCGCACCAAGGGGAAGCTGGTCCTCCATTCCAGCAATCCTGACACCATCCCTGAGGTTACAACCTCCCTGGCCAGCAAGTTGAAGGAATGAAGGTCCGCCAGCAGAAGGAGATCCTGCCACGGATCTGCCTCTTCAAAAGTGGATGAGGAGACATCCAACTCCACAATTGAGGAGACCTTCCTGGAAACCCGCTGCTGTTAGAAAACTTCCTAAGGACAAGGTGGTGCGCGTGGCGCACCGTTCTGCACCCAGAAACGGGACCCTGCACCGCCTTCATCGAGGTGGACCCTCAAGACCTTTAGAGCCCTGGGCGTTCGCGGGAGGATCGTGGTGGATGGAGTAATCCTCAACTTCGAGGAGTCCATCCGCGCCCGCGTCTGCTTCCGCTGTTGTGGCTTCGGCCACAACTCTGCCCAATGCACCAGAGCTCCTAAGTGCTTCCACTGCGGTGAAGACGGCCATGAAGGCCGAACCCTGCCCATCCATTGCTGACCAGCGCACCTCCAAATGTGCCAACTGCTGCTCCCAGGGCCTTCCTGACAAGCACGAGGCGAGAGCCTCAAGCTGCCCCCCCCGTTGGTCGGGCTCAAAAATCATTCATTTTGCTTAGCAGCCCCGTAAAATAAAGATATTTTCTCATCTTCCCCGTTGGCCGGCTCAAAAACTTTTGTACATTATGTAAATAATCTTTTATTTTTTTTGATTCTTACGCCTTAAGCCAGGCAGTACTTTTTTACCAAACTATGTCTTTTATACATTCCTTAGCTCAATTAAAGCCAATATCTTATCAAGACTATTTTATTATTATTCTTCCAAGAAATTTAACCACGACTGCATTACCATTACCATAATCCTCAACATGATCTAAATTCAAGCAGGAAATCTCATTTGTTTTTATAACATATTGTTGCACCAAGTTGAAGCTTTGCAGGGTCGTCGACCTTGGCTTCTTCCTTCTTGGTGTTATACACGTTTCCCGAGCGGGTTTCCATATTAAAAGTAAATAAATAAAATTAAATAAAAATAAATTACCTTTTAAAGTTATTTTGTTTATTTATTCTTGTCTTCCTCGTAGGTTGCGATCCGCCGTCTTCGTCTAGGTCCTCCCCCCGCTCCAATAAGCAATAAAGATATATGTACAATAAATATTAAAAAAGGAGTGAAACTATAAAAAGGAATGATGCTAATCTAAATATTCTGTTTAAAATAAATATTAAATATCATAGAATATTTTGAATAAATGTAAGGCGCATTAAAATTGATGTAACACTTCCCCCTCTCCAGAGGTTGTCACGTCCTCGTGAATGACTTCATCCATTATCTCATAATAAGGCTTGATTCTTGAAACATGAACTATCAGAGGGTCTTGGCCCGGATTATCTTTCGGTTCTATTAGATAATTGACGCTAGACATCTTTTTCAGTTGTTGAATAATTTTGCTCCGCTTTACTTAGGGTACGACTCAAATATGAGATCACCTTCTCTTCACCACCGATGTCTTGGACAAGTGTTGCACCTATGCCGATGTTGGACGCATCAGTATGAACATAAGTAGGCGCATTTGGATTGAAGTGACCTAAAATTGGTGGACTTAATAGTGCTGTTTTTAGGGTTTGAAACGCTTCCTCTTGTCCTTCTGTCCAGGTAAATGATACACTTTTTTTATAAGGTTGGTCAAAGGGTCAGCAATTTTTGAGAAATCTTTGATAAATTTTCTATAATATGAACACATTCCCAAAAAGGATTGTACTTCTTCGACCTTTTTGGGCCGAGGAAAATTTCTGACAGCTTTGATGTTATGTTCCGCGGGTTTTATACCATGTTTGCTCGTTATATAGCCGAGAATCTCCAATTCTTCAAAAGCAAATCGGCATTTTTTGTCGTTTAACCTTAAATTAGATTCACGAAAACATCTAAAAACAGCTTCAAGTCTTTTGAGGTGCGTTGGAAAATCCGGGCTATATATGATAACATCATCCAGATAACACAAACAAATTTGCCATCTCAGATTTCCAAGCATATTCTCCATATTTCTCTCAAAGGTAGCAGGCGCGTTACAAAGTCCAAAAGGCATCACGTTGAATTCATATAATCCATGCGCTGTAGTGAAAGCTGTTTTCTCTTTGTCTCTTTCTTCGACTTCAACTTGCCAATATCCAGATCTGAGGTATATTGCTGAGAAGTATGTAGATCCTTGGAGAGTATCCATAACTTTGTCTATTCTAGGGATCAGATAGACATCTTTTACTGTCACATTATTCAATTTTCTGTAGTCCACACAAAATCTGTATTTACCATCTCGCTTCTTGACCAATATTACTGGAAAAGACCAGGGGCTAGAAGATGGCCTAATTATGCCTTCTGTAAGCATCTCGTCAATTTGCTCTTTTATAATATCTCGTTCTTTAGCACTTACCCGGTAAGGCTTGTGTTTAATTGGCTTCGCGTCTTCTGTGTCTATCCGATGTTTTGCCAAATTGGTTCTCCCTAATCTCGACGAAAACAGATCTCCATACCTTTCTAAAACTTGTTTTAACTCCTTCTGTTCCTTTGGTGAAAGATTTTCGTTTATTTGGAATATAGGTTCTTCGTTCTCTTCTACCTCTCTTTCTCGATTCACATTTATTTTCGCTGGACTACTTCCAAAAGCCAATGTTTGGTTTTTCATTATTTTTAACGGTCGAGGATACGGATTAGTTATCCAGATATATGTTTCCCTATTTATAACATTGATCAAGCTTCTTGCTAGACGAAGTCCATTTGTTTGAAACATTTTGCTGCTCTCCTCGATAATATATTCCCCATCCTCTGTTTCTGCCAATGCCTTGATCAATTTAATGGAACATTCCGGTACAATAGAATCCTTGGCACTCTTTATTTTCAACATTTCAAAATTGATTTCGTCATGATTATTCGTCAAATCGTATTTTATAGTTTCTTGCTTACAATCTATTTTCGCGTTCATTTTCTTAAAGAAATCTCTCCCAAGAATTAATGTCCGTAAATGCGTTTTCAATATCACAAAATTGTGTGATAATGTTTCGTCATCAATTTTTATATTTAAAAATATACTTCCTACCATGTCCAATTTTTTTCCATCGGGTCCTGCACAAATTTTTGCGAGTTTACTTATACCATGGCCTGTATCGAGGGCCGTTCTGAGGTCGACCACTGAGAGGTCAGCACCTGTATCAACCAAAGCTTCAAAAGTCCTTATCTTGTCCACATTAATTTTTAATTTGTATTTAGGGTCCAACTTCTTGATTCCGTTTATGGTCGACTTGCTTTGATTGACATATTCAGGCGCGACGCTTAGTTTAAATCTTCCAACACGGAATATCTATTCCGGGTAGGAATATTGGTCTGTGTGCTATGACATACATCAGCATAAAGCCGAGGTCCTGATTTCTCTGATATTTCATTCATTTGGAATTTCTCTTCGACCTTCTCTTGGGTATCTGTTGGATCCTCTTCTAGGATTCTTATAAACTTGACCCTACAATAACGGGCCACGTGCCCTGGCTTGTTACACTTAAAGCAGATTGGTCTTCCATCTTCCGTCCTATTTTTGCTAATTTCTTGGCTTTTATTGTAGGTGTTTCTCTGAAGGTTTGGTTTCGGCACAAAGTTAGGATTATAAGGACGTCTAGGGGTCGAGGGCTGGGGAAAGTTGTTTCTATACTGTCTGGGAGTAGGAGGGGAGTCGTTCTTGTAATTATTGGAAACAGGGGCTTGGGGCCTGGAAGTGGTCTGGTAGTTTCGTGCGGCAGTCGGCGGCACGTACCTCGATTGTTGTTGAGGTCTAGAATAGCGTGGACCGTTATATAGGTTTCTGGATTTCTCCACACGTTCCCGATACTTCTTTTCAAAAGAATCCATTTTCTTGCACACGACAAGAAGGTCATCGGTCGTTTTAGGAGGGTTCAGGTAGAGCGCGAATGAGTACTCTTTTTTCAGTCCTTCAATAACATGTTCAATTTTTGTTTCTTCTTCCATTACGGGGTCAACCTTGTTGCACAACACTAGAATGTCTTCCGCGAACCTGATTGCTGGTTCATTCCAGTGTTGCATTCTGTTGAGCTTCATTCTAAGTTCTTCTTTATTCGCGTCCAAAGAAAAATCCTGAATGAGGCGGATTTTAATATTTTCCCAGCTCGTGAAACTAGCTTTGTGTAAATTCAACCAGGTTTTAGCGCTTCCCGTCATGTTCATGGCGGCATAACGGGCAATTATGTAGTCTGCCCAATGATAGAGGAAACCAATCTCTTCGAGGGATTCTATCCATGGGCGAGGGTCTTCTGTCCCACCATATTACGGAATTTCTATATTGGGGTTCAAAGCAACTGGTTCGAAACCAGCATCTCTACCAATTGTTGCACCAAGTTGAAGCTTTGCAGGGTCGTCGACCTTGGCTTCTTCCTTCTTGGTGTTATACACGTTTCCCGAGCGGGTTTCCATATTAAAAGTAAATAAATAAAATTAAATAAAAATAAATTACCTTTTAAAGTTATTTTGTTTATTTATTCTTGTCTTCCTCGTAGGTTGCGATCCGCCGTCTTCGTCTAGGTCCTCCCCCCGCTCCAATAAGCAATAAAGATATATCTATATATATAAAAATGAATGTATGTGTGTCTATTTGTTTGTTTGTCCTTTATGCCTGACCAAACCACTCATTGGATCGCCATGAAACTTTGGGAAGTTATTTAGTATAGTACTGGGAAGGTTTCTAGCAAATAAAATTTTTGAAATAACTTTTCGCCTAGAAATAATCAAGATAAATATTCTAATTTATCTGTTATAATTCAACAATCTGCTCTAAATATTATCATGATGATACGATGATTTTGTAATGTAGAAAATTGAGACAAGAATAATGATACAATTCAAAGGCAAGATACTATTCCTTTAACTTCCAATTACCGAGGGAACCAATTAATATTGATTTTATTCAACTTATCGAGTATTTTTCAAGGGACCGGGAAAAAATGTTCACTTTATCGAGAGATTCGTTAAACAAACCTTTACTCGGGTAAAACCCGGGCGAAGCCGGGTACATCCATACAAGAATAATGATACAATTCCAAGGCAAGATACTATTCCTTTAACTTCCAATTACCGAGGGAACCAATTAATATTGATTTTATTCAACTTATCGAGTATTTTTCAAGGGACCGGGAAAAAATGTTCACTTTATCGAGAGATTCGTTAAACAAACCTTTACTCGGGTAAAACCCGGGCGAAGCCGGGTACATCCATACAAGAATAATGATACAATTCCAAGGCAAGATACTATTCCTTTAACTTCCAATTACCGAGGGAACCAATTAATATTGATTTTATTCAACTTATCGAGTATTTTTCAAGGGACCGGGGAAAAATGTTCACTTTATCGAGAGATTCGTTAAACAAACCTTTACTCGGGTAAAACCCGGGCGAAGCCGGGTACATCCATACAAGAATAATGATACAATTCCAAGGCAAGATACTATTCCTTTAACTTCCAATTACCGAGGGAACCAATTAATATTGATTTTATTCAACTTATCGAGTATTTTTCAAGGGACCGGGAAAAAATGTTCACTTTATCGAGAGATTCGTTAGACAAACTTTTACTCGGGTAAAACCCGGGCGAAGCCGGGTACGTCCGCTAGTGTACAATAAATATTACAAAAGGAGTGAAACTATAAAAAGTAATGATGCTAATCTAAATATTCTGTTTTAAATAAATATTAAATTACATAGAATATTTTGAATAAATGTAAGGCGCATTAAAATTGATGTAACAATATATATATATATAGTATCGTTATGATAATTACAAGATTTATAAAAATATTTATTTAGTTTAAACATGTGAGGTTTGTTTTTTATTTTTTTTTGTAATAAATAATTAGTTAGAATATATTGTAATAAAAAAAAAAAGAAAAAAAGTAACACCAGCAAAGCATCGGCGGTTAAGCGTCATAGGCTGGGTAAAAAAAGGAATAAGCGAAGAGAAAGTTTTATAGAAAAGAGCAAAGACAGAATCATGTGATAATAATTTTACAAATATAAAATCAAGCTAATTAGAGAAAGAGAAGTATTTTTTTTCTCTATTTTTTCTCTTGATGAAAGAAGATAGATTTTTGTAATTTTTTTTTGTGATTTTTTTTTATAAGCTTATTTTAAAAACAATCTAGTGTACAACTGGAGGACACGATATAAGTTAGTATATTAATTTAATGTACCAATTAGGAAGGATGAAAACCTTAAAGGTTAGACCAGATGAAAACCATAAAGGTTAGACCAGATGGAAAGAGGATGGTACTCAGGCGGGCCTCTTCAGATGAAGACCTGAGCAGCAGTTTCAGCCCTATCTTCATTACTGCTAAACCATACCTCTTCGACCAAATAGAAAGTAAATTTAGGTTGGAATGGAAAATTTACAAACAAACTATTTGAACATATCAAATTTAATGATATATTCAACAACACTGATATCAAATATTTATTCCCAGTACAAAGCTTAAATTTTAAAACCATATTCAAATACAACAAAATTCTAGGAAGTATGGTATGCAACTATAATACCTTCATAAAAAATTAAACAACTTTAATAGTATTAATTGTAAGTGCAATAATATAAGTGACCAACATAAATTTAAAGGTCACATTCTAACTAGTGAATTCACATTCTTAAATAAAGAAATACAAGTCATGTTCAACAACGGATATAAATTTATACCGCCAATTAAACAAAATTACAACAACACGGTTAATTCAATCATCCAAGATCTTGATCTCTTTATTAATAAAACAAGCCTAAAGTTCAAGATCCCAGAATTTACTTTCCTTAATTGGAAAATTGGAATTATGAAACAAGAGTCAAGGATTATTACCACAATACACTGAAAATTGCAAAATCCCCCACTCAAACATTGGAACATTAAAAGAAAACATCAAAATTATTCAAGAAGAGTACATTATTACTCCAATTGATAAATGTTCCAACAATTTCGCAATTACCTGCAAAAATCTATATCACGACTTAATTATGCAAGAAATATACAACACCGATAAATACAGCATATCAAATATAACCCCGATTCAAATTAAAAAGGAATTAGAGGTTAAGGAAAAAACTTTAAATATCTATAGCAAAAAAAAAACACCACCCCTATTATACCTTATATCTACATTGTACCCAAAATTCACAAAAATACTCTTAAATTCAGAACCATAGCATCTGGAATAAATTCTAATTTAAGCAATTTAGACCTTCAATTAGCTTCAACTTTAAAATTCTTGACAAAACAGATCCGCAATAAAGAAAAATACAATTTTATAGACTCCAATAAAAATGTATTAAATTTTATTAACAAAAACCTTCCCAAACTCAAATCCGTTTATACTTTTGATTTTCAAGACCTTTTCTCTAAACTGGAGTTAGAGGATCTTGAACTCAAAATTATAAATCTATTTTCAGAATTTTTAATTGACAAGACATTCAATTTACCCTTAATTCACAATGGCAACAAAACCATTGTAATTAACTACGTACAATAAAGCAAAATTACTTTTAGAAACATTCCTCAAATTCAATTATATCCAAATTAAAAATCAAATTTATAATCAAAAACAAGGAGTACCAATGGGTACGTCATCTAGTCCATTATTGGCCAACATCCTGTTATTTTGGTATGAGATGGAATTCTTCTCTCTTAACAAAGTTAACTGGTGGTTGTTCCGATACGTAGATGACATTCTTATAATCAATAATAACAATTTTTCAAAATTAATAGAAAAGATCTATCCTCCGTATCTAAATCTTAAAAATAATGAGAAAAATCAAATTTAATCAAAAAGTCAACTTCCTCGATTTATGCATGAATCTAAATGAAAAAAGTATAGAAGTATATGACAAAAGATCAAATTTCGATTTCAACAATATTAAATATAATAGACAAGATTCAAATATATCAAAAATTTGCACCAAAGTAATATATTTTGGACAATTTTTAAAATTCTACAGAATTAACAACAAATTAAACAACTTTCTATAAGTAAAATTAAAAACTTAAATGATGAATTTCAAAAAAATGGATTCAGCCAAAATACAATTTAAAAAATTAACATTTTAGCAATCATAAAATATCTTCACAAAAACAAATTTTCTTACAAATACAACTTCAATGACTTTAAAAATTTCACTATGAGATTTTAATTAACTTTTGACCAGATATTCAAACTTGTTTACTCCGGTAACTTTAAAATCGAAAATTTATTTATAAACATTAACCGTCTCCATCTGGGTGAGTAGAATTTGCTTGGGATGTTAATTGTAACATACATATATTGAATTTTAAGTTGATAACATGAACCGCAATTCAATACATATAAATGAATGATCTACAATAATGTTAACAGCAATTCTGACTTCAACTGGAAGGCGCAATCTAAATACTGCTTTCGCTTGATGTCAATGGACGCAACTAACATGAGTTACATCATCTATCTCTCTGGATTCACTAATACTAACTACATTCCACTAATCTAGATAATAAAAAATTTAATTATAGGTAAATATTTTAAATCATAACATTCATAAGGAATGCTGTCACATTAATTGAGTGTATTTATCAGCTATTATAAATATTTTCAAAGAAATTTTCTTTTATTTTTCCCCCTCCTCTTTCTCTCCTTTCCTTCTTTTTTGTTGTTTTTGTTTTCTTTTTTTTTCCCTCCCTTTTAATTGGACTTAGAACAAATAATAATTAAGCTTTAAAAAAAATATCGTCTACACTAATAGAAACTAATAAATTCAATATTCTGAAACACCAATACCATACCTTTATTTCTGTATTTTCTCTAATTCTTACTTTGTTTGATCCTTTAAATTGATACGATAACTTTAGATTTTTTTTTCTCTCCTTATAGCATACATATCAATTATCTATGCTTGTTCAATCTTTATAAAGGGGGGTATAGAAAATGAATAGTCAATCTAATTGATATGAAGCACTAAAACTTAAATTCCTAAACTTCCTTATTTAGAAGAAATAACAGGTACTGGTCCACATATATAATACTTATATTGAAAAAGTACAAATAGGACTACATAGAGAATATACAGAACCGTTATGACTGATCCATGTAGATTGATGATGTGAGTCATTATGGGGCTGCATTTTTGCCATCTTCAAACAAGGGATTTATTTCTTTGTCTGATGAAGCTGACTTTTCCATTTATGACGCACATTGTTAACTTATTTGAATTTAATCTTATATTATTGTAGTTCTAATTAGTCTTTATTCTATCGTACTTCTAATATATTATTATTTCCTTGCAGTCCTATTATTTAGAGAGTATAAACACAATTTGGATTATAATCTGAACCTACCAACATCAGACAAAGTTTATTTTACTATGTTCTTTAATGTTAGATTTTCCTGTTCCCTTGTCGACGCACATTGTTAATGGCTTGGGATATGATCATATTTTCCTGTATTTGTAATAATCTATTAACTGTATTACTAAATTTTTATCAGTATCTTACAGTCCTTATATCCAAAAAGAATAAACACAATTTGATTTATAGTTTAACACTAAGGGAAAAGTATGTCTCAATCTGATTATGTTTGGGGAACTGAATAAAGTATAGCTACTATTATCAAACAAAGGATCCAGACCTAGGCCTATTGAATAATACTTCTCTTTATCATTGTTATCACACACTGCTGATCTATTTGAAATGACTCATATTATCTAATATTGCTAGCAAATTATTATCACCCTCCTGTATTTCCAATTTAAAAAAAAATGTTTTCTTCATTCCTCACTCCTTTTCTAATACGTAAAGTGATTAAGAACATGCTAGATTATGAATAGTAATTACAGTATAGGTAGACTTGATCCTATATATTTAAAAGAAATCCTTTGGTTCTTTTTGTTTTGAATCTACAGAAGTTACCTCAATTAGACAAACGATTCAATCCCTGGTCTGTCGACACTAACTTCATTGATTCATTATTGACGCATACATCTGATTTGAGGGGATCAAGACGTATTAACTTATACTTCTAAAAATTTATTATTTTTTATAGTTTGAAAAATATTGTAGAGAAAAAGTAAATCTTGGATTATATTTTTGAACTACGTAAATGTAAGTTTGGATACGATTAAGTTGATAGTATATTCCCTTTCAAAGACAGGTTAATTGAAATTATCAGACAAAGGATTTAGTCCTTTGATCTAATAAATTCAGCTTCCCCGCTCCCATATTGACACACACCATTTTTAATTTGATAGTATTATTAAAAAAGTATCTTTTTCTTATAGTTCTAATATCTTATTTTCTTTCAGTTTTAACTTCTAAAATGAAAAAAAAAAACACTTTTTTTAAATTAGGTTTGAAAATACAAAAATGATTCTTGCTCAGTTTCATTAGTTGATTTGTGTTATATATGCAGCTTAGCTATTACCCCATTTCCATTCCAACCTAAATTTACTTTCTATTTGGTCGAAGAGGTATGGCTTAGCAGTAATGAAGGTAGGGCTGAAACTGCTGCTCAGGTCTTCATCTGAAGAGGCCCGCCTGAAAACCATCCTCTTTCCATCTGGTCTAACCTTTATGGTTTTCATCTGGTCTAACCTTTAAGGTTTTCATCCTTCCTAATTGGTACATTAAATTAATATACTAACTTATATCGTGTCCTCCAGTTGTACACTAGATTGTTTTTAAAATAAGCTTATAAAAAAAAATCACAAAAATTTATCTTCTTTCATCAAGAGAGAAAATAGAGCAAAAAAAAAATACTTCTCTTTCTCTAATTAGCTTAATTTTATATTTGGAAAATTATTATCATGGTTCTGTCTTTGCTCTTTTTTTTATAAAACTTTCTCTTCGCTTATTCCTTTTTTTACCCAGCCTATGACGCTTAACCGCCGATGCTTTGCTGGTGTTACTTTTTTATATTTTTTTATTACAATATATTCTAACTAATTATTTATTACAAAAATAAATAAAATAAAAAACAAACCTCAAATGTTTAAACTAAAAAATTTTTTTTATAAATCTTGTAATTCTCATAACGATACTATTTGATACAGAATTAGCTTGCTGTTCTGACTCAAAATTAATTCAAAATCTGTAGTTCTTAATATTTTACTTTTCCTCTTTTTTCCAAAAATAAAAAATTACTATTAATATATATATGTGATAAGATCCTGTCGACTTTCAATGTGCAATATAATAATAATGTGTGGAAAGAGAAATAAGCACACCACAATTTGGTAGAGGAATTTGGAAGGCAACCAGAGAGAGATGGAGATGGCGGGCCCGGCTGTCCGCCGGGCGGCCGTTTGTGTCGAATACAATATGCTCCAACTGTCTTAATTAGTCCTGAGGTTCTACGAAATGGGCCCCTTGGAATGTGGCTGATATATCAAGTGACCGGACACCATATCCTGTCCCAATAGTCCCGAGAATTCCGGGCCTCTTGGAATGTCGTTAGTGGCTCAGATTACCGTACTTTAGCTGCCTTCTCTCTCTGGTGGACTGTAGGTTTACTTTATTATTCCTGGAAGGGTAATATTATGACATATATATATGGTAATTTAAGCCAACAACCCCATATTGTATATAACTTATAACACGATTTTCATGTTGTATAATAGAAACACATCTGTAAATGATTATACACATGATTGGCATGTGTCATTACATGATCATATGTAATGTACTTTGTACAAACTGAGGATGAATAAATAAAACTCTGTAATAGATTAAGAGTTGAGCTAACGCAGAGATCGAGCATATAGCAGTCCCAAAACAACAAGGTCTAAATAAGGAAACTGCCACGGCGCCAGTGTACAATTTCACCAGACGATCCAGGCCCCTCTCGCATGTGCTGTAATGCAATACTCCCCTTTCTCGGGAAAGATAAAGCCTTAAGCTAAAAATACAGTCACTTGACCATCTGCGTTAGCCCTCGTCGGTTGTACCCAAGGTCCATCTCATCCATCATGTAGACCAGTAAGAAATCTTCTATCTCTCCATCTTTCGCTCTCTCTCTCCTAGCTCAACTTTTATCTGTTCACGGAACTTTCTTAGTGCAACTGTGTCTTCGTTTTTGTGTATGGACATTCCCAAGCTTTCCACTCTGCCTCGACCACGACTGCCTGTACTTTGTGAGAACTTTTAAAGGTCTTCCAAGGTGCAGAGAGGTGCTGAAAAACTCCCCATCCTGACTGTTCCTCTCGGTCAACAAAGTATAGCGAGAGTTGACAGGGACTCACACCAAAGTTTAAGTCGACTGGATACCTCATCACATAGTTAGTCGACATGATTCTACAAGAGGCTACCAGACCTCACCACATTTATAGTCGACAGGATTCTACAAGTCGACGATAGTAATCATCACATTTATAGTCGACAGGATAACCAAAACGAAGAATGACACAACGAAGAAGGTAAGAAGCCTGTCCAGATAGAAGCGAGAAAAAGCGAAGATGGAAGAACAAACCGACCATTTCAACGAAACGACCAAGCAATCTCTCCCCCAAAAAGAGATATTTACGGAAGAAACGACGCCCCAAGGGACCTCCGCAAACCCGCAAACAGATCGCCAACGCCGGGAGCAAGCTGTCTGACCACCCCAACGACACAGTCGAAATTCCCGCGAGTCATGGAAATCGAGGAGCAGCATGACGCAAATCCGGTGACTAGTTCTCCACCTTCGGCCTGACATCGTCGAGACAATGTTCAAGACGACAAGCCACAAACAACTCTACAGGGGCTACAAGTTTCTACAGGCCATGCATGGAGCGACTTCTACGACAGCAGGACGACCACCAAAGACCAAGTCTCCTGACTGAACAATCATCACACAATTGTAAGTTTTTTAAAAAACCTACCTTAACTTTATCCTCAAGTTCACAACTTGATTCCCCATAAATTTGTATTTATTTTTTTACTTTAAGCATTTTAAAATCAATTTTTACCTTTTTTATATCATTTTTTATTCAATTTTTAAAACCTTCACACTCTCATTTATCAAATTTACTTTAATTTTTTTAATCAGATTATAAATTTCAAGTTATTACTCTCAATTTTACATTAGAAAAAAATTTCGCCCATCACGCATTTTTACCAATTTACTAATCTTACATGCCTTTCTTAAATTCACCTAAAATTGCATTATCCAAATCTACAACTTAAAAAAAATCATTATTATTATTTTTAAAAATCTCTCATATCATAATTCTAAACTTATTTTTGTTTTTCTTAATATCATTTTCATACCAAAATATACCAATTTCTCAATCAAATACTTAACATTTTGAAAAAATTATTGTCATATTCATCATTTTAAGTAAACGCCACAATTCAAAATATTCTTGTCACTATCACGACATTGCCCTTTTAACAAGAATCATTTCAACTACCATAATCAATGATTAAAAAAAACAAATTTTTAAAATATAAATAAACATAGGTGAAACGCATTTCTTTTAATTGCAAAAATCGAAAGAGACAATATCTTCAAAATCACAACTAGAAAAATAACTGTCCTTCCCCAAAACAAGTTAAAAATCCAACATAGTCACACTCCCTCGTCTTTTCCTTTTACATGAATAATTAATCAACCATACATCTCTCTCAACAAACGTTACAACACCATCACATCACTATCTCCAATTGGCAACAATTATTAGTGCGCGGCATAACAAACAAATTCAATTTCGAGCCACACAAGCTCCATAACGTCGCCCCACTAAACACTAAAAAAAATCACATTAAACGTGCCATATCCACTAACAGTCAAAAATTCTCGATGTGTTTCATACAACCACCACCCATGACTTTATTAAATTTGTTATTCATGGTGAAACTGTTAGATTTTGTGCCAAAACAACGACTTCACGTGACACCTTTCTAAATCACTCACACTTCGTGTCACAGCGCCACACCACAAAACCTTTTCACTTTTCAGGCCAAAGACGCCTTCATGCCTGTGACACATCAACCCCAAAGCGTGTCCACGTCGAAAGTCGCACTTTCACCACACCTCTAAACCTGAAATCACCGAATAACATTTTTACTAAGTCTAAACTAACTTCGAAATACAACAACTACAAACATTAAGAAAAACTATATTTTCAAATAGGCAAGAAAATTGCCAACTTCAACAAAAGAAGAGAAAGAAAATCAGTTTCAAGTAAACGACAAAAATATTAAACCATCCCACATGTTTGACCATCCCAGAAATAGACTCCGACAATTTCAGTGAAAAACAGGAGGAGTGACCCCCCCCCCCCCCCCAGTAATAGGATCCCCAAATCTATCTCAGTTATGACGCCCCGTCCTCCCTCCCTTCACAAAGCTATCAATTTGACCGCCATGATCATGATCGCCATTTTTTTTAAACACATGTTTCACACTAACCATTTAGGTTTTCTTACAAATCTCACCAACGCCTTAATCACAACACAACATACATTAAACATTTTACATGTTAATTGATATCACCAATTAAAACAATTTGGTTAAGTCTTATATAGACTTAATGACGCAAAAGAGAAATCATTCTCTACATATCACCATTATGGACAAACGAAAAGATCATTTCACATATACCCAGCTTCAGAGAGTCAAAAACACCGATGTTTACCAAAGGGATATGATCTAGTTACACACCCACAGTTTCAACCTCTCTTCAAAAGAGACAATTTTTGTTCAATTTTACACTACTTAACATTTATCTAATCATTATAACAATCTTTAATTATATTCTAATTTTTGTATAAAAGCTTGTATAATTATTTTTATTTTTACCTTTAAATTATATAATCAATTTTTATTCCAACATTATTTTCAAGAAAAAAAAACTTAATCAAATTTACTTTTATTTTGCGTGATATTATTTTAGTATTGCAAAACATTTAATTGTTTCAAAAATCATTTTCAATTCATTATTATACTTTTTATATATTACATGTTTGATTTTGTCCACTTACACTTTTTACCCGCAATCATATTTCTATATTTTTATTCACTATATTTTATATTTGTTTAAATATCTTTATTATATGACAATGTTTATCATCAACTATCGGGCATGCAGCAACCACTTTCAACAATCAAATTCTTTAACCAATTCCCTATACTTTATTATTACTATCTTTTTCAGCCATTGCTTCAAACCATCGTAGAAAAACGACAGCACTGCTTGACAATTTTTTTTTTTTTATTTCGTAATTTTAACAAACTTTTTGAACACAGTTCCCCAGATTTAAAATCTCAACTTCTGGTCTGAACACGCTTCAAGAGTTCATTTCAATCATCCGCAGAGCACAATCACCAACGCATGCACAAAGTGTTCACTTTTTTCAACTTTCAATTTTTTTTCAGCTCTAGCGGACCACAATCAACCTTTGATCGGCCGGGAATCGAACCCGGGCCGCCCGCGTGGCAGGCGAGCATTCTACCACTGAACCACCGATGCTTATAAAAAATGGCCATATTTGGGTTTTTATTACATTCACAAAAGCAAACGGTGACAGATTTGTTGATTGATTGTTGATTGATGACTCTGATACTTGTATATTAAAATATATATATGTCATAATTTGTACATAGCTAGATGCCAACCCAATCCAATATGTATGAAAATGTATGCTTTGAATTTCAATAAAGAACAAGGCTTAACAAAATCTGGAGAGAAAGAAGGCCTAGAGAAAGATGATCATTAGCAGGTTTTATTATCCCGGAACTCGTAAAAGTTAGAGTTCAACGACATAGCATTTCCTGGTCAAGTTAAGACACGTCCAAAAACAAAGAGTTAGAAAGAGCCAATCATAGAGCAGCCCTTTTAGCTTCGAGCCTATAGGGAACTTCCACGTCACACAGGTCAACCAATGAGAAGGAAGAAGTGTTTTCTTCTTAAATCGAGAACAGAGAATAGTCAGTAGAGAGCTGGATCCCACCGAGTTCGGATCTACAGTTAGCACCTGGACAGCACCTAGAGTAGGAACTTGGAATCGTTCTCACTGCCTCACCCCAGCAGATAAGTCAAATATTCCGATATGTAATTGAGTAGCCAATAGCCAAACCGCTCCAACCTCTCAAAGCCTTTCTCTCCTCCGGTTAGTTGCCTTATTTCAACCCCCATCAAGTGTATCCTGGTTTATTTCCCCTGTATGCTCCACTTCCCTCTTAAACGACTGCGCCATCATCAATCAAACCCATTTTCAACCAATAACAAAAAACTTCGCAACGATACTGCGATAGCGAGTCGACAGGATTTTTCTATGGAAAGTAGCCAAGATACGACCGGCGTTAAAAATGACGACCAATCGAGAAAACGGGAGGAGGCAAGCAGCAGATAGGACACGGGCCCTCTAGCGGCTGCCATCAGACAGTTCACCGCGGCGGCGTTCGCACAAGGCAGGTCCGATCCCCCGGGCGCGGCCCTACCAGTCTTCGATGGAACGTACAGTGCGCCCCAGTTTTTCCAAGCATTCGACCGGAAAATGGAAGACACCCCCATGGACGACAACGAAAAATTGCTCCGTCTACCGAACTACCTGGTGCGACAACCCCTGGAGCTTTTCCGGAAACTTCGGCTGGCCGACCGGAGCTATTTCCAGGTGAGACAAATCCTCTTGGACCTCTATCCTGAGTCCAGCGAAGCGTCCTTCGCGAAATATTTCGCCATGAAGCTTACTGGACAAGCCGACCTGGAGACCTACTACCGGGAGAAAACCGCCATGGGGCTACAACTAGGACTCCCACAGGAGGTGATCCTCGAGACGCTGACAGAAGGGTTGCCATTCGCCGATCAGCGCCTAGTCCGCGTAGTGCCTCCCGAGAACCTAGGAGAGTGGTTCCGACTAGTACAGAGGATCCACGAGCCCAGTGTACCGACAACGCGACACAGAGAGGAACAACCGCCCACAATGTCGGGTCCGTACCACAACACACCCCGACGCACAGGTGCATGGAATGCACCTCCTCCGCCATCCAGCTGTAAGTTCTGCGGCGCGAGGCACTGGCACAGCGAATGCCGGCATAGACCAGTCCCGACGACACAAGAAAAAGAAAGGACAGTGCAATCGGTCCCAAATCAACCAGTCCCGAGTCCCAAGCAACCATCCCAAGCCAGAGACACCCCAGCAGAGCAGACTTTTCGAGACTGAGGTAGGCTCCCAACCCTTTAGCTTAACCCAACTGACTGTGAAACTTTTTCTAGCCCCTAATATACCATGCCCCTTTTTAATTGACACAGGCGCCAGCCTGAATATAGTGCCATACAACCTCTACAATATGTTAAAAACTCATCTGCCTAATTTAACCCTTAAGGGACATTCACTGTGTGCTGAGAACATGTACGAGAACATCTACGTATGTTTTCCCACGTGACGCAGCGGAGCGTGACCTTGCCTGCACGGGTGAGTCAGTTGTTGTTTTGAACTCTGTATGGATGGACATTAAAACATGGTGGCAGCGATAACTGGATAAAATACGAACCCGTATATTGCAAAATATCGATTTTTGTGTACCTTGGAAGATAATTCAACATGGCTCAGATTCAACCTCCAGAAACTTTCGACTTCTCGACTCCCAACGAATGGCCCAAATGGAGGAAGAGATTCGAACGATACCTCGTGGTCAGTGGAATGAAGAAGAAAGAGGAGGCGGACAAGATCGATTTGTTCATGTACTTGATGGGTGACCACGCGGATGATATATTCAGGACCTTCAAGTTCGAAAAGGAGGAAGAGGCAACGAAACTTGATTCCGTCCTCAAGGCGTTTGACAGCCACTTCTGTGTCAGGAAGAATATTATCTACGAACGTGCGAAATTTAATTCAAGAATCCAAGAGGATCGGGAGCCAGTGGACGAATTCATCACTTCATTGTACAAATTGGCTGATAGTTGCGAATTTGAGGGTCTTCATGAGCAGTTGATCCGTGACCGAATAGTGGTTGGAGTGAGGGACAAAGCTTTATCTGAAAGAATGCAGTTGGACAGCGAACTGACTTTGGAAAAGGCGGTGAAAATGGTTCGACAGCAGGAAGCCGTTCGACAGCAGCAAGTCGACCTGCAGCGTCCCTCAACAAGCCAAAAGGTCAGTCAGGTGAAGTTCAACTCGAAGAAACAATCACCGAAACAACAACAGCAGCCTTCGAGGAAGAAGGAGAAGTCAGCCAAAACAAGATCACGATGTCCAAAATGCGGAGGTTTCACCCACAGGGAAGGACAGGCTTGCCGTGCTGAAGGACAAAGATGTAACCTATGTTCAAAAACTGGCCATTTTGCAAATTGCTGCCCAGATTAGCAGGCGAAGACTGCGGAAGTCAAAGCTGTTTCTGAACTTGATGAAGAAATTGGTTTTCTCCTGGAGGTCTCAGCTGTGGAGGATTCATCTAATTTCGATGATGATGAAGGCGAGTGCAGGAGGCGATGGACAGCAGAAATCCAAGTGAACGGGAAACAGGTGAAGTTCAAGCTCGACTCCCAGGCGGATGTTACATGTGTTCCTCTCTGTCTCTTCAAGAAGATAATGGGACAGCAACGACTGGTGGAAAGTGATATCAACCTTAGAGCTGCTGAATTCTCCGAACTTCAGACTGTGGGTATGTTTATATCAACGCTGCGAAATGGCAATTATGAAATCAAGTAGAAGATTTATGTCATTCTCGTCGTTTGAGTGAACCTCTTCTGAGTCGCCGGGCATGTGAGCTCTTGAACCTGGCGAGGCGAATTGAAGTGGTTGCGACGAGAATTAACCCGATCAAGGAATTCCCTGAAGTATTTGAAGGACTGGGACAGATCGGAAGCCCTTACGAAATCAAATTGAAACCTGGAGCAAAACCATATGCTGTGCATACTCCTCGACGGGTACCAATACCTTTGATGGAAAAGCTCAGAACAAGATTGGAAGAGCTCGAGAAGGCGGGAATCATAGCACAAGTTAACGTTGCGACTGAATGGTGTGCACCGACTGTGATTGCTGGTAAACCGAATGGCGACATACGACTCTGTGTGGAACTCTCAAGGCTGAACGAACATGTACAGCGCGAAGTGCATCCCATGCCAGTGGTGGAGCACATGCTGGGGCAACTGGGGGAAGCAAGATTCTTTTCGAAACTGGACGCGAACAGTGGCTTTCACCAGATTCCGTTGAGCCCGGACTGCCAGCATTTAACGACCTTCATCACTCCTTTTGGGAGATATAAATACTGCAGAATACCATTTGGAATCTCACTCGCCCCAGAGTATTTTCAGAAAGTTATGTCAATAATCTTGCAAGGCATGGACGGTGTAATGTGTTACCTGGACGATATCCTGATATTTGCCTCCGACTCCAAGACTCACGATCGAATTCTTCGTTTAGTGCTCCGAAAACTGAAAGAGGCGAAAGTTACACTAAACAAGGCCAAGTGTGTCTTCGGCGTGCCAAGAATTAATTTTCTTGGGCACATACTGGATGAAGACAGTATCCGACCAGATCCAGCGAAAATCGAAGCAGTGGCGAAGATGCCTGCTCCGACCGATGTTCATGGCGTAAGAAGATTTATTGGCATGGTGAACCATCTGGGACGCTTTGTGGAAAATTTATCTGAAATCGTGGCTCCACTGAACCAGTTGTTGGTGAAAGGTCAAGACTTCGTTTGGGATTGCAGCCAGGAGCGAGCATTCCGAAAGTTGAAAGAATTGCTCACGACTCAACCCATCTTGGCAGCATACGAAGTCAGGAAACCAACTATGGTGTCATCCGACGCATCTTCATACGGCTTGGGAGCGGTACTGAAGCAAGAAGGTAAGAATGGAATCTGGCGACCTGTTGCTTATTCTTCTAGAACTATGACACCTACCGAAAAACGATATGCTCAGATCAAGAAAGAGGCTCTCGCAATTACATGGGCCTGTGAACGTTTTCAAGATTTCCTGCTTGGAAAGCGTTTCCGAATTGAGACCGACCATAAGCCTCTCATTCCTCTATTTTCGACGAAAGAATTGAGTTCGCTGACCCCAAGACTGCAACGTTTCCGAATGCGTATGATAAGGTTTGGATTCGAAATAGTGCATATCCCTGGAAAGGAGCTGCTCGACGCCGATGCATTATCCAGACAACCACTTCTTACAACCGAGGGAGGTGAAAACGAACGGCAAACCTCAGCGCATATAAATGCAGTTCTCTCGAGTATAACCGACAAAGACGAGATGTTGACGAAGATTTTTGAAGCTCAACAAGAAGATACGACCCTGAAAGCAGTAGTCAACTACCTTGAGCAAGGCTGGCCAGATAAGAAGAAGATGTCACAGGCTCTGCTCTCTTATTGGCATGTCAAGCATGAACTCGGCGTTCAAAATGGACTACTGATGCGTAGCTGTCGTCTTGTTATTCCAGCAAGTATGAAACTGGAGATCCTAGAGAAGTTGCACGCTGGGCACTTCGGGATTACAAAAACAAGACTTCGCGCACGTGAGACGGTATGGTGGCCTGGAATTTCGGAAGAGATCGCGGAAACAGTCAGAAAGTGCAGTGTTTGTATCCAGGAAGCCGTCTCAAAACATGAACCTTTGATACCAACCAACTTTCCTACACGACCGTGGCAAAAGATTGGAATGGATTTGTTCAAGTTCGAGAATAAGTAGTATCTAGTCGTCATTGACTATTATTCTCGATTTCCTGAAGTGGTTCAGCTGGATCGGCTCACAGCCAATGTGGTGGTGCGTAGTTGCAAATCCATATTTGCCCGACATGGAATACCAGAAACTGTTGTAAGCGATAATGGGACGCAATTTGGAGCTGCTCGTGAGTTTGCAAATTTCGCAAGGCAGTATGGATTCACACATGTCACTTCAAGTCCTCGATTCCCGCAGAGCAATGGGATGGCAGAAGCAGGTGTGAAAATTGCTAAGTTGATCCTCAAGAAAAATCAAGACCCATCGCTTGGACTCCTGGAGTATCGATCGACCCCTTTGGAGAACGGTTACAGCCCTGCTGAGCTTCTCATGGGACGTAAACTCCGAACGACCTTGCCAATTGCACCAGAGAATCTTAATCCAAGGTTGGTGGACTCTCAGACCCTGAAAAGAAAGGAAGGGAGAAGGAGAAAGGATATGAAATCCAGATATGATCGACGCTGCGGAGCTACGGACATGGAGGAGCTATCCGAAGGTGACACTGTTTGGATTACAGATATGCGAACCTGGGGGATTGTAAAGCAGAAAGCATCGACACCAAGGTCGTATATAGTTGATACTCCAGTTGGGACTTTACGTCGAAACAGGTTCCATCTACGAAAAGGAGATACAGTGCAATATCCAGCTGACCCATCGACGCCGACCTTTTCGGGAGAGGAACTGGTTGAAAATGAAAAGACCCCAGTTGTGGATTATCCCTCTAACGACTCAGAAGGCGGCCAGATAAGAACCCGGAGTGGACGAATTGTAAACCTGTGGATCGCCTTCATTATTAATTATATTATGCATTTAAAGTTTGTAATGTATATATATATTTCAAATCTTAAAAAGGGGGATGTGCTGAGAACATGTACGAGAACATCTACGTATGTTTTCCCACGTGACGCAGCGGAGCGTGACCTTGCCTGCATGGGTGAGTCAGTTGTTGTTTTGAACTCTGTATGGATGGACATTAAAACACACTGGATCTCCAAACCCTGGATGGTTTTGCAAAAACAATGGGTAAACTGTCTCTCCCTCTGACAATAGGCCAAATATCCCGAAGGGAGACTTTCCATGTGGTGGACGCACCGTTACCATTTGGAATTCTTAGCCTTAATAGTCTCCACAAATTCAAATTGGCAATAGATTTTAATAAATGCACTATATTCCAACTGGGCGCCCCATTGTCTACCCCTACCTACCATTTTAACCATGTACCAAATGTATGCACCTACTGGCAATGTCAGGCGATGTTCCAAAGATCTTACCCTGTAGCCAAACCTTCCGCCTATGACAACCATTGCGTGCATTCACTGATTGAACCACAATTATCTACATGCCACAATTTATCTAAACAAGCGCCTTGCAACTTTTTTATTAAGGCCAATTGCCTTTTTTACATGCCCTCAAATAACAAAGCCACAACGGCTTCAACTTGTAACCACAATGCCCAAAACATACCCATTCAGCAGGACAACTCGTATACCGAGCACATAGGTGATCACACGTCATCACACAACGATAACCCACACCACCAGCGCAACAAACACGACACTCACACTAAGACACAACAAAACCCTTTTCCACATACATGCTACAACACGACAAACAATCCTCTCTATACACCCCAGTTCACAACACTTTTACAAAGATACAATCACATCTTCACACAGAACAAATTTAACGTACCATGCTTAAGGATTCCACCCGTAAAAATGCCCACGAATTCCGACAAAATAATTACCATACGACCATATCGTGTTCCGATATGTGACCAACAAGAAATCCGAAATCAAGTCCAACAAATGCTAGAGAACGGCATTATAGAGCAATCTTTTTCACCTTTCTCGAGCCCTGTCACCCTCGTCACTAAGCGCGACAAGACCAAACGGTTTTGTATCGATTATAGAAAGGTGAACGAGCTAATTAGCGCTGATGTCCATCCCCTCCCGAGAATCGAGGATATTCTCGACCGCCTCGCACAGGCCAAGTATTTCTCCACGGCCGACATATCCTCTGCGTATTGGCAAGCCCCAATACACCCCGATTCTCGACCACTGTTAGCCTTTGCCACACTCGAAGGGTTATACCAGCCCACTCGATTACCTTTCGGGTTAAAAACCAGCCCTCAGATCTACGAACGAGCCATGAGTCAGGTCCTACAGAGACACGGACTTGACTGTGTGGCACATTACTTTGATGATTTCATCATTTTCTCCAACACACTGGAGGAACATCAAAACCACCTGCGACAATTTTTCGCCTTTTGCGAAGCAGAGAAGTTACAACTTAACTTCGCGAAATGCGAATTTTTTAAGCAGTCCATAGATTTCCTAGGCTACACCATCACAGCTGGTACAACCACACCACTCACACGCAACACCGACATCATTCACGCCATTAAACAACCACACAACCGGAAAACACTGCAATCCTTTCTAGGCGCTGTGAACGTCTATAACAAATTCATCCCGGAATACGCTCGCTTGCGAGCACCACTTAATAACCTCCTCAAAAAGGATGTCGTGTGGATCTGGGATGAAGCTTGCCAAAAGGCGTTCATTGACCTGAAAGGGAACCTCACACAACACCCCATTTTACACCTTTACAAAGAAGGCCTGCCATGCCAAGTGTATTGTGATGCATCCACCCTCGGTATAGCAGGCATTCTCAAACAGGTTCACCCTGACGGGAACGTATATCCAGTTCAGTTTTTCAGCCGAACACTGCGCCCACACGAGAAAAACTATTCCATCTCTGAACTTGAGTGCCTAGCAATCGTTGAGAGTGTGGAGAAGTTTCGCATCTATCTGATGGGCAGAAAGTTTACTATATTTTCTGACCATCACGCATTGCAGTGGCTGAAGACCATCAAAAACCCGTCCGGCAGATTGTTTCGATGGAGTTTACGGCTGTCAAGTTACGAGTATGAGGTCCGCTACATAAAGGGAAAACAACAGTATGAGGCAGATCTTTTGTCCCGTAACCCGTTCTGTGGATTCTTAGACGCGTCCCTTATAAAGACACACCAACCTTCTCCATCGAGAGAGTCTAGCCTGACCATTGATCGTAATGGATTACATACAGTTTCCCGAAAAGGTGTAACAAAGGTTATCCTCCCAAAAACACTCGTACAACAACTTTTACAAACAGTACACGCACAATACAATCACCCCGGTATTTCACAAATGTCACGACTCATCTCCACTCAATATTACTGGCAAGGTATGTCAAAAGATATTAAACAAAAGGTTAAGACCTGCCCCACCTGCCAGTTAACAAAACGTCCATTGGGACCCACTTACGGGGAGTTAAGTCAACCACCGGAAGCCAAAGAACCCTTTGACCTATTATCCCTAGACACCATAGCAAGATTTGCCAAATATGGCAACACCAAAATATACCTCCATGTTGTAGTCGACCATTTTTCGCGCTACGCGTGGACTTTTCCATCTAAATCCACCAGCATCACCACCTACCAACAGGTACTTGAGCGAGTATTACAGGATGGCTCTCCGAAACGCCTCCTTACGGATAGAGCCCCTGCTTTCACTTCGCCTAAATTTAGTAGTTTCCTACTTAATAGAAACATCCACCCATTACTTACAACCAGCAATAACCCCCAAGCCAACGGTCTATGTGAACGCCTGAACGCCACCCTCACGGGAAAACTTAGGCTGTTACATTTAGAGAATCCTAAGATCGCATGGACCAAGTTGGTCAAAAGAGTTACAGTCATATATAACAACACACCACACTCTACCACAGGTTTTCCACCCGTCTACCTAATGTTTGGCATCCTACCCCCAGAACTCTCTGACCACAGCACACCTTACCCAGATATCGACAGAGCTAGGAAGATTGCACACACACGAACACAAAACAAACATCTTCAAGATAAAAACATTTATGATCAACGACACAAACAACCACATTTCGAAGTAGGTGATCTAGTGTTAGTTAAATTATATCACCACCCCAATACAGGGAAACTCGCTCGATATTTCACAGGACCCCATACAATATTAGAAATTATTTCACCGAATGTGGTCCGTATAGATCGGCCAAATCAACCTCTCCAAAGAGACACTGATACGATCCACGTCAATAAGCTTAAGTTATATACAGAAAAAGTCCGTTATATAACACCGCCCGCCATTGGAATACATCATATAAGACACAAGCCCGATTACATGTTCCCGTTTAAACACTTCAACCCCGAAATATTTCCAACAGAACCGTTAAGATTCAAACCAACAAACAGCGAACCTTTCAAGCATTTAGATCCTACCATTTTTTCAACAAAACGATTTACGCCATTCTTCCCCGATAATAAGGACTGCGAACCTGACAAGCATTTAGATCCTACCATTTTTTCAACAAAACGATCCACACCATTCTCCAACGATGAGCAGTGCGACATTGAACGGCCAACAATAAATAAGGTTCAAACAGATATTCCAGAACTACCATTCCTAACACCAATATGGGAGAAAAGGCGTCGATACCCGATCTTTCATCTGATTTTTATCCTTTGTCTACTAGTCCTATCCTATAGAGTCGTTCCATTCGTATCTATTAATTACATACTAATCTATACCCTACCTTCTCATAGAATTTTCGAGCTGCAAGAGGCAGTTTTTCATATAGGAAACTTCGTCTTAAACTCAGTTTTTCATATAGGAAACTCCGTCTTAAATTCAATCTCTCATATAGCCCAAGCATTTGTAAAACTTCTTATAATTCTAGGAAACATACTCGCGGAAAACCTAGGCAAACTTAGAGGAGATAGAAGCAACTGAAAAATTAACAAAATCGATGTCGAAGGAAGCAACCCCCACTCCAGCAAAATGTACAAAACCATTAGAAAAGAAACAATTAGGCGGCAGGAAGTGCGAACCATTTGAGACGCAGCGACAAAGACGTAACGCCATTACTTCAATTACATGCAAACAGAGGGTGGGAGCCCCCGTTTCCGGGTTTCTAATTACCATCTCCCCTCGACCTCATCTAAATTGAGTCCAAACTGGGAACTTCTCTGGATGTCATCCAGTTTTCATTCCCCATTCAAGCTACATATCGACTTTTACAAAAAACATAGTCCAAATACCTTCTCACAAGAAAACTAACGCGTGACACACACAAACAATCTTAATGAATTCACATGTCTATTTTTATTAATCTTATCAATTCCTATTATTCCTTACAGACTTCCAAAATTACGTCACCCACGTCACACACAGACGCTAGTTGAAAACACGTAGATCTCAAAGTCAATTATGAACAAAAGCACGCACATTTGCCACTTTAAAATTGTTAGGATTTTAGATAACTAAGCTTTTCGAGCGTACGTTTTCTCCCAAAAGGATTAAACGACCTTTTAGAAGGATCGAGGATTCCTCTCGAATCCTGTATTCAAGGTTTTGATTTAAGTACCGAAACCCAATATAATAAGTGGATATTGGGCGAGCACATCTTAAGTGCCCTAGGGGATCGCATAAAAACCCCTAGAACGCATTAAGGCTCGAGACAAATTAACATACGACATTCGGCTTTTGAGATCAACCTACAACATGACACAAAGACAAAGACACACGAAAAGGTTATTTAGATTTCCATGTCTCCTGTATACATAATATATTTCGCGCTTGAGGACAGGTCACGTTTCTACCCAAGTGTCACAACAGAAGAGACAAAAAATCTATAGGGCAAAACTAATCAATTGAAAAAACTAGATGATGGCATGTAGATACAAAAACGGGTTACAAATCTCACTATACATTTTCTTGTTTATATATCAATCATTTACATTATTTTCTAAAATTAAAATCAAAACATTTAACCCAATTTATCAATTTTATTCAATTTCTTATCACTTATTTTAGCAATTATTCACCATTTTATTTACCACCTCTTTTATTTTGTCATATTGCCATTTATCAACGAAAACTTCATTGGTTTTCGGTTAACTTTAGACATTAGATTATCCTTTAATTTACAAAAACCTTTTTTTTATTATTTTTCTTTTCTTCATGCAACCAAGCATTTTTCCTTTTTTTTTTCTCTCATACAACAAGGCTTTGGCAATTTTTTTACCACGCCTTCACTTTGATTTCACTCAACCTTTATTTTATTTTTATTTTTCGATTTCTCAAAAGACCTCATGAAATTTCCTCGATTTCTTTCCCAATCTCGAGCAAAATGGTAATTAGGCAATTCATTTCTTTTTTCACCAATACAACAAAGCAGATTTGTTTTCTCCCATCACGCAACAAGGCATTTTTCTTTTACAACCACGCCTTCACTTTGATTTCACTCAACCTTTATTTTATTATTTTTTTTTTATTTCTCAAAAGACCTCATGAAATTTCCTCGATTTCTTTCCCAATTTCGAGCAAAATAGTAATTAGGCAATTTTTCCTTTTTTCACTATGTACCATAGTACTCAGCTTATGTTTCACCATTACAATTTTTGATTTCTATTAACTATAAACAAACTATATAGCATTAATACCATCCTTTTTATCTCCTATATCCTTACCAATGTTTGTATATAACCTCCCTATAACCAATTAATTTTCACACAAAATTATTTTCATTTACTTTACAGAACTTATTCAGATTAATACCCCTTCATAAATTCTTCACATGTAGGGGGCGCATCTGTCATAATTTGTACATAGCTAGATGCCAACCCAATCCAATATGTATGAAAATGTATGCTTTGAATTTCAATAAAGAACAAGGCTTAACAAAATCTGAAGAGAAAGAAGGCCTAGAGAAAGATGATCATTAGCAGGTTTTATTATCCCGGAACTCGTAAAAGTTAGAGTTCAACGACATAGCATTTCCTGGTCAAGTTAAGACACGTCCAAAAACGAAGAGTTGGAAAGAGCCAATCATAGAGCAGCCCTTTTAGCTTCGAGCCTATAGGGAACTTCCACGTCACACAGGTCAACCAATGAGAAGGAAGAAGTGTTTTCTTCTTAAATCGAGAACAGAGAATAGTCAGTAGAGAGCTGGATCCCACCGAGTTCGGATCTACAGTTAGCACCTGGAGAGCATCTAGAGTAGGTACTTGGAATCGTTCTCACTGCCTCACCCCAGCAGATAAGTCAAATATTCTGATATGTAATTGAGTAGCCAATAGCCAAACCGCTCCAACCTCTCAAAGCCTTTCTCTCCTCCGGTTAGTTGCCTTATTTCAACCCCCATCAAGTGTATCCTGGTTTATTTCCCCTGTATGCTCCACTTCCCTCTTAAACGACTGCGCCATCATCAATCAAACCCATTCTCAACCAATAACAAAAAACTTCGCAACGATACTGCGATATATATATATATATATATATATATATATATATATATATATATATATAGTGTAAAAACTATATAATAAAAATATAACAGTGATTCTACATTTAAAGCTTAATGAGCAAACTGATAAGAATGATAAATCATATCAAGTAGATTTGGTTAGATTAGCAAGCTAAATCTAAATTAGTTATAAAAATAAATAGTTGTATAGTTTTATAGTTAAGTATTTTATTAAAATTATCTTCATAAATTTGATTATTTAATTTCAAATTATAAAATTTGTAAAATGTTATTATTTAGTATAGATAGAGAGAAAAAAAAATCCTTTACTTCTAAACATCATCTAGTTAATTATATATTTATAATTAATAACAATAAAATTTAACAACGTAACGTCTTTTGTATCGGCTTTTACACGTCATTTAGACATACTCTAATCCTATATATAGAATAATAGAAGTGAGAATATATATGATAGTTAGAAAAAAGAGAGAAAGACAGAACCATGCACTTTTAATCAAACTAATAATAAGAAAACAAAAAGTTTTGTAAAGAAGGTAGATAAGGTTGTTAGTATATATATATATATTTTTATAATTTTATATTTTATCCTTTTTTTTTTTTTAATGATTTTTTAAATTTTTTTATTTTAAAATATGAATATAAATAGTTGTATTTAGTAATATATCTATATTATTAATTAACTTTTGTTATAAGTTTGGTTATTATGTTTTGAAACCCTAATGGTAGACCAGACATATACAAAAAAAAATTTAAATTTGGAGTAATTATTGAAAAAAGAGATCTGCTGAACCGGGACTTCTCAAATAGAAATTCAGCGGCGTTTCATCCCTTCTCTATTACGTCATAGATCTCTTTTCAACCGTATTTTATGTGTTAATATAAAGTTAATTCAGTGAAACATTTATATGAACAGATATAACAAATTCCATTAACAAGTTCCAATCGTGACCTACCTTGCCCGCGGCGTCTTCAACTGTAAACATCTATTTCTGGATGACACATGTTGTGGGAAGGGGGGTGGGGGACTAAATTAGACCGTTTGTTTTGAAGTTTTAGAACGAAAAGATATTCAAAGAAGAGAGAAAAGTTAGTTAATGGAAGAAAACCAAACTTTATAATCTTTACAGCTAGTTATATTAAAATAACTGATTCAAAACTTATTCATCTTTCAATATTCCTTTAAAAAGGCAAATTATTAGAGTTTAATAAAGCTATTAAATGTGAAAATTCACTTTTATTTAATTTCCATTTTCCTCCCCAGAAATTGGAGATTAAACCAAATGAATTTTATACAATATTACTTTAAACATCTTGTGAAAAAATCTTCAAATCAGCTATTTAATTTAAGTTTAACTAATTGTTAAAGAATATAAATTTGTATTATTTATTATTAAGAGAAATTATAGAAAGTTGATTTAATAAATGGATATTTCCATTTTTTTTTTTTAAGTATTTTATAATAGATATACTGTTGAAATATTTTACTTGTCTGATACTAAATTTGTTTTTAATAAATTCCATGTTCAAATTTTTAACATCTTCTATGAAATTTTCTAATATATTATTTATTCTATAAAATCTTAGAAACTGTCCAAAGTATATACCTTTACAACAATTTAATGATATATTAGAATTCATATTACAGTATTTTATAATATTGAAATTATAATTACTTTTTTTATTATAAATTTTAATAGCATTGTTTGTAAGGTCTATATTTAGGTCTAAAAAGTAAACTTTTTTGTTTCTATAAATTTTTTCATTGTTCTTAAGTTTCAAGTATTTAGGATAAATTTTAGGTATTAAGTTTTTGAACTGTGGATTATTAAATATTATAATGTCATCTACATAACGGAACATTTGCCAGTTAACATTATTTTGTAGAAAGTATTCTCTTTCGTACCAGAATAATATTAAATTTGCTAATAAAGGACTAGAAGATGTTCCCATGGGAACGCCTTCTGATTGAATATATATTTTATTTTTAAATTCTATATAGTTAAAATTTAAAAATGTTTCCAGTAGGGTTTTTTCTGTTTTAAGATCTAATTTAATTGTTTTATATCTGTTATGAATAATTTTAATGTGGAAAGTTTTGTCATTGATGATTTCGTTAAATAAATTGGTTATTTTATTATTTAGATCTCTTAAATTTATTTTAGAATATAGGTCCTCAAAGTCAAATGTGTGTACTGTTTCAATGTTTGTCCAATTGTTCATTAAATAGTTAATGATTTTTTTATTTGAGTCGATAAATTTATAATTATATTTATTAGTTAATTTATTTATAATAAATTGTAGTGTTGAAGCTAATTGTATATCAATGTTTTTTATAACTGAATTTATACCAGATGTGATTGTTCTGAAAGAAATAGGTTTTTTGTGTAGTTTAGGAATTATATAGAACTTTGGTATGTTTGGATTTTTGTAGTGATTATAAATTTTTAGTGAATTTTCAACGTTTTTGATGTCTTTTTTGATTTTTGTGGCTGTAGTTCTAGCAAAAGTGTATTTATGATTATTATCAATTTCCTTTTTTAGTATATCGTGGTATAGATTTTTACAAATTATAGATAAGTTATTGGAACATTTATCTATAGGAGTGATAATAAAGTCCTTCTGTAATTTAATTATATTTTCTTTAAAAGAAGGAATATCTGAATTAGGTTTTGTGTATTTAAGTGTATTATTATAATAATTTATAATTTCCTTTTTAATATTATGTTTCCATTCCAGAAAAGTAAATTCTGGAATACTGTATTTTATACTAGTTTTATTTATGAAAATATCTATATCTTTTAATATAGATTTAATTGTATTATTATAATTGTGTTTAATTTGAGGTATATATTTATACCCTTTATTTAAAATATCCTGATATTCTGGATTTAAAAAAGAAAAATTGCTAGTTAATATATGACCTGAGAACTTATATTTATCAATATAGTTGTTGCAATTACATTTAATTTTTTTAAAATTTGCTAAATTATCAATAAATTGGTTATAATTGCAAACTAAATTACCTATATTTTTGTTGTATCTCCAGATTGTTTTGAAATTTAAATTTTTTATAGGGAAAAGATTATTAATGTTTTGGTTATTAAAAATATCATTAAACTTAATATGATTAAATAAATTGTTATTAAATTTAATGATAATATTAATGTTATTAGTAGATTGTTTAATTTTTCTGTATTTAAAGATGTCGTGTGTGATATCTATTAATCTGTTAGTCAGATTATGAATTTTAATATATTCTATGAGTTTGATAAATTTATTATTATTTAGTTTAAATAATGTTTTAATAAATTTATCGATGAAGTTGTTAGTATACATTTGTTTTGGGTCCAGTAATTCTTCAAATTCAATGTAACCTAATTTATTGGTAGTTTTACCTCTAGTTTTATTAGGTTTAGTTTTAAATTCATTTTTTTTTGTATTTGCAGCTGATTTCATAAGTTGAAATTTGTTCTGTTGGCAGAGCGCCATCTGGTGGAACAGAAATCAACTAAACATTGATTTAGCCTGTTCCCTGATATTTGGCCAACCCAATTTCTTGATAAATCAAGAAAAGCCATCCACGAACGCGTTTCGCGCTTTTTGGCGCTCGTCAGCGTGGAGTAGGCTGAACCATTTAAAAAACGAAATAAAAAAATAAAAGATAAAAAGATCAGGTGTTGAAATCAATATAAAAAATGGCATATCCTGACCATTGTATTAGTAAAATACAATTAATGTGCTAAGCGTATTTACGCAAGTTTGGCCTTAAATACCCATTTCTTGGTTTTTCAGGAAGCCATTGGGATCAAAAAATCTTTTTTGGTCTCAATGGTTCAGCCTACTCCACGCTGACGAGCGCCAAAAAGCGCGAAACGCGTTCGTGGATGGCTTTTCTTGATTTATCAAGAAATTGGGTTGGCCAAATATCAGGGAACAGGCTAAATCAATGTTTAGTTGATTTCTGTTCCACCAGATGGTATTTATATATATATATATATATATATATATATATATATATAATGTTGTTTATATATATATATATATATATATATATATAGTATATATAGTATAGTATATATATATATAGTGTTCCCGGAGGATAAGAACCTGAAATGCCCTCACTGTGAAAAGGTACAGAGGACGGTGGACCACCTTGCTACAAACTGTGGAAGATTGCTTCCTTACGACTACACTGAGAGGCATAATGAAGTGGTGAGATGCGTCCACTTCAACTTGGCTAGAAAATATAATTTCACAGAGAACAAGAAGATAAAGCTCCACAAAATAACGACTGAGATTGAAAATTCATACGCCAAGATAATAACGGACCTGCCAATGATAAGCGATATCAATATCAGAGCTAACAAACCTGATATAAGAGTATATGACAAAATAAAAAAAGACATAACAATCATAGAGATAGGCGTTACCTCCCAAGACAATATCCAAACTGCGGAGCTGACAAAGAAAAGAAAATACCAGCTACTGGCGAGGGAAATGGCCCAAACTGAAAAAATGCCCGTAAAAGTAGTGCCGATAGTCTTAACATGGGATGGAATAGTAACCAAATATACCAAACAATACAGGAAGGAAATAAACATAAGAAAAAGGGACTTTGAATATATTCAATCCCTGGTGCTAAAAAAGACGATGGAAATTATCTCAACAGAAAAGAAGAATTTGAGATAAAGAGATATTTGTCTCATTTTTAGCCAAGAAAAATTGAAATTGACAGGTTCTGGGCAAAAATAGTTGATTTTTTTTAGTCAGAAAATGATTATGACAATATTGCTGTATCATATTTGATTATCAGATACAAAATTATATCCGGAAAAATTCCAAAAAGCAGAGACCACGGGTGAAGCCAGTTCATTTTTAGTATGCAGGAACAAAATTCTAACATAAAAACATTCATTCGAGCAGAAGACACAAAGCCAGATCATCTCTTTATAAAAATATCGCTTCTCAGACACAAAGTTTGGAGCGGGACGTTTCACAAGAATGACATCCACGGCGCCAATTTATAATTGTAACGAATAGTATTTGAATAAAAGCTTTTAATCGGGTAAAACCCGGGCGTTGCCCGGGTCATTCGGCTAGTATATATATCTCTATATATATAAAAGTCAATTTCTGTCTGTCTGTTTTGCGATAAACTCAAAAACTACTGAACCAATTGGTACCAAATTTTGTATGTCGCTTTTTATAAACCTGAGGAAAAATTTTGGCTACATTTTGATTAGTATTTTTGGCTATTTCTTTTTTTCATTTGAAGAACTTTTTTTTACGCGGAGTAATCCGGAATGGAATGAATACCCAAATATGGCCATTTTTTATACGCATCGGTGGTTCAGTGGTAGAATGCTCGCCTGCCACGCGGGCAGTATATTATATATATTATATAATAGTATATATTATATACTAGACGTATGACCCGGCTTCGCCCGAGAATTCCCCCGATTGCAATTTCCTTCATACTGAAAGTACATCAATAATAAATATTAGAAGTGCCATAGAATAGCAATACAGAAGTAACACAAACTACAGGAAAAAAGTGCGTGTGATGGCAAAAATTGTATTATATTAGTAGTGTTTGGGTATTTGATTCAATTAATATGGTTGACTAGCCGAATGACCCGGGCAACGCCCGGGTTTTACCCGATTAAATGTTTTTATTCAAATACTATTCGTTACAATTATAAATTGGCGCCGTGGATGTCACTCTTGTGAAACGTCCCGTTCCAAACTTTGTGTCTGAGAAGCGATATTTTTATAGAAAGATGATCTTGCTTTTGTTTTCTGCTCGAATAAATGTTTTTCTGTTAGAATTTTGTTCCTGCGTACAAAATAATGAACTGGTTTCACCCGTGGTCTCTGCTTTTTGGAATTTTTCCCGATATAATTTTGTATCTGATAATCAAACATGATACAGCAATATCGTCATCATCATTTTCTGAATAAAAATATATAGTTTTAATAATTGATTTATATATTTTTAAAAATAGCCTATCGTCTTCCCCGTATTTTTTTACCTATGTATGGAAATTTTGGTTTGAATTAGTGAACTACTGCGAATTTGTATACCGGACATACAAACAAACATACAAACATCAACATATATAGTCACGACCGTCATGGGTTCTGTCACGGATGCGCGCGCATCATCATTATGATCATTATCATTATCTAATGATAATAATAATAATTATTATTATTATTATTATATTATTATTATTATCCATCCATTATATATATAGTCACGACCGTCAAGGGCCGGCCGGTTCTGTCACGGATGCGCGCGCACAGGGAGGTCACGTGCTCGCCGGCAGCCAACGGGCGCGCGCCGCCGGCATTACGTCATAGATTATAAAGACAAGGTAATAAGGCCAAATAAAAAATAGTGTGTGATAAGGCACAATTTGGATTATCTACTTATATAATTGCCTTATTCTCTCTGTATGAAGTTCACTGTGTGAAGTTCACGGATAGATTTTGGTCAGAATGGATAAAATAAAAAAAGTGTCAAGGGATGGGAATCGAACCCACGACCTTCCGCTTACCGGGCAGATGCCATGACCACTAGGCTACCCTGGACATATTTTTCCGTTCACATTTTTATTTTTATATTTTCAAGACACACACAGTTTGGGGCGGGACGTTTCACAAGAGAGACATCCACGGCGCCAATTTATAATTGTAACGAATAGTATTTTAATTAAAACATTTTTAAAATATATACGCACTCGGGCAAAACCCGGGCGTTGCCCGGGCCATTCGTCTAGTAATATATATTTATCTCTTCTCTATATATATAAAAATGAATGTTTTGTTTGTATGTCCGGTAAACAAATTCGCAGTAGTTCACTAATTCAAACCAAAATTTCCATACATAGGTAAAAAAATACGGGGAAGACGATAGGCTATTTTAAAAAATATATAAATCAATTATTAAAACTATATATTTTTATTCAGAAAATGATGATGACGATATTGCTGTATCATGTTTGATTATCAGATACAAAATTATATCGGGAAAAATATTCCAAAAAGCAGAGACCACGGGTGAAACCAGTTCATTATTTTGTACGCAGGAACAAAATTCTAACAGAAAAACATTCATTCGAGCAGAAAACAAAAGCCAGATCATCTTTCTATAAAAATATCGCTTCTCAGACACAAAGTTTGGAGCGGGACGTTTCACAAGAGTGACATCCACGGCGCCAATTTTTAATTGTAACGAATAGTATTTGAATAAAAACATTTAATCGGGTAAAACCCGGGCGTTCCCCGAGTCATTCGGCTAGTATTATATCTCTATATATATAGAAGTCAATTTCTGTCTGTCTGTCTGTTTCGCGATAAACTCAAAAACTACTGTACCAATTGGTACCAAATTTTGCATGTCGCTTTTTATAAACCTGAGGAAAATTTTCGGCTGCATTTTGATTAGTATTTTTGGCTATTTCTTTTTTTCATTTGAAGAACTTTTTTTTACGCGGACTAATCCGGAATGGAATGAATACCTAAATATGGCCATTTATTTAAAGCATCAGTGGTTCAGTGGTAGAATGCTCGCCTGCCACGCGGGCGGCCAGGGTTCGATTCCCGGGCGATGCATTTTTTTTTTAACAATTTTTAAAACTCATTTATATTATATCTTCTATATATATAAAAATGAATGTTTGTATGTTTGTTTGTTTGTTTGTTGGTTTGTATGTCCGGTATATAAATTCGCAGTAGTTCACTAATTCAAACCAAAATTTCCATACATAGGTAAAAAAATACGGGGAAGACGATAGGCTATTTTAAAAAAATATATAAATCAATTATTAAAACTATATATTATTAGTCAGAAAATGATGATGACGATATTGCTGTATCATGTAAGATTATCAGATACAAAATTATATCGGGAAAAATTCCAAAAAGCAGAGACCACGGGTGAAACCAGCTCATTATTTTGTACGCAGGAACAAAATTCTAACAGAAAAACATTCATTCGAGCAGAAAACAAAAGCCAGATCATCTTACTATAAAAATATCGCTTCTCAGACACAAAGTTTGGAGCGGGACGTTGCACAAAAGTGACATCCACGGTGCCAATTTATAATTGTAATGAATATTATTTGAATAAAAACATTTAATCGGGTAAAACCCGGGCGTTGCCCGGGTCATTCGGCTAGTATAATATAAATGTGTTTTAAAAATTGTAAAAAAAAATGCATCGGCTGGGAATCGAACCCGGGGCGCTCGCGTAGCAGGCGAGCATTCTACCACTGAACCACCGATTCTTATAAAAAAAATGGCCATATTTGGGTATTCATTCCATTCCGGATTATTCCGCGTAAAAAAAAAGTTTTTCAAATGAAAAAAAGAAATAACCATCGGGGGAATTCTCGGGCGAAGCCGGGTCATACGTCTAGTCTATATTAATAAAATGCAAATTTCATAAGTGGTGTTCGCTAAAAACTTTCGTTACAATGCATCAATTTCGAACAAATTTTCAACATTTATGTAAAACGAGATGGAGCAGGTTTTGCTTAACATCAAAATATTTTTCCTAACTTTAACATGCGTAACTTCGCTGTTATCGATTAAATACAAAAAAAAATCAACAGAGTTAATTTTATTTATATATAAATACAAAAAAAATTCAGCAATTCATTCAACTCAATCTAAAAAAATATTCAAAACAAGCAATTTTAAGATAACACCATATGTAAAACAGTCGGCCAAGAAAACAACAACGATATTACATCTTTCTCACATATTCACACACAATCTTGATTAATAAATAAAACTAATCTTTAACATTGTTTATTATACTTCATAATATACAATATTCGTTAGGCAAACTTTCACTCGGATAAAACCCGGGCGAAGCCGGGTACACATCCGCTAGTATATATATATGTCAATGTCTGTCTGTCTGTTTCGCGATAAGCTCAAAAACTACTGAACCAATTGGTACCAAATTTTGCATGTCGCTTTTTATAAACCTGAGGAAAATTTTCGGCTACATTTTGATTAGTACACACACACACACACAAGCCTTTTTATTGGGGCATCCAGCCCTATACATGATTCTCCTCTACAGGATTTAGCAAAGAAAGATATTTCAAAAGTAAAAACTAGAATACAAGAGGTAATAAGGAAAAAGAAAAGAGAGAAGAAAGAAAAAAACGAACAAAAAGAAATATAACCATATATACAAAAAATAAACATACAGAGCAAAAGGAACCATACATGATTAAATATTTAAATTAAAGTACCAATGTTTAGGATTGTCAAGGTTAGGATATCATTGAGAGGGATAGTGTAGAATCAGCCGCGTTCAATCTTCGCCTTCTTCCTCCAAGCAAACCACGACATTCGGCGAATCCATTATTCTCCAACGGACATTGACTGCGGCCTTGTAGAATTTATATAAACCGAGGGAGAGACCCTGATCAACCATCAGTGTGTTCATCCAGCTGCAAATTTGTTGGCAGTCAGACATTTTGATTAGTATTTTTGGCTATTTCTTTTTTTCATTTGAAGAACTTTTTTTTTTTACGCGGAGTAATCCGGAATGGAATGAATACCCAAATATGGCCATTTTTTATACGCATCGGTGGTTCAGTGGTAGAATGCTCGCCTGCCACGCGGGCGGCCCGGGTTCGATTCCCGGCCGATGCATTTTTTTTTTTTCAATTTTTAAAACTCATTTATACTATATACTAGCAGATGTGTACCCGGCTTCGCCCGGGTTTTATCCGAGTGAAAGTTTGCCTAACGAATATTATATATTATGAAGTATAATAAACAATGTTAAAGATTAGTTTTAATTTTTAATCAAGATTGTGTGTGAATATGTGAGAAAGATGTAATATCGTTGTTGTTTTCTTGGCCGACTGTTTTACATATGGTGTTATCTTAAAATTGCTTGTTTTGAATATTTTTTTAGATTGAGTTGAATGAATTGCTGAATTTTTTTTTGTATTTATATATAAATAAAATTAACTCTGTTGAATTTTTTTTGTATTTTATCGATAACAGCAAAGTTATGTATTTTAAAGTTAGGAAAAATATTTTGATGTTAAGCAAAACCTGCTCCATCTCGTTTTACATAAATGTTGAAAATTTGGTCGAAATTGATGCATTGTAACGAAAGTTTTTAGCGAACACCACTTATGAAATTTGCATTTTATTAATATAGATACCCGGCTTCGCCCGGGTTTTACCCGAGTAAAGGTTTGTCTAACAAACATTTGTTAAAACAATTCTCTATAAAAATTTATAAAAAAATAATAGATATATTTTGATAATTTGAAACTCGTATATTTGAGTATATTTGAATCTCTCGATAAAGTGAACATTTTTTCCCGGTCCCTGTGTGCCGTGTCATCCTGAATTTTGTCTTTCCTAATTTTCTACGTTACAAAATCATCGTTTTATCTAGTGAACATTTTTCCCGGTCCCTTGAAAAATACTCGATAAGTTGAATAAAATCAATATTAATAGGTTCCCTCGGTAATTGGAAGTTAAAGGAATAGTATCTTTGCCTTGGAATTGTATCATTATTTTTGTCTCAAATAAATTGCCGTGTCATCCTGAGATAATCTTACTTTTGATAAATAATCTTTAAGATATTAAACTTAGTGATAATAAAACTTATAGATAAAAAAAACTTGTTAACATCGTCGCATTGGTGGCGCTGCTTGCGAGTTAAATATACAAATCTGCAAATAACTCTAAGGATATTCAAGATATTCAAGAAATTATTTTTCAGAAACCTTCCCAGTACTATACTAAATAACTTCCCAAAGTTTCATGGCGTTCCAATGAGTGGTTTGGTCAGGCATAAAGGACAGACAGACACACACACACACACATACATTCATTCATTTATATATATATAGATATAGAGATAGAGAAGATATAATATAAATGAGTTTTAAAAATTGTAAAAAAAAAAATGCATCGGCCGGGAATCGAACCCGGGCCGCCCGCGTGGCAGGCGAGCATTCTACCACTGAACCACCGATTCTTATAAAAAAATGGCCATATTTGGGTATTCATTCCATTCCGGATTACTCCGCGTAAAAAAAAAAATCAAATGAAAAAAAGAAATAGCCATCGGGGGAATTCTCGGGTGAAGCCGGGTCATACATCTAGTATATATATATATATATACGAGTATATATTTGTCTTTACTATTTATCCACCAAACTTAGCATCTTCAAGGTGACGTTTTAGGCCCTGAATTCCTTACCTCTCTGCACATCCTGCCTCTGGCCGGGAATCCTCCATAGCCCGTGGCTCCAATCACTGGTCCACCGATGCTGGTCACAACGCTGATATCCCATCCGGGAGGCCTTCAACATCATCAAGCGGCCACCCGACCCTCAGGCTGGATCCTTAGACAAGGGATGGATGACGACGTCTTCTCGGGCCAGCAAAGACATCCAGTTTGTTCTGAGCCTCCTCGTCTGTATATACTTGTGACAATTCTTGTTTATAGTTTATCTCTTACTACATCTTTTAACTTGGTCTGTGTGTATGATTTACCATTGGCGGGTGTCAATAAGCTAGCTGTTTTCAAATATATAAAAAATATATATTAGAAATAGTTTCTTCGTATATAAAAATACTCATAAAAACCATTATAACAATTTCAATTATAGATTTAAAAAATAAATAAAATTAGACCAAGTCTGATTTTAAGCATGTAACAATAACTATGAAGAAAATATTGGAGCAATTTGTCTCGACAAGCTTTGAACCTATCGTTAATCAAACTCTTCTAAATGGTTCCCGATGTGTTTGCGTTGTTTTAAATATTCAAAATTAAATTGGTAAAAATTTTATAGTACGGTGAAAACTTCAAATTGTGGAAAATAAATATTTCAAAGAGTTTCTTGAACTTGCAAATCAAATGATCCAAATATGAAAGAAACAATTGTTTTTCTTATTTTTAGCAACAAGTCATTCATTAGGTGTTGAATTAACCATATAATTTCAGGATCAAGATTAAATATTATAGCCCTAACATTCTTAAAGACTATGTGTGAATTCCAAACAGCAGCATATCACAAAATTCTCAATAACTAAGGGCCAAATGTGTTTCCTTGGAGAATGGAATTGGCGTCGAGGGCTTGAAAGCATCTACGTTCGGAGATGTATCACGCCATCTGGTGACGCGGACTTGCTCAAGACAATGGACCAAATACAAGTACGTAAACTTGGTCGATAGATAGCCGTCATGATTTGCCACTTGTGGTCTAGCCATTCCGTCGCCTAGCGCTCGTGATCTACTCGGTCCAAACGGCAGTGACGTTATAGGCAAGAAGTTCGTAAGTGGAAAATGCCAAGAGTACTTTGTTCTAAGCAAATATAGTCAACTTTTTAAACTTACTGATTAGATGTTTTCTAATATGCTCGATTTAAACATCCATTATGTAGCACTTTGTGGCTCGTCAGTCCGTCGGGTAGGCATTAGTTCGTCATCTAGAGCAGTGATTTTAACCTTTACACACATACCTACATCAGCCGCACAATGCTCGAAATATATGGGAATCCATTCGTTCTATTAGTATACATTAATAAAAAATGTAGTCAAATATATTTAATTATAATTCATGAAATTATTAGAGTCTGTTTCAAAGAAAAGGGGTGTGCGGCACTGCTCAATTTATTACGGCGACCATAACCGCCACTAAATGCGATCTTCGTACCACTTTGGACGCATCGTACTGGATGATACATACGATAGTCCCAAGTCAACTGGTGAGTGCGGCACGACTAGGCCTAGTCTCATGGCACACCAGCGGCACGTCGATTGCATAGAACTGATCTAGAACATTCTCGGTCCAAAGGTAATGCCTTTGTACTCGCGGTCTAGCACTTTGTTGACCCGGAGAATGTTCGCAGTCTAACAATTTCCTTGAAGACGCTCCTTATTGATTTCATACCCCACCTAAGCATTCATGTCATAGTTCTTTTGTTGTTGTTGTAGCAATATGAGCGTTTTCTATTTTAACTGGAGGAGAACTCAAGCATGTGCATGATGTCTTACGCCTGGGGGGACCCAAATAACCAACCTACCTTTAATATTTAGAACGTTAGGAAGGAGAATGTTGATAGCCTTTCGTGTATTTTTAAGAATGGCCTCTGAAACTGAAAACATAAGAATTATATGTGTGTATTTTCTCTTTCTCAGAAACTATGAATTAAAAGCGGATGAAATTGGATTAATACAATCTTAGGAAAAATATCTGAAAGCTTTTGAATATTTATTTTTATATCGAACGTTTTAAAATTCCATTTAGAAGAGAGAGAGATGGTTAATATATTAACGAAAATTTCTCTACTTTAATAGTGATAGTTCATTTTACATCTATCAATAAACGTAATTTTAATGAAATTGTTTGTTGATGTAACCTGGCAAATACGCACACATTTATTTTATTCAAGTCGCTTAAAAACCTTAGTGTTATATTGCTTTCAGGCAAGCTAATACAAAAACTCCATTTTCAAGGGATAATTCTAAACAGATCCAATTTGAACAAAATTATTTATTTACATTTGACTATGGCAAGATTTCAGTCGGTCAGGACTTAAGTCCATTGGATCTGCTATGGTAATCAACTGGATCGGTTAGTTGACGGAATAGGAAATATAAGAAATCCCTGGTTTCCACTATGAGCGCATATTCCCAGAACGTCTGTAAAGCAGTTAAGAGGTTTTGGAAGGAGAACAGCACGAGTGACGCCATGAAACAACTTCACCGCCAATCAAATAGTGGAACATGAGGTTCTGCAATGTGAAACTGTATTGAACAGACTTGGAGATAAACATATAATTTATATGCATATTTTATATACTCTCTCCTTCAGAAATATTTTTTTTAGATCATAGCTTCACAAGTTAAATATTCTTATGTAATAAAAAACAATTCTCTGTGTGTCGATAATGTAAGCTTGGATGGAGAATGTGAGAGATACGTTGGCGCTATCCCGGACACGACACCAGTTGGTCCCGTGTGTGCAAGAGTCGCCTTCGAAGAGTTGCTTTGTGTTTCGGGGTAAATGGTTCAATTGTAGACGGTAATATTTGTAATAATAATTTGCCACTCATATATGCGTGCGTGGTATGCATGCTCGTGTGTGTGGATTTGTTCGTGGTGTATGAATGGATGTGTTCGAGGGGTATGGATAGGTGCATGTGGTCGTGGTGTATTGTATATATATATATTAAGAAAAAGGCATCTCCTTATCGTGCAACTGAAAGTTGCTGATGGCTTGCGCCATCTATCGGAATAAATATCAACTATTCTCGTTGATTTACAATTATTCCAGAATTGGCCAAATACCCATTCTTGACTAATCAAGAAAAGGAATAATTGAAAATCAACGAGAATAGTTGATATTTATTCCGATAGATGGCGCCAGCCATCAGCAACTTTCAGTTGCACGATAAGGAGATGCCTTTTTCTTAATTTATGCACCTTATTTAATCATATAAACTTTCTCCTTGGAATATTAAAAATATAAAGCCAAGTGCCAGGAGAAAATGTTTTTATTAATCGAATACACGAGCTTTCGGGCAGTCACGCCCTTCAACTGGTAATAATACATGATGGCAATAGGCCTTAAATAGGATTCCGTTATTAAAGAGATATTTTTACATATGAGGAAAAAATAATATAGGACGGCTAAAAAACAATTTAGTTAAAAATATTTGCAAATCTAAGCTATTATATAATATATTTATGTAACTATGCTAATCCTGTAATGGCGGTTGACAAATAAATGGTAGGTTTGAAATTGGATAAATCATGTGACTATATAATGAAGAGTGAACAAGTATTAAGATATCGACTGTTCAACCCGCCATCAGCGGCCATATTGGAAGTATACTGGGGGAAGGGGGGGGGGGGGGGTTTAACGGTTATTCAAGTTAATACATATATCCTGATATTGTGCTGGTAAATCTATATGTCGGTTAATGCTATTTTTTGATATGGATAATATGGCTTCTATGATCAGTCTTTGGTATTTATTAGTGATGTTATTGTATAATGTGGTGGGTGAAGTTAAATCAAAGGAGTGGCCTGTGTCGAGAATATGGCTGTAGATGAGGGACCTATTGTCTTTGTTATTGACGCACCTGCCATGCTCAGTCATCCTGATGGCCACGGACCTACCAGTCTCACCTATATAGGTTGCACTACAATCGTTGCATGAGACTGAGTAGACCGAGCCACCCGATGACTGCGCACTGGCAGGTCTCGGCAATCGGGTAATTGGATGTCTTAGAATGGTGGCCAAGCTTCTATTGTTTGTATAGTAGGTGTTAATGCCATGAGGCTTAAGGAGGTGGGATATTGCAGCGGATTGTGTTGAGTATGGTAAGATGCAGGTATTTCTATGGGGTAAATTGGGTTTCGTATGGGCCGGGTTGTATTGATATTTATATATGAACTGGTGTGGGTATTGGGAGAGGGCAAGTTGTTTCTTAATGTTAGTGAACTCTATTGATCTGAAAATGGGCAGGGAGCAATGTGTAACCAATCTCTTGGTAAGCGTTCTAACTGTATTAATTTTATGGGATAACGGACAGTAAGACTTGAAATTGGTGTAAAAAGTTGGGTTATTGATTTTATGGTATACTGTAGTATGGTAGTGTGATGGGGTACGGATGATCAGTATGTCCAGGAAAGGTATTACATTATTGGATTCTGATTCAAAGCTAAAGTAAATGTCTGGGTGGAAGGAGTTTAGAACAGATAAGATACTGTTCTCCTGTCCGGTTTCACATATACAGAGGATATCATCAATATATCTCCTCCATATGTGAATGCCCGGTGTGAATTGCTGTTGGATCCAGGTGTCTAGTGTAGACATAACTATCTCGGCCAAGGGTGATGATAATGGGCTGCCCATTGGTGAGCCTCTAATCTGTTTATAAAGTAAGTCATTAAAGGTAAAATCTGTAGTGTTTAAGCAGATGGAGGTAAGCGCTACTATTGTGGCAACTATGCCAGATTCTAATTGGGCGTCCTGCAGGAATTTTGTAAGCTGGGAAATGATCAGTTGATGGGGAAGCGATAAATACATTGATTTTACATCATAGGAAACCATGGTTGAGTTCTGAATAGGGGTAAGAGATTGGATGAATTGTATGAAAGCCGGGATGTCTGTTACGGAGTGAGACTGTGGCCGGGTTTTGACAAGGGGTGTTAAATAGGATGAGAGGTACTTGGAAAGTTTGTAAGCTGGTGAGAGGTGATATGCTATGATGGGACGGAGGGGAACGGTTGGTTTATGGATTTTGGGTAGCCCGTATATGTAGGGCGTATTGGCCATATCTGAAGTGAATGTTTTGTACTGATCAGTTGTAATAGAGCCGGACCTCTTTAGGCGCAACAGCTCCAATCTGAAAGCTCTGGTGGAGGCGGTCGATTCTAGTCTGGTAATGGGCCTGAAAGTTGTTTGGTCATTGAGAATGTCCATCATCTTGGTGATGTAATCATCTGTATCCAAGATGACGGTTTGAGATCCTTTATCTGATCTGGTAACCATAATGTGTGGGTTCTGTCTAAGTGATCTAAGTGAGCGGTACTTACCAAGAGATAGGTTCAACTGGGGGGCTGGTTTACGTAGGACTTGGGTCACAGATTGTCGTATGGTGTGTTGGGTGGCGTGGGGAAGCGGGCTGATGGCGGGCTCAACCCCAGCGATGATCCTAGGTATGTCTGCCATGGTTGGGGGTCTGTATTTGAGGCCGTAGGATAGGATCTCCCTTTGGTTGGGAGATGGCACAAAGTTAGCTAGGTTAACGAATGTGGGAGCGTGGGGTTTGCAGGGCAAGTATTCAGCAGGGAAGCCATACTTGGTGGTCCAGTGGAGCAATTTAGAAAGGTGTCGGGTTCTGCAAATGCCTTCTTGGCGCTTGACATCTGCCGTGGTAAGAGTCAGGAATGAATTCATAACAGGTTGGGGGACAATTGCGATAACTATGGCGATAAGGTTCTTGATGGTTTTAGAGAGCTTCCTGATCTGCGAATAGCATCCCTGTGTTCTGGCATTCAATAACTGCTTCTGGGCTTTGTCAACAGTTTTCTTCGAGTATGCGTTTCGTACCGGATCACCTATTCTTAGCGCTGGGGGGATGAATTGTGCTCTTTCGCATATTTTGTTGAAATCCAGGTGTGTTCTCCATTTAATCAATTGGATAGACTTTCTTCTGATGAGTACCAAGTAATGACTTACTTTATAAACAGATTAGAGGCTCACCAATGGGCAGCCCATTATCATCACCCTTGGCCGAGATAGTTATGTCTACACTAGACACCTGGATCCAACAGCAATTCACACCGGGCATTCACATATGGAGGAGATATATTGATGATATCCTCTGTATATGTGAAACCGGACAGGAGAACAGTATCTTATCTGTTCTAAACTCCTTCCACCCAGACATTTACTTTAGCTTTGAATCAGAATCCAATAATGTAATACCTTTCCTGGACATACTGATCATCCGTACCCCATCACACTACCATACTACAGTATACCATAAAATCAATAACCCAACTTTTTACACCAATTTCAAGTCTTACTGTCCGTTATCCCATAAAATTAATACAGTTAGAACGCTTACCAAGAGATTGGTTACACATTGCTCCCTGCCCATTTTCAGATCAATAGAGTTCACTAACATTAAGAAACAACTTGCCCTCTCCCAATACCCACACCAGTTCATATATAAATATCAATACAACCCGGCCCATACGAAACCCAATTTACCCCATAGAAATACCTGCATCTTACCATACTCAACACAATCCGCTGCAATATCCCACCTCCTTAAGCCTCATGGCATTAACACCTACTATACAAACAATAGAAGCTTGGCCACCATTCTAAGACATCCAATTACCCGATTGCCGAGACCTGCCAGTGCGCAGTCATCGGGTGGCTCGGTCTACTCAGTCTCATGCAACGATTGTAGTGCAACCTATATAGGTGAGACTGGTAGGTCCGTGGCCATCAGGATGACTGAGCATGGCAGGTGCGTCAATAACAAAGACAATAGGTCCCTCATCTACAGCCATATTCTCGACACAGGCCACTCCTTTGATTTAACTTCACCCACCACATTATACAATAACATCACTAATAAATACCAAAGACTGATCATAGAAGCCATATTATCCATATCAAAAAATAGCATTAACCGACATATAGATTTACCAGCACAATATCAGGATATATGTATTAACTTGAATAACCGTTAAACCCCCCCCCCCCCCTTCCCCCAGTATACTTCCAATATGGCCGCTGATGGCGGGTTGAACAGTCGATATCTTAATACTTGTTCACTCTTCATTATATAGTCACATGATTTATCCAATTTCAAACCTACCATTTATTTGTCAACCGCCATTACAGGATTAGCATAGTTACATAAATATATTATATAATAGCTTAGATTTGCAAATATTTTTAACTAAATTGTTTTTTAGCCGTCCTATATTATTTTTTCCTCATATGTAAAAATATCTCTTTAATAACGGAATCCTATTTAAGGCCTATTGCCATCATGTATTATTACCAGTTGAAGGGCGTGACTGCCCGAAAGCTCGTGTATTCGATTAATAAAAACATTTTCTCCTGGCACTTGGCTTTATATTTTTATGCACCTTATCCCAGTACAATGTTACATTTGTACTATTTTTTGATATATATATATATATATATATATATATATATATAAATGACCAAAAATGATTTGACAACTCTGTGTTTTTGTGTTCTTCTAACTTGTAAATTGTAAACAAGAAGTTTATAATATTTGTTTTGTTCTTTCCTGTTTTTAAATTGGATCTTAAATAAAATAATGATATAAAAAGGATTATCTTTTTAACTCAACCTAAATTAACACAATTGGCAGCAGAGTCCGTGGTTCATTGAATATTGTAATAAAAGGAAATAATAGCAAAAGACTTAAGCCTAATCGGTATTTATGCGTAAAGCAAAATAAATTTTGTTGTCTAGAGAAAATCTTCAACAAAATATTGTTTTTTTTTCTTTTTAATATTCAATATAAACTAAAAAATTGTTGGAAATTAAAATAAACGAAATACCAATTGCAAAATTTGATGGTGATAATTTTCCAAGTTGGAAATATAGGGTTGAATCGATTTTAGAAAGCAAAGATTTGATCAATTTTTTGATTGAAGATCCTCCAGGAGAAGAATCAGAAAGACAAAAATGGAAAATAAAAGACTCACAAACAAAAGGTATTATAACTTGTGCCATGACAGATTCTCAGGTTTCATTAATTCTCACATGCAAAACATCAAAACAAATATGGGCATCCTTAACCAAAAGATATGAAGGAGACATTAAAAAGAAAAGTACTGAGGCACGGGGAATAATGTTTCTCGTCTTCGGAAGTATCCTGAAGAAAGTTGGAAAGACTACCTTCATAGATCAGAAAAATTATTAGAAAAGGCCAGAATTATGGGAGCCACCATAGATGATGAAGAATTTATCTATTCGGTAATTAAAGGCCTGCCACAAAAATACAATATTATTGCCATGCAAATAAATACTAATGAATAATCCTACACTTTCAGATATTAAATCACAGTTTTCCCTGTATCAAGAAAGGTACCATGAGAAAGATTTTTCATCCTCATCTGCATATAAAGCATCACAAAGTGAATCAAAGAAATTTTATCCAAAAAATAACTTTAAATATAAACCTGAGTGTTATATCTGTAACAAAAGAGGACACAAAGCTAATGACTGCTGGCATAATCCAAAAAATAAAGGCAATAATAATAGAAGAGAAGATCTTAATAAACCCAGCACAAGTGGCTATAAACCTAAATTTGGAAATCAGCAGAAACAAACTGGAAATTCACATAATGAAAAGGCAGCAAATTGTCTGATAGCCAAAAATCAAGAAAAGAGTGAACAGGAATGGATAATTGATAGTGGTGCTACAAGCCATATGACATCCTGTTTTGAACTTTTAAAAAATTCATAAATTAAGGAAAGGAAAATAATCCTTGCTGATGACACTCAAATTGAATCCAAAGCTATAGGAAATGTGAAAATCAAAACAAAAGAAGAAAATTTACTTATCCTCAAAGATGTACTATTTGTTCCACAAATCAAAGGAAATTTGTTGTCTGTAGGAAATTTAGTACAAGACTACCAAAGAATAATTTTTAGCAAAGACAAATGTACTATAATAGATTTCAAGGATCAAGTCATATTGGAAGCTCCAAAAATTGATGATTTTTATATAATAAACTCCTCTGGTTCAAGGGATGAAGAAGATAAAGTCTTCAAAGTTAATTGGGATATTTGGCATAAAAGATTGGGCCACCCTAATGAAAATTACATGACTATAATGAAAAACAAAAACTTAGTATACAAATTTGATTGCATATCTAAAGAAGACTTAAATGATTGCATTACATGTATTAAATCTGAATACTCAAGAAAACTTTTTAAAAGAATTGAAAAAATTCAAACCTCTCACAATCATTAGAACTTTTGCATATTGATTTAATTGGGCCCATAAAAGAAGAATCTATTGGTAAAGCAAGATTTATTCTTACTATAGTAGATGACTATTCAAGGAAATTATTCACTAGATTCTTAAAAGCAAAATCAGAAACTCAAGAAATACTTAAAGAATTTATAGAATATATAGAGAACATCACCAATAAAAGGATTAAAAAATTCAGGAGTGATAATGGTACTGAATTCAACAACCAAGAATTGGAATCCTATCTGAAAAAGAAAGGAATAGAACATCAAAGAACTACCTTTTTTCCCCTGCTCAAAATGGAAGATGTGAAAGAGCTAACAGAAGCTAATAGAAGGAACAAGAGCCCTATTAATAGAATCTGGATTACCAATAAAATTTTGGGCTGAAGCTATGAATACCTATACATACCTTAAAAACAGAACTCCTTCTTACCATAATACTAACAAGACTCCAGAAGAAATGTTCACTGGAAGAAAACCTACAGTCTCTCACTTAAAGGTTTTTGGATGCAAAGTAGAATTCTGGACACCTAAACATAAAAGATCTAAATTTGAAAAAAAATACTAAAACAGGCACTTTTGTGGGATATTCTTCATGCAGAAAAGCATATAGAATTTGCAAGAGATGTTGCCTTTTTAGAAAATCAAAAAGGTGCAGAACTATTAACTTCTAATGAACAAGACAGTACAGATTACTCAATCATCAAGATAGATGGACCTGCAGAAGAAGAAACAAATTCATCATCAGGAGATGAAGAATCCTCTGTTGAAATTCAGAATCCGGCATCAAATACAAGATACAACTTTAGACACACACATAGACCAGGTTTCTATTATGAACCAAGTTTGAGTGAAAAAGAATATGAAGAAAATTCAATTATTCAAGCCCCAAATGATACTCTATTAATGACTCAGTATCAAAATCATATACCAAAACCTTATAAAGAAGCAATTGAATGCCCACAAGCAAGTAAATGGACAGAAGCCATGAAAAAAGAAATAAATTCTTTATTAGAACACCATGTATAGAACATTGAACCACTTCCTAAAGGAACAAAACCAATCAAAAGCAAATGGATTTTTACCACTAAAAATGACCCCATAATAGGAAAAAGATACAAAGCCAGATTGGCTGCAGCTGGTTATTCTCAAAAATATGGAATTGATTACTATCAAACATTTTCACCAGTTATAAGTTCTGATACACTCAGAATATTACTTTGTTATGCTGCAATGCAAAATTATGATTTTAAAAATTATGATATTGAAACAGCAGAAGATTCTCCGCCAGGTGGCCAACGAGACAAGTCGCAAACAACATCGTCCCCGTGCTACACACAATTATTTCTCAGATAAGTAAATACTTTCTCTTCTTATTACTCCTTATCTATTTAATTTTGGAATTTATTTCTAACTTGTTGGATTACTTCAGATAGGTTCTGGTAAAACTGCTTAAAATGAAATTTTTATTTTTGGTAGCCATAATTTGCATAGTTATGAAAACAAAAGAAAGTAGTTTCATTGTTAGTTATTCAAATTTTAAGACGCAAATTCTCCCGGCAAAAATTCCTGATATGAAAGACCTTGCTTTTGTTGCAAAAACTAATCGAAGATCTATTATTCTTATGCTATTGATAATTTCAGGAATAGAGCAAAACCCTGGCCCTAGGTCAGCTAAACAAATGACAATGGAATCTTATAGAGAGAAAGATCTAGCTGAAATGATAGCAACTTTAACAACTAAAATAGACGATCTAGGTCAGAGATTGGAAACCCGACTATCTTCGCTGGAAAGCGGGATGAAGGAATTAAATCAACGTTTCCAACATATTGAGACATCCCTTGAGAAAACTGCTAAAACAGTGAATATTAACTCGGAGAGGATAGGCAGTTTTGAAAGAAGACTAGATCTTTGCGAGATGAAGCAAAGAGAAAACAATTTGATATTCTACGGAATTGAGGGAAAGGAGTGCGAGGCTCCAACGGATACCCGCGCAATAATCATGAACCTGTTTTCTGAGAAAATGCAAATTCAAGAAAACATCACGATCCAGCAATGTCGCAGATTGACAAAAAAAGCAAACTCGCCGATTCTGATCGAAGTGCCGGAACACAACGAGCGTATTATGCTCTTTAAAAACATGTTTAGACTAAAAAACACCAGGATCTATTTGAATAAAGATTATTCGGTAAAGATTAGAGAACAACGGAAACTACTTATCACAAAAAGGAAAGAACTCATGGGAAAAGGTATTGCCACGAAACTACGGGATAACAGGCTCATAGTTGGTGGGATTGACTATTACGTTACAAATGGTAGAATAATGAGCCAAAGTGGCGACAATGCTTTATAGCCACTGACAAATCCACAATCCTCTGTAAATAAAAATACTTTTGGGCAAACTACTGTAAATAGACAATCTTGTTTTTCGTTCAAAGACGACACACAAATGCTGTGTTGGAATGTTAATGGTTTGGAAAGGATGTTGCTGCAATTCGACCTATTCACACATTTAGAAAAGTGCAGCATTTTTGCACTCACAGAAACATGGAAGGATCAACATCTGAAGATTAAACCAACAGGATTTCATCTGTATGAATCACTTGCTCAGAGAGACCACAAGAAGGGTAGATCATCGGGGGGAATTATTGTTGGGATTCGAGAAGCTATAAAAGACAAGATTGAAAGGACTGAAATTGAAAAACAATGGATTATGATCTGTCTGAGGTTGGACGGTGAAATGCGAGTGTGTCTGATCTTTGCTTACTTGCCACCAAACGAACACTATTTGACCAACTGCAAAAATTTACTCGACCAAATAGAAGGGAAAATAGTTGAAGGATATGAAGTTTTACTGGCTGGTGACCTGAATACACGAACGGGTGCATTGGGAATTCTTCATAATACATTACATCTTCCTTGCTACTTAACTACTAGACGCACTTCTAAAGATCCTGTAATATCTACGCATTCAGAACAATTCATAGATAGATTGGATAATAATACTCTTACAATTTTGAACGGCAGAACAAGGGGTGACAGAAGTGGTAACTACACATATATATCAGCACGGGGATCCTCGGTGGTAGATTACTGTATTGTCTCCCATGGGCTGTTAGGTTACGTACATGACCTATACATCGAGGGATTACCACACTCAGATCACTTACCTCTAATTATAAAAATGGATATGAGTTGGGGACCGAAACAAGTGACGAACCCGACTTCACGGGTTAAGAAAAAATATATTTGGTTTCCCGAAAGAGCAACGCTATTTGTAGAGGACTTAGGAGGAGCTTATGGATTTTGGAATAACTCGATTGAGACTATAATGAACAACATGGTTAATCAGATTAAAAGCGCAATGGTACAAAATGGTATGCAAATTGAAACAAAAGCGAATAACTTACTGTCGAAGCCTTGGTTTGATCATGAGTGTTACATAGCGAAAAAGATTATGAAAGCAACTTTGACCAAATATATTAAATCTAATAGGGATCTAGATCGTTTGGAATATGTTAAAACAAGGAACAAATATACATCGATTTTGAACAATAAAAAGGAAAAATATTTTTGTGAAATACAAGAAAAATTAAATAATGCATACGATTCAAGTGAATTCTGGAAAACAATAGCTCGCTTCAGAAAAAGAAACTATACACAGGGCAATATCTCAATATCAGGCTGGCAGCAATTTTACAATAAACTCCTGGATACAGAATCAATACCAGATTACGAACCCGTTACTATGACTTTCCTAAATACAGATAATGAGCTAACTAAATGCATAACTCTTAATGAAATAAGCAAAGAAATTTCTCGAATAAGGCATGGCAAGGCGACTGGTTTTGATGACATAATGAATGAAGCAATAAAGGCCCTCCCAAAAGATTATCTAATTTCCTTAAAGGATATATTTAATAGAATTTTGAGAACGTCTGAATTTCCGACAACATGGTTGAAATCAGTTATTCAACCAATTTTTAAGAATGGTGATCCAGACGACCCTTCTAATTATCGAGGCATTGCGCTCTTAAGCAATATAGCAAAATTATTTACATCAATACTCAAATCTCGAATAGGCAGTTGGATCGAAAGGAGAAATATAGTTCCTGAGAACCAGGCGGGATTCAGGGCTGCCCACTCTTGTCAAGACCATATATTCACTCTATTATCCCTGATTCAAATGACTCTAAGCCGAAAGAGAAGAAAATGCTAAATGTTCTTCGTGGATTTAAAGAAAGCCTTCGACACAGTGCCCCACTCATTATTATGGAGAAAACTGGTAGATGCAGGTCTCAACCACCGTTTTGTTAACTTAATTAAAGATTATTACACAAATATGACAGCGGTAGTGCGATGGAATAATTCATTCACTGAGCCAATAAAGGTGCGTTCGGGAGTTTTACAAGGGTACCCGATGTCACCTTATTTATTTATACTTTTTATAAATGATTTAATCGGTCTCTACAATAATTCATATTTACCGGGAATATATCTCCCAAATTATGGATATGTTCATATTCTACTATACGCAGATGATATTGTCTTGATTGGAGAATCCAAAAATAACCTTCAAATAAAAATCAATATGCTAAGAAAATATTTTGAAACAAATTTATTAACCCTGAATGAAAATAAGTCAAAAATTGTAGTTTTCAGAAACGGCGGTCGATTAGCACAAAATGACAAATGGTTCTGGGGTGAGAGGCAACTGTCTGTTACTACGAAATATCTATACTTCGGATATCCGCTTACAAGTGCAAATTCACTAAACAAGGTAGCGTCACACTACAAGGGCAAAGCCCTGGCAGCAATTGGCGCTGTGTGGCAGGTTCTGACAAAATCCAAGATGAACTCTCTAAATGCGGCAATGAGATTACTTGATTCGACGGTCTTACCTCACATGCTATACGCCGCACCCTGCTGGGCACTCAACCAAGTAAAGGTAGTTGATCAGGTTCAGAATATTTTCTTAAGACGCTACCTAAATTTACCAAAGTATACTCCGGGCTTTATGCTAAGAATGGAGTGTGGACGAGTATCACAGGAAGTTATCATTATTAAACAGGTCCTGAGATTTTGGGTGAGGATTATGAAAATGGAAGAGAGTAGGTTGCCCCGGGCATGTTTGTCACACCTCTGGACATTACACAGCAATCAAAGGGCTGGTTTAACCTTTGTCGAAAACCTGTCAACCATTTTAGACTCAAACGGTTTTTCGTTCCTGAAGGGTTGTCCGGATTACGCTGCAATAATGACTGAAATCCCTGGTATTATTCGAATAGCAACCGAACAAAGCATCCAAAACGACATGGCGAAAATCCTAAATACTTCACATTAAAGTCACTTCAAATACCTAAAAAATTCAATAACAGCAGAACGATATTTATTCACAACTATTCCTCTAGCAATTAAAAGATTTTTTGCACAACTGAGACTCCTTTGAACGATCTTCCCAGAAAATCGTTCAAATCGCTGGAAAATTGATTTGACTCTAACTTGCGATCTGTGTAAAAACAGAATCCAAGACGAAATTATGCATATAATATTTGGATGCTCTTGCTTAGAGAAACAGAGGAAAGAAATTTTGGGTGACTTACCCTGGTCTCAACCTGACTGCCAACAAATTTGCAGCTGGATGAACACACTGATGGTTGATCAGGGTCTCTCCCTCGGTTTATATAAATTCTACAAGGCCGCAGTCAATGTCCGTTGGAGAACAATGGAAGCGCCGAATGTCGTGGTTTGCTTGGAGGAAGAAAACGAAGATTGAATGCGGCTGATTCAACACTAGCCCTCTCAATGATATCCTAACCTTGACATATTTTAAACATTGGTACTTTAATTTAAATTTTTAATCATGTATGGTTCCTTTTGCTCTGTATGTTTATTTTTTTGTATATATGGTTATATTTTTTTTTTTCTTTCTTCTCGCTTTTCTTTTTCCTTATTACTTCCTGTATTCTAGTTTTTACTTTCGAAATATCTTCCTTTGCTAAATCCTGTAATGGGGAATCATGTATAGGGCTGGATGCCCCAATAAAAAGGCGTGTGTGTGTGTGATATTGAAACAGCATATTTGTATGGTGACCTCCAAGAAAAACAATATATGTTACAACCTGAAGGTTTTGAAATGGGTGATAAAAACATGGTTTGCAAGCTCAAAAAGGCAATATATGGTCTTCATCAATCAGCCAAAGTATTTTATGACACCCTCAAAAGTCATCTTTTAGATGAAGGTTTTAAAAATCTAACTTCAGATAAATGTCTATTTATATATGAGAAGAACAATTCTAAGATAATTCTGGGAATATATGTGGATGATATTCTAGCCATATATTCAGATTCAAATATACTAAATCAAGCCATATCAAAAATAGAAAATAAATTCAAACTCAAGGAAAATACTAAAAATACCAATTTGCTAGGAATAGAAATATACAAAGATAATGGCAAAATATTCATTAACCAGAAAGCTTATATTGAAAATATCTTAATAAAATTTTAAATGGAAAACTGCAAAACTAAATCAACACCTTTAGATGTAAATATTGATTTTTCACAATATGAAAACTCCAAGAAATGTGATCCAAAAAAAATACCAAGAAATCCTAGGAAATTTGCTGTTTCTAAGTGTAAAGACAAGACCTGACCTATCTTTCCCTCTGACACAGCTTTCAAAATATTCACAGGATCCTAGGGAAATTCATTTTGATGCATTAAAAGGAATTTTTGGATACTTGAAAAAAAACTATTAACTTTGCCTTATGTTACAATAAAGGTAATACCCAACTTACAGGTTACTCTGATGGAAGTTGGAGAGATGGTAAGTACAAAAAGAAATCAGTTACTGGATATTTGTTTACTGTTGGAGACAATTTGATATCTTGGAACTCTAAATTTCAAGCACAACCTTCACTTTCTACTTGTGATAGTGAATTACAAGCATTGTTAAGTTGCTATAAGAAGTCAATCCATTTACAATACATTATTGAGGAACTATTTCAATTAGAAAATGGCTATCTACCCACTAAAATATACTGTGACAATTTTTCAGCTATAAAACTTTGTACAAATTTCAATATATCTGCCAATTCAGCACATATGATCAGAGCTATTTCTTGCTAACATGAACAAATTATTTCAAATAATTTCATTTTAGAATATATACAATCTGAAAATAATATTTCTGATTTTTTAACTAAAGCTTTAACTAAAAATAAGTTGTCCAATGCTCTAGAATGTCTGGGATTTTGATTTTGACTGGACTTTGAAATGTGTTTTTTAGCTTAGAAATGTTTAAAGTCTAAATATATATATTTAAACAGTACAATTTGTGTGATAATAATGCCATATTGTTTTTATAATTCAAAGGGACTAATATAAATATGTAATGTTATATATTTCTTATATATTTAATTTAGTAAACAAATAAAATGGCGGTTGATTTAATTAGCTGTAACATTCCCAGGACTTGTCCCGCCATCTTTCGGAGGCTATTGAAACTGTTTTGAAATATGTATATAATTTGATAATCGATCATCATTTTTGTGTCATTTACTGGGGGCAATTGTGAATATATATATGTAATGAGATGAGAATTCCAGTAGCTTTTGTAGAGATCCTGTCGACTAATGTAATAATGTTGAAGTTTGGTTGTTGTCGACTTGTAGTATCCTGTCGACTACTGAATAAGAGATGTCCTGTCGACTCACTGTAATGATTTGTTGAGTTTGGTGTCGACTACTGAAATAAGTTGAAGTTCTGGTAGCTCTTGTTGTACTGTGTTGACCGAGAGGAACAGTCAGGATGTAGAGTTTTCCAGTACCTCTCTGCACCTTGGAAGACCTTTAAAAGTTCTCACAAAATACAGGCAGTCGTGGTCGAGGCAGAGTGGAAAGCTGGGGATATCCATACAAAATACGAAGACACAGTTGCACTAAGAAAGTTCCGTTAACAGATAAAAGCTGAGCTAGGAGCGAAAAGATGGAGATAGACGAGTTCTTCCTAACTACATGTTGGATGAGATCGACATAACATACGACCGACGCGGCTTGCACTAAGGGTGAACTAAACTAAACTGAACTGAACTGAGCTGTCAAGTCACTGTAAGGTGATGTATTTATAGGTTAAAGACGGGGCGACCTTATGTGACAGGGGCGTTTCTGAGAAAAGGGGGCCTTGGCATGTCCAGGTGTGAGAGGGGTCTCTGCATTCCACCACATGTGACAGTGTGGGTGGCCTTGTTTGTGGGAATTGTGAATCGACCTGATTTATGACTTCCATCTTTAGACTTTGTTGTTTTGGCAATACTATGCTCGATCTCTGCTTTAGCTCAACTCTTAAATCTATTACAGATTTTATTTATTTATCCACTTTGTACAAATTACATTACATATGGCGATGCAATGACACAGATTAATCATGCGCATAATTATTTATAGATGTGTTTCTATATACAACATGACAATCTTATTATAAGTTATATACACAGTATGGGGTTGTTGGTTTAAATTACCATATATATATATATATAAATGACCAAAAATGATTTGACAACTCTGTGTTTTTGTGTTCTTCTAACTTGTAAATTGTAAACAAGAAGTTTATAATATTTTTTTTTGTTCTTTCCTATTTTTGAATTGGATCTTAAATAAAATAATGATATAAAAAGGATTATCTTTTTAACTCAACCCAAATTAACACATGTATAGATGGGTGCATGTAGTCGTGGTGTATAGATGGGTGCATATGGTCATAGTGTATAGATGGGTGCATGTAGTCGTGGTGTATAGATAGGTGCATGTAGTCGTGGTGTATAGATGGGTGCATGTGGTCGTAGTGTATAGATGGGTGCATGTAGTCGTGGTGTATAGATGGGTGCATGTGGTCGTAGTGTATAGATGGGTGCATGTAGTCGTGGTGTATAGATGGGTGCATGCTGTCGTGGTGTATAGATGGGTGCATGTGGTCGTAGTGTATAGATGGGTGCATGTAGTCGTGGTGTATAGATGGGTGCATGTGGTCGTAGTGTATAGATGGGTGCATGTAGTCGTGGTGTATAGATGGGTGCATGTTGTCGTGGTGTATAGATGAGTGCATGTGGTCGTGGTGTATAGATGGGTGCATGTAGTCGTGGTGTATAGATGGGTGCATATGGTCATAGTGTATAGATGGGTGCATGTAGTCGTGGTGTATAGATGGGTGCATGTGGTCGTAGTGTATAGATAGGTGCATTTGGTCGTAGTGTATAGATGAGTGCATGTGGTCGTGGTGTATAATTGTGTGCATGTTGTCGTGGTGTATAGATGGGTGCATGTGGTCGTAGTGTATAGATGAGTGCATATGGTCGTAGTTGATGGATTGGTGCATGTGGTCGTGGTGTATAGATGGGCGCATGTGGTCGTAGTTAATGGATGGGTGCATTTGGTCGTAGTGAATGGATGAGTGCATGTGGTCGTAGTGTATTGATGGGTGCATGTTGTCGCAGTGAATGGATGGATGCATTTGTTCGTAGTGAATGGATGGGTGCATTTGTTCGTAGTGAATGGATGGGTGCATGTTGTCGTACTGTATAGATGAGTGCATATGGTCGTAGTGAATCAATAAGTGCATGTGGTCGCAGTGTATAGATGGGTGCATGTGTTCGTAGTGAATAAATGGGTGCATGTAGTCGTAGTGAATGAATGGGTGCATGTAGTCGTAGGGAATGAATGAGTGCATGTGGTCACGGTGTATAGATAAGTCCATGTGTTCCTAGTGTATGGATATGTACATGTGTTCGTGGCGAATGGATGAATCTGTTCGTTTGGTGTATGGATGGATGGATGTGTTCTTGTGGTGCCTGTATGATTGTGTGCGAGTGTATATCGTTAGTAAACAATATCAGACCACATGTGAGTCGGGAGCTCACACGCCAGATGTAAGAACAGGAATTTCAAGTCCTGGGAGAGACGGCGACTCGGACCCTTGTCTTCTCGGCGCTCTGGAAGACCTTGGTCAAGGTTCCGGGAATCTTCCTCCTGGACGTCTGGTGGACTGCCGAGGGTCCGTACCACTTGTTCCCGCGGTCCTTCTTACTCATTCCTATCTTCAAGTCCATCCTTTCTAACTTTGGTAAGTCCAAGGTACTGTTGCTGTGATATTGAGACATGCTATAATAATTATCTACGAATTTCTCAGGAGAGATAAATTTATATATCGATTTCTATATTTGCTTGTCGCACCTTTAGAAGACCCCTACTAGGGATTAAATGGAAATAAGCTTTATAGTCTTGCTGAAATTTTGGACACTAAACGAATTTTACTTTTTAAAAGCCGAGATGACCACTGCGATAAATACCCATTACAATACGAACCTCATTAGAACAATGGGTGGCTCCTTTTTTTAGTCCCCTTCTATTATAAGGAAAATTCACAAGGTAGCAATTCAGAGATAGACAAATCCCTGCCTAGCTCCTTCTCCGATAAAAACTTTGCGCTTTTAAATATTATCAATTCTATAATCTAATAAGAGAGGAATAAGCATATAATATATTTTTTTAAATAATATGTAAACTACTATATCTTTAAAATACAAAGCAATAACGCGCCATCTATATATACCGAATGAAGACATTAAGACGCGAATGTTTCTTTTCACAAATAAATCAAACTTACGAGTATACTGTCCTTACTGCGATGAAAAAATATCGGGAAGGCTTGGCTCATCAGTGGTAAACCCTCCCAGCGGTTTCGCCAATTTAATCTACCAGGCCACTTCTTTAGAGCTATAATACTGTATTGGACCATTCTGCTTTTATATGCTACACTGAAGGGTAAAATATTCTATTGTCCTAAAAGCTTATGTCCATAGTTTTATTAAATACAATTTCTAAGATTCTATCCTCCATATAAAAGCAGAATGATCCAATACAGTATTAGACCTCTAAAGAAGTGGTCTGATAAATAAAATTGGCGAAACCGCTGGGAGGGTTCACCACTGATGAGCCAAGCCCTCCCGATATTTTTTCTTCGCAGTAAAGATAGTAGAAGTTTGATTTATTTGTGAAAAGAAACATTCGCGTCTTAATGTCTTCATTTGGTATAGTATAGCTTTAGCCCCCCCCCCCCCCCCCCTCCCCCCACATTATGCATAATATGAATTATAAATACATGTAAATAATATTTACTTTTCTTTACTTTTTGTACTTACCTGGTGAATCCATTTATAACACTAAATGCCTCAATAAAGGCTGGCTATGTGTGTAATATATCAATTTCTATTCCAGTTCTTCTTTTTAAAGAAATCCGGACGATCAATTCCTTACGAGCTCATAAATATATGCAACCGCATCCCATTTTGCAAATATGCTCACTTATAAATGTTTCTCCTCCATTCTTTCTATATCTTTTTAGGCGCGCACTCTAAATTTCTTTATAATGGATTTAAGAAGGAAAAAATCTGACCACACACATATTCTTTTTTTTTTTTAAGTAGCGAACGGTATTAACAAAGAGCGTGGATGTGCAGCGTTACTCAACGGCTTGCTCTTGATGGTCTTGTCCCCGCGACGGGCGCTGCGGCTGTACATTCTTTACTTCAGCACGGCGCTAATTTTGTTCTCCTTCTATCTGCGCTCCTTCAACACCGGCCTCGGCGCCGCCGTGTTGCGTTTGCTTGCTGAGGCCATAGCCCTGGCATCCTTGGGGCGCCCCTCTATCTCATATCTCAACTTATTTTACAAGTTCTGGGCTCTGGTCCTTGTCCTTTCGCTTCTCACCGCACGCCTTGTCGTGACTCGCGAGGATGCCGTGATTGTTCTCTACACCTACCAGCTCCTCAAGATCCACCTCAGCTGCATCGGTCATGTCGTACGCCGCTTCGCAACAAGTGACTTCTTTGATTTCCTAGACTATCTTGTCGTCAGTCTCGTATCGCCTTTTCACTATGCTCTTTACTTCGTCATCCTAATTGCTGCCAAAATGCTCGTCAGGAGTCCCATTGTGGATCCCCTCCTCGGTCAAGGATTTTTTGTTGATATTCTGGAAGTATTTCAAAGCCTCTGGGTTAATCCCATCACGCAAATGGCTAGCTCTGCCTTCTTCGCAGTGCTTTGGTATTTCTCGATGTTCGTTGTGCAGTTCTCGATCTTAGGCGCTGACAGCCCGCCGGACGAGGTTTCGCTACCAATTGACATCCTGTTCCTTATGTGCCGATCCTGTTCCTGTTACATGGTTCAGCTCTCTCTTTTTACCTTCGACGACAAATATCCTCAGCTATGGAGTAATGGGCGAATATACAACCTGGCATATCTCATTTCCTATTTTTTCTTCCTTGTTCAATCTATTTCGTTCATAATGAAGGCGATGATACCGTACATCAGTCCATCAACCAAAAGTATAGTTGGGCAAGTTCGCATGGGTATGGTGTTTTCTGGGCTATTCGCCATCTCTTGTTACATCTCACTGAAGAGCATCGATCTGTTCCCTAAGGATTACTGGCTGATTTCTATTCTAACTAATCTGATCATCTCTGTGAGCTACATTCTAAACCTAGTGCTATCTTACATTCTCTATATGTTCGAGCTGCGGCGCGAAGAGCCGTGGGATGAGATGGACACGATGCTGCTGATCGTCCATATAGGCAGCAATGTCCTCGAAGCTGTCACTGGAGTATGGGCGATGGGACTTGTGGTGCGACAGGTGGTTCACCAGGTGCTGGCCTGGGCGCCTGCGACAAGCTACCTCCTCGTCAGTGGCTACTACCAAGTGTGGTGGCCTGCGCGCGCCGTATGCCAGAGCCTCGCTGCCCGCCGCCGTGCCCAAGAAATGGAGCGCTCGCTTCGAACAATCTCCCACTTTGAACTTATCTTAAACAACCAGCTCTGTCCTATCTGCTATATCTCCATAACGAACTATGCCTGCGCTACACCCTGCAACCACGTCTACCATCGAGTATGTCTTCGCAAGTGGCTCTATGTCAGCACTAGATGTCCACTATGTCAGACCGACATCATCTCATAATGCAGTTCTCAAAACCACCAACAGTTATATATAATGTTAAATATTGATATTCAATAAAATAGTCCTCTTTTTTAAACGCATATTTATAGTATATTCTCTATCTTTTATATTGTCACTTGTTTGTCGGTATAGTTAAGTAAACTTAAAGTGTGCATGTCTTTAAATTTAAAACATATTGTGTAGCGTTAGTAACTTTAATTTCTCTAAGGATAGATTAAATATACTTAAGAACATCAATCTTGTCTGGCTTGAGGGATGCTCATAGCGTCATTGGGATGGAATTCGCAATCGATTGAATCTGGAAGTCTTGAACAATGGGTGGGCAGTATTGAAGCATTCTATAAACCTCTGTGAAACCTTGATGCCTGAAATATATTTTATAAATCTAAATATACCAGCGAGAGAACTTATAATAACACTGGTCAACAACATTTTTGCCCAAGAGAACCTGATGGTGTTTCTAGTGTAACTTTTCATGCTGAACTCGAAAATCTGATCAGAAAATTTCCATCACCCATGATTTTTGCGTGACAGCCTTTTTTTTTTGGTTTTGGGATAAATACAGCAAAAAAATGCAAAATATATTACGTAAGCTTTTTTGCATAAACCTTATTACATTACACTGGTTTATCAAAAGTTATTTTTCTTTATCCCAAAAGAAACAGCATCTTATCTAAATTTAACTCTTTGTTGAAGTAAACGAAAAAGTTGCGCTACAAATTATAAAAATAAAAATACAACCTTTCGCAATGAGTTTCTTTTATTATTATTATTATTAATAAAAGAAACTCTCATTGCGAAAGGTTGTATTTTTATTTTTAACTCTTTGTGCTGAATTCAAATATACCATTAGTTTTTTTTTTTTTTCTATCACGCAAGATTTTTGAGATACACCTACTTGAAATTTGGAAATGTTTCTAATATTTAGGCCTATATGAACGAAATATATTTATTTTATTGAAAAGTAGTGACAGTGGATTTTCTTCTATACTTTGCTTGTGGTACATCCCTCTTGAGTGTCCAGCAGTAGTCAGCAAGCATACCGGGACTCCATTTACCTTGGTACCGCTTCTCCATGCTTGATATATCTTGATGAAACCTTTCACCATGCTCATCGCTAACTGTACCAAGATTTCTGGAAAGAAATCCAGATGTGAATAAAGGAAATGGATCTTGAGAGACATGTTACATCCCAGTGCCTTGTAGGAAAGCAACAGATCATTAACTATGTCTCGGTAATTTTCAACCTTGACACTCTTCCTAAGAAGTTCTTACAAACGTTTCTAAAGGAATTCCATGCTGCTGCTTCAACTTCATTCAAACTATTTTTAAAATTTCCATCCTGCAGCAATTCTCGAATCTGAGGTCCAACGAAAATGCCTTCTTTAATTTTCACATCACTTATGCTAGAACATTTTTGTTTTAGGTAGGCAAATTCACTGGCATTTCGATACATTGCCTTGATAAAGTTCTTAATTAATCCCAGTTTAATATGTTGGGAATAGAATGTTAATTTTCTTATAGATTTATATTTTTCTTAATATATGTAAATTTAATCCATTATAAGAAACATATTTGTCATATGTAAATATTTATATGTATATATATATTCGTGACAAAAAATAAACTGTTATGTTGACTGGTTAGAGTTGTGTGGTTTTTCTCGGCACGCTCTCGAGAGGTCTACGCCTTGGTTGATACCTGCCTTAGACACTTCCGCGGATTTGACTTCTTGGGAATCGCTCTTCTCTACCTTTGAGATACCACGGTTTTTTTCCTCCCCGGGACCAGAATAAGAGACCTCGGGCGTCTGGGCAAAATAGAGCCTGGGCGCTACGCCGCTGAACGCGACATTTGGCATCCCAGCCGGGACGGCGAGGAGAAGGCCGTGCTTATATTTGGAACCATTTTGGATCAGAAGATGGAGAGAGAAGAAGCACTAGAGAGACTCAAGAAGAAGAGAACCATACTCCGCACGTCTTTATCCAAGTACGGGAAAAGAATAGAGGAATATGACGTGCACAAGGAGTGTGACCACGAGGAACTGCTGGGGCAGCTTTCGGATGTCTACGAAGAACTGAGGCGGGTAGACGAAGAAATCGGTAAGCTGATTGACATCAAAGATCTAGAGAAAGATCTAAAGATGGTAGAGGAATACCGGGAAAAGGCCGTGGCGTGGAAATATTTGCTAAAGAAAAGAAGTCTGGTGGTAGCGGAAGGAATGCAGAGGGAAACTGCAACTGCCACGAAGAAGGAATATCCAGGAGAAATCAGTCGACCGACTCTAACTGGGATGGTTAAGTTACCCAAATTAACAATGGAAAGATTCTACGGGGAAATTAGCCAGTGGTTAACTTTTTGGAATGCCTTCGATTCATCAATCAATAAGAATGAATACTTGACCAAGATAGATAAATTTAACTATCTTAAAGCCTACTTGGGTGGAACGGCGGCCCAAACTGTGGAAGGATTTTGCCTATCTGAGGAAAATTACGATAAGGCCGTTGAATTGTTGAAGAAACGCTTCGGAAAAAGGGAAAGGTTGATCGACGTGCATATGAACAACCTCTTGGCCTTGAAACCACTTAGAGTGACAAAGGACGTGGGGGCTTTCAGAGAATTGTACGGCAGAATCCTGGTGCAGATTAGAAGTTTGGAGTCATTGGGTGTTGTCGTTGATAGCTACGGTAACTTATTGTGCCCTTTACTCCTCAAGCTATTGCCATCAGACTTAAAGCTTGAATTACATCGGGAATTCACAGGAGCTTTTTCTCTTGGAGATTTGATTGAATTTTTGGAGAGACAATTGATTGCATTAGAAAGCACGTTCGGCACGCGGGACGAAATAACAGCCGGCCAACCATCAAATGAGCACCCTCAGTCACAAAGCTCTATCGTGAAGTATCGAAGAAATAAGAGGAATCCCCTGCCCACGGCTGCTGGTTTTTTGAATGTCTCTGAAGCAGATAAAGAGAAAGTGCTGGATGTGGAACAAGGAATGGATATGAGGATCTGCGATGGAAGCAGTTTGGAAATCGGGATGAGTGAGAAGCCAAGTGTTGTCGGAGTTACCCTGATGAAAGGAGTTGATCCAGCTTCTATTAAGGAAGATGCTGAGATGGTGGTATCATCCGAGCAAATGGTAAAGGAGCCATCCAAGCAGATTGCTGTTGAAGAAAGTAATAAGGCTCAAGTAGTAAGAGAGCGCTGTGCTGAAGACGGTGAAAAGGCTCAAGTCAAGAAGAAGTCTGTTGTAGAAGTTGATGAAAGTAATAGGGCTGAAGTTGAGAAAGAATCCGTTGAAGCAGATAAAGAGAAAGTGCTGGATGTGGAACAAGGAATGGATTCAAAGAACACCGAAGAAGTGAAGCTGCTCTATGTAAAACAAGGTACCGATTTAAGGATGGCAGAAAGGCCATATGCAGAACAAGGTAATGAGCCTAAGGAAGACGGAGTACAAGACTCTGAAAATGAGCCTAAGGGCGACGGAGTAAAGGATTCTGAAGCTGAAACCAAGGATAATGAAGTGGAGGATTCTGGAACTGCAATTGAGGCTTGTGAATCGGTGAGCAACTCTAAAGCGGTAGCTGAAGGCGCGGATCAAGTGGAGATTGCAGATGGTGAGGCTGAGTCCATTGATGATATTGAGGAAAGAGTTGTCAGAATTCCAGCATTGAGTAAATTGATGGAAGCAGGACAGATAGGAGATGCGGAATTTAAAGTAAAGGGATGCTATTTGCCTGAGCGCCCTGTATGTGGGTGTGACTCCAGGGCTGCGCCTGTACGGCCAGCGAAAGACGGCGCTTCCTATCGAGGACGAAACGGATTCTCGTTGAAGCGATATATGAAGAGGATACACAGTCTGCTGAGAAGAATCCCTGAGATAAGGATAAAGCTTCGGAGGAATAAGTTCGGAGTTGTGGCCGACCTGAAAAGATATTTCCAGATGATCGCCATCAGAGATAATGATTGGGACTGCCTCAAATTTCTTTGGAAAAAAAAAAAAGATGGACAACTGATGGTTTTGAGCAGGAAATCGTTGTAGACGATTTTGGTTGAGTGCCCGTGCCTCTAAATCCGGAAGAAAAGTAAATGGTTGAATGATGATGCATGGTTGGAGAAGGTAAAACGCTTTCTAAGCAGGGTTGCACTGTCCAGATCACCTATGTGAGGAGAGAGCCAATAGAAAAAGGTTCAATTGGCAAATATCTTCCAAGCAATGGAATGTGACTTGTATCGAAGGAAACTGTTTCTGGAGCTGCAGTAACTCCAATGTTATATACTCCGGCCAGTTCTCCAAAGGGGCAAGTGCCTACTCCAGCGAAAAGGTCTTAATTTGGGAGACAAGTCTCCAGAAAGTCTGGTGAAAGTGCTAGACCGGAAAGGATTGCGAATCCTGTAGATCATAGGACTATTATATTGAGTGGTTTGAGATCTCTAAGGAAGAGTTCAGAGTCCTATGACTGCTGTAGGCCTTCAGACGATACCTCTGGGCCTTCAGACGATACCTCTAAGCCTAAAGACGATGCCTCGGCATAAGATCCTGATTCTTCAGGATGTAAAGCTCAATGTTCTCAAGAGGTTCCAGAAATTGCAATGGAAGATAACTGGGCGACTTTTGTAATGAATCGAGTTATGGAGATCCGATCTCTCAGTGAGACAGAGGATTGGTGTCGTGTACCAGGATGTTTGAATCCAGCGGATTTACCATCACGGGGGTGCTTAGCCGATTCTCTGGAGAGATCGAAGTGGTGGGAGGGCCCGAGTTGGTTGAGAAGACCAAGAAGAGATTGGCCCCATAGGGAAATATACCCTGACCCAGATATTGTGAACTCGGAAAAGAGAAAGATTGTTTTAAAATCAACTCAATTGAAAGGGCTAGTCTTCAGAAGAGATTCCGGACGGAGTATTTTGGATTCTTAAGACAAGAGACTAGAAGACGCTCGAAGACAAGACCTATCAAGGTGGGAGATCTGGTGTTGATTGGACAAGATAACGCTAAGCGAGTCAATTGGCCTTTGGCGAGAGTTGTGGAGGTCTACCCTGGCCGAGATGGACCTGTGAGGGTCGCCAAGTTGAGAACCAGCAAGGGAGTCCAGATTAGGCCGGTTCAACGGCTCTACAATTTAGAGATACCCGCCGATCTGGGGAGTACCTTGAGGAGTATACAGTCGGAACCACGCCGGGGAGGCTCCCGGGGAGAGGCCAGTGAAGACCCTGCGAAGATGGCCCGGTCCTAAAGAACTGGAATGAACGGTCGTTTCCCAACTATTGGTTGAGTTTCTGTAGAAAAAACTCAAGGTGGGAGTATGTTGGGAATAGAATGTTAATTTTCTTATAGATTTATATTTTTCTTAATATATGTAAATTTAATCCATTATAAGAAACATATTTGTCATATGTAAATATTTATATGTATATATATATATATATTCGTGACAAAAAATAAACTGTTATGTTGACTGGTTAGACTCGTGTGGTTTTTCTCGGCCCGCTCTCGAGAGGTCTACGCCTTGGTTGATACCTGCCTTAGACACTTCCGCGGATTTGACTTCTTGGGAATCGCTCTTCTCTACCTTTGAGATACCACGGTTTTTTTCCTCCCCGGGACCAGAATAAGAGACTTCGGGCGTCTGGGCAAAATAGAGCCTGGGCGCTACGCCGCTGAACGCGACATAATATGTAATGGTGGTAAGTAAATATTTTCTGAATCGATCAGGGGAGGATTTACAATATTTTTATGTCCTGGAGTAAAGATTTCACGATTTGGCCAGCTTTTTTTAATGTAATGCCTTTCCCTATCTCTGCTATCCCACTCACACAGAAAACAACAAAATTTTGTATATCCAAGCTGTAATCCACGCAAGAGAGCAATGACTTTCAAATCGCTGCATATTTTCCAAACGTATCTTTCATATTCTATCTTTTTAAAAAGCAGTTTCATGTTTTCGTAAGTCTCTTTCATGTTGGATGCATGTGCTTTTGGCACTGATGGGAACTTATTTCCGAAGGAGAAAAGCTTTCAAAACTAATTTTTGAAGAGTAAACGAATAAACGCCACTCTTCTGTATCATAGTCATGACCGAGAGCTTCCGTTAAACTAACAAGATCATTGCAATATACTAAATCATTCTCTTGTGAAAAGAAGTCTTGAAATTCATCTTGAAGCTTTCTAAAAAAGCATACTTTTGTGCCTTTATGCAGCAGATTCCAGCCTTTTAACCTAGAGCCTAAAAGTTCACTCTGTTTTTTGGATAAATCTAAATCACGTACGAGGTCGTTCAAATCTCCTTGGGTTAACAAATGAGATTCAGATGAAGCACCTGTTTCAAAATTTGTATCATCCGACTGTTGCTCTCGTCTATCTGAATTATCGTCACTAAATATTACATTTTCAGAAGGCTGTGGCACAGATAAAATATCATTATGAGGAACCGGTCTCATAGCAGAAGGCAAACCTGGATATTCAACTGTATGTCTTGATTTGGATGTAATACCTGTAGCCTTTGTCAAACAAAAATAACAGTCTGAAGAATGGTCTTTAGGTTCCCTCCATATCATTGGAACCGCAAAAGGCATATGACGTTCACCTTTAATCCACCCTGTAAGACGTCGAGCACAAATTTCACAACAATGTGGAGGAGCCCAAGTCTTATCTTGGTCACCGACTTTACAGCCAAATTAAGTTGATAGCACTTTTTGATGAGCGGTGTAAATTTTCGCCTTTGAACTTTGAAAATTAATTCCCAACAAATATAACAGAAAATATCAGGAATATTAATGCAACCCCTCGGCATATTGACACAGTCTAGTGCACACGATTTATAAAAGCAAATCGATAGAGAAGAATAAACTGATCACTTCAAATTTACCTGTCACTTCTGATGCAAATCTATTAAACAAATCGTTAGGTTCAATTTAAATATATATATTAAAACTGTTTTTCAGCCAATAGCATTCCAGAGCTTGTCGTTATTTTTGAGTTGAAAGCAAAACAGATTGCATTATAAAATAAACATATTTAATTAAAAATCCAATAATTTGTTATTTAAATTAATATTTATGATTCTTAAAGAGCAAATTTTAATTAATAACAAATAAAATAGAGATTTTGGCTTCACATATCAACTCTTCTTTTCAAAAATAAATCGCTAGCTAATGTAATGATGTTTACTTTAAAAATGCTTACGTAACATTTTCTGCATCATTACTGTATATACCAATTTATAGAAAAAATTGTTATCCTGTAAGAACTATGGGTGATGGAACACTTCTGATTTCATTTTTGAATTCAGCATGAAAATTTACATTAGAATCAACATCAGGTTTTCTCTGGCATTTTTTTTTTTTAGACCTGTGTAATTATAAGTTTTATTATGTGATATGTATATAAACTATAGATAATCAAATTTAACATATACTTGAATTAGAGGCCAATACGCATTTCATTAATTTATAAATTTTTATTCATCATATTGTTAAAAGCATACAGTTGAACCTCTCATGAGAGACCGCCCAAAATGGAATATGTAATCGTTTATTTTATAATTGTACTAGACGAATGACCCGGGCAACGCCCGGGTTTTACCCTATTAAATGTACCCTGTTTCACCCGAGGTCTCTGTTTTTTGGAATTTTTCCCGATATAATCCTGATAATCAAACATGAAACAGCAATATTCGTCTTCCCAGTATTCTTTTACCTATGTATGGAAATTTTGGTTTGAATTAGTGAACTACTGCGAATTTGTAGACGAATGACCCGGGCAACGCCCGGGTTTACACGATTAAATGTATATTACATATGGAAGATGGACGTAGTTCCTGGAGGGCACCCGCGAGGTCACTCTGCCCCCGCGCAACTGTCCAACCGGGAGCGTGCCCCGCCGTCAAAATCGCCACGCGTTCTAGAGGGCGCTGCTCGTGAGCTCAACCGACCGGCAGCCGGGAGATCTCATTTACCTGGCGGGGGGGAGGCAGGGGGTAGGGAAGTCACGTGCTGCGCCGGCAGCCAATCGTCGCGCGCCGCCGTCGACGTCTGAGTGTTCTAGAGGGCGCTGCTCGTGAGCTAAGTTGAATAATTTGAATATATAGTTTTAATAAATGATTTATATATATTTTAAAATAGCCTATCGTCATCCCCGTTATTTTTTACCTATGTATGGAAATTTTGGTTTGAATTAGTGAACTACTGCGAATTTGTATACCGGACATACCAACAGACCAACAAACATACAAACATTTATTTTTATATATATAGATATCCTTATATCCTTCCTTCCTTCCTTATATATATATATATAAAAATGAAATGCGAAATCGATGTTTGTTATCGCATCACGCAAAATCTACTGACTCAATCATTATGGAATTCCGAACGTAGGTAGCTGAAGATTTCGTTTAACATATAGGCTATTCAAAAAACTAAAAAAGTTAATGTGCTTTTTTTTAAAAATAAAAACCAAAAAGCGTTAGTTCCAGTCTTTTACCGCTAGGGCGCAGCACTGGTCGCGACGATAAATGAATTTGATTTTTTTAAAGCATCGGTGGTTCAGTGGTATAATGCTCGCCTGCCACGCGGGCGGCCAGGGTTCGATTCCCGGCCGATACATTTTTTTTTAAACAATTTTTAAAACTCATTTATATTATCCTTCCTTTTTTCTTTATATATATTATATATATATATATATATATATATATATATATAAATGAATGTTTGTATGTTTGTATGTTTGTTTGTCTTTGTCTTTGTTTGTATGACTCCTATACAAATTCGCAGTAGATCACTAATTCAAACCAAAATTTCCATACATAGGTAAAAAATAACGGGGAAGACGATAGGCTATTTCAAAAAATATATAAATCAATTATTAAAACTATATATTCAAATTATTCAACTTAGCTCACAAACAGCGCCCTCTAGAACGCGTGGGCATCTGACGGCGGCGCGCGCCCATTGGCTGTTTTATACTCTTTACTTTTGTTTAGCTTTTAAATAACATATTTTCTTCTCTACTTTGCCTATTTTTATCACTATTTTATACTCTTTTCTTTTGTTTAGCCTTTAGAGATCTGAGATGCCTCCCAAGAAACGCAAACCTATTGGAAAAGTCCTACCAAAAGTGAGTAAAAAAAGAAATGTGCGAAGTGCTGAGACTGCTGTGCAACGTGAGCATCGTCTTAGGATTAATCGAGAAAGGGCCAGTACTTCGAGAGCGGCGGAATCCGTGGGACAGCGTGAGAACAGGCTTCAACAAGAGAGAGACAGGGCCAGTACCTCAAGAGCGGCGGAATCCTTGGAACAGCGTGAGAACAGGCTTCAACAAGAGAGAGACAGGGCCAGTACCTCAAGAGCGGCGGAATCCGTGGGACAGCGTGAGAACAGGTTTCGGCAAAATAGAAACAGGGTCAGTACTTCGAGAGCGGCAGAAACCCCACAAGAACATACGGCCAGGATTCTGCATGTCAGGGAAAGAACTTTGGCCTCACGAAACTCGCGTGATAGACTTTCCAATTTACTTTTAGAAGGTTTTAATTATGATTCGTGCAAAAATTACGAACAACACCCAAGTATTACTATCGGCCAAATGTCTATAGTATGTAACTACTGTAAAGCAAAGAAATTTAAAGATGAGCCTCCTGGCTTCTGCTGTAAAAATGGAAAAGTTTATCTTTCACCTCCGCAATTACCACCAGATGAGCTTTTTTCTTTGATGTCTGGCAATTCATCCGAATCCAATCATTTTTTAAGGAATATAAGAAAATACAATTCATGTTTCCAAATGACTTCGTTTGGTGCCACATCATTTTCAGAAGAAAGTGTTTTTCCAACAACTTTCAGGGTTCAAGGTCAGGTGTACCATAGAGCAGGTTCATTATTACCCTCACTTGATCAGCCTCCCCAATTTTTACAAATATTCTTCGTGGAAGATGCTCAGCTAGAGGTGAACCAAAGATGCCATTTCAGTTCTGCCTTGCGACATGGTACAGTATTGTGCCTACAGCGTATGTTTCATCGATGCAATCAACTTATAAAAATATTTAAAACAGCATTGGAGAATATGCCATCAGATGAATACAAGTTAGTAATAAGGGCTGATAAAACACCATCAGGTGAACACGAACGCCGTTTCAATGCTCCTCAAAGTAATGACGTTGCTGTAGTTCTATCAGCGGATGAGTTTAATCAACGTGACATCATTATACAACGCCGCAGCAATGCACTGAAACGCATTTCTGAAACACATAGATCTTATGATCCACTTCAATATCCTATAATATTTTGGGACGGCGAGGATGGCTACCATTTTAACTATAGACAGATAGACCAACATACAGGTGTACCAACTAATAGAAAAGTTTCAGCTATGAGCTTTTATTCATATAGAATAATGGCCAGGGATAATGTTTATAATCACATTTTAAATTGCAGGCAATTATTCAGTCAATATATTGTAGATATGTATGCAAAAATTGAGAGCGAGCGTCTTCTTTACATCCGTCTTAATCAAAAAGAGCTCAGAGTGGAAGAATACATTCACTTGAGGGATGCTGTTGCCAATGATGGGATGGTTGCTAATTTTGGAAAATTAGTGATACTGCCAGCTACTTTCACAGGAAGTCCTCGACACATGCACGAGTACACACAAGATGCCATGGTCTTTGTTAGAACTTATGGACGCCCCGATCTTTTTATAACATTTACATGTAACCCTTCATGGCCTGAAATTAATGCCGAACTCTTTAATGGACAGAAACCGATGGACCGCCATGACCTGACAGCCAGAGTGTTCAAATTAAAGTTGAATAAATTAATTGCTCTAATAACAAAGCAATGCATATTTGGGGAGACTCGATGTTGGATGTTCACAATTGAATGGCAAAAACGCGGACTACCACATTCACATATTTTAATCTGGCTTAAAGACAAAATTCATCCTATTCAAATTGATAATGTTATTTCCGCTGAGATACCAAACCCAGAGGAAGACCCCAATCTCTATGAAGTGGTGATAAAAAATATGATCCATGGACCATGTGGCACTTTTATTATAAATGCACCATGTATGAAAAATGGCAAGTGCAGCAAAAATTACCCAAGAGACCTGATTAGTGATACACAAACTGGGTTTGATGGTTATCCTCGCTACAGGAGACGAGCCCCAGAAAATGGAGGTTTCAAAGGCAAGCTGAAGGGCCGAGGAAACACTGAAATTGAAGTTGACAACAAATGGGTTGTTCCATACTCCCCACTTCTTTCTAGAATGTTCAAGGCCCACATAAATGTTGAATATTGTCATTCAGTTAAGTCTATCAAGTATATTTGCAAATATGTGAATAAGGGCAATGATATGGCCATTTTTGGACTTTCCAAAGAAAACACTAATGATGAAATATCTCAGTACCTGTTGGGTAGATATATCAGTAGCAATGAAGCAGTTTGGCGGATATTGAGTTTTCCTATTCATGAACGTCATCCAAACGTTGTTCACCTTAGTGTTCATTTGGAGAATGGCCAAAGGGTGTATTTCACCAATGCTAATGCCCGGACAGTTGCGGCAGCACCACCAAACACTACTTTAACGGCTTTCTTTCAATTGTGTCAACAGGACCCGTTCGCAAAAAATTTGCTCTATCCTGAGGTTCCACGATATTACACTTGGAATGCTTCAAGAAAGAGTTTCTGCAGAAGGAAGCAAGGAACATCAGTTCCCGAACATGAAGGCATATTTGCCAGTGAAGCTCTCGGTCGAGTATATACTGTTCACCCTAACAATGCGGAATGTTTTTTTCTCAGAATGCTGCTTCATACAGTCCGAGGACCAACTTCATTTTCATCTTTAAAATGTGTTAATGGTGAAGAATGTCGCACATTCAGAGAAGCTTGCCAAAAGCTTGGCTTACTTGAGGATGATCAACACTGGGATAATGTATTATCAGAAGCAGCAAGTCAGTCTTTTCCTGAACAAACCAGAGAACTCTTTGCCATTCTACTGACCACCTGCAACCCATCCTATCCTCAAAATTTGTGGGAGAAATATCGTGAGAGCATGAGTGAAGATGTACTTATCAAAGCCAGAAGAGCTAACCCTACTCTTGACATAAACTTCTCATCCGATATTTTCAATGAAGCTCTTTTATTGTTACAAAATAAGTGTCTGGCCATCAATGATAGGACATTATCACAGCTAGGCTTGCAATCCCCGGAGCGATGTCAGCCGACAATATTAAATAGAGAACTTATGAGAGAAAAGAACTACAATATTGAACAACTTCGCAGGTTTGTTGATTCCAAGAAGCCTCTCTTGGTTGAAGATCAAAGAGAGGCATATAATAGCATTATGGACTGCATCAATAAACAACAGGGTGGCATTATTTTCCTTGATGCACCCGGAGGAACTGGGAAAACATTTTTAATTAATTTATTACTTGCTGAAGTCCGATCAAAGAATGCAATTGCACTTGCTATTGCCTCATCAGGGATAGCTGCCACACTCATTGCTGGAGGCCGTACAGCGCATTCAATGCTTAAATTACCATTAAACATTGCTAACGAACAATATACCACATGTAACATTAGCAGTACATCTGGTCAGGCCCAAGTACTCAAAAGTTGTATAATCATTGTATGGGATGAATGCACTATGGCTCATAAGCATTCTCTTGAAGCCCTCGATAGAACTTTGCGAGACTTAAAGGGAAATAATAAACTAATGGGAGGAATTCTACTACTTCTAGCCGGTGACTTTCGTCAAACTCTCCCAGTCATACCGAGGTCAACTCCTGCTGATGAAATCAATGCTTGCCTTAAAGCTTCAGTTCTTTGGAAGCACATTAAAAATATTACATTAAGAACCAATTTGAGAGTACAAGTTTTAGGGGAACACTCTGCACAGAATTTCGCTCGCAAGCTTTTACAGATTGGTGAAGGTACATTCCCAAATGGATCCCCAATGTGTGATGTATCTTTTCCTCTTGATTTTGGAAATATAGTTTCATCTGTTGGGGAACTTATAGATAAAGTTTTTCCAAATATAGCAGAAAATTTCAGAAATCACGGATGGTTGTGTGAGCGAACAATTCTTGCTCCTAGAAACGACGCTGTTGATGAAATAAACAACTGCATCCAGGATATGCTTCCTGGCTCCGTAACTGAATACAATTCAATTAATACAATGGTTGATGTTGATGACACTGTGAATTATCCGTCTGAGTTTCTCAACTCTCTCAACCCATCTGGATTGCCACCACATCATCTACGGCTTAAGATTGGCTCGCCCATCATGCTCCTCCGAAATCTTGACCCTCCTAAGCTTTGTAACGGTACAAGACTTTGCGTAAAAAGACTGTTGCCTAATGTCATTGAGGCAACAATTTTAACTGGGAAGGAGAATGGAAAAGATGTGTTGATTCCTCGCATTCCATTGATACCGAATGACTTTCCTTTTCTTTTTAAACGCTTGCAATTCCCTGTACGGTTGGCATTTGCCATCACCATCAACAAGGCCCAGGGGCAATCCCTCAAGTGTTGTGGTGTCAATCTTGAATCTCCATGTTTTTCCCATGGGCAGTTATATGTAGCATGCTCAAGAGTTGGCTCACCAAATCATTTGTACATATATTGTAAAGATGGAAAAACTAAAAATATTGTTCATAGACAGGTTTTATAAAATTGCAGAAGCCATTGCTTAAATTTTAGCATGCGCAGTAATATATACCAAGTAATGCTTACATATAAATTTATAATGCTGATATATATCTTAATAAATATTGTTGCAATGTTCTGTCCGCTTTACCTTTTTTTCGGTGTTCGCTTTCCCCATATTATATACTAGCAGAGTGACCCAGGCAATGCCCGAGGAATGCTCTAACCAAATATATATTCACTAGGGCAGATAAGCACTCGGGTAAATCCCGGGCGTACCCCGGGTCACTCTGCTATTATGTATAAAAGTGAATGTATGTCCGGTATACAAATTTGTAGGAGTTCACTAATTCGAACCAATATTTTAATACATATGTACAAAAAATACAAGGAAAACGATAGGCTAATTCAAATTATATAAAAGTGGATATTCTGATTTCAGTACAATTTTGATTAAATTATGCTGATGCAAACAAATAGATTATGCTAATAACAAACAATTATAAAAAAAATTCTTATCTAAATATATATCACTCGGGTAGATATTGTTACATCATGATTAATGGCGTATTTCTTATATTAGTTTTAATATATTTGAAATTTAAATTATATATTTATTTATTTTTATATAAAATATTCTATGATATTTATTTAAAACAGATTATTAATTTATCATCATTTGTATTTAGGTACACTGTGACTTCACTGCTCTCTTTGATGTGAGAAAATAAAAAAAGGATTCTGGTGGCTACTTAAAGAAGACTTATCTCGTTATTCCCTTTTATAAATTTCTAGGATGGTTGAAACACGCTCTGGTAAGATGCAGGACCCAGCACAGGAGAGAATCCAGGCTGAGGAGTCTGCCAAGCCGCAACCTGGTGCAACAATTGGTAGAGATGCTAGTTCCGACCCAGTTGTCCTGAATCCCAACATCGACATCCCCAAGTATGATGGAACGGAAGACCCTCGCCCATGGATTGAATCTCTTGAAGAAATTGGCTTCTTGTACCATTGGGCAGACTACATTATCTCTCGTTATGCCGCCATGAACATGACGGGAAGCGCTAAAACCTGGTTGAATTTACACAAAGCTAGTTTCACGAGCTGGGAAAATATTAAAATCCGCCTCATTCAGGATTTTTCTTTGGACGCGAATAAAGAAGAACTCAGAATGAAGCTCAACAGAATGCAACACTGGAATGAACCAGCAATCAGGTTCGCGGAAGACATTCTAGTGTTGTGCAACAAGGTTGACCTCGCAATGGAAGAAGAAACAAAAATTGAACATGTTATTGGAGGACTGAAAAAAGAGTACTCATTCGCGCTCTACCTGAACCCTCCTAAAACGACCGATGACCTTCTTGTCGTGTGCAAGAAAATGGATTATTTTGAAAAGAAGTATCGGGAACGTGTGGAGAAATCCAGAAACCTATATAACGGTCCACGCTATTCTAGACCCCAACAACAATCGAGGTACGTGCCGCCGACTGCCGCACGAAACTACCAGACCACTTCCAGGCCCCAAGCCCCTGTTTCCAATAATTACAAGAACGACTCCGCTCCTACCCCCAGACAGTATCGAAACAACTTTCCCCAGCCCTCTACCCCTAGACGTCCTTATAATCCTAACTTTGTGCCGAAACCAAACCTTCAGAGAAACACTTACAATAAAAGCCAAGAAGTGAGCAAAAATAGGACGGAAGATGGAAGACCAATCTGCTTTAAATGTAACAAGCCAGGGCACGTGGCCCGTTATTGTAGGGTCAAGTTTATAAGAATCCTAGAAGAGGATCCAGCAGATACCCAAGAGAAGGTCGAAGAAAAATGCCAAATGAATGAAACATCAGAGAAATCAGGACCTCGGCTTTATGCTGATGTATGTCATAGCACACAGACAAATATTCCTACCCGGAATAGATATTCCGTGTTGGAAGATTTAAACTAAGCGTCGCGCCTGAATCTGTCAATCAAAGCAAGTCGACCATAAACGGAATCAAGAAGTTGGACCCTAAATACAAATTAAAAATTAATGTGGACAAGATAGGGACTTTTGAAGCTTTGGTTGATACAGGTGCTGACCTCTCAGTGGTCGACCTCAGAACGGCCCTCGATACAGGCCATGGTATAAGTAAACTCGCAAAAATTTGTGCAGGACCCGATGGAAAAAAATTGGACATGGTAGGAAGTATATTTTTAAATATAAAAATTGATGACGAAACATTATCACACAACTTTGTGATATTGAAAACGCATTTACGGACATTAATTCTTGGGAGAGATTTCCTTAAGAAAATGAACGCAAAAATAGATTGTAAGCAAGAAACTATAAAATATGATTTGACGAATAATCATGACGAAATCAATTTTGAAATGTTGAAAATAAAGAGTGCCAAGGATTCCATTGTACCGGAATGTTCCATGAAATTGATCAAGGCATTGGTAGAAACAGAGGATGGAGAATATATTATCGAAGAGAGCAGCAAAATGTTTCAAACAAATGGACTTCGTCTAGCAAGAAGCTTGATCAATGTTATAAATAGGGAAACACACATCTGGATAACTAATCCGTATCCTCGACCGTTAAAAATAATGAAAAACCAAACATTGGCTTTTGGAAGTAGTCCAGCGAAAATAAATGTGAGTCGAGAAAGAAAGGTAGAAAAGAACGAAGAACCTAGATTCCAAATAAACGAAAATCTTTCACCAAAGGAACAGAAGGAGTTAAAACAAGTTTTAGAAAGGTATGGAGATCTTTTTTCATCGAGATTAGGGAGAACCAATTTGGCAAAACATCGGATAGACACAGAAGACGCGAAGCCAATTAAACACAAGCCTTACCGGGTAAGTGCTAAAGAACGAGATATTATAAAAGAGCAAATTGACGAGATGCTTACAGAAGGCATAATTAGGCCATCTTCTAGCCCCTGGTCTTTTCCAGTAATATTGGTCAAGAAGCGAGATGGTAAATACAGATTTTGTGTGGACTACAGAAAACTGAATAATGTGACGGTAAAAGATGTCTATCCGATCCCTAGAATAGACGAAGTTATGGATACTCTCCAAGGATCTACACACTTCTCAGCAATAGACCTCAGATCTGGATATTGGCAAGTTGAAGTCGAAGAAAGAGACAAAGAGAAAACAGCTTTCACTACAGCGCATGGATTATATGAATTCAACGTGATGCCTTTTGGACTTTGTAACGCGCCTGCTACCTTTGAGAGAAATATGGAGAATATGCTTGGAAATCTGAGATGGCAAATTTGTTTGTGTTATCTGGATGATGTTATCATATATAGCCCGGATTTTCCAACGCACCTCAAAAGACTTGAAGCTGTTTTTAGATGTTTTCGTGAATCTAATTTAAGGTTAAACGACAAAAAATGCCGATTTGCTTTTGAAGAATTGGAGATTCTCGGCTATATAACGAGCAAACATGGTATAAAACCCGCGGAACATAACATCAAAGCTGTCAGAAATTTTCCTCGGCCCAAAAAGGTCAAAGAAGTACAATCCTTTTTGGGAATGTGTTCATATTATAGAAAATTTATCAAAGACTTTTCAAAAATTGCTGACCCTTTGACCAACCTTATAAAAAAAAGTGTATCATTTACCTGGACAGAAAGACAAGAGGAAGCGTTTCAAACCCTAAAAACAGCACTATTAAGTCCACCAATTTTAGGTCACTTCAATCCAAATGCACCTACTTATGTTCATACTGATGCGTCCAACATCGGCATAGGTGCAACACTTGTCCAAGACATCGGTGGTGAAGAGAAGGTGATCTCATATTTGAGTCGTACCCTAAGTAAAGCGGAGCAAAATTATTCAACCACTGAAAAAGAATGTCTGGCCGTTGTCTGGTCAATGTCAAAATTACGACCCTACCTTTATGGAAGACACTTTAAAATAGTAACAGACCATCACGCCTTATGCTGACTCAAAAACTTGAAGGATCCAACAGGTCGATTGGCAAGATGGGCATTGAAAATTCAAGAATATGACTTCGATATAATACATAAATCGGGAAAGAAGCATCTGGACGCCGATGGCTTATCTAGGGGGCCCTTACCAGAAACTGATTGGGATGAGGATTTTGAAAGGCTATTTTTAAATCAAATAACAGACGAAGAGGATAAATTTATCGAAAGTGTTAAGAAAAACCTTAATGGAAGCAGGCGATCAATTGCGCAAAACTTTAAAGAAGAAGATGGATGCCTCTTTAAGAAAAACCCGAACCCTGAAGGCAGGGCGTGGTTGCTTGTGGTTCCAGAGAATAAAAAGAGAGAAATTATGAAAGAATATCACAATCATATGTCGAATGGCCATCTGGGCGTCGCCAGAACCATGTACCGAATAAAGAGTAAATACTTTTGGCCATCCATGCTAAAGGATGTCTCAGAATTCGTTAAGACGTGTCACCTTTGCCAAAGTAGGAAAGGCTCAAACCAATTACCTTCTGGACTACTACAGCCCATCCCCCCAGCCAACTTTCCTTTCGAAAGAATTGGAATTGACTTTGTTGGTCCACTACCATCTACGAAAAACAGGAAAAAATGGATAATCGTGCTGTCGGACTACTACACTAGATATGCAGAAACAAGAGCAGTCTCGGAAGCAACAGTGAAAGAAGTTTCTAAATTTCTAGTAGAGGATATTTTTCTTCGGCACGGAGCCCCACAATATCTTATTAGTGACAGAGGCTCTCAATTTACCAGTAATTTAATGAAAGAGGTGATGAAAACGTGCAAGATTAAACATTGCTTCACAACGAGCTATCATCCCCAGACTAATGGATTGACAGAGCGGTTAAATAGAACATTGATCAATATGCTCAGTATGTATGTGAACACTGATCAGAAAAATTGGGACGAAATACTCCCATTCATCACTCACGCTTACAATACTACAATTCAGGAAACCACAGGATATTCTCCCTTTTTCCTGATGTTTGGAAGAGAACCCACGTCTCTTTTGGACGACAGGAATATCTCGGTGGACATTGACAAAGATGATTATGATGAATACATAAAACATCACTTAGACAAAATAAACAGAACAAGAAAATTAGTTATTAACAACACAATAAAGACTCAAGAAAGAATGAAAAAGAACTATGACAAGAAACACATGGAAAGAAGCTACGAACCAGGAGAATTAGTAGCAGTTTGGACACCAATTAGGAAAATAGGAAAGTGTGAGAAACTACTGAGAAAATATTTTGGCCCATATAGAATATTAAAGAAGCTGTCCAACGTAAATTACTTAATTGAACCAAAAGATAATCCTGGCCAAGACCCATTGATTGTCCATGTCTCAAGAATCAAACCCTATTTTGAAAGAATTGATGAGGTCAATCACGAGGACGTGACGACCTCTGGAGAGGGGGAAGTGTTACATCATGATTAATGGCGTATTTCTTATATTAGTTTTAATATATTTGAAATTTAAATTATATATTTATTTATTTTTATATAAAATATTCTATGATATTTATTTAAAACAGATTATTAATTTATCATCATTTGTATTTAGGTACACTGTGACTTCACTGCTCTCTTTGATGTGAGAAAATAAAAAAAGGATTCTGGTGGCTACTTAAAGAAGACTTATCTCGTTATTCCCTTTTATAAATTTCTAGGATGGTTGAAACACGCTCTGGTAAGATGCAGGACCCAGCACAGGAGAGAATCCAGGCTGAGGAGTCTGCCAAGCCGCAACCTGGTGCAACAATATGCACACGGGTAAACCCCGGGCGAAGCCGGGTACATCCGCTAGTATATATATAAAAATGAAATGCGAAATCGATGTTTGTTATCGCATCACGCAAAATCTACTGACTCAATCATTATGGAATTTCGCATGTAGGGAGCTGAAGATTTTGTTTAACATATAGGCTGTTCAAAAAACTAAAAAAGTTAATGTGCTTTTTTTAAAAAATAAAAAACCAAAAAGCGTTAGTTCCAGTCTTTTACCGCTAGGGCGCAGCACTGGTCGCGACGATAAATGAATTTGATTTTTTTAAAGCATCGGTGGTTCAGTGGTAGAATGCTCGCCTGCCACGCGGGCGGCCAGGGTTTGATTCCCGGCCGATGCATTTTTTTTTTAACAATTTTTAAAACTCATTTATATTATATCTTCTATATAAATGGAAATTTCATAAGTGGTGTTCGCTAAAAACTTTCGTTACAATGCATCAATTTCGACCAAATTTTCAACATTTATGTAAAACGAGATGGAGCAGGTTTTGCTTAACATCAAAATATTTTTCCTAACTTTAAAATACATAACTTTGCTGTTATCGATAAAATACAAAAAAAATCAAAAGAGTTAATTTTATTTATATATAAATACAAAAAAAAATTCAGCTATTCATTCAACTCAATCTAAAAAAATATTCAAAACAAGCAATTTTAAGATAACACCATATGTAAAACAGTCGGCCAAGAAAACAACAACGATATTACATCTTTCTAACATATTCACACACAATCTTGATTAATAATTAAAACTAATCTGTAGCATTGTTTATTATACTTCATAATATATAATATTCGTTAGGCAAACTTTCACTCGGATAAAACCCGGGCGAAGCCGGGTACACATCCGCTAGTATCTATATTAATAAAATGGAAATTTCATAAGTGGACATCACTAAAAACTTTCGTTACAATGCATCAATTTCAACCAAATTTTCAACATTTATGTAAAACGAGATGGAGCAGGTTTTGCTTAACATCAAAATATTTTTCCTAACTTTAACATGCGTAACTTCGCTGTTATCGATTAAATACAAAAAATATCAAAAGAGTTAATTTTATTTATATATAAATACAAAAAAAATCAGCAATTCACTCAACTCAATCTAAAAAAATATTCAAAACAAGCAATTTTAAGATAACACCATATGTAAAACAGTCGGCCAAGAAAACAACAACGATATTACATCTTTCTCACATATTCACACACAATCTTGATTAATAATTAAAACTAATCTTTAACATTGTTTATTATACTTCATAATATATAATATTCGTTAGGCAAACTTTCACTCGGATAAAACCCGGGCGAAGCCGGGTACACATCCGCTAGTCTTCTATATAAATGGAAATTTCATAAGTGGTGTTCGCTAAAAACTTTCGTTACAATGCATCAATTTCGACCAAATTTTCAACATTTATGTAAAACGAGATGGAGCAGGTTTTGCTTAACATCAAAATATTTTTACTAACTTTAAAATACATAACTTTGCTGTTATCGATAAAATACAAAAAAAAATCAGCAATTCATTCAACTCAATCTAAAAAAATATTCAAAACAAGCAATTTTAAGATAACACCATATGTAAAACAGTCGGCCAAGAAAACAACAACGATATTACATCTTTCTCACATATTCACACACAATCTTGATTAATAATTAAAACTAATCTTTAGCATTGTTTATTATACTTCATAATATATAATATTCGTTAGGCAAACTTTCACTCGGATAAAACCCGGGCGAAGCCGGGTACACATCCGCTAGTATCTATATTAATAAAATGGAAATTTCATAAGTGGACATCACTAAAAACTTTCGTTACAATGCATCAATTTCAACCAAATTTTCAAAATTTATGTAAAACGAGATGGAGCAGGTTTTGCTTAACATCAAAATATTTTTCCTAACTTTAACATGCGTAACTTCGCTGTTATCGATTAAATACAAAAAATATCAAAAGAGTTAATTTTATTTATATATAAATACAAAAAAAAATTCAGCAATTCATTCAACTCAATCTAAAAAAATATTCAAAACAAGCAATTTTAAGATAACACCATATGTAAAACATTCGGCCAAAAAAACAACAACGATATTACATCTTTCTCACATATTCACACACAATCTTGATTAATAATTAAAACTAATCTTTAACATTGTTTATTATACTTCATAATATATAATATTCGTTAGGCAAACTTTCACTCGGATAAAACCCGGGCGAAGCCGGGTACACATCCGCTAGTCTTCTATATAAATGGAAATTTCATAAGTGGTGTTCGCTAAAAACTTTCGTTACAATGCATCAATTTCGACCAAATTTTCAACATTTATGTAAAACGAGATGGAGCAGGTTTTGCTTAACATCAAAATATTTTTACTAACTTTAAAATACATAACTTTGCTGTTATCGATAAAATACAAAAAAAATCAACAGAGTTAATTTTATTTATATATAAATACAAAAAAAAAATCAGCAATTCATTCAACTCAATCTAAAAAAATATTCAAAACAAGCAATTTTAAGATAACACCATATGTAAAACAGTCGGCCAAGAAAACAACAACGATATTACATCTTTCTCACATATTCACACACAATCTTGATTAATAATTAAAACTAATCTTTAGCATTGTTTATTATACTTCATAATATATAATATTCGTTAGGCAAACCTTCACTCGGATAAAACCCGGGCGATGCCGGGTACACATCCGCTAGTCTATATATATATATAATTTAATGTCTGTGTGTACTTATAGATTCAAAAACCATACATCCAATCGCCGTGAGCCACCATTGCGACGATGTTAACAAGTTTTTTTTATCTATAAGTTTTATTATCACTAAGTTTATTATCTTAAAGATTATTTATCAAAAGTAAGATTATCTCAGGATGACACGGCAATTTATTTGAGACAAGAATAATGATACAATTCAAGGCGAAGATACTATTCCTTTAACTTCCAATTACCGAGGGAACCAATTAATATTGATTTTATTCAACTTATCGAGTATTTTTCAAGGGACCGGGGAAAATGTTCACTAGATAAAACGATGATTTTGTAATGTAGAAAATTAGGAAAGACAAAATTCAGGATGACACGGCACACAGGGACCGGGAAAAAATGTTCACTTTATCGAGAGATTCAAATTTACGAGTTTCAAATTATCAAAATATATCTTTTTTTTTATATAAGTTTATAGAGAATTGTTTTAACAAATGTTCGTTAGACAAACCTTTACTCGGGTAAAACCTCGGGCGAAGCCGGGTACATCCGCTAGTATATTTATAGAAAAAAATACATTTTTTCATGTTGTATAATTGTATATATGATTAAATCTATCAACATATATAGTCACGACCGTCTTTCCTCAATTCCTCATCGGCCGCTGTCACGGATGCGAGCGCATCATCATTATGATCATTATCATTATCTAATGATAATAATAATAATTATTATTATATTATTATTATTATCAACATATATAGTCACGACCGTCTTTCCTCATCGGCCTCAGTCACGGATGCGCGCGCATCATCATTATGATCATTATCATTATCTAATGGTAATAATAATAATAATAATTATTATTATTATTATTATTATTAATATATATAGTCACGACCGTCTTTCCTCATCGGCCGCCTTTGTCACGGATGCGCGCGCACAGGGAGGTCACGTGCTCGCCGGCAGCCAACGGGCGCGCGCCGCCGGCATTACGTCGTAGATTATAAACACAAGGTAATAAGGCCAAATAAATAAATAGTGTGTGATAAGGCACAATTCGGATTATATTTAATACAGTTATCAGCTTCATGCACAATTCTGTCACGTTAAGTCACGTGTCAAGTTACGGTAAGTAGAAATTTAAAAATTAAAAAAAGATGCCGAAACCCGGGATCGCGAACCAGGGACCTTTAGATATTCAGTCTAACGTTCTCCTAACTGAGCTATTTCGGCTTATTTTATTTATTTCTGTGCTGAGAACATGTACGTATGTTTTCCCACGTGACGCGGCGGAGCGTGACCTTGCCTGCACGGGTGAGTCAGTTGTTGTTTTGAACTCTGTATGGATGGACATTAAAACACACTGTATCTCCTAACCCTGGATGGTTTTGCAAAAACAATGGGTAAACTGTCTCTCCCTCTGACAATAGGCCAAATATCCCGAAGGGAGACTTTCCATGTGGTGGACGCACCGTTACCATTTGGAATTCTTAGCCTTAATAGTCTCCACAAATTCAAATTGGCAATAGATTTTAATAAATGCACTATATTCCAACTGGGCGCCCCATTGCCTACCCCTACCTACCATTTTAACCATGTACCAAATGTATGCACCTACTGGCAATGTCAGGCGATGTTCCAAAGATCTTACCCTGCAGCCAAACCTTCCGCCTATGACAACCATTGCGTGCATTCATTGATTGAACCACAATTATCTACATGCCACAATTTATCTAAACAAGCGCCCCGCAACTTTTTTACTAAGGCCAATTGCCTTTTTTACATGCCCTCAAATAACAAAGCCACAACGGCTTCAACTTGTAACCACAATGCCCAAAACATACCCATACAGCACGACATGCTACAACACGACAAACAATCCTCTCTATACACCCCAGTTCACAACACTTTTACAAAGATACAATCACATCTTCACACAGAACAAATTTAACGTACCATGCTTAAGGATTCCACCCGTAAAAATGCCCACGAATTCCGACAAAATAATTACCATACGACCATATCGTGTTCCGATATGTGACCAACAAGAAATCCGAAATCAAGTCCAACAAATGCTAGAGAACGGCATTATAGAGCAATCTTTTTCACCTTTCTCGAGCCCTGTCACCTTCGTCACTAAGCGCGACAAGACCAAACGGTTTTGTATCGATTGTAGAAAGGTGAACGAGCTAATTAGCTCTGATGTACATCCCCTCCCGAGAATCGAGGATATTCTCGACCGCCTCGCACAGGCCAAGTATTTCTCCACGGCCGACATATCCTCTGCGTATTGGCAAGCCCCAATACCCCCCGATTCTCGACCACTGTTAGCCTTTGCCACACTCGAAGGGTTATACCAGCCCACTCGATTACCTTTCGGGTTAAAAACCAGCCCTCAGATCTACGAACGAGCCATGAGTCAGGTCCTACAGAGACACGGACATGACTGTGTGGCACATTACTTTGATGATTTCATCATTTTCTCCAACACACTGGAGGAACATCAAAACCACCTGCGACAATTTTTCGCCTTTTGCGAAGCAGAGAAGTTACAACTTAACTTCGCGAAATGCGAATTTTTTAAGCAGTCCATAGATTTCCTAGGCTACACCATCACAGCTGGTACAACCACACCACTCACACGCAACACCGACATCATTCACGCCATTAAACAACCACACAACCAAGTTAACACAACCACTTACCGTCAAGTTACGGTAAGTAGAAATTTAAAAATTAAAAAAAGATGCCGAAACCCGGGATCGCGAACCAGGGACCTTTAGATATTCAGTCTAACGCTCTCCTAACTGAGCTATTTCGGCTTATTTTATTTATTTCTGTGCTGAGAACATGTACGTATGTTTTCCCACGTGACGCGGCGGAGCGTGACCGTGCCTGCACGGGTGAGTAGTTGTTATTTTGAACTCTGTATGGATGGACATTAAAACATGGTGGCAGCGATAACTGGATAAAATACGAACCCGTATATTGCAAAATATCGATTTTTGTGTACCTTGGAAGATAATTCAACATGGCTCAGATTCAACCTCCAGAAACTTTCGACTTCTCGACTCCCAACGAATGGCCCAAATGGAGGAAGAGATTCGAACGATACCTCGTGGTCAGTGGAATGAAGAAGAAAGAGGAGGCGGACAAGATCGATTTGTTAATGTACTTGATGGGTGCCCGCGCGGATGATATATTCAGGACCTTCAAGTTCGAAAACGAGGAAGAGGCAACGAAAATTGATTCTCTCCTCAAGGCGTTCGACAGCCACTTCTGTGTCAGAAAGAATATTATCTACGAACGTGCGAAATTTAATTCAAGAATCCAAGAGGATCGGGAGCCAGTGGACGAATTCATCACTTCATTGTACAAATTGGCTGATAGTTGCGAATTTGAGGGTCTTCATGAGCAGTTGATCCGTGACCGAATAGTGGTTGGAGTGAGGGACAAAGCTTTATCTGAAAGAATGCAGTTGGACAGCGAACTGACTTTGGAAAAGGCGGTGAAAATGGTTCGACAGCAGGAAGCCGTTCGACTGCAGCAAGTCGACCTGCAAGTCGACAAGCCAAGAAACAATCACCGAAACAACAACAGCAGCCTTCGAGGAAGAATGAGAAGTCAGCCAAAACAAGATCACGATGTCCAAAATGCGGAGGTTTCACCCACAGGGAAGGACAGGCCTGCCGTGCTGAAGGACAAAGATGTAATCTATGTTCAAAAACTGGCCATTTTGCAAATTGCTGCCCAGATAAGCAGGCGAAGACTGCGGAAGTCAAAGCTGTTTCTGAACTTGATGAAGAAATTGGTTTTCTCCTGGAGGTCTCAGCTGTGGAGGATTCATCTAATATCGATGATGATGAAGGCGAGTGCAGGAGACGATGGACAGCAGAAATCCAAGTGAACGGGAAACAGGTGAAGTTCAAGCTCGACTCCCAGGCGGATGTTACATGTGTTCCTCTGTGTCTCTTCAAGAAGATAATGGGACAACAACGACTAGTGGAAAGTGATATCAACATTAGAGCTGCTGAATTTTCCGAACTTCAGACTGTGGGTATGTTTATATCAACGCTGCGAAATGGCAATTATGAAATCAAGGAGAAGATTTATGTCATTCGTCGTTTGAGTGAACCTCTTCTGAGTCGCCGGGCATGTGAGCTCTTGAACCTGGCGAGGCGGATTGAAGTGGTTGCAACGAGAATTAACCCGATCAAGGAATTCCCTGAAGTATTTGAAGGACTGGGACAGATCGGAAACCCTTACGAAATCAAATTGAAACCTGGAGCAAAACCATATGCTGTGCATACTCCTCGACGGGTATCAATACCTTTGATGGAAAAGCTCGAAACAAGATTGGACATCCCTGGAAAGGAGCTGCTCGACGCCGATGCATTATACAGACAACCACTTCTTACAACCGAGGGAGGTGAAAACGAACGGCCAACCTCAGCGCACATAAATGCAGTTCTCTCGTGTATAACCGACAAAGACGAGATGTTGACGAAGATTTTTGAAGCTCAACAAGAAGATACGACACTGAAAGCAGTAGTCAACTACCTTGAGCAAGGCTGGCCAGATAAGAAGAAGATGTCACAGGCTCTGCTCTCTTATTGGCATGTCAAGGATGAACTCGGCGTTCAAAATGGACTACTGATGCGTAGCTGTCGTCTTGTTATTCCAGAAAGTATGAAACTGGAGATCCTAGATAAGTTGCACGCTGGGCACTTCGGGATTACAAAAACAAGACTTCGCGCACGTGAGACGGTATGGTGGCCTGGAATTTCGGAAGAGATCGCGGAAACAGTCAGAAAGTGCAGTGTCTGTATCCAGGAAGCCGTCTCAAAACATGAACCTTTGATACCAACCAACTTTCCTAAACGACCGTGGCAAAAGATTGGAATGGATTTGTTCAAGTTCGAGAATAGGTGGTATCTAGTCGTCATTGACTATTATTCTCGCTTTCCTGAAATGATTCAGCTGGATCGGCTCACAGCCAGTGTGGTAGTGCGTAGTTGCAAATCCATATTTGCCCGACATGGAGTACCAGAAACTGTTGTAAGCGATAATGGGACGCAATTTGGAGCTGCTCGTGAATTTGCAAATTTCGCAAGGCAGTACGGATTCACACATGTGACTTCAAGTCCTCGATTCCCGCAGAGCAATGGGATGGCAGAAGCAGGTGTGAAAATGTTGAAAATGTGAGAATTGCTAAGTTGATCCTCAAGAAAAATCAAGACCCATCGCTTGGACTCCTGGAGTATCGATCGACCCCTTTGGAGAACGGTTACAGCCCTGCTGAGCTTCTCATGGGACGTAAACTCCGAACGACCTTGCCAATTGCACCAGAGAATCTTAATCCAAGGTTGGTGGACTCTCAGACCCTGAAAAGAAAGGAAGGGAGAAGGAGAAAGGATATGAAATCCAGATATGATCGACGCTGCGGAGCTACGGACATGGAGGAGCTATCCGAAGGTGACACGGTTTGGATTACAGATATGCGAACCTGGGGGATTGTAAAGCAGAAAGCATCGACACCAAGGTCATATATGGTTGATACTCCAGTTGGGACTTTACATCGAAACAGGTTCCATCTACGAAAAGGAGTTACAGTGCAATATCCAGCCGACCCATCGACGCCGACCTTTTCGGGGGAGGAACTGGTTGAAAATGAAAAGACCCCAGTTGTGGATTATCCCTCTAACGACTCAGAAGACGGCCAGATAAGAACCCGGAGTGGACGAATTGTTAAACCTGTGGATCGCCTTCATTATTAATTATATTATGCATTTAAAGTTTGTAATGTATATATATATTTCAAATCTTAAAAAGGGGGATGTGCTGAAAACATGTACGAGAACACATGTATGTTTTCCCACGTGACGCGGCGGAGCGTGACCGTGCCTGCACGGGTGAGTAGTTGTTGTTTTGAACTCTGTATGGATGGACATTAAAACAATTTCTATAGAAGCTTCTATCTTTATAATTATGTATATTTTCAAAAAGTCAATTCGCTCGCGCCTCTAGCGGTGAAAATGAGGGGTAATACCAGCTGACCTAATGTACATGTAAAGTTTGGAGCGGGACGTTTCACAAGAGTGACATCCACGGCTCCAATTTATAATTGTAACAAATAGTATTTGAATAAAAACATTCAATCGGGTAAAACACGGGCGTTGCCCGGGTCATTCGGCTAGTCTATATATATAAAATTGAATGTCTGTCTCTCTGTCTGTCTGTTTGTCTGTACTCTATAGATTCAAAAACCATACATCCAATCGCCGTGAAATTTTGGGATATTATTAGGTATATCACCGGGAAGGTTTTTGAAAAATAATTTCCTGAATATCTTGAATATCCTTAGAGTTATTTGCAGATTTGTAGATTTAACTCGCAAGCAGCGCCCCCATTGTGACGACGATAACAAGTTTTCTTATCACTAAGTTTGTTATCTTAAATATTATTTATCAAAAGTAAGATTATCTCAGGATGACACGGCAATGTGACACGGGAAAAAATGTTCACTAGATAAAACTATTATTTTCTAATGTAGAAAATTAGGAAAGACAATATTCAGGATAACACGGCACACAGGGACCGGGAAAAAATGTTCACTTTATCGAGAGATTCAATTTTACGAGTTTCAAATTATCAAAATATATCTTTTTTTTATTTTTATAAGTTTTTAGAGAATTGTTTTAACAAATGTTCGCTAGACAAACCTTTACTCGGGTAAAACCTCGGGCAAAGCCGGGTACGTCCGCTAGTATATATATAAAATTGAATGTCTGTCTGTCTGTACTCTATAGATTCGAAAACCATACATCCAATTGCCGTGAAATTTTGGGATATTATTAGGTATATTCCCGGGAAGGTTTTTGAAAAATATTTTCTTGAAAATCTTGAATATCCTTAGAGTTATTTGCAGATTTGTAGATTTAACTCGCAAGCAGCGCCCCCATTGTGACGATGATAACAAGTTTTTTTATCTATAAGTTTTATTATCACTAAGTTTATTATCTTATCGAAAGGTTGTAGTTTTATTTTAAAATTTATCAAAAGTAATATTTTCTACCTATTTATTGCGCACAAGTCAAAGTTAGTTTTATCATTTATCTACAACATATATATTGGAAGAATAGATAAAATGATGATTTTGTAATGTAGAAAATTAGGAAAGACAAAATTCAGGATGACACGGCAATTTATTTGAGACAAGAATAATGATACAATTCCAAGGCAATATACTATTCCTTTAACTTCCAATTACCGAGGGAACCAATTAATATTGGTTTTATTCAACTTATCGAGTATTTTTCAAGACACCGGGAAAAAATGTTCACTTTATCGAGAGATTCAAATTTACGAGTTTCAAATGATCAATATATATATATATATTAAATAAGTTTATAGAGAATTGTTTTAACAAATGTTCGTTAGACAAACTGACAAATGTTACTTTGTACGGGTTAACACACAAATACAATATACTAGGGCCTACAGTAAGAGTAACTTAAACACAGAAAAAATCGTGGACTCAAAAGTACAACACAAAAAAAAAAATAATAAATAATAAATCACAATTTGTTAAATAAAATTAAAAAAAACAATACTTAGCTTTATTGCTGCTTAGGTAGGGATCGGACCGGGGTTACACAGGTATGCGACGAGATTGCCAGACAGGGATATAGCACGCAGAGAACACTTTAAGCGTCCCCACACGATAATCCACCACACTCGCATCGACTTATACCATAGCCCCCTTTATATACAAACATGGCCACATTCGTCCAATGAGAAGGCGGGAGAGATTTGTTCACAAACAAACGAAAACAAAAATTCTTTCCACTAAAACCTGAGATAAGATATGATAAGATTGCAAATATTTGTCAATATAATTTGTCAAAAGGTATCTTTCCAAAAAAAAAAAAAACTAACAAATCTCCCAAACATTCCCATTGTCCCGTAAGGAAAACCTCCCGCTGTTCGGGAGGAAAAAAAGCTCACGGGAGCCATGTTATAAAGATACAAAAAAAAACTAAAGAGAGGAGTAGAAGACATCCGGTTCGTTCCATAAAGGTGCCTTCCATCTTTTTCCTCCCAACAGAAACTTCAAAACAAAATCTGCGCAAACTACGTGAGTTACCATGAGTGATTACCAAATACACACATATATAATATGCTTTAGTATACAGAGTTTAATGGGGGACCAAATAAGCTCTCATCTGGGACCGGCTGGGCATGTTAGGTAGAGACATTGGGTACTGACAGACGCTCACTTGATGAGAAACCGAACGATCCAATTCCATTCAGTTCTCTCAAGTCCAAGAGCTAAAAGCTCTTCTTAACGTCTGTTTCTAAAGGCTTTCATCCTATCGATATGTACAACTTTCACATCGTGCATGGTGACCCCTCTTACTCTAAAGTTAACATCGGAGACCCTAGCTTCCACACGGAAAGGCCCATAAAGGTTGGAGTAACCTTCAGTCTTAGGAACAGCTAGCATTACCAGATCTCCTCGGTCGAAACTTTTGGTATAAGGTGGCCTAGGATTCATAAGCTTTTTGGCAGAATTACCTGATATAAACTGTCTGACAGTCTCCTTTGCTTTCCGCATCACCCTTAACCTCTCAGCCCAAGTAGGCTTTCTAAAACTATTAACAGACCCAGCGCTACACTCACAGCTTCTGTTAAACTCAGTAGGTGGCAACTTTACAGCCTCGTTTTCAATGCGTCTCACTGATTTCTCATCTATGGAGCTTGAAACCATTGGTCTATGTTCACTGGCAACGCAGCTAAGGTCTACATAATCATGGTCTTCTGGTTTCAAGGAAATCATGTTGCAACGTTCCCGTACGGTAGGCAACTGGATATTCAATCTCCTTATATCATTGATTCCCAGAATCCTGTCGTAGCCTTTATCTCCGAGTGACATTAACCAAAATCTTATCTCTCCCAGCTGGCTGCCGTTTTCGTTACCAACTCTACAGGTTTTAACACGTGTAAGTGTCTGCTCGTGGCCTGTCACTGAAACTATACGTAAAGTTTTAAGTGCATCGTCCCAATTCTCCTTCAAGACATTACACTTTTCGGAATCAATAATACTGACTTGGCTTCCTGTATCGTATAACAGGTGCCACATATTGCCGTTAATATTCACCTTAACTATTGGCAGATTTCTAAACTGATTTCCTCCATATGAATGTATGTTCACTATCTCAGCATTGTCAAGAGTATTGCGGTTGGAAAACATAGAAGACTGTCTTGAGCAATCACTAGCTATATGTCCTAAGCTACACTCAGGTGGACTCAGCCTGATTTCGCCCAACAATTTAGTCAGTTTTTCTATCTCACCTCTAAGATCTGTAATACACTGCTCATTTTCGTGCTTCATCCTGTTTACACTGGCACTAAGCATCTTCATCTCACTCTTAATGCTATTTATTTCTTCAACCCCTTCTACTGAACATACCCCTTTCATAAAGCTGCAACGGTGTTCTACACTATCCTCCGTGGCCATGACACTGACTGCTTTGTCTATTGATTTAGCCTCACTGCGAACAATTGCCTCTCTATACTTATCGAGCACATTTTCGAGGAAAATTTCGAACACTAGGCTATCATCAAATCTGTACTCTACTTTATCTCTAATGGCCAGGAATCTTTCTTTAAAAACCATAGGACTTTCCCCAACTCTCTGCTTAAGACCTTCTATTAATTTAAGGCATTCCCTAATACCACGCGCTTTCTTAGGGTACAATATGTTCAGTTTACTAGCAATACTTTTGAAACTGCTATCGTTACGGATACCCATCTCCTCTAAGCTAAACCTAACTTCAGGGGATAGAGCCTCGAACATGAGCAGTGCTTTGACCTCAGGATCCCATTTGCCTACTCGAGCTTTAAGCTCGACTTCCCGAATGAAAGAATCGAGATTAACCCCATTAAACACTGACAGGTTAAGCATAGAGTTCACAAACATGATGGAGTACAAAAAAATAGTATTAAACCACACAATCAAAGAAAAAAAAACCACACGTAAAATTACAGGAATTTACACGTGCAAAACACCAGTAATCCTGGCAGGGCTCGCCAATGACAAATGTTACTTTGTACGGGTTAACACACAAATACAATATACTTGGGCCTACAGTAAGAGTAACTTAAACACAGAAAAAATCGTGGACTCAAAAGTACAACACAAAAAAAATAAATAAATAAATAAATAATAAATCACAATTTGTTAAATAAAATTAAAAAAACAATACTTAGCTTTATTGCTGCTTAGGTAGGGATCGGACCGGGGTTACACAGGTATGCGACGAGATTGCCAGACAGGGATATAGCACGCAGAGAACACTAAGTGTCCCCACACGATAATCCACCACACTCGCATCGACTCATACCATAGCCCCCTTTATATACAAACATGGCCACATTCGTCCAATGAGAAGGCGGGAGAGATTTGTTCACAAACAAACGAAAACAAAAATTCTTTCCACTAAAACCTGAGATAAGATATGATAAGATTGCAAATATTTGTCAATATAATTTGACAAAACCTTTACTCGGGTAAAACCCGGGCGAAGCCGGGTACATCCGCTAGTACATACTAAAACCTTTTAATTATTTATTCATACATTTCAATGACCTGATGTCACCCTTTTCAAATAAAATCTTTTCTTAAAAAGGGTGACATCGGGTCACTGAAACAACGTAGGAATAAATAATTTTTGGGAAGTTATTTAGTATAGTACTGGGAAGGTTTCTAGCAAATAAAATTCTTGAAATAACTTTTCGCCTAAAAATAATCAAGATAAATTTTCTAATTTATCTGTTATAATTCAACAATCTGCTCTAAATATTATCATTATGATACGATGATTTTGTAATGTAGAAAATTAGGAAAGACAAAATTCAGGATGACACAGTAATTTATTTGAGACAAGAATAATTATACAATTCCAAGGCAAGATACTATTCCTTTAACTTCCAATTACCGAGGGAACCAATTAATATTGATTTTATTCAACTTATCGAGTATTTATCAAGGGACCGGGAAAAAATGTTCACTTTATAGAGAGATTCGTTAGACAAACCTTTACTTGGGTAAAACCCGGGCGAAGCCGGGTACGTCCGCTAGTATTATATATTTTAAACACACACCTTTCTTAATATTTATTTCGATGTTTCGGAGACCCGCTGTCGCCCTAACAAGAAAAACTATTTTTATAATGCTTCCTTTTTATAAATTTATGAAATTCCGGTACTAAAATGCGTAGGGCGTGCAGCGCGTCGATATTTTAAATAATGAAAAATATAAACACACACAGATAGATTTAAAATTATAGATAACTAGCCGAATGACCCGGGCAACGCCCGGGTTTTACCCGATTAAATGTTTTTATTCAAATACTATTCGTTACAATTATAAATTGGCGTCGTGGATGTCACTCTTGTGAAACGTCCCGCTCCAAACTTTGTGTCTGAGAAGCGATATTTTTATAGAAAGATGATCTGGCTTTTGTTTTCTGCTCGAATGAATGTTTTTCTGTTAGAATTTTGTTTCTGCGTACAAAATAATGAACTGGTTTCACCCGTGGTCTCTGCTTTTTGGAATTTTTCCCGATATAATTTTGTATCTGATAATCAAACATGATACAGCAATATCGTCATCATCATTTTCTGACTAAAAATATATAGTTTTAATAATTGATTTATATATATTTTTAAATAGCCTATCATCTTCCCCGTATTTTTTTACCTACGTATGGAAATTTTGGTTTGAATTAGTGAACTACTGCGAATTTGTATATCGGACATACAGACAGACAAACAAACATACAAACATTCATTTTTATACTAGCCGAATGACCCGGGCAACGCCCGGGTTTTACCCTATTAAATGTACCCTATTCAAATACTATTCGTTACAATTATAAATTGGCGCCGTGGATGTCACTCTTGTGAAACGTCCCGCTCCAAACTTTGTGTCTGAGAAGTGATATTTTTATAGAAAGATGATCTGGCTTTTGTTTTCTTCTCGAATGAATGTTTTTCTGTTAGAATTTTGTTCCTGCATACAAAATAATGAACTGGTTTCACCCGTGGTCTCTGCTTTTTGGAATTTTTCCAGATATAATTTTGTATCTGATAATTAAACATGATACAGCAATATCGTCATCATCATTTTCTGACTACTAATATATAGTTTTAATAATTGATTTATATATTTTTAAAATAGCCTATCGTCTTCCCCGTATTTTTTTACCTATGTATGGAAATTTTGGTTTGAATTAGTGAACTACTGCGAATTTGTATACAGGACATACAGACAGACATACAAACATTCATTTTTATATAGAGAGAGATATATAGAGATATAATATCTTTGGAGAAGAGGGGGTAGAAATAAAACTAAAAGCTTTTAAATGGTATTTTCAAAAAATTGTATTTATTTCTTTCTTTTCTATTTTCTTTTTTACCTTATTCAAGCTTTGCTTGAGAAGGGCGACAGCAGGTCGCCAAAATGACGAAATAAATAATAAAAAATGTTGAACTGTCTCATTATGATATTTATACTTCCAACTTGTAAAGCTGATTTTCCCCCTTTAAATGTTTTGTAGTGTGTGTGATTATTTGAATAAATATTTTTATATTCAAATTGTATCAATTTGCATAGGAAAAGTTGTGAACAGAATTCCTCACATTTAACTTCTCTGGGTAAGCGGGCACTGTGGAGTCAACAGCGCAATGAACTAGCAGATAGAAATAAAATAAAAATACTGCTACTTTTGTTTTAGGATATTCATGCTCCACCTTGACTCGAAATCATCCTCGGAATTGATTTCATATAGATGCTCTTGAGTCCTGGGTAGAAATATATTCCCCAAGATTTTTCGACCAGATCTCTCAGTATTTATTCCATTCCATGCCACCTCAAATATTTTCTGATAAAATCTACTATGAAGAGGCCACTACTACCATCCTCCCAGGCCATTGTCATGTCCTGGCAGACCCATGCGATTATACATCCCGAAACAGATCTAACCTGCTCTCACTGTTAGGAAGAACAACAGATAGTTGATCACCTCCTCTTCAGCTTTTTGGAGACATAGGATGCAAAAGGCTATTCTTATTGGATGGACCCACTTCAACTCCACAATGGCTAAACTCCCATACTGTACTTCAGAATGGAGCTTCCGGAGCAATTGGTTCTGTTTAGCAATACACCCAGGACGTGATTAAAAGTGCTTGGTACTAGGTACGTGAGCTGGACAGACCAGTATTTAGCATTCTACATCAAGGAAACTGAGTCATCTACATATTTCTTGCTTCATGCTACAACTAGAACTCAGGTTCAAAAGCCTACGCGCCGCACATTGGAGGATTTTGTAAATAACAAAATGTAATGACCAAATATATTTTAAAAGGCAAGCCCTAACAGTGAATACAGATAATCAAATGGGGTTATTCAACCTTTTAAATGCAGGAGTCAAAATATAGACTAATTATAAAGCATTAGAGCGTCAACTATATCTTCTATATATATATGTGGCAATATAGTGGTAAATGTGTTGAGGAGAGAAATAATCACACGACGAGTTGTTAGAGCAATCATCCAGCCAGCCAGCCGAGAGAGCGAGCGAGACGTTATCTGCTGAACGACTGTTTTTCCTGTGTACACAACCGGGGGGGCTAACCAGGATAGTCGCCAGGTGGTAACGCCCCCCTCAGGAATGTGGCCAAAAAATGGTCGTTAGTTAGTTGTCTAAAGTGTCTCGCTTTAGCGGCCCATTTCTCTCTCGTTGGCTGTTGGTTTGTTTTATTAATCCTGGAAGAGCATATATTATGACATATGGCCCCCGTTGAAGAAGGCTGAACATAGTTTAAGTATATTTAAAGCTGGTGAAGCCAGGAATAGAGAAAATAATTTTACAGTTAAAATTAGTTAAGGTAATGGTGACATAGTTTTATGTAAATAAAATATTGTATAGTACACAAGTAAATATTATTTACAAGCAGTTTTACAACACCGGGGAGTTTGACATTTAAGGAAATCTTTGAAAATATCAAGGTTATAAAAGGCTATATACAACAAAATCTAATGTACTATAAGGGAAGTGATATGGAGGAGTGTGAACAACGAGAAGAAGAGTCACATACATATGGTGAAATTCTGAAGATCATTAAGACTGGGGAACTCTACACTTTAAGATATTTTTCAGGCGGACATGGCAAGGGGAAACTTGTCATGGGCTTTCTATGCTATAAGTGTAGAGTACGAGAAATGAGATTGAGGTTGACAATTGTGTGAGCTCAGGACTGAGGTAAATATAAAACTACATACAATGTTAGAACCTCGGCGAACAGAGCGAGGGGAGACTTGCCCTGGGCCAATCTAACTTATCTATGTAGTTACTTGTGTAGCGAGTCCGAGGGGAAAAGTCCCGTGTGTAGGTGAGGAAGTCGAACGGACTTATATTTAATTTGCGGAAAGTATGCGCGCACAGTGCCAAAAATTGGGACGAGGACTGCGTTGTCCGTTACAAGTGACAAGCTGCTCGGACACGAGGTGTTTGAACCGTCGTGGGAGCTTGTGCAAGGCGATGATTTCGCGGTGGGTTGAAAGTAAGACCCATGTCTGCGCGAAATGATGACGGACCGGACAAAATCAGCGACGATGTTTAACGTACCTCCGTGGGAAATATCGTAGGTAGGCTATATCGTGCTGGTTTGGACAATGGACAAACATAGATTTGAAGACAGGGTCCGTGTGGCGAACGTGTGGCGCGAGAAGAAGAAGCGAACTGTGTCGCTCGATGCAGATTGTTCAAGTGCGAACAAAAAGGGGTTGATAAATATCTAGCAGTTAGTCAATCTGCACCCTGTGACGAACACACCATTGGCTAGATGGTGTGGGTCGGTGGATAGGCTAGAGATGAACTACGAAATAAATTATTATAAATGAAGGGCGAAGGTTAGGATTTTGAAATGACAATATAGAAGTTCGATAATTGATTAATCAATAATTCTCTATAAAGGTCCTGAGCTGGTATAAAGTTAACAAAGTTGTAAGAATGAGAGGGGCATTAAGGGGAAGATAGAAAAGAGTCACCAAGGGTTGGTTGTAAGCAAGGCTCACGTGGTGGTTGGAATTCTTCGACGCCTGAATTACAGGGTGAATTTTGAATCGATTAGGGAAAGAAATTATTTTTCGTGAGCCATGCTTACAAGTAGGAGAGGTCATATACAAATAGACATACAAAATTTTAGGTGCTGGAGGCATATTTTTATAAATAAATTGATTATGCAAAATCTATTGTTAATAGTAAAAATCGTAAAGCGTTAATAGGTAGAATTCCAATTTTTTTTTAAAGAGTTACGTTAAAAATGGAATTTTTTAATTAAAATAACGATTGTTAAATTCTACTGGTAAGGTAACTAATTAAATGAGTTACAAATATCTAGATAAATAGTATGGAGCATAAAATTATTGTTAATAGGCATGGAGAGAATAAATGGAGCTAATTTTGTAAATATTGGGACAATTTACAAGGAATGACTTATTTAAAGAATTAATGGAAGGGGTAAAACAATTTCACTTACAGGTTATGCTGGTTTAGAGAGCAGGTAAGTTCATTGAGATTCGGGAGAGTTCTGTCTGTGACACTGAGCGTACCAGTGTTGTACATCACAGTAGCGGCAGGGATATGGCGGAGTCTTGTCCATGATGATGGAAGGTGTCCTGCTCTGGCACGGTGGTCGTTCTTGGGTAGATCTAGTGCTGGAAGAAGTGCGTGGCAGCTCCATCTCCGTCGTAGGTGAATACTTCTTCGGGATCACGGTTCAAAGTTTGGCGAGGAAGGGGTTGAGGGCTCGAAGAGGAGTGGTTACAGTTGAGTTGGGTTTGGTCGATCATCGTGGCTTGGCTTCTTGTTTCTTCATACTCCGGTATATGAGGGATTCGCTTCCCGGCCAGGTCTTATCCTGTCGACTTTTCAATGTGGCAATATAGTGGTAAATGTGTTGAGGAGAGAAATAATCACACGACGAGTTGTTAGAGCAATCATCCAGCCAGCCAGCCGAGAGAGCGAGCGAGACGTTATCTGCTGAACGACTGTTTTCCCTGTGTACACAACCGGGGGGGGGGGCTAACCAGGATAGTCGCCAGGTGGTAACGCCCCCCTCAGGAATGTGGCCAAAAAATGGTCGTTAGTTAGTTGTCTAAAGTGTCTCGCTTTAGCGGCCCATTTCTCTCTCGTTGGCTGTTGGTTTGTTTTATTAATCCTGGAAGAGCATATATTATTACATATATAAATCAATGTTTGTTTGTTTGTATGTCCAGTATACAAATTCGCAGTAGTTCACTAATTCAAACCAAAATTTCCATACATAGGTAAAAAAATACGGGAAGACGATAGGCTATTTTGAAAAATATATAAATCAATTATTAAAATTATATATTCAAATTATTCTACTTAGCTCACGAATAGCGTCCTCTATCAAAGATTAAATTAAATTATGCTGATGCAAACAAATAGATAATGCTAATAACAAACAATTATACTTTTTTTTTATCTAAATATATATCACTCGGGTAGATATGCACACGGGTCAATCCCGGGGCGAAGCCCGGGTCACCCGTCTAGTATTACAATATATTTCAAACATTTAGCATATTTTTCAAATAAATCAATTTCCTCCTACTCTTACTGAGATGGAAAAATATTGGGAGGCCCTGATTCATCAAAGGTGTACCCTCCAAGCTGAAAGGGTTATTTGAACATAAAATCTTAATGCATGTATATTCAAATAAATAGAAACTAAAAAAAATCTTAAGAGATAATTAAAATAAATGGAAATGGTCAAATTAAACCTTAAAAGAGATCACAATCATCCAGACTGGTTGTTGTTGAAAAGTGACTCGCACCTCGGCTGTCGCTTAGCAACGGCCACTTCCCCCAGACATTACGTAACTGTATATAGGTTTCAGATTTGCTTGCTTGTTGACTGCCACCGCTTGCCTTTTTTAACTCTCTTGTTCCTTTTTTTGTCATCTTAATATAATCTTTTGATAATTAAACGATACTTTCTGAGATCCAACCTCTGTTTTATTCTTACATGGCAGCAGAGCTTGGTTGGTATCAAATATTTTTTGTTTATCTAAGCTGAAATTCGTTTGCTTGCTCAAGATGACAACTGAACTTCCACAAATTCAAAAATTCAACGGCGATAATTTTCATCTATGGAAATTTCAAATGAAGATTATTCTAGAAGCAAAAGATCTTCTCAGTATAACTGATGGCTCTGAGGTAAAACCTGAAATAGAGGATATTGCAAAATTCTCTAACTGGAAAAAGAAAGATGCAAAATCCAAAATGCTGATCACTACTGCTCTAGAGTTTAAATATCTTCAACAGATTGTTAATTGCCAGACTTCAGCAGAAATGTGGAAGAAATTATCAACAATATATGAACTGAAATCTGAAACAAACAAATATTTGCTGCAACAAAGATTTTTCGAATATAAAATGAATCCAAATGATAACATTGCTACTCATATTTCCAAAGTTGAAACTCTGGCACAACAAATGAAAGATCTAGGTGAGCCAATCTCTGATGTTGCCCTAATTACAAAGATAATTTGCAGCTTGCCTGATAAATACAAGAATTTCATAACAGCATGGGATTCAGTTTCATCAGAAGAAAAGACACTAGAAAACTTGACGGCAAGATTACTGAAAGAAGAAAGCTTACAGGATCATTGGGATTCTTCAGGAAATTCTAAACCAGATAATGCCTTGATGACTTTTTCAAAGTTCAACAGAAATTCAACAGCTTCCAACAAACAACAGCAGCATCAACAATCCATTAAAGATAAAAAGAAGAACACACACTGTGGATATTGCAAGAAGAAAGGACATTGGTGGAAAGAATGCTATAGAAGAAAGGAAGAACAAAAAGGACAACAGCCAAGTTCTTCATCCAGAGATGATAGCTGTGCTTTTTCAGCTGAGACAAGTGCCTTCCTCGCTGAAACAAAGGATTCCTGGATTGCAGATTCTGGAGCAACGGATCACATGACTTTCAGAAGAGAATGGTTCTCTACGTTCAAAGAAATACCAGAAGGTGTTCATCCTGTGTGCCTTGGAGATGGAAAGAAGATCTATGCAAAAGGTAAGGGAAATATTGATATTCTCTCTTATGTTGATAGTCAGAAAATTAATGCAACTCTTTTGGATGTTCTCTATGTACCTGAATTGGAGACTAATCTTTTCTCAATATCTACTGCAACAAAACATGGTTTGACGCTCATTTGTAAAGGAAATCAGATAAAATTGACTAAAAATTCGAAAGTGCTAGTTACTGGAATAAAGGACAATTCAAATCTTTATAGAATTTTTATTAAAGCAAAGCAATCTTCACAAACTCATGTTGCTCAGTTAAGTCTAGATATATGGCATCAAAGAATGGGTCATGTAAATCCTATAAAATTAACCCAAATGTTTGAAAATAATGTTTTTGAAGACGACATTAAAATTAGAGAAAAGCCTGATTCTTTACTATGTGAAGCATGCATCTATGGAAAACAAAATAGAAAGGTTTTTCACGCGTCAACAAGTCCAAATTCGACCTATCCAGGAGAGCTGATCTATTCAGATGTTTGTGGACCAATAAGTAAAAGATCACCAGGTGGATCATTATATTTTGTATCATTCAAGGATGATTTTTCAAGATTTAGAGTGGCCTACTTCATTAGGCATAAATCAGATGTTCTTGAGAAATTTAAAGAATTTGTAAAAAGAGTTAGGACTGAAACTGGAAATAAAATAAAAAGATTCAGAACAGATAATGGCACAGAATTCTTAAATAAGAATTTTTCTGATTATCTAAAATCTCTAGGAATTGTTCATGAACTCACTGCTCCATATACCCCAGAACAGAATGGAATTGCTGAAAGAGATAACAGAACAATAGTTGAATCAGCTAGATGCTTGTTACATGGAAGAAAAATGCCGCTTGAACTGTGGGCTGAAGCCGTAAACACAGCAGTCTATCTCTTAAATAGATGTACTACTAAAGTATTGGGAAATTCTACACCTTATGAAATATGGTACAAGAGAAAACCCTCCATCTTACATTTGAAAACTTTTGGATGTAACGCTTATGTGCATATACCAAAAGATAACAGAAAGAAATTAGACAAAAAGAGTATTCGTACATTTTTTGTTGGATATACTGAAACTAACAAAAATTATAGAATGTGGGATCCTATTGCTAGAAAAATTATCATAAGCAGAGATGTAATATTTACTGAAGCTAATTCATCAGAAAATATTCAGGATAACCAACAAGAGCAGGTAACTATATACAGTGAAGAAAGTGTTGATAACACAAATACCAGTTCCAAACCAGAAGAATCATGTCGATACCCTCTCAGGAATAGAATCAGAGAAAATGAACAAACATCAACCAGCTGTACAAGAGCTATTTCATATGCTTGTTATGTCCATGACCAAGAACCATTGAACTATGAAGATGCAATTGTAGGACAAAACTCAAAACAGTGGAAACTAGCTATGGACGATGAATTCAATTCCTTGATAAAAAATCAAACATGGACGTATGTGACACTACCATCAGACAGAAAAGCTATTGCATGCAAGTGGGTATACAAAATAAAGCAAAATGCAGATGGATCAAATAAAATGTTTAAGGCTAGACTAGTTGCGAAAGGTTATTCACAAAAACCAGGACTTGATTATGGTGAAACTTTTTCTCCAGTAGTAAAATTCGATTCAATTAGAACAATCTTATCACTTTGTGCATCACTTGATATGGAAATGATTCAGTTAGATGTAAAATCTGCCTTCTTGAATGGTGATTTGGAAGAAGAACTTTACATGGAACAACCCCAAGGTTATGAAAACCCAGATTTTCCAAATCATGTTTGCTCTCTTCAGAAAAGCATCTATGGTCTTAAGCAATCCCCCAGAATGTGGAACAAGAAATTTCATGAGTTTTTAATTAAGTTTGATCTCAAACCTAGCATATCAGATTCATGTGTCTATACAATGAAATGTAAACAGGCTTACATATTACTTGCAATATATGTAGATGATTGCTTAATCTGCAGTGTAAATAAACAACATTTAGATGATATAGTACAGTACTTAAATTCCAATTTTGAAATAAAAACTTTTACTGCCGATTATTTCCTTGGCCTACAAATATATCTAGATAGAACAACTAAAATGTTATTTCTGCATCAAGCCTCATACATTGAAAGAACACTTGAACATTACAACCTTCTTGATATTAAGTTACAATCTGTACCTTCTGATCCTTACTCAAAACTAACAAAAGAGATGTGCCCAAAGGATGATCAGGAAATTGAAGAAATGAACAAGATTCCATACAGACAGACAATTGGTAGTTTAATGTACCTCATGACTGGAACTAGACCTGATATTGCCTACGCAGTCAGCAGGGTTAGCCAATTTATGAACAACCCAGGACCTTCACATTGGACCGCAGTAAAGAAAATATTTGGATACTTAAAAGCTACGAAAAACATCGGTATTTGTTTTGGTGGGAGTTCCTGCACTACATCTCTGATAGGTTTTTCCGATGCTGATTTTGGTGGAGACCTAGACACAAGAAAATCAACCACCGGATATGTGTTCATGTTGAATAATGGACCTATTTCTTGGTTCAGTCAAAAACAGAATTGTGTGTCTCTGTCAACAACAGAATCTGAATATATTGCGGCTTCCAAAGCAACAAAAGAAGCAATTTGGCTGAGACATCTTCTACGCGAGCTACATCAAGAACAAGTAAAGCCTACAACAATTTTTTGTGACAATCAAAGCTGCATAAGACTTGTTCACAACCCAGAATACCACAAAAGAACTAAACATATTGATATTTCGTATCACTTTATCAGAGATCATTTTCAAAACCATGCAATTGACCTTCTTTATGTCTGCTCCAATGATCAAGCTGCAGACATATTTACGAAAGCTCTACCTCCAGAAAGGTTTAGAAGACTAAGGAGCCAACTTGGACTGTTTGAAACAACGGAGTGCTCGTCAGGTGGGAGTGTTGAAAAGTGACTCGCACCTCGGCTGTCGCTTAGCAACGGCCACTTACCCCAGACATTACGTAACTGTATATAGGTTTCAGATTTGCTTGCTTGTTGACTGCCACCGCTTGCCTTTTTTAACTCTCTTGTTCCTTTTTTTGTCATCTTAATATAATCTTTTGATAATTAAACGATACTTTCTGAGATCCAACCTCTGTTTTATTCTTACAGTTGTACTTCAGAATTAGGTATTTTTTATATAATATATGATAATATGAAAAAAAAAAAACAAAGCTCTGATCTGAGGTGATGCAACGCAGGCTTCTCTCTCCTTCCCCCCCCCCCCAGGTATACTTAATATTAATTGGATGGCTTTTTGAATAATTTGGCACTTTATTTATAGGCAATAATGAAAAATAAAATATTCTACCATATACACTTTATTTTATTAACCCAGGTTTTCATAAAGGTTTTCAAGGTTCAAAACATTGCCAACTATTCAGTAGATTACTTTATTTACATAAAGAACGAATATATGCAAAGAGGATGAGATGATAATATTATATAGAGCTGAGATTAAAATATGTTAAATATTTATTATGTTGCAATATTTTACAGAAGAGAGATGCAAAAGGCACTTGAAGATTCCACACAATATGAAAGTTATTTCCTTTAAAAATATATATCTTAATATACCATTAGGGAAATTTACTCTGATATTCATCTGATATAGCCGGTTATTCTATTTTAAATACTGTTTCCAACTTGAAAATTTTTTATAAATAAAAATATACCATTTCAAATAAAATACCCATCGTTTAAAATAACCAAACAATAAAATAAATTAAACCGAATAATATATTTCTCTCATTGACACTCCTTTATATAATTTCACTACATTGGAATCCAAAACAAAAGTTTTGGTTCTAGTGTAAATACGTTTACGTTTTATAGGGAGAATTTAAAAGTTAATAATTATCACACTAAAATAGTTTTAGAACCATTTTATTACCAATTTATTATATATTGTATAAAAAAGTATTTGAAATTATTACATCCTGTTCTCTACATCCAACACACAAATTGTTTCTAACCAAAACACGATGGCAACAGCCATTGATAATAACATAGCTGCATTAGTCGGGTAAGTTTTGATAATAATATTCTTGAATGCCTAGAGAAATTTCAAATTTATATTCATAATGCATCAATATTTTTATTCATTTGCAATATGGAATTAACTAGAGCAAAGGTTGTGAGAGAGAATGTTATTAACAATAATACATATATATATATATATATACATTTTTTAAAAGAGGTTAAAATTACTTAATGAGATATTTTGCGGAAAAGATATAAAGAAATAAATATATATAAACATTCAACAATCAATTGATTTTGGAAAATAACTCTTTGAATGACTATTTGAATTGTATTGGGTAGATCCAGGGACCATTTTTGCCATTGTTGAATGACAAAGAAAATATTTCCATTGTTTTTGTTGAGATTACGAGAGGTCAAGATTGAAGAACCTTCTCCCAACAAGTAAGACCCTCACCTAGAGTCTAGATATCAGTTTGGACTGCCTTGGGTGATCAAGTCAGGAAGGAAAATAACGCAGGCAGAAACCAGCGGCTACTACACGCAGAAGCTGTCGCTCTAGTAAGACACTCTCAGAAACTCTAAGAAAACTCTTTATTTCCACAACACGGCTCAGTTATATACAAAAGAAAATTTACATAATAACAATTCATTCAAAATATATTTGACATAATAATAATTAATTTAAAAGAAATTTACATTCCAGGTTATACACTCAAAAGAGATATTTACATAGTCTATGCCACGACTTTTAACATACCCCCACCTTTCTTTTTTGTAAAAAGAAAAAATCCGGCATACTGCGGCACCCTCTCCATACACACCACCGGAGGTTGCCCCTTAAGCGTCCATCTTTCTCCTCCAAAGAAATCGGAGGTAGTCCCAATCATTTTCCTTGATGGCCATTACCTGGAAATATCTCCTCATGTCGGCCAAAACTCCGTACTTATTTTTCCGAAGTTTTATCCCTATTTCCGGGATTCTCCTCAGTAGAATGGGTCTCCTCCTCAAATACCGTCTTAAGGCGAGTGCGCCGTGTTCTCGACAGGAAGCGTCGCCAAATACTGGCCGCATAGGCGTAGCCCTGGACCCATTCCTAAACAAAAGGTGACGAGGCCAATAGTATCCTTCCACCTTTGATTCAGTACCTTGTTCTGCATCTAGGTTTTCTTCCACCCTTAAATCAGTACCCTGTTCTGCATCTAGCTTTTCTTCCACTTTTGGATCAGTACCCTGTTCTGCATCTAGCTTTTCCCCCACCGTCGAATCAGTACCTTGTTCTGCATCTATATTTTTCGCTTCATTTCCATCATGATCTGTTCCCTTGTTGTATTTATCGTCCTTACTCTTAGCAAAATCAGATTTATTTATGGTTTTCAAATCTTGGGATTCTGTTTCTTTATAATTATCCTTTATTTTAAATTCCGCATCTCTCGTTGGTCCTACTTTCACCAATTTCCTCGATGCTGGAACTCTGACAACTCCTTCCTCATTTTCCTCATTATCATCAATCGATTCAGTTTCATCTGAAATCTTTACTTGGTCAGCGCCTTCAGCTACCGCTCTAGAATTGTTTACCGGTTCATAACCTTTAATTGCCGTCTCAGAATCCTTCACTCCATCGCCCTTAGGCTTCGCTTCAGAATCTTCCCTATCCTTTAAATTTGCATCTTCATATTTTCCATTGGCATTATTTCTACCAAATTGCCCCCACCTTGAGAGCCAATCCCCTGGGTTGCCCTTAAGTTTTTGTAGATCTCCCCTATTCTTTATCTTAGATTCCGTATCTCCAGTTGGTCTTGCTTCAGAATCATTTACTCCGTCGCCCTTAGGCTCATCTTTAGAATCCTTTACTCCGTCGCCCTTAGGTTCATCTTCAGAATCCTTTACTTCGTCGCCCTTAGGCTCATCTTTAGAATCCTTTACTCCGTCGCCCTTAGGTTCATCTTCAGAATCCTTTACTTCGTCGCCCTTAGGCTCATCTTCAGAATCCTTTACTCCGTCGCCCTTAGGCTCATCTTCAGAATCCTTTTTTCCGTCGCCCTTAGGTTCATCTTCAGAATCCTTTACTTCGTCGCCCTTAGGCTCATCTTCAGAATCCTTTACTCCGTCGCCCTTAGGCTCATCTTCAGAATCCTTTTTTCCGTCGCCTTCATCTCCTGCTTTTTGACCTTCAGATTCTTTTACTTGATCTTCTTTATCTCCGTCTTTAGAATTCACTTCAGATTCCTTTACGCCTTCGCCCTTAGGCTTCGCTTCAGAATCATTTACTCCGTCGCCCTTAAGATTCGCTTTATCAGGTTTTGCTTTCGCTTCATTTGCTTTGTTTTTAGCCTCAGCTTCCCTCACACCTACATAGCTATCAACTGCAGTTTCAGAATCCTTCACTTTATTGCATTTAACTGCCACATTCAATTCCTTTTCTTTAATAGCACTCATAGCACCCTTTTTGCCCTCATATTCAATATCTATTATAGAGGGAGCTGAACAAGCTTCCTTTAGCATTCTAGCTTTAGCTTGAGCAGGCTTCACCTCCGTAGCTCTAGCAGTTTTTACAGAATCCTCTTTTTCCACGCCTTCAATTTCATTTTTCATGGACTCTTCCGGGCTTTTCGATAGAGACGTAGAAGTAGTCTGAAGTTTGATAACTTTCTGATTATTGGTTTCTGAATTCGGAGAGGCACTAGACGCCCCTGGTGGAATTTGAGAAGTCTTGGCCTGAGCATCCCTATCCTGCTCACGCATTTCGCGAATTCTGGCCTTTAAATAATATCTCTCCATGATGTAGACCTCACACTCCTCAAATTCTTTATCAATTTCATCGTCAGTCGCCTCAGCTTTGGCTAATAAAATTTCCTGGTATTGTTCGTTCAATACCACCAGCTCCAAATAGAGAGCTTCCAATCTATCAAATTTGGCATATATGCCACTTTTGTCAATAAGAGGATTCCTTAACTCTGTATTCATATCATTTACCACTTCGGTAAAAACGCCTCTTATCGCCTCTCTACGCCTTCTGCTAACATCCTCCATCTCTCCTTGTAGTTATCCTTTCGCCTTGTAGGTATCCTTTTTACCTCGTAGGTAGCCTTTCACCTTGTAGGTAGGAGCTCTTTTTAACCTTTAACAAAGGACCTTTTGAGCTCCTTTTAACCTTGAGCTTCACTGAGCTCTTTTCAACCTTTAACAAAGGACCTTTTGAGCTCCTTTTAACCTTGAGCTTCACTGAGCTCTTTTCAACCTTTAACAAAGGGCCTTTTGAGCTCCTTTAAACCTTGAGCTTCACTGAGCTCTTTTTAACCTTTAACAAAGGGCTACTCGAGCTCCTTTAAACCTTGAGCTTCACTGAGCTCTTTTTAACCTTTAACAAAGGGCTTCTTGAGCTCCTTTAAACCTTTAACCAAGGGCCTTTTGAGCTCCTTTAAACCTTGAGCTTCACTGAGCTCTTTTTAACCTTTAACAAAGGGCCTCTTGAGCTCCTTTAAACCTTGAGCTTCACTGAGCTCTTTTTAACCTTTAACGAAGGGCCTCTTGAGCTCCTTTAAACCTTGAGCTTCACTGAGCTATTTTTAACCTTTAACAAAGGGCTTCTTGAGCTCCTTTGAACCTTGAGCTTCACTGAGCTTCTGTTCCCTTGAGCCTCTTGAGCCTCTGCTTCTTGAGCTTGAGCTTTTTGAGCCTCTTGAGCTTCTGTTCCCTTGAGCCTCCTGAGCTTCTGCCTCTTGAGCTTCTTGTACCTTGGGCTTCCTTAGCTTTCTTGTACCTTGAGCTTCCTTAGCTTTCTTGTACCTTGAGCTTCCTTAGCTTTCTTGTACCTTGAGCTTCCCTAGCTTTCTTGTACCTTGAGCTTCCTTAGCTTTCTTGTACCTTGAGCTTCCTTAGCTTTCTTGTACCTTGAGCTTCCTTAGCTTTCTTGTACCTTGAGCTTCCTTAGCTTTCTTGTACCTTGAGCTTCCTTAGCTTTCTTGTACCTTGAGCTTCCTTAGCTTTCTTGTACCTTGAGCTTCCCTAGCTTTCTTGTACCTTGAGCTTCCTTAGCTTTCTTGTACCTTGAGCTGCTGTTACTCGGGAGACAGCGCCTACAGGTCTTCCCGCCTTCTGTTCCTCGGGAGACAGCGCCTACAAGTCTTCCCGCCTTGTGTTCCTCGGGAGACAGCGCCTACAAGTCTTCCCGCCTTGTGTTCCTCGGGAGACAGCGCCTACAAGTCTTCCCGCCTTGTGTTCCTCGGGAGACAGCGCCTACAAGTCTTCCCGCCTTGTGTTCCTCGGGAGACAGCGCCTACAAGTCTTCCCGCCTTGTGTTCCTCGGGAGACAGCGCCTACAAGTCTTCCCGCCTTGTGTTCCTCGGGAGACAGCGCCTACAAGTCTTCCCGCCTTGTGTTCCTCGGGAGACAGCGCCTACAAGTCTTCCCGCCTTGTGTTCCTCGGGAGACAGCGCCTACAAGTCTTCCCGCCTTGTGTTCCTCGGGAGACAGCGCCTACAGGTCTTCCCGCCTTGTGTTCCTCGGGAGACAGCGCCTACAAGTCTTCCCGCCTTGTGTTCCTCGGGAGACAGCGCCTACAGGTCTTCCCGCCTTCTCCACTTGACCAGGCCACGCAGCCCACCCGGGGACGCCACTAAATGTTGAGATTACGAGAGGTTAAGATTGAAGAACCTTCTCCCAACAAGTAAGACCCTCACCTAGAGTCTAGATATCAGTTTGGACTGCCTTGGGTGATCAAGTCAGGAAGGAAAACAACGCAGGCAGAAACTAGCGGCTACTACACGCAGAAGATCTCGCTCTAGTAAGACACTCTCAGAAACTCTAAGAAAACTCTTTATTTCCACAACACGGCTCAGTTATATACAAAAGAAAATTTACATAATAACAATTCATTCAAAATATATTTGACATAATAATAATTAATTTAAAAGAAATTTACATTCCAGGTTATACACTCAAAAGAGATATTTACATAGTCTATGCCACGACTTTTAACAGTTTTGATAGAAAAGTAGTACACTTTTCAATTACAAACTCTATTTTGAATATTTTTATGAAGAATGATTAATACCCTTTGGGAGAGGCTGCTACTTATCATAAAACAGCTCAAGGAGCATGAACTCATGGAATTTGTGTAATCTTTATACAAGGGGATAAGAAACAACAACAACATGATTAGTACAGATAAAATATTATAGAAATGGCAATTTGTTTACAGAATATGATATTTAAAATTTCTATTTTAAAAATTAATATATAGAAAGATTATAGATACAAGAAAATAAGACCTAATCCAAATTATTTAATAGGTAACAATGCTGTTGCGGAAACGTCACACTATTAAATTATTTGGATTAGGTCTTATTTTCTTGTATCTATAATCCAAATTGTGCTTTATCATAGAAAGATTATATATATAAAACAAAACTATTATGGAATATGTAAGTTTTTGACATCAATAGCATTTTTCAAAATTATCTCTAGTAAAAATACAGGTCATGTTGGACAGTTAGCGGCTGCCCCTTTTACTGTAAGTAAACTTGTACTTACAAGTGTGCCATAACCCCATTTGGTTACTTGCACTCACTTGTGGGGTTGGAATTTTGCATGATTCAGGAAGTCATTGGAGCAAATTTTTTCCAAAAAAGTTCCCAATGGGGAATCAATCCCTGGCCGTGACTGTTGAAAACCAATGCTTTCTACCACCGACCCACATTAACAGCATGAAACAAGGCGGTGAAACTGGTCTTTTGCACTTGGCTTTGTTTCAATTAGGAGAGGCTGGTTTCAACTGTGGAATAGCACCAGAAAAGTCACATTAAAAGTACAATGCCATTATCATGACCCTTAACTTGAAAAGTAAAATAAAATGATGAATTTATTGGGGGTCAGATATCTTGACAGCATTTTAAATCATTCGATGATTGCAATGAAATTTTTCAAAAAAGAAATCAAAACTCTTCTCAATATAAACATGATGTATGCCTTCTGTTATTGGAAATGTAAACTGTTTATATGACATAGTGTATGTTTCTTTTAAAAATAAAACCATATTTTTCTACTGCCCTTACTTCAATGATAAAATATATGGCTCATCAGTGGTGAACCCTTCCAGTGGTTTTGCCAGTTTAATTTACCATATCACTCTAATTTTGTATTAGACTATTTTATTTTATATCTGGTACTATGTGCGAAGATAAAACATTTGGAAAAGGTATTTTAAATGAACTATAGGCATGAGCTTTGAGGGGACTGTAGAAATACATACAAAGAGAAAAATATGAGAAAAAATGGTCAGGTGTTGATATTATTTAAAAAAAAAAGCATATCCTGACCACTCTCTCTCACAAGAGCATTTTAGATGACACTCTGCCATCTAAAATACTCATGTGAGCAGTCAGGATATGCTTTTTTTGTTTTATTATAAATAAATATACACCTTCTTCGAATATTACACAACAGCACAGTAGAAAATAGTTTTATTTTTAAATAAAATACAGTCGACTCTTGATAATTTGAAACTCAAGGGACCAGAGAAAAATTTCAATTTATCAAGAGTTCAAAATACAGGAGTTTAAACAACCAAAAGAGAGGGAGGGAAACAAATCAAGTAAACAAAAGTTTGATCTCAAAATTCGTAATTTATTATTTTAAGCATTTGTACAGTTATTCACAAATGTTCATTTGTGGCAAGATACTATTCCTTCAACTTCAAATTACCGAGGGACCAATTAATATTGATTTTATTCAACTTATCGAGTATTTTTCAAGGGACCGGGAAAACATTTCAAATTACCGAGATATTCAAATTAACAAGTTTCAAATTATCGAGAGTCGACTGTAATCGTGTCATTAATAGTTTACATTTCCTTGGTGGCATTATTAAAAGCTTTATTAAAATTAATAGTGTTCTTGGCCAATTGTTGTTCTCTTGTACTCTAGAGAACCATGGGTTCCGGGGATCCTCAGGAGAGCATTATTCTGGATGGATGCTCTATTAGAATGGTCTGGAATTAGAAGGGATGAAAAGGATTTAACATAAGAGGTCTGTTGTTTGATGATGTAAGGCTACAGTAGATCCCTAAACATATGGGTGGAAAGTTTATTCAGATGAAGAGGATTGTTTGGAACAAGGTGAAACAGCATTCAGCGACAGCTGATCTCCATTTCAGAGATGGCACTACCTGATGATGTATTGTAGAATTTATAATAGTGACGGCCTGGGTTTGTCAAAGCTGGTGTTGTGGCTTAGTTGTTCCTGGTCTGATTGTTCCAGTTTGCTGAGAGGGTTGGTAGATTGCATTTAGTCTTAGCATCTATTTTGATGAGAGAGGTGATCTTTCCTTTTATAGATCAATATTCTCCTGGTAAAATTTCCATAATATCATACACTATAACCTTTCTGTAAAAAGGACAACCTGATTGAAGAGCCAAAGTATCCTTTAGAAAGAGGTGTCCTCTTACCAGAGTTGCTAATTAGTAAAAATGGCAATTTTGTAAATGAAAACTGTCCTTAGTAGAGATGTGTTCTCTAGCGAGAGTGTCCTTCCATGGATGTTGTATTGTATAAGCACCAGAATAATTATTTCTAAATACATCTGACCTTGATCACCAGAGTAGCTATTTTGATGTACTCCATGTGAGAAGGGTAGGGCTTACAGTGGGTATTTTCTTGCATTTGTCATTGTTTTCTGTTGCTTCTCTCAATAATTTCTTATTCTTTTCTTGATTGTTGGGTTTTAAACTTTTAAATTATGTCATCTTATTCTGTTATTAATCTCTAGCTATAATTTCTCTCTTTAGATGACAAGTAGATTATTTCTTCAACAGATTATTTCAATGAGAAGGGGGTTGGTGGAAGGATGGTCTAAGCCATTGGTTTTCAACCACTACGACCCAGGATCAAATCCCGCATTGAGCACTTTTTTTCTAATAATAAAAAAAAAAAAAATGCTCCAATGGCCCCCGATTCTTGCAAAAATCCAACCCCACTAGCGAATGCAAGTAACCAAACTCTGGTACATTTGTAAGTGCAAAAGTCAAACTGCTTTTCACATGTGTAGACATGTGGTGCACTTACAGTAAAAGCAGTCACCAACTCTTACTCACCATGATTATCATGGCCTGTACCACCTGTACTAGGGATAATAATAAAAAAAAATAATTCAATGACATTCTGTCAAGTGATGTATAAGGAAAGATTTATTCCCACTGTAGAAACAAACCATTCTTCCTTCTACTATTCAAATCCATCTGAATATTGTTCTTATATAATCATCACTTCTATATTTAATGTTATAATTACCGAAACGTCACACACTATTTATTTATTTGAATTTGGTCTAATTACCTTGTGTTTATCATTAATCAATGTTTACTCAGTGCTTTCATATATATACTCCACAAGAATAACATATCAGACAATACAAAACCACCCTGGAGAGATATTATCCGTTCTGTAGTTGTAGACTTGGTGAAGAGTAAATTATATAGATGTATATATATAAAAAGGAACAGCCATCTATAAGCCAAGTTGTAGAAACTTCCTGGCACAAGACTGTGTTGATGGAGGAATGATCTGAAAAACAAAAGGTAAAGGACAGTGTGTCGAAATGCCCCATTAAAACCACAGGTGGGAAAATTACCACTAAATGTAGTGCTCCAATTGGTTAATTAACTCTTATAATTATTTAGTGTTAATTATTATACAACTACAGTAGAACCCCTATGAGACGACACTAACACTAGAGGACACCTCTCTACAAAGGAGTTTCCATTGCTGGTATTACTATTTTTACAATTTAGCAACTCTCTGGTAAGAGGACACCTCTCCCTAAAGGATACTTTGGCTCTGCAACTATGTGTCCTTTACGGGGTGGTTCTACTGTAATACTTAAATATATATATATATATATAAATAATTAGGAATGATTTAGAGAATTATAAAATAGGATCAGCAGAGGAGGCCCCTGATTCATGCTAGCTATCCTAATTCACCTTCTGTACATTTTTAAAGCAAACCCTGGTGGGCAACACAAACTGCAGAGAGAAGTGTGTGATGAAAGATAAAACTTTTAGTTTTGGTTTTGGCTAAAATGGTTTTGGTTTATGTTAGATGCTTTGAAGTTACATGATAAGGCACAATTCGGATTATAGATTATAAACACAAAGTAATAAGACCAAATCCAAATAAATAAATAGTGTATGACGTTTCGGTAACAGCGTTGTTACCGAAACGTCACACACTATTTATTTATTTGGATTTGGTCTTATTACCTTGTGTTTTGAAGTTAAATAATCTTCATGTGTATAGCCCATTTAAAAAAAAAAAGGTGATATTATACCATGGGGTATATTTGAGCCTAGCCTACTTTAAAATATATAAATAAAAAAGATTGAAATAAAAAAATTCTATACATACAAGGTAATAAGACCAAGTCCAAATAAATAAATAGTGTATATAAATACACACTATTTATTTTTTTGGATTTGATCTTATAACCTTGTGTTTAGAATCAATAATCCAAATTGTACTATATCACAATATGTCTATACATGTGTGTGTGTATTTAGCTTTTAGATCCAGGAATACTTGACTGCTCATTTTTGACCTCATAATGGGCTAAGATTCAGTGATTCTAAACACAGAAAACATCACTGTTTGGCACCATTTGGATTGTCACATTTTGCACACTAGACCATGGAGCCATCAGAAGAGTGTTCTTTAATTTTAAAAGCCAGAGAAGATTTGTTATCCCTATCACAAGGGACCATCTAACTGTGTGCATAGTTTGGCAAAAATTCCACTCCTAATAGACTATATAGAATCTAGAATAATCAAATATGATCTAACTCATCTGTCCACTGAAGATATAATTACTTATGAACCCCATGCTCCAAGTATAGTCAAATCATTCTTACACGCAAAAATGAAGGAAAATTTTGACAATACTAATGAAATTTTCAGAAGCTTTTTCGTGTCTGGAATCCCAAGATTTTTCCGTCCAAATTTTTATAATATCCAATTCATTACAGATCATGGTAATTTTGGGAAATTTTTGGCAACTATCGGCGCGGTGAAGGAACCAGGATGCTTCTGCGGAGGTGAAATTCAGGACTCGAAACATCTACTTATGAATTGCCCAATTTTCCGGGTTTATAGAGAAGACAAATTTGTCGTATTGGACGGCTTGATGAATTTGTAGGCAATAAAGAGAGGTGCAAAAGTTTTGATCAATTTTGCAAATTTATTTACAACTTTCTTTTAAATTGGAAAAGGGAGAGGGAAAATTAGAAGGAAAAGAATTGCGATGCCTGCTTTGTGTGTTTTGCTTTGTTGTTTGTTTTTCTCTTCGGACAATTTTCTTTGTTAATTATGTAAAATAGTGAATTGAACAGGATTGTATATAGCCGATTTGTTGTGATGTAGAGAGAGGTCTCGACGCAAATATCCCTGAGTTTGGGATATCGCGTTTCATGATGTTAATAAAGTAATAATAAAAGGGACCAAATAAGTTCAATATATGTGATATTTTGGAAACAGCATTGTTTTCAAATTTACTTTAACACTAATTCATCTCCAATACTGAGATGCCAGCAATGCTTTCCCTGAAATGTCATATATATGTTATATAAAAATATTATTTTATTTTAAATTATATTTCATAGATTCAAATACTCTGCTAAATCGACCGCCAGAGGTCACTCTTATAAAAACTCGTTGTTGTTTTATCCCAATGGCCGGCTCAAATCTTTGTACATTATGTAAATAATCTTTTGTTTTCCTTATTCTACTCGCCTTAAGACAGGCATTACTTTTATCAAATTATGTCTTTTTTATATATTCGTTTAACTCAATTAAATTACTGATCAAAAGTATTTTTAACCTGGCATTGCGCGCGCCGGGTGAAAAATACCCATGGCAACATTTGAATGGAGAATTAACCAATAAAAAATCGGTTGGAGGAGATGTGGTTTCGTTTAGCTTCCTGACCCATCAATTATTATAAAGTTTTGGTTTCACATTTTGACAGCTCCCACTGAAATTCCATCTATTGTCACTGTCGGGTAAAAAATACCCGGCGCGCGCACTCACGTAATTTTTTTGTTGCATTTTTTTTATAACATTTTTTAAAGTGAGATAAATAATTCGAATTAATAATTTAAAAAATAACTATAATAGGTTGATATATTTATCAGCCTATAATTATATATAAAATGGAGGGAAGAAGGTCATATTTATTAGATCAAGAAGAGATTATTGTAGAAGGTGATATTGAAGAAGATCATCTAAATGAACATTTTTATGGAATATATTCAGATATAGGAATTTTGTGGAATAAGGGAATTATCCCACAAACACATTTTTATATAGGGAGAGCCTCGAAAATCAAATGGTTCAAAAATTGTCCTTCACAAACAGTAAAGCTGAGAACGCCTAATGTCATTACACATTTACTAGGCTTGAAAGGTGAAGAAGCAAAAAATTAAAATACACCTTTAGAAGCTCTTTTGAAGAAAATTATTGAAGTGTTTGGCCCTTGAACTCATCAAAGAGCAACTAAATCAAAGAAAAATCATTTCTTCATTGCCTAAAAGACTATTAAAATTTCCTTTTTTTACAGATAAGTTAATATAAATCATAAATGTATACTCTAAATATTTATTTCAATTATTTTTTAGAAGGCACTTCAAGCCATAAAGGTCAGGAACCGCAAGATAAAGCTTCCTACCAGATGTAGTGTGTCCCTCCAGTAAGGACAGGAAGACCTCGACTTTGTGCCATAAATGTGCAAACCCAATTTATAAAGGATATACAATTACAGTTTGCAATGATTTGTCAAAAATATTTTCATGGAATTTTATATATTTAATATTGAAAAGGAGCAATAGTTTCATATTTTATATGCCATTACCAATTTTGAGGATAATTCAAGAATAGTTTTTAAAATGTTTAATCTGTGTAAAAAATATAAATATTTTATTAATAATTGCCTTTTTTGAAAATTAAAATGTTATTACTTTGAAATAGAAAAGGTTTTGTTTTTCCTCAGTTAATATTTATATTCAAAATATGTAATTTTAATATCGGGTAAATTTCACCCAGCGCGCGCAAGTACGTTACATTTTTAGCGCGCGCGCTCGAGGGTTAATTATCATACTTTAAAGATTTCAACCACGACTGCATTACCACAATCTTCAACATGATCCAAAATCAACAGAAAATCTCATTCATCTTTATTAAATATAATATATATATATATATATATATAATTATTCAGATTTGATCATGTTTATCTTGTGGTGCAACCTCATCAGTTTGTATTCCACTTCTGTAGTTCAACATCTCCTGCAATTTGAATTTACCCCCTTGACTTTTCCCCCTTTGAAAGTGCTAACTTTGTACCATTCAACTCTGGCTGGAGGTAGAAACCAACCAACCAACCATTCAGAGGGTAACCCAATGTTGCGCAAGAGATAGCAAGTTTCTGCTTGTCCTCTCCTGTCTCCCCAGCTCTGCAATCTCCTTGTTTGTGTGAAGGATCTTGGTGTTTCAACATACACTTGTTTGAGATAGAATTGCAGTGGAGTTAAATACACTAATAGTACAGTGCTCCACTGAAATAGTAATATTTTTTATTGAGAATTTGTTAAAAAAAAACATTTCAATATTAATAGCCCCACCAATTAATGAATATTTATATTACACAATTGCCAAAAAAATAGGCCATAGCTAATTTGCTTTCTGATAACTAGGACTTTTTTTTGCCTCATAGTCAGTCCTGCTTAATTACCTGTCAATACCTCGGAATGGTACATGTTGGATTATTGATCAATTTAAAAAGGCGGCACACACACCATTAAGTTTTATAATTTGTTCAAAAACAACATATATTTTATTATAGAGAATAAGGTTACAATTTGGATTATAGATAAAATTATAGCTACCACAAGAGGCCAAATTCAAATTAATAATCTGCACATCACATTTTGGTGAAGTAAAACCTCCATTAGAGGATACTCTTGCTAGAGTACATCCCACTACAAAGGACAGTTTTCATCACCAAGATTACCATTTTTACTATTTAGCAACTTTACAGTAAGAAGACATTTTTTTCTCTTAAGGACACTTTGGCTCTGCAACTGGTGTATCCTTTATTTTATCTTGTAGGAAGTCTAGCCTTCACCTCTGTGTCATACGAGGGGCTGTTTAAGGCAGGTTTGACTGCCTTCTCTCCAGGAATGCTTCACGATTTTGCATGTCATTCTTGCACAGAGCCATGCCAGGATAGGTTAAAGATACAGTAAAACCCCGCTAATACGAACCCTGGATATAACGAACCTTCCCTTATAACGAACCCACGCCGATTCCCAATTCCATTCCATTGAAAATACCATCGTTATAACGAACTTTGCGATTTTTAGAATAACGAACCTATTTTCGGTCCCAAAATAATAAAATCTATTTAAAATACTATGCTTATAACGAACTTAGAATTGTAATTAAAAAAAAAATCAAAACAACCAAATTTTGAGCATATTTCAGCTCGCGAATCGCGATTTCAAAACAATAAATTTAGCGGCATTGTTTGTTTTGAATTTTGCACTTTATTTTGCTGTATGTTGTATAAATTTTAACACATTATACTTTTTATTGAATAGAATATATTTTCATCCATTAAATTTGAAATATAAAAATACAAATGGCTTCCAAAATGAAGAAAACAAAGGCATTTTGAAAACAAAAGCGTTATTTCTTTTTTAAATAAAGGCCATTTTCAGAACTTTTCAAAGTGAAACAACACAGGCAAAATGTTAAGAACATTAAAATAAGAGAATATAACTTTTCTATTATAAAAGATAAAATATAAAGCTATTAAAAATTGCTACAAAGAGGAATCAACCTCAAATTTGCGGCGATCGCGATCGTACATTTTAGGGCTAAAAAAAAAAAAAAAAAAAATCCAAATAAATGGTCCCGTGATCAAACAAAAACTATTTTTATGCCATTAACTATGGTGATTTTAAAGTCAGCAATGTTTTGCATGACAGTTTAAAAAAAAAAAAAAACGAAATCTAGACCTAGAAGAATATGTGGGAAAATGAAATGGAAGAAAAACACCAACTTTATTTGAATGGTGCAATGCTTGAAGAATGCTTTGAAGCAACAAGGTGTTAGAGCCATTTTTCCAAGTAAACAATGTATTATATAATGTGATAATGATGTTTTAAAATCATTTTATATCTTTGAATATATATTTAATAAAACTTTGCCTAGGATTTGTCTTGATTTTTAAATTAGACATAGAGGTACATGTATGTCAATGATAAGAAGAACCTATCATCTAATGATTTCTATTATTATTCAGTATTAATGTAAGGAAATTGGTCAATTAAGGGAATTAAAACAAAGTGACCACTATTAAGAGGAAGCCTCTTCCAGTGTGTATGGCTGTCCTTTAATTATACGGTCTAAAATTTTTGAAAAGTAAAAAAAATGGCCAAACCGTGGCTATAGTGAACCATAAGCTCTGTCCCATTGGGGTTCACTATAGAGGGGTTTTACTGTATTATGCATCAACATAGAACCTCCCATGAGAGACTGCACAAGAACACGAATGGTCTCTCCCAGAGGAGATGGGTATTTATCAGAAGCTAGATTTGATAAAGAACAAGTCATTTTTGTTTTTTTAGTCCCTCAGGGATCTGGGAACTCATTTAATGAGTGTTTTTATCCTGTTATACTTTTGAATTTTACTAAATTTTCACTAAGTCTGGCAGGAGAGATTGTAACTGATGCTAATACATTTGGAGGCCACTTTTGTAAAATCTCCAAACAGAGTTTAAAGTGAATCTCCTTATCATCAGTGACAAAGTCATATTTGTTTACATGGCTATATTTTTATGTTATTTTACTATTTATATTCTAAGTTGTATAAGGCACAATTTGGATTATAGATTATAAAAACAAGGTAATAAGACCAAATCCAAATAAATAAATAGTGTGTGACATTTCGGTAACAGCGTTGTTACCATCTTCAGACAAAAGTACTGAATGAGAAATTTTACCACAGCATGTTTTTAAATAGTTACTGTTATCAAGTGTGTAAACAAGATAACAGATAAGAAGAAGATATTTATCTGAGAAACACGGAATATTATTCTTAGTTAAAAATGAAAAAAATCCAATTTTTAAAATTTTTTATTTATTTATTTTTAAATATAATTAAAAGCATATCTATAAATATCATCTATATTTCCTCTTTCTTCCATTCTGTTAATTGTAGCACATTTCTTTTGAATGAAAAATGTTTCTTTAAATTGTCTCTTAAAATAGTTTTTCTCATAATCTAGTATCTTTGTTTCTTTTAGGTTAAAATTATTATGTCCTGTGATTTTTCTATGTTCTACAAGTGCAGAATTCTCAATTTTATCCCATTTCAGAGCATATTCATGGTTTTTCATTCTTTCTTTTAAAGTTCTGGATGTTTGTCCTACATAACATTGGTCACATTTTCACATTTCACTTCATAAATTAAACCTGCTCTATTTGGTATGTGAGTGTTCTTATGGTTGTTGATATATTGAGAGATAGGGTTACATGGTTTCCATGCAATGTTTATTTTTTCATACTTTTTGAATATATTAGTACAATTTCTCTCTCTCTCTCTCTCTCTCTCTTGCAAACCTTTGGTTTATAAATGGCAATGTGATAAATTTGGCTTCCTCGTTTTTGCACTTTAGATTTTGAATTAAAGTATTATTCTCATATTTTTGGTTCATGTCTTCTATTATTCTATTTATCAATTTGATGGGACAATCTTCATTGATTAGTTCTTTTTTGATGTTGTTAATTTCTTTATTTCTTTTAGTTTTATCATTAATGAGTGTAAAAGCTCTATATATAAGAGCTTTTACTAATCCTACTTTTTGGCTGAAATGGTGCTGTGAGCTATAGTTCCAATAAATTCCTGTATGTGTTGTTTTTTTTTGTATATAGAGGTTGTAATATTGTTATTATTGTATGATAAGTTCATGTCCAGGAAATTTATTGATTTGTTGTTATCTACTTCCATAGAGTAATTGATATCAGGCAATAGACTGTTGAAAGTATCCAAAATTTTTTGTTCACTTCCCTGATTAATAAATAAAATGGAGTCATCCACATATCTTTTAAAATAATAAACATCATTTTTAAGTGAATTTAGAGCTTTTATTTCTAATTTGCCTATAGTAATACAAGCTGCGTTTGGCGATATTGGACTACCCATTGTTGCACCTTTCATTTGGGGATATATTTGGTCATCATAAATAAAGTATGTTGTTTTCAAACAAAATTCTATTCCAATTAAAAATTCAGATTTTGGCAAATTATTTATTTTTGATTCTTTTATCACATGGTTTAATGCATCTATAATTGTGGGTATAGGGATTGAAGTAAACATAGATTCAACATCTAAAGATATAATTCTTTGATTTCCATTTAGCTTCTAGTAAACAATAGACCTTCACCAACATATGCCTTGGCAAAACGGTTAGCACAACAATTAAAAATCTACCAATATTTTAATGAAAATGAAATTGTTAACTCCTATGAATTCAAAGAAGATATTATTGACATGAAGCTAAATGGAAATCAAAGAATTATATCTTTAGATGTTGAATCCATGTTTACTCTTCAATCCCTATACCCACAATTATGGATGCATTAAACCATGTGATAAAAGAATCAAAAATAAATAGTTTGCCAAAATCTGAATTTTTAATTGGAATAGAATTTTGTTTGAAAACAACATACTTTATTTATGATGACCAAATATATCTCCAAATGAAAGGTGCAACAATGGGTAGTCCAATATCGCCAAAGGCAGCTTGTATTACTATAGGCAAATTAGAAATAAAAGCTCTAAATTCACTTAAAAATGATGTTTATTATTTTAAAAGATATGTGGATGACTCCATTTTATTTATTAATCAGGGAAGTGAACAAAAAATTTTGGATACTTTCAACAGTCTATTGCCTGATATCAATTACTCTATGGAAGTAGTTAACAACAAATCAATAAATTTCCTGGACATGAACTTATCATACAATAATAACAATATTACAACCTCTATATACAAAAAACCAACACATACAGGAACAAAAACAGGAAGTAGGTGAATAGCATGGTAAGTTTCTTTATTCAGCACAACAAGCTTTCGGGCATCTGCTGCCCTTCATCAGGTACAATGCGTGATTAGAAAGAGTGAACCAATATTTATAAGCAGTGAATTAGCATAAAAGAAAACTAACTAAGATCTACTTAAAAATTAAGAGATTTACATATGGAACTAAAGATAAAAGTACGAAATTTCTAAAAAATAAACTAAAAATCTGTATAAGACGAATTAAAGGTAAAACACGGGAAAAAGGATGGAAAAACGAGAAAACGCAAGTATCTAGGCATAATAAAGGAGAGGAGCAAAATAGGATGTCAGTGGCCAAGTTTAGAAAAACAGTATATTGAGGGGGGAGATCTATTTTTCTATTAAAACTAGGAATAGAGCTGGACACAAGAGCCTCCAGGACTAAACGTTGATACTTGTTCTTAACGTCACTATATACCGGAATCGTGTTGCGTAAATTAAAAGAATGGTTAAATTCGTGGCTGTGTTGATATAGTAGTGACTTACGATCATGGGAACGGATGTTACGGTCGTGTTCTAGGACTCGAGTGGCAATGGTTCGGCCAGTTTCTCCGACGTAGGATTGTGGGCAGTCATCACACGGGATTCTGTAGATGGCATTGGAGAAAGTTGGGGGCTGGGTTTAACGGAGCTTTTTGTGAGGGGATGGCGTAAAGATGTGCCCAGGGAAGGTGATTTTTTATAAAACGTACGGATGCCAAATTTACGTAGATAAAAACCAATGTCGGAATTCGTACAGGAACTTATTGGAAATATAGCTCATAGCACCATTTCAGCCAAAAAGTAGGATTAGTAAAAGCTCTTATATATAGTGTAAAAACTCATTAATGATACAACTAAAAGAAATATAGAAATTAACAACATCAAAAAGAACTAATCAATGAAGATTTTCCCATCAAATTGATAGATAGAATAATAGAAGACATGAACCAAAAATATGAGAATAATACTTTAATTCAAAATCTAAAGTGCAAAAACAAAGAGGCCAAATTTATTATCACATTGCCATTTATAAACCAAAAGTTTGCAAGAGAGAAATTTTACTAATATATTCAAAAAGTATGAAAAAAATAAAAATTGCATGGAAACCATGTAACCCTATCTCTCAATATATCAACAACCATAAGAACACTCACTTACCAAAAAGAGCAGGTTTAATTTATGAAGTGAATGTGAAAAATGTGACCAATGTTATGTAGGACAAACATCCAGAACTTTAAAAGAAAGAATGAAAAACCATGAATATGCTCTGAAATGGGATAAAATTGAGAATTCTGCACTTGTAGAACATAGAAAAATCACAGGACATAATAATTTTAACCTAAAAGAAACAAAGATACTAGATTATGAGAAAAACTATTTTAAGAGACAATTTAAAGAAACATTTTTCATTCAAAAGAAATGTGCTACAATTAACAGAATGGAAGAAAGAGGAAATATAAATGATATTTATAGATATGCTTTTAATTATATTTAAAAATAAATAAATAAAAATAAAAAAATTGTTTTTTTTTCACTTTTGATTCTAAGAATAATATTCCTTTTATATATTGTTTAACAGGCTACTAACCAAAAGTAATGATTTTTGAGCCCAAGCGCGATGTGAGGAGGCAAAGAAGAATAATATTCCGTGTTTCTCAGATAAATATCTTCTTCTTATCTGTTATCTTGTTTACACACTTGATAACAGTAACTATTTAAAAACATGCTGTGGTAAAATTTCTCAATCAGTACTTTTGTCTGAAGATGGTAACAACGCTGTTACCGAAACGTCACACACTATTTATTTATTTGGATTTGGTCTTATTACCTTGTTATTCTAAGTTGTATTTATTAATTTGTTATTTATTTGTATTTACATTAATTTGTGTCTCACCATTCCATGGATGTGAATATATTCAACTCACAAGTTCCCACCATTATTCCACTTTCAGCTTGAACAACACTTCAGTCCAACCAGCTCAGTGGGCAGGTGTTGTCTCAGGCTGACCCTCCAGGAGCCCTACTACGCGACCCATGCGCTGCGTCAGAACTCAGAAATCTCCTACCAGCAGGAGGTTGCCCCCTACTGCCTCACCACAGCTCTAAAAGTCAAGAGAGAAGAGAGGCTCAAGAGAGCCAGGTAACTGCATTTTTGTTTGCTCCTGATGCTCTTTTATGTAAAACTTGAGGTGAGATTATGAGAGGCTGATTTGTCCTTGGGTTTATCTTTGTCATACATTTAATTGGAATAACAATCTCATCAGCAAAGAAAGAATTTTCACTTCTAAATTTGGTATGTTTCTTTAAAAGTGAATTCTTTAACATTTTTAAAATAATACTTATAGGATACAATTTGAATTATATATTTGAAATGAATTTGGTCTTGTTACCTCTTATGTTTGTGTGTGAAATGATATTGAAATTTTGCAATAAAAATTAGGCACATTTCAAGCAAGCTCTCCGCCTTGTTACTATTTGTGATTTTAGTTAAATATTTTTAAGGTCACAAAGTAATTTAGAAATATTTAAATAATAAAAGTATTTATATGAGTTTTGAATATGATAAAGGACAATTTGGATTATAGATTATAGATACAAGAAAATAAGACCTAATCCAAATAATTTAATAGTGTGTGACGGTTCGGCAACAGCATTGTTACCATCATTAGACAAAAGAATGATTCTTTTGTCTGATGATGGTAACAATGCTGTTGTCAAAACACGTCACATACTATTATTTGGATTAGATCTTATTTTCTTGAGTTTTCAATATAATAATAATAAGGCACCTCAGTTGGCTGGTATTGTGATCAGGGTGCATGGACTGATCTGATCTGCTCCAACACCAATATAATAATAAAGACATACAAAAGAAATGGCTTCAAACATGATACACATTGTGTCAAATATAAATATTTACAAAAAAAAAAAAAATCAAAATTGATAAAATCATTAACATTTATTACATATTTTTTTAAATAATATTTTAAAAATATATTAGGAATATAGTCAAATTTTGCAGATAATAAAAAAAAACAACTATGAAATCTGGTTTAATGCGATGCTTTATCCTAAATTTGGTGCCAAACTAAATAATCTTACTTTTACACACTTTCTGGTTTAGAAATTTGGTGTAGCACTAAATATTCCACTATGAACATATTCAAATAAATATAAACTTGAATTGACACAACAATCCTGGAGAGCATTAAAGTGCTGTTAAAGCAGAGTCAATGAGTTCAATGAAGAGTAATTGAAAACTCAACCATATCACCATCTATTGATGTTTACATAACATTATGACAGTTTGATTCCATCTCTGATTGTTAGACGATGTGTCAGGAGTGTCACATGGCCAGAGGTGTCAGAAAGGTTCCTCAGACACAGCTCTCTACCCATGACAGACCTGCGCAACTTCCTCAGGAGAATCCTCACCGTGGCCAAGAAGATTGGTAAGCTGGTGGTGGTGGTTGTTGTTTACAAGTGAGGCCAGAATTGTTCAACCTGGAATTTTGCCAGTACATTTATAAAAAAAATTGATGGAAATTTTGTTGGGAGAAATTTGATATATAAAAGCAGTTTGCCTCTCCCGTCAAAATAAACATCAAAACTAAATGCCATTGACCATCGCTGCAAACTGGTGGCCTTAGGTCGGTGAAAAAAACTACAATACCAGCATCTCAGTTTGCCAAAGCTTGTGTTGTGGCTTTGTCATCGACCTGAGGCCACTAGTTTCTGGCAACAGTCGGTAGATAGCGTCTAGTTTTGATGTTCAATTTGATGGCAGAAGCGACCTTTACTTTTATATATAGAAATGAGAGAGAGAGGTTAAATAAATTACAATTGAACCAAGATTATTAATATTGGTACACCAACCAACCATCTTATATGTGGGGGTCGGTGGACGAGTAGTCTAAATCATTGGTTTTTGTCTGCTACAACCCAGGATCAAATCCTGCATTGGGCACTTTTTTCTAATAAAAAATTTCAAATAGTCCCCATTTTTTCAAAAGTACAACCCCACTAGTGAGTGTAAAAAACCAATAAGGGCACTGGCACACTTGTAAGTGCAAAAGTCAAACTGCTTTTCACATGCGTAGACATGTGGTGTATTTACAGTAAAGGCAGTCGCTAACTACCCACCATAATTATCATGGCCTTTACCATACGTGTACTAGGGATTGTATTTAAAAATATATATCTAACATTTTCATCTAAATATTTTTTCTTATTTCTCTCCTTCATGCTGGCTTCTCAGAGAAAACCTCCCCTGAATGATCCATCTGATGAACAACCACCAATCTAAGAGAGACAAGGAATTATGTCTGCACCCACTCTAGGCCATGATTGAATCAAAGGCAAACATGGCATTTTGCTAATATGTGCTAATTGATTGTGTTAAGGCACAATTTGGATTATAGATTACAAACACAAGTTTATTTATTTGGATTTGGTCTTATTACCTTGTGTTGAACTTGTGTTATTTCTCTACCTAGTATTCTATAAAGTTGCTTTCAAGATCTTGAGACAAGAATATTTCCTAACCTCATTGCAGTTTATATATAAGGTGTAAAGATAAGCACAACACACGGTAATTCTTTAACCATTTTTCATAAATTCCCAATTTGGATTAAAGAGGGAGGAGTAACAAGGCCAACCAATTAGTCAGGGTGTAGAAGCCATGTTAATCATGGTGGGGTTTTAACAACTGTTTTTACTATAAATACACGACATATACTGTATACATATGTTGAAAGCAGTTCAACCTTTGCACCTATAAATGTGCCTGAGTTCCGTTTGGTTAGTTGCCCTCACTGGTGGGATTGGACTTTTGAAAGAAGCAGGGGCCATTGAAAAATATTTCTCTTTATAAAAAAAGTGTCCATTGCAGAAATTGATCTCAGGTCATGGGTGTCAAAAATTAATGGTTTATCTAATGTTTGTTCCTCCCCCAGAACTATTGAACCAAACAGTAAGCAATTTCACCTGTATAGGTGTTCAACTTATAGGGGTAGCTATTAGAAAAAAATTCATATATGAGGTAGTTATAATAAACTGAAAACTAATTTTCTGTAGTTCTACCTTTTACCACCAGGGGCACCACTGATAAGGATAATAAATAAATCTGGTAACTTTTTTTATGCCAATATTTTTTTAAACTTAAAAATATTTAACTAAATAAAGGCTCCCTAACAAAACAATGGCTAAAATGCACCTGGATTATATCTGGGCGAAGCTGAGTCCACGCAGCTAGCTTTTAATAATAATAAATTAGAAAACAAGTACTGTAGAGTTTCAAGAAACCAAATAGACGTTGATATAAAGATTGATGAGAACAAAGCAATTTAAAAAAAAAATCTGATTAGATGACAATTGGTTTCAGTTTTACTTTGTGTGGTAAATCACTATACAGTAAAACCCCTCTATAGTGAACCCCAATGGGACAGAGCTTTTGGTTCACTATAGCCACGGTTCACTATAGCCACGGTTTGGCTATTTTTTTTTTACTTTTCAAAAATTTTAGACCGTATAATTAAAAAACAGCCATACACACAAGAAGAGGCTGCCTCTTAATAGTGGTCACTTTATTTTAATTCCCTTAATTGACTAATTTCCTTATATTAATACTGAATAATAATAGAAATCATTAGATAATAGGTTCTTCTTATGATTAACATACATGTACCTCTATGTCTAAGTTAAAAATCAAGACAAATCCTAGGCAAAGTTTTATTAAATATATATTCAAAGATCTGAAATGATTTTAAAACATCATTATCACATTATATAATACAATTTTTACTTGAAAAAAATGGCTCTAATACCTTGTTGTTTCAAAGCATTCTTCCAAGCATTGCACCATTCAAATAAAGTTAGTGTTTTTCTTCCATTTCATGTTTCCCCATATTCTTCTAGGTCTAGATTTCGTTTTTTTTTTTTTTTAACCTGCCATGCAAAACATTGCTGACTTTAAAATCACCATAGTTAATGGCATAAAAATAATTTTTGTTTCATCACGGGACCGTTTATTTGGACTTTTTTTTTTTTTTTAAAGTTCTAAAACGTACGATCGCGATCGCGGCAAAAGTTGAAGTTGATTCCTCTTTGTAACAATTTTTAATAACTTTATATTTTATCTTTTATAATAGAAAAGTTATATTCTCTTATTTTAATATGTTCTTAACATTTTGCCTATGTTGTTTCACTTTGAAAAGTTCTGTAAATGGCCTTTTTTTTTTTTTTAATGAAATAATGCTTTTGTTTTTAAAATGCCTTTGTTTTCTTCATTTTGGAAGCCATTTGCATTTTTTATATTTCAAATTTAATGGATGCAAAGATATTCTAATTAATAAAAAGTATAATGTGTAAAAATTTATACAACATACAGCAAAAATAAAGTGCAAAAATCAAACAAACAATGCCGCTAAATTTATTGTTTTGAAATCGCGATCCGCGAGCTTTAAACATGCTCAAAATTTTGTTTTTTAATTTTTTTTTTAAATTACAATTCTAAGTTCGTTATAAGCATAGTATTTTTAATAGATTTTATCATTTTGGGACCCGAAATTGGTTCGTTATAGGGGTAGTTCGTTATTCTAAAAATCGTAAAGTTCATTATAACGATGGTATTTTCAATGGAATGGAATTGGGAATCGGCGTGGGTTCGTTATAAGGGAAGGTTCGTTATATCCAGGGTTCGTTATAGCGGGGTTTTACTGTATTTTATTGAAGTCTTCCAGTCCAAATTCTAAATATACTTAAGTTATTTTGTACAACAAACCGCATGACCCTGGGCTTTCAAGACGTGGATCTTAGTGGAATGAGTTTCTCATATGTAAAATGGAGTCGGGAATAAGTGACCTAGCTGATGTGGGACCTGAACCTTTGTAAAGTCAAAACTAAGAAATCATCAGTAGAGACCCCAGAGTATCCCAGTTTCATAGGATGTTTTACTGTGATAAGGTACAATTTGGATGTGTATGTTACATCACAAATATTTCAATTATTTAGATTTGGTGATGTTCTACAATATATACAGTAGTCTCCCATGAAAGACCACCCAAAAAAACATGGCAATCCCGGTCTCTCATCAGAGACTTGGACATGATAAGTTGGTGATGATAAGTTATGGTAGATTCTTACATTGCAAAAATGAAAAAATTGGTGTTTTGCATTTTCATTTATGTAACCTACATAGGTTTAATAAGTAAACCTTCTATGGAAAACACCATTCTTAAAATATAGTTGTTTGGTTAAAAATGTATATTTTATTCTAATTTGTTATTAATTGTTAATTATTGTAGAAATTGTTGTTAAATATTATTCATTGATGTTATTCTATTCTTTATTGTTAATTTATATAATTCATTGTTTTACATAATTAATTCTTTATTTTTTTATTTTAATCTGTATATACAGTAAAACCCCGCTAATATGAACCCTGGATATAGCGAACCTTCCCTTATAACGAACCCACGGCGATTCCCAATTCCATTCCATTGAAAATACCATCGTTATAATGAACTTTGCGATTTTTAAAATAACGAACTACCCCTATAACGAACCTATTTTCGGTCCCAAAATGAAAAAATGTATTAAAAATACTATGCTTATAACGAACTTAAAATTGTGATTTAAAAAAAAATTAAAACAACAAAATTTTGAGCATGTTTCAGCTCACGGATCGCGATTTCAAAATAAAAAATTAACGGCATTGTTTATTTTCATTTCCATTCTATTTTTGCTGTATGTTGTGTAAATTTTTACACATTATACTTCTATTTAATAGAATATCTTTGCATTCGACAATTTTGAAATAGAAGAAAAATACAAATGGTTTCCAAAATAAAGAAAAGGAACAAAGAATGGCGTTCTAAAAAAAAACAGTGGCAGCATGCTCTTTTAGAAGCGTTCTATATCAAGTTTAACCTCGGCTAAATAATAATTCCAAATAATTTTAAAACCAGAAATGGTTTGAAAAACAGGTTAAAAACAAAATTTAATATACACTTCAGAAGAATATGTGGAAACTGGAATTGGAAGAAAAAGAAGAAAAAAAAACCAGTTCCCCCCAAGTTCCCCGTGTCTCATGAGCCACAAACAAATCGACTTATAAATTCTCAAAAACTACCACTACAGTTCTATTTTTAGAATGGAATTCTTGTTAGGTTTATGACTCATTCAGGGTTCGCGGATATTCCCCCTAGCCGGCCGTTTTACCACCGATTTGGTGTTTGTAAATTGGCGTTTTTTATTCGCAATTTTACCGATCGCTCTATCGTATCAACATGTTTCGTGTCCGATTTTTCTGAATTGGATACTTTTAATTCATCTTCAATTGATTCAGAATACACGGAGATTCATTCCTTTGATGGAAATAACGATATTTTAAAACAATTCTGATTTTCAAATTTCACTTTTCACTTTCAAACAACAAGGTATTAGAGGCATATTTTCAAATAAATATAGTATTATATTATTTGAGAAAGATGTTCTAAAATACTCTTATACCTTTTAAATATATAATTAATAATGTTTTGCCTAGGGGATTTGGCTTAATTTTTAAATAATACATAGGTTTATATATAAACATGTATGCTAATAAGAAGAACCTATTATCAAATGACTTCTTTTGATATTCAGCATTACTGTAAAGAAATAGGTCAATTTAGGGAATTAAAACAAAGTGACCATTATTAAGTGGCTGCCTTTTCCTGCTTGTATGGCTGTTTTCTAATTATACGGTCTAAAAATTTAGAAAAGTTTAAAAAAATGGCCAAACCGTGGCTATAGTGAACCAAAAGCTCTGTCCCATTGGGGTTCACTATAGAGGGGTTTTACTGTATTTTCATTGATTCAGCAACAGTTTGTTGTTTATATATTTTGTGTTTTGTTTAGTTTTTTTACTCATTAGTCTAGTTAAATCGAGCCATCAAGTTATGTTAGGCTAATCAAATTCATTCATGTAGCTTTATATTCTAGAATCATTAAATTCGAAGTTCCTTGTTCAATTTACGTAGAGTTCCTCACACGGGGCACCAAAATGTAATTTGCGTTAACTACCGAGATCAAATTCTATGAGCTACGGTATAGCGATGATCCGCTTGAATGAGTTCTGTATACTTGAATAAGGGAACTCTATGTAAATTGAACAAGGAACTTTGAATTTAATGATTCTAGAATATAAAGCTACATGAATGAATTTGATTAGCCTAACATGACTTGATGGCTCGATTTAACTAGACTAATGAGTAAACTAAACAAAACACAAAATATATAGACAACACACTGTTGCTGAATCAATGAAAATATATACAGATTAAAATAAAACAATAAAGAATTAATTATGTAAAACAATGAAATATATATAAATTAACAATAAAGAATAGAATAACATCAATGAATAATATTTAACAACAATTTCTACAATAATTAACAATTAATAACAAAATAAGAATCAAACATACATTTTTAACCAAACAATAGTTTAAAATGATTTACTTCATTTTATATTGTATTCCAAAGTTTGAATATCGATGTGCTGCGTGCTCTACATGTTTTAAATATCAGACCATTCAAAACTTGGCATCAAATAAGCTTCATCAAAATAGAATTTCTTAATATGGATGACAGCAGGTAGCTGAGAAATGTTGGAATAAAGTATTTGAAAAAGGTTGAAAAAATCATTTTATAACTTCCATCCCCCCAACATTCTTTATTATTAAAATATTGGTTTAATTAAAATTAAAAATACACAATTTATTAGTTATACACTTTGATGTAAATTTTATTTTTCTTTAAAAATTCACTAAATTGAGAAACTTTGTATAAATTATATTTTGCATCTATTTCAATTTAAAATTTTGAAGGATGCTTTGATCAGATAGCTGTCACTTTCTTGTAGTATTGGGTGGCAAATATAGAAATTTGATATTTTAACTCCAGTTCTAAGTGCCTTGATGCCTTGCCTCAAAATAAAATAACTTTTCTATTTGGTTGTGTGTTAATAGACTCATGTATTGTTTATATGTGAAGTCATTCAATATTTTTATTTGAAAACTTCTTGAAAGAGAAAACTTTATCACATACTTTGTAATACCTAACATTTTCTAATAGACCAACAAGGAATAAGAGTTATTTGCCTCTCAAAAGTTTGGTTAAAAATTAAAAAGTTAATTTTTTTTTGTAAATTTTACCACCAACTGAAGGAATTTTTTTTTTTTTAATAACATTTGAAAATTACATTATACAATGGACACATTCATCCAAATCAAAATTTTCATGCATGAATAATCCTCGCATTGCTCAGTTATTTTCTTCACATCAAATCTTCTTCAGCTATGTTCCCATTTTTAATGTTTAGTTTTATCAACTTTTAAAAGAAACATTGGAAGCTTTGAATTATTTTAGAAAAATTGAGCATTTTTTTATAGTGATATTGGAAGCACATTTTGAATCGGATATCGCCATATCGGCCATTTGTATATTAACCATTTAATTTTCATATTTAAATGATTTTTTCCTTATATAATATAACCCAGTTTTAAAAATTGTCGATGTTCCATTCAGTTCTTCTTATTCTTGATACAATTTTAAAATTGGGCTTTAACAATATCTAATTATTTTCCAATTTGTTGATCGCTAACTAACACCAAATGTCATTTATTAAAACATTTTGTTAATTAAAAAAGTTATAAACCTTTATTCACACAATTTAATTTAATTAATTATAAAATCAGGAATAAATTTCAGAGTAAATAACCTATCATTTGAGAAACGATTAGAAAACAAAGCAAAACAAAATGTTTTAAAATGACAAAGAGGGTATAGTTCTTTGTTCAAAAAGCACTTGTTAATTGTGTCACAAAATATTTAATAAAAAAAATTATTGAATAATTTTGAATTTATTATTTTTTAAAAATGAAATTGTTAATTTTAATTTCTTAATGATCTCTCATGAGAGACTAAAAATCGATTTTTAGTGGTTGCTGGTCATTCAGGAGACGGTCGTTCATGGGATAGTAGGCTTATAAGGGATATTCATCCTTTCCTTACAAGGTGGTTGCTCATGAGAGGCTACTGTATATTTATAATGTATTGAAGTGACTGTCCTAGTGAACACTTAAGTGACTCACTGAAGGTGCAGCTGGAGATGATGCAAACGAGGACATTGTGGAGGCCACAGTCCTACTCCTGACAGAGACATTTCTCCCCGACCAAGAGGCCACCAACTTGGATAAAAAGAAGAAGATCAAGAGTGTGTTCCGAAATGCTCCCAACAAGCTCATTGAGGAGGCTGAAGAAGCATTAACCATCTTGCTTAGTTCTTTGCCAGAGAAGGAGCAAGGAAACCTTTTCCGGAAGGAAACAGACAATGAGCTCCTCAAAGAGTCCTTTGCCACCAAGGTGCCAGTGCGAAGACCTCCAAGCCTTGATTCCATTGATGTCCAGTCATTCTCAGATGATGAGGACACAGCTGTGAAGGCAGCAGCTCCTGAATTCAGGCTTGCCCAGCATGAGCACAAGAAACCAGTTGTCAATGGAGCTGCGGTAGTGGCTCCTCCCCTCAAGAAGACTGTCCATGACAAGGCCTGGCTGACCACCCGCGTTGATGACTTCTGCAAGGACTCCAAGATGGGAGTGTCTGTGGGAGAAATTGTAGAGAGCATCCTCGCCTACCTCAGCTCCTGCGGCCTCCAGGAACTTCAGCACAATGTAAGTCCCTCAACTTTATAATTTTATACATATTTACACAGTAGAACTACTCCATGAGAGGACACTCCCACTAGAGGACACCATTCTACAAGGACAATTTTCATTGCCAAATTTATTTGGCTTTTCTCTGGTAAGAGGACATCTTGGCTTTGAAACTAGGTGTTGTCCTTTAGAGAGAAGTCTCACTTAATGAACTTTATTTTTGTGACATAAATCACAAAGGAATTAACAAAAAATGAACTTATAGATCAACCACAATGTTCTACTTTTTCCAATTAGGAAATTGAAATTTCTGGCTCAATAGGAGAGGGAAGGTCCAGGTAATCCATAAAATTTTTCACCTTTATAATTTGCCTACATTTGAAGCTACTACTAAGTTGATTTTTAGAAGTAATGAACTACCACAGTGAAACCTCCCATGAGCAACACATTTGATGAACTTTTAAAAAGTCATTTCTAACTTCAACCAATCCAAACTCTAGTAAGGGACCTCCTTTAGAACACCCTGGGTATTTCAAGAGGTCTCTCATGAAGGTTCAAGTGAAAACTTGCACACTTCACTTGGTATATACCATAGTCATTCTATGAATAGCAACTTCTATTAGAGAGAGGAGTTTCTCAGATGGCTTGTTACTATATTACTACATAGGTAGATCTGAAGTGGATGTTAAATTTTTAATGGGATTAAGACATTATTTTCTAGGGCGACAAAGAAGGAAGTTTTGAGAAGATTTAAAGGATAATATATATAGCCCCTTCTAAGTGAATACAGTCACAAGGAAGGACAGGCATCATTAGAGAATCATTTCTTGGCTATAATGGAGAGATGTACCTTAAAGAAAGAAGAGAGAGGTTGACAAAGGAAAAATTGGTTTGATAATCCAATAGAAGAATTAGGATTAAGATACAAAGAGGTGAAGAGAATTACATTACATAGAACAGGATGGTGTTTTTTTTTTAGATAGGAAATGGCACTTCTCATGGTAAAGGAAAAAGCAAGAATATACTTTATTGGTTTGTGATTCATTTTTACCAGTTGAACAATGCAGTTCTATAGATGTTTGGCAAAGATACCCAAGTAAGCAAGCTTATTTGTGTGTTTCAGCTGTTTGGGCTGCTGGGCTGCGAGAGGATCCAGCTCATTGAGGAGATCATCCAGCACAAGTCGGAGCTGATCAGCAGCCAAGCGTCCTTTGAACGGAGGAAAGAGAAGAAGGGCCCCTCTACTCTGGAGAAACTCAACTCTCAACACAGGGGCGTGCCAGCCAAGCATTGGGTTGTGGTCCAAGTAGGTGTTGCCTTAAATATTATAATCCAACACTGATGTATTTAGTATAACTTCTTTAATTCAACCAATTATAATCCAACATCCACTATTATTCAACCGTGTTTCAAATTCCAACCAACTTAGCTACTTTAATTCAACCAATTATAATCCAACCCCCACTATAATTCAACTGTCTATCAAATTCCAACCAATTTAGCGACTTTAATTCAACCAATTATAATCCAACCCCCACTATAATTCAATTGTCTATCAGATTCCAACCAACTGACTTGAATTCAAAAGGAAGCACCATAACATAAGGTAATAAGGCCAAATAAATAGTTTGTGATGTTGCAGTAAAAAAATTGTTATCAAAATGTCGCCCACTTTTATTTATTTATTTGGATTTGGTCTTATTACCTTGTGCTTCTAATATACAATCAAAATTGTAACTTATCATTTCCCTTGGGGTGTTGAATTAAATAGGTCTGACTATTTTTAATTGAAGTTCATTGGTGCTAGTGTGCATTACACCTATTTAAAATATATATATATACAGTAAAACCCCTCTATAGTGAACCCCAATGGGACAGAGCTTTTGGTTCACCTTAGCCACGGTTCACTATAGCTAGGGTTGGGCTATCTTTTATTACTTTTCAAAATTTTTAGACTGTATAATTAAAGGACAGACATACACACTGGAAGAGGCTGTCTCTTTATAGTGGTCACTTTGTTTTAATTCCCTTTATTGACCTATTTCCTTACATTAATACTGAATAATAAAGGAAATTATTGGATGGTAGGTTCTTCTTATCATTAGCATGCCTCTATGTACCTCTATGTCTAATTTTGAAATCAAGACAAATCTTAGGCAAAGTTTTATTAAATATATATTCAAATATATAAAATTATTTTAAAACATCTTTATCTCTATATATATAAAAGTCAATGTCTGTGTGTTTCGCGATAAACTCAAAAACTACTGAACCAATTGGTACCAAATTTTGCATGTCACTTTTTATAAACCTGAGGAAAATTTTCGGCTACATTTTGATTAGTATTTTTGGCTATTTCTTTTTTTCATTTGAAGAACTTTTTTTTTTACTCGGAGTAATCCGGAATGGAATGAATACCCAAATATGGCCATTTTTTATAAGCATCGGTGGTTCAGTGGTAGAATGCTCGCCTGCCACGCGGGCGGCCCTGGTTCGATTCCCGGCCGATGCATTTTTTTTTACAATTTTTAAAACTCATTTATATTATATATCTATATATATAAAAATGAATGTTTGTATGTTTGTTTGTCTGTCTGTATGTCCGGTATACAAATTCGCAGTAGTTCACTAATTCAAACCAAAATTTCCATACATAGGTAAAAAAATACGGGGAAGACGATAGGCTATTTTAAAAAATATATAAATCAATTATTAAAACTATATATTTTTATTCAGAAAATGATGATGACGATATTGCTGTATCATGTTTGATTATCAGATACAAAATTATATCGGGAAAAATTCCAAAAAGCAGAGACCACGGGTGAAACCAGTTCATTATTTTGTACGCAGGAACAAAATTCTAACAGAAAAACATTCATTCGAGCAGAAAACAAAAGCTAGATCATCTTTCTATAAAAATATCGCTTCTCAGACACAAAGTTTGGAGCGGGACGTTTCACAAGAGTGACATCCACGACGCCAATTTATAATTGTAACGAATAGTATTTGAATAAAAACATTTAATCGGGTAAAACCCGGGCGTTGCCCGGGTCATTCGGCTAGTATAATATAAATATATATTATTATATCAACTATATTAATTAAATCAAATACCTAAACACTAATATAATACAATTTTTGCCATCACACACACTTTTTTTCTGTAGTTTATGTGTTACTTCTGTATTGCTATTCTATGGCACTTCTAATATTTATTATTTATGTACTTTCAGTATGAAGGAAATTGCAATCGGGGGAATTCTCGGGCGAAGCCGGGTCATACGTCTAGTTATATTATATAATACAATGTTTACTTGGAAAAAGGCTCTAATACCTTGTTGCTTCAAACACTCTTCAAGCATTTCACCTTTCAAATAAGGTTAATGTGTTTTTCTTCTATTTCATGTTTCCACATATTCTTCTTAAGTCTAGAATTCCATTTGTTTTGAACCTGTCATGCAAACCATTGCTGGCCTTAAAATAGCATAGAAAATAAATTTGGTTGCATCACAGGTCCGTTTATTTGGTCTTTTTTTTTTTTTTGCCCTAACATGTACGATCACGACAAAAGTTGAGGTTGATTCCTCTTTGTAAACAATTTTAATAGCCTTCCATTTTATATTATAAAATAGAATATTATATTCTATTATAATATAAAAGTTATATTTTCTTATTTTAACATGTTCTTTAATTTTGCCTGTGTTGTTTCACTTTGAAAAGTTTGGAAATGGCCTTTTTTTTTTTAAGTAATAAGGTTTTTGTTTTTAGAATGCCTTTGTTTTATTTATTTCGAAAGCCATTTGCATTTTTCTATTTCAAATTTGATGGTTGTAAAGATTTTCTATTTAATAAAAAGTTTAATGTGTAAAAATTTATACAACATACTGCAAAAATAGAATGTAAACGAAAACAAAAAATGCCGCTAAATTTATTGTTTGGAAATCGCAATCTGCGAGTTGAAACATGATCAAAATTTTGTTGTTTTATTTATTTTTTTTTAATTACAATTTTAAGTTCATTATAAGCATAGTGTTTTTAATAGATTTTATTATTTTGGGACACGAAAATAGGTTCGTTATAGAGGTAGTTCGCTATTTGAAAAATCACAAAGTTCGTTATAACGATGGTATTTTCAAAGGAATGGAATCGGGAATTGCCTTAGGTTCGTTTTAAGGGAAGGTTCGCTATATCCGGGGTTTGTATTAGTGGGGTTTTACTGTATATATATATATATTTACCATTTTTTTACTGTTTGTATGGTAACATTATTAATATAAACACAATAGTTGGGTCAGGCATGTCTCTGTATTTGCTAGTGCACTATCTCATTGTAAAGTCATGCTACCTACCATAATCCTTCAGCATTCCTGTTGTCCCAAAAGGATAAAGTTTTGTGAAGTAAAAGTTGTGATGATCTTAATTTTTTTAATACAAAGTATAATTACTCTAATTTAAGAAAAGTTTGGTCTAAAAATGATGTTTGTGATTTCTATTATCAAAGGCTTCCTGGTATATATGTATTTAATGAGAAATGAGCATCCCTAAGGAATCAAACAATGTGTGTGCAGACTGAGAAGGAGAAACAGCTCCAGAAACAGATCCGCAAGGGCATGCGCCGCAACCACCAGAATGGGAATAGCCAAGCGGAAGCTGCTGCCCCAGTAATAGACTTCCAGAAAGAATATGCCACGCAGCAAAGGTAAATTTCCTAATAAAGTGTGAAAGTTCAGCCCAGTTATTTGAGTCTAGAACATAGTCCTTTCTAGAAATGGTTCTAGGAGGAGTCAGTTTTATATGCCTTATTATATTAGTCTAACCTTGTTAATTCAACCAATGATGATTCAACGCCATCGATAATTCAACGATAAACAAATTTTGACACCAATATTAGTTATTCTTGTTTTACTACTATTATTACTTCTAATCTGAACGTTGCAAAATCTATAAACCGGCTCCCAGCCAACAGCTCTGTTTCAGCTCAGTGAATTCCAGCTCATGTTGGAATTCCTGAAAATGAACCTGCAGGCTCTCTAGCAAAATCTGGAGCACTTGATCAGTCTGAGGCCAGAAAATCCATCTATCACCCAACTAGATGAAAGAAGCCTCCTCTGTACCATTAAGGCCTAATGCCAGCAAGAATGGAAATCCACTGCTGCACATGACTGGTACAGAGCAAGAGGGACAATCACCAATTCTCTACTCCCAAGGGAACAACAGTCCTTGATTTCCAGACTTAAGTCTGGTCATCTACGGAAAATGACCTTCCAGAATGGTTGAAAGGTTTTCCCACTATGTACCCTAGTGTAATTCTCAACCTGCAACCTCAAACCATATCATTGACTGTATTGGCTCATCCATTGATGAGCTCTACTCATACCCTGCAGGCACCATCGAAATTCTCAAGCTCTACAGGCTTGATACCCTAATATGATTAAGTGGAAAGAAGAAAGAAGAAGACTACTATACTAATTTGTTTAAATAATACTTGGAGACTAAAAATGCGATGTTTCGGTCTGCGGAGGCACTCTGGTCATAGTGCATGCACACCATGCAATGTTATAAAGCAGTGATACCGATGTTGCCCATAAGTTCACGCATAATTTTTTCTTTTTCACTGACAATTTAGGTGCCTTTGATTCAATAACCTAACCTAACCTGCCTTAAGTCACCAACATAAACATCAATGTGTCTTAGAGAGTAACCTTTTGTTATTTGAAATAACTTGCAGAGAAAGAAAGACATGCATGCCTTTTAAAGATTGATCAGCTAGAATGCACAATGAATATATCTCTACTTTTTTTTTTTTATTATTCCTAGTACATGTGGTACAGGTCATGATAATCATGGTGGGTAGAAGTTGGCGACTGCTTTTACTGTAAGTGCACCACATGTCTACACATGTGAAAAACAGTTCGACTTTGTACTTACAAATGTGTCAGAGCCCCGTTTGGTTACTTGCACTCACTGGTAGGTTGGACTTTTGCAAGAATCGGGGGCCATTGAAGCATTTTTTTTTTTTTTTTAATTAGAAAACAGTGACCGATGCAGGATTCAAGCCCTAGTTGTAGTGGTCGAAAACCAAAGGTTTAGACCATCCTTCCACCGACCCCCTGAAAAAGTGTCCAATGGGGGTTTGGCCCCGGGTCGTGGCTATTAAAAATCAATGGTTTATATCACTCGTCCAGTGACTCCCTGATCTCTAGCCTACAACCATAAAGGATACTTTTTGTTAAATGAAATTTTTAGCCTTTTCTCCATTTCACAAATTTATTCAATTTCCTCTGCAATTGCTCACTTATATAAAAATACTATTTATAATCCTTTTTGCTTTTAAAAATGTGTATAAAAAATGTTATCCCTCACTAAAAGTTAATCATGTTTCATGATTCATTCGAAATAAATGAAATAAAAAGGCTAAATGGTATCACAATTCATATATTAGCAATTAAAAATATTAAACTAGTATTTTATAAAAATATAATATAAATAAGTTAATATTTGGATGTCCTAGAAAAATGTCTACCAGCAGTTTTAATGTTGTGTTCAATTGATAATCATCTTAGCTGACCATAATTCAACATCAACTTTAATTCAACTGAAAGCTCTGATCCCTTGGGGTGTGTAATTAAAGAAGTTAGACTATTTACTCATGTTGTGACATATATATATATATATACTAGCGGACGTACCCGGCTTCGCCCGGGTTTTACCCGAGTAAAAGTTTGTCTAACGAATCTCTCGATAAAGTGAACATTTTTTTCCCGGTCCCTTGAAAAATACTCGATAAGTTGAATAAAATCAATATTAATTGGTTCCCTCGGTAATTGGAAGTTAAAGGAATAGTATCTTGCCTTGGAATTGTATCATTATTCTTGTATGGATGTACCCGGCTTCGCCCGGGTTTTACCCGAGTAAAGGTTTGTTTAACGAATCTCTCGATAAAGTGAACATTTTTTCCCGGTCCCTTGAAAAATACTCGATAAGTTGAATAAAATCAATATTAATTGGTTCCCTCGGTAATTGGAAGTTAAAGGAATAGTATCTTGCCTTTGAATTGTATCATTATTCTTGTCTCAAATAAATTGCCGTGTCATCCTGAATTTTGTCTTTCCTAATTTTCTACATTACAAAATCATCGTATCATCATGATAATATTTAGAGCAGATTGTTGAATTATAACAGATAAATTAGAATATTTATCTTGATTATTTCTAGGCGAAAAGTTATTTCAAAAATTTTATTTGCTAGAAACCTTCCCAGTACTATACTAAATAACTTCCCAAAGTTTCATGGCGATCCAATGAGTGGTTTGGTCAGGCATAAAGGACAAACAAACAGACACACATACATTCATTTTTATATATATAGATAGAGAGAGATATAACAAATATATATAAATAAATACATTATGATATTTGAATCACATATCACAGATAACTAAATATTTATCTTGGGTGACCTCCATAAAATTTTAGGTCAACTCTCCTGTCAAGATACACTAAAACTAAACGTCATCTATTGACCATCTACACAAACTAGCGGACTCAGGTAGGTGATAAAGCCACAACACCATCTTTGGAAAACTGAGAAGCGTCCACCTTGAGACCATGGTTAGGGCTAATGGCCCTCCTCAGTTCAGTGCAGGCTTTGTTTTGTAATATCTTTAAGGGATCAAATGAAATGTTCACGGTGGACAAGTGGTCTAAACTGTTGGTTTTTGAACGCTGCGGTTGAATCCTGCATTGGGCACTTTTTCAAATAAAAAAATTATCCAATGGACCCTGATTCTTGAAAAAGTCCAACCTCACCAGGCAGTGCAAGTAATCAAATGGGGCTTTAGCACACTCGTAAGTGCAAAAGTTGAACTATTTTTCACATGTGTAGATATGTGGTGCACTTACATTAAAAACAGTAGCCAACTCTACCCACCATGATTACCATGGCCTGTACCAAGTGTACTAAGGATAATAAAAAAGAGAGAGCACTTCTGTCTTAAGGCCATGTTGGCTCTGTAACTACGCTTTCTTTAGAGAGAGGTTCTACTGTATATAAATGCAGGAGGTGACCATGAAGACTCCTTACAAATTCTTACAAGCATTACAAAGAAATACTTAGGTTAATCAAATTTATAACCTATCTACTCATTCATTACCATGACATTGTGTTTCAGGAACCCCATTTGAAGTTTAGAGGACCTATATAAGGAAGTAATCATTATAAATTTATATTCAATGATGACATAATCATTGAACGAAAATAACCTTGTATGACATCATCATTACTTCTATGGGCTAGTTATACTTATTCAATGGCTTTACTGAACTGAGAATTCACTATCATGAAAAAACTTGGATAATGAACGAATAGACCTGCAAAATTTGACATATTTTATCCACTTGTATGAATTTGTGAACATACTTTGTGGGACACACAGTATAGCTCTCTGTAGTTAAAGAAGGTCACTGCAATTATTATACTACCAAGTGTCACACCGCTCTTGTTTCAGGATGTTTGCGCTGATGGAGTCCCAGAGGACACCAGTGTTCCGCTCCCTGCCCCCTGCCATCCAGTACCAGGAGAAACACCCTTTTGTGTTTGACTCTATGGCTGAGGCTAAAGTATCTCCTGCCTTTATAGGTGGCAACAGGGTAAGTGGTTGCTGTCCACATTTCCCCATGTTTGATGATTATATTAAGATCCATTTCAATTTTTTTTTAAATCCTCATACTGCAGAACTTTGAAGGCCTTTCTGTTTGGTCCCTTTACTGTACTTTTCATAGGTTTGGCTGTTTATTTTCTTAAGTGTCTCCTCTTTTCAGCAAAATCAGTTTATTTATTATCCAAGAAAGCTTCTGCTTGCCCCCTTAATTCTAATTTTTCTAAACTGTTTCAGTTCTTCCTCCCCCATGACATTGAGAGGGTCCAAACCACCAAGTATGAAGAGATCAAAGTCCCACCCAAACATTTGAAAGATATCCCAAAGGAGGTCAGGGATAACAAAGTAGTTGTAGAAAACATGGATGAGGTGAGTTGCCTGGGGCCATCCTTAGATCTGTGCACCACTGCAACCTAAACTTGGGACCATCAGTGAATTAATCCTCCCATTTGGTAAAAAAATTACACTCATGGAGACAAAACTTGAGGAAGTGGAAAGTCATCTATTTTTTGAAGTAGACAGAGGCAATTTTTTTCACACTTAGTTAACTCGTTTGTCTTCAATAAAGGTCACTGTGTATCATCAAATATCTTTCAGAGTTATTGTCTGAATCCTTATATACATGTTAAAAAGTACAACTTCCTTAAGTTTTGTCCATGAGTGTATAAGCATTATTATAAGCATTATATCCATTGTAATATAAAGCTTGGGTCTTAATTGGAGCTCTGTGTGTTGTGTAGATTTGCAAGAAAGGGTTCCAGGGCATAAAGGAACTGAACCTCATCCAGTCAGTGATCTACAAGACAGCCTACGACACCAATGAGAATCTGTTGGTGTGTGCCCCCACTGGGGCTGGTAAGACCAACGTGGCCCTGCTTACCATTCTCAGCTGTATCCGCCAGCACATGCAACATGGTGAGGTGCAGAAGGACAAGTTCAAGGTAGTCATGTCATTCTGTTTTAGGGAAAGTGCTTGTTGAACTGCTGTGTGTGTCCAGATTGTGTACATTGCCCCCATGAAGGCCCTGGCCTCAGAGATGGTGGACAACTTCAGCGCCAGACTCAAGAGTCTGGGCATCACAGTGAAAGAGCTCACGGGAGACATGCAGCTCACCAAGAATGAGATCATTCAGACTCAGGTGAGGAGGCATCCAGTACATCAGCCATATTTTCTATCCCTGCACACCCATCATTAACACAAGGTGGTGGCGGTGGCAGATAATTGTGACAACCCCAGAGAAGTGGGATGTGGTGACCCGCAAGGCCACAGGGGACATCTCACTGGCCCAGCTAGTCCGGCTGCTGATCCTGGATGAAGTCCATCTACTGCACGGAGACAGAGGTCCTGTTCTGGAGGCTGTCATTGCCCGGACTCTCCGCCTGGTATGTCCCAATTCTTCCTTCTGTCTACTGTTGATGTGGCATGTTGTAATACAGTAGAACCTCCCTTTAGCGGACACCTCTCCACAAAGGACAGTTTTCATTTGCAAAATTACCATTTTTACAATTAAGCAACTCTCCGGTAAGAGGACACCTCTGCCTAAAGGACACTTCGGCTTAGGTGTCCTTTACAGGGAGATTCTACTGTTGTACAATAAGATTTTCACTAAATCCTTTACTTTGAGAATTTCAACATGTTGGGTTAAGAAGCTGGAAGGGTACAACTGGTGTCATTAGATAAGGAACCTGTAGAGCTCGAATGTTACTGCTACCTGAAGGATATATGACAACTTTGCTGAGAATGTGTAATTTGAGTGTCAAAGGAAGATTAAAATGTCTAATTCTTTTTCACTAATGATCTACTAGGCCTGTGGACAATCCAATCTGTTTGGCCATTGTTAACAATATGGCTCACCCATATTCATGATCATTTCAATGTGTGAGTGATTCTTCTCCTTCCATGTATGAAACCTTTATAACATCATCTACCTCTTTAATTTAACTGACTATGGTAGAACCATTTTTCTAATTTTAACCAAAGTAGCTACTACAATATAACTGGCTATAATTCAATGCTGACCTTAATTAAATAGGAATCACCTATTCCTTGGGGTGTTGAATTAAGAAGGTTTGACTGAATTAATTTCATTTCAATTAGTTCTTCCAATTCATTCAGTAGTTTCCTGGGAAAATGCAGTGGTTCCCCTTGCATTCCACATCAATATACTGTTGACTTTTAGTGGTAGTTTAATTATTCTTTAGAAGCCATTTTCAACTTAAAAGACAAGTATTTTTATCCATGTTAGGTTGGATTAAGTTGTGCAGCATCAGACTTTTTAAATCAACTGCAGGATCGCCATCTAGAAGCTCTCTGCTGCCACTGGGGATAGAAAGATGGTTGACCATCTCTACCTGAGGAGATTCCTCAGTATGAAGTTGTTACATACCACTGGATGTTTTAGGTGGAGTCCTCTCAGACCATGATACGGATTGTGGGTCTCTCCGCTACTCTGCCCAACTACATCGATGTGGCCAATTTCCTCCGAGTCAACCCTAAGACTGGCCTCTTCTTCTTTGACGACCGCTTCAGGCCAGTTCCTCTTACCCAGCGGTTCATTGGGGTCAAGGGAAACAATTCCCTGGAGAAGCTGGCCAACATGGACGAGGTCTGCTACGAGAAAGTCCATGAGCTGATCAGGAATGGACAGCAGGTAAGTTCATCTCATTTGCACAAAGTGATGATGTCACAATGACATTTTTATTTTGCCCAAGGGCCTTGAACATCACTTGGGACTGAAGCTTTTATAGCCATGTTGCTACTGTTGTTATAACCACACTGCAAGTTAGGGTAAAGAATAAACAGTAATACCTCTCAAATGTGGAGATTTCAAAGAACCACCAATAGAATTTGCGTTAGAGAATATATGTAGGGTAGAATCTCAGAGAAAACACCTCTTTGCAAATGGCAGTTTTGATCCCCAAAATTATCATTTAGCAACTCTCTGGTAAGAAGACACCTCTCCTTAAAGACACTTTGGCTCTGCAACTAGGTGTCCTTTACAAGAAGGTTCTACTCTATTTAAAAAAAAAATGAATATTGATTTTTTTTATTTTAAGAGATGAACAAAATATAAATAAAATTAAGCATAATGCATTATCATGCCATCTATTGATGAAAATGTCAACTATTTATAGAGCGTAGGTTTCTTTTCAAATAAATCTATTTTCTGCTGCAGCGCTGCTGAATACTGCAAAAATGTATTTAAGCAATAAAGTTATATTTAAACAAGAATTACCTAATGTTACTGTCAAAATTCAATTAAAGAAAGGGTTGATTTATCGTGTCAAATTAACATTGGTTATTTGTTATATACAGTAGAAACTCCCTGTAAAGGACACCTAATTGCAGAGCCAAAGTGTCCTTTAGGGATGTGTCCTCTTACCAGAGTTGCTAAATTGTGATAATGGTAATTTTGCAAATAAAAATTGTCCTTTGTGGAGAGGTGTCCACTAAAGGAAGATTCAACTGTTTAAATTTAATGTATATACTTTTAATTTTAAAATTAAGTATTTATTTATAATCTTTAAATTTAAACTTTTTATAGGGTGCATGTTTACTTTTCAAATAAAATGATTTTCTACTGCCCTTACTGCAATGATAAAAATATTGGGAAAGCCTGAGGGCCTCATATAAGCCAGGTCCTCCCATTTATTTTTATGAATGTACTAAGCTCCCTATAAATAGTTTAAATTTAAAGATTATAAATAAATACTTAATTTTAAAATTAAAAGTATATACATTAAATTTAAACAGTAGAATCCCCCTTTAGTGGACACCTCTCCACAAAGGACAATTTTTATTTGCAAAATTACCATTATCACAATTTAGCAACTCTGGTAAGAGGACACATCCCTAAAGGACACTTTGGCTCTGCAATTAGGTGTCCTTTACAGGGAGTTTCTACTGTATATAATAAATAACCAATGTTAATTTGACACGATAAATCAACCCTTTCTTTAATTGAATTTGGAGAGTAACATTAGGTAATTCTTGTTTAAATATAACTTTATTGCTGAAATACATTTTTGCAGTATTCAGCAGCACTGCGGCCATAGAGCATGTGCAGCATAGCTAAATGTATTGTGTTGAAGCGTTGCAAATGCCAATGCCAACTATGGCCATATGCCACGCACAATTTTTGTTTTCCGTGGATGATTTGACTGAAATTGGTTTGATAACCTAATGTAAGAAGCCACAAGTCACTAATGTAAACAATGATATGTAAGAAATTCAAACTATTTTTGACATGTATGATTCTTTTTGAAATAAAACCATTTTATACTCCCTTACTGCAATGATAAAATAATGGGAGGGCCTGGCACATCAGTTGTGAACCCTCCCAGCGGTTTCACCAGTTTAATCTATCTTTTCCAAGAGTTTGGCATCAGTATCAGTATAAAAGGAAAACAGCCAAATACAATATTACAGCAGTATGGTAGATTAAACTGGTGAAACCTCATTGCAGTAAGGGCAGTAGAAAGTTATTTTATTTCAAAAAGAATCAATGCGAGATAAAAATAGTTTAAATTTCCTATAACTGATGGTATGCTAATACAATGAGATGTCTTGTGCTATCTGAAGGAATTTGAAAGACACCCAAGCCTTTTGAATTTTGATCAGCTTGAATAGACAATGACTAGAGTTCTAACCCTAAAAGCAAACAGTTATAAAGAATTTCTTTAAAAGGTTTAAACATAATAAATTGTTTAGCTTTTTCTCTATTTAAAAAAATATATTCATTTCTTCCTATTGAACTCATTCATTTAGATTAAAATAGTATTTGTGAGATTTCTCTTATGTTCAAAATGTATTAATGCAATTTTATCCATCACTAACATTCTAATGAAATGCAATTAAAAAAAAAGATCAATATGCACCAATTATTAAATAAAATTATATATCACAAGTATTTTCTAAAATATTATTTTAATGATTTTATATTTGGTTGTCCTAGAAAAATGTCCACTTGCAGTGAATGTTGCCATAAATTGATTAGCATCAACTGAACAATATTCGTTTTATGTATAAAAGAAACATTCGCGCTTTTAAGTCCTTTTGTTTTAAATGTATAGATGGCGCGTTATTGCTTTGTGTTAATCAACTGACTTTAATTCACCTGGAAGCTCTGGTTCCTTGGGGTGTTGAATTAAAGAAGTTTTAGAGTTTTTTGTTTTTTCCATTAGTTTATATCAAAAATAATACAACAGTAAAATTGTACTGGAATCAGGTGGATAAATTGAGAAAAGGCATTTCCTGTTTATGCAACTAAAATATGCTGATGTTTTGGGCCATCTGTTGGAATAAATATCAACTTATCCATGGTTTTTTCAGGAAGCCTCAAATATCAGCTTTTTTGGTTGTTGAGGTGTAGCTTTCACCACGCTGATGAGGGCAACAGCCTGAAACACATACATGTTTGGCCTTTCTTGTTCAATCAAGAAAGGTTATTTGGTCAATTCTGAAATAATTAAAAAATCAACAATTAATTGATATTTATTCTTACATATGGCGCAAGCCACCAGCATTTTAGATGCTATTGTGTGGAGAGGGACCACAGAAAAATCAGAATTATTGAAACATCCACATTATCAAAGTACATGTTAAAGAGGTATATTGCTGTAGTATGATTTTTGAGAATTTCTATTTTATTTCTGACAAATATTTATATATAAAGACAAAAGTAATATTTTAAATGAATGTGTAAAAAAGGTAATTTAAGAAGTTATTCTCTCTATATTGTGTTAGGTAGAAAAATGAGGGAGGACAGGGCAAGGTTTGATAAAGGCAACCACTCCTAGCACAAATAAACAAACAGAGCAGCAATGAATTGTGAAGGGATTAATTATTCTTTCAACAAAAGTGTTTCTATCTGTTTTACAATAATTTATTTTCACATATCAAACTAAAAAGACTAAAAAGGTTTTGATAACAGCAGCATTGTGTTACATTATACTCTAGTTCTACTCTAGATTGCTGCCATTATTGCTACTTCATGTTTAAAATATTTTAACAACAGCAATCCCTTTACTAAGACATCTCACCTTATATAGACTGACTCATCCTGGGGTGTCCAAGAAAAAAAAAATAGATAATCAGTTCTACACAGTCTTAACAATATTCTCAACTTTTCTGTAGAACCGCAAGTGAGCAAAGCTCTCAACAGCCAATGAATCGGTGAAAAAATCTTTGACTTGTTACAAGATAGGTATATGAACGTGACTTTCTCCCTGTGTTTATTTGGCCTTGTTGTCTTGGATATTTAATCTTTGAAACAAATTGTACCTTCTTATTCTGAAATGCTAATACAATAGAGCCTCTCTGTAAAGAACACCAATTTGCAGAGCCAAAGTGTCTCTTAGAGAGAGAGGTGTCCTCTTATCAGAGACCTACTAAATAGTAAAAATGTTCATTTTGGTGAAGAAAAATTGTCCTTTGTAGAGAAGTGGAGTATGTTCTACTCCAATGGCTGTCTCATCGCACTTAATTTGAATTTGATACTTTCAAAGTAATGGTGGTGTGTGTGTGGGCTTTAATCTAAATATAAGCTCTGCTACATCTGACATGATCTAGTAGTAAAAACACTCTTCTTCTCGGACAAACCGTGTAAAATATTAGAGTGCACACTCTTTGTGGAAAATTCCTTCACATAACTCCAATGAGGGACCACCCCATGGAGAGGGATCACGGATATTGCATACTTTAAAAATTGGCCATAATGGGAATTTCTACTATGTGTGTGTTGTTTGATATGGGGTACATTATGAGATGTACCTATACAGCAGTGGCTGTGCAGGTGATGGTGTTTGTTCATGCCCGGAACAGCACGGGCCGGACTGCCAGGTATATAAAGGATACGGCTATAGACAGAGGCCATCTCCAGGACTTCCTGGTGGAGCAGGTGGAGCGCCAGAGAGAGAATGTAAGTTTCCTACTTAACTCTCCATGCCGCCATCTCTCAAGGGTGAAGCTTCTATAGTCCTTTCACTTCAGAGTATTGTCTGTCTCCCCTGAGAACTTTCTCAATTGCAAAGAATGAAAACAGAGAAAAAAATCATTAGGGGGTTATATTGATGGAAATAAAAAAGCATCTTTCTCTTGATTCTGCAACAAAACATCGCTTGGTTCCCCACCACATCAGGAGTGAATCTTCTTTAGTTTCCTTACTTTAGAGTCCTTGCTCCCCTCTAGCTGTCTTTACTATTATGAAGAATGTGAGAACACAGGGGGGGTTAATATTGATAGAAATTTACCAAAAAGTATCTTTCTCCCGATTATGCAACCCTGTATGGTAAGTTTGATTTGCCAACAACATTCCTTAGGTGACGGTGAGTCACTGAGACGTCTGTATATATCTTCTCTGTATGTAAATTTGAAGTTCAGGAGATGCAAAAATTATTTCCCTCCAATTGTACCTTTGTCTTTCCACACAGATGGCATTCACTAGCTGCAAAACTCTTCTGCTTATTAGAGCTCTACAAACCTTGTTTGATCCCATAACAATCTATGTGGGCGTTGCTTCAAGCCATCAGTTTGCAATAGCCATGACCTGGCATCGAATTCTGCATTGAGTACTTTTCTGAAGAAAAAAGCTGTTTCAATGACCTCTGATTCTTGTAAAAACCAAATGCCCCACTGAGTACATGTAACCAAACAGGGTCCTGACATATTTGTAAGTGTAAGTAGTACGTTAAACTACATTCTACATGTGGTGCACTTACAGTAAGTGTTGGAAAAGAAGGAGTTCGCAGCAGCCAATGGGAGGCCGACGGAAGGGGGCTACGGGGATGCAGCGGTTGAAATGGGAGGAACAAGGAAAAAAAGGAAGAACATGTAAACAACTTTCGAACACGAGAATTTGCCCTGATCCCCGATTCTTTTAGTGTAAATATTTAAATATATAATACTTTACTTATTTTCTTAATTTATAATAAATATAATTTTCCCTCCTGTTTTCGTCATACATTTTAAAAGTGTTATAAACAGCGACACCACAATTTTGAACCTTCAACCCCGACGACCAAGAATAGAGGTGAGTGACTACCTCTATAGAACTTAGATCGTCGTCACAACACAGAGTGGCGGTGAAACGCAACATTTTTGGCATCCCAGCCGGGACTGTTGAAGGTAAATTCTAGAAAAAAAAAAAAAAAGCATTTTGAGCTGACCATTTTGGAACTCGCTAGCTAACCCTACTTGCCGCTCTGTTTACATGATGGTGGAAGAATTAATTCTACGTTTAAAGAAGAAGCGTGCTATTAACAGATCATATTTAACGAAAACATGCAATAAGATTGAAAGTGGACTTGACACGCTGAGAATTGAACTTGAAGAATTATTAGAACAATTGAATGAATCATTTAATGAACTTAAATTAGTTGATCACGAAATAGAAACGCTTCTTGAAACTGACGATTTAGAGAGGGAATTACAGGGCGTAGAGGAATATCGAGAGAAATATATTACTTGGAGATTTAGGGCAAATAAAAAGATTCGCCAATCAGATTTTCATGGCGAAAATATACCGAATTCGAACTCACGAATAGATGAAAATGAAATGAGACATTATGTATCTTCCTGCACGACTGTGAAACTTCCAAAATTCATGATATCGAAATTTAATGGAAACTTAAGTGAATGGCTGACGTTCTGGAATTCTTTTGATGCAGCTATTCGCCAGAACAATTCACTGAACCCGATCGATAAATTTAACTATCTGAAGTCATATCTCGGCAGAACTGCACTAAACACAGTCAAAGGTTTCGCTTTATCTGCGGACAATTATGAAAAAGCTATAAAATTGCTTAAAGACAGATTTGGGCGAGAAGACATTTTGATTAGCCGACATATGAACAATTTGTTGTCAATGAGACCACTCAAAACGTCAAGCGATGTAAGAACCTTCCGCAAACTTTTTGACAACCTTTCTGTTCAAATAAGTAGTCTCGAGTCACTAAACGTGTACATTGATGTTTATGGACAACTCTTGTGTCTGATAATAATAAAGCTTCTACCTGCCGACCTTAATTTGGAGTTGAACAAAGAACTCCCGACAGGTTACGTAATTAATGACTTGATTACCTTTCTAGAAAGACAATTAACTGCACGGGAGAAGAGTTTTAGAAACGAAATCGGTACCAGAAATGAATCAATTTCTAAACCTAATTTAGTAAACAAACACCCAAAGACCAGATTCTACAATGAAGAACCAATTGCGACAGCTTCAAAACTTTTGAATTCAGTTCACAAATCGAATGAATGTGTATTTTGTGGTAAAGACAATCATGGAAGCCCTAAGTGTGACTTTGCCGCTAATTTGAGTTTAAACGAAAAGAGATCACTCATGAGGAAAAAAGGTGTTTGTTATAAATGTCTTTGGCCTTCTCATTTAAGTAAATTTTGCAGAAATGTAGTCCGTTGTTCGATCTGCAACATGTCTTCCCACCTGGATGTCATGTGCACAAAACGGATTTTAGATAGAGGTGGATCTTCTAAGTCTCCAACGGTGCAAGATGAAACTCTCGCCAACTTATCAACCTCCCCAGACGTCTTGTTACCTACTTTGAGAGTGACCCTCAAAGGGAACAGAACGGAAAAGATGGCACGAGCTATAATAGACACCGGATCCCAAAGATCATATATTTTACATAGCACAGCAATGGAAATGGAATACGAACAATCTAGGAGAGAGTTCTTCTGGCATTCCTTGTTTGGAGGATCGAGTACCGACGTAGTTGAACATGAGGTCTATACCATTCATTTATCTGACATTAATAATTCCTATCGCTGTGAGTTTGAAGCACTAGGTCAACCCCTTATCTGTGGAAGCATACCTCCGGTCTGTCCTAGATCATTTTTAGAAGGGAGTGAAGAACTCGACGTGACTGATTTGATGAGAGACCGTATAGAAGTCCTAATAGGTGCGGACATCGCCGGGAGATTGCTAACTGACGATCAGAGAAGAATCTCATCTGGACTGTTGGCAATCCGTACCAAACTAGGTGATGTGGATGAACTTAAAAAAATAATTAAATATGAGTGATTGAATATTAGATAATAATTGAATATTAATTAATTTATTTTTCTATTGTTTTTTGACCAAGAAAAGGTAAATTCATTCTATCAAGAGATATGTAAATTTTGTTCGTTCAATTTTAATTTTAATTTTAGTTTTGCTTGGCTTGCATGTAAATATTCTTAAGGAAGAGAAATAAACTTTTTTTTTTCTTTTATAAGTGCAGACTTCTTTTGTTTGATATAAATTTCTAGAAAATTATTTAAATAGCAAAATAACAATGGCGACGAGACTTTCGTTTGAACCTTATGTAATGAAAGAAGAACCTTTTGAAAATTATATTCAACGATTCAAACAGTACATTTTTGTGAATGAAATTGAAGGTAAGAAGATTGTTCCTTTTTTTATTATGTCTATTGGACCAAATACTTATGGTATTCTGAAAGAATTGATCTCACCTAGAGATGTTTGTGCATTAGAATTCGAAGAAATTGTTAGTGTTCTACTTACTCATTTTACACCTAAGCTAAATATCATTTTTGAAAGATATGAGTTCAGCCAATTGATTCAGGAACATGGCGAAAAAATAGAAGAATATGTCCTTAAATAAAAAAAACAAGCTAATAAATGTAATTTTGGCTTAAATATTGAAGAACACCTAAGGGATAAATTCATTGCAGGAGTTTCTAATCAAGTTATTTTGAAAAGATTACTGCAAGAGCCTGAGCTCACTTTTAATATGGCAGTAAATATTGCTACCACAATAGAATCGGTAGATTGTAATGTGTTGAAAATGAAGTCTTATGCTGAAACTAAAGAAATAAACAAATTACATTCTAAATGCAAGCATTGTGGAAAGATGAATCATCATTCGGACAGATGTTTTTTTAGAAATTCTTTCTGCTATTCTTGTAAACAATTGGGACATATATCGACTGTTTGTCATTCAAAATCTAAGAATGGATATTTTCAACCAAGAAAGAGTGAAGCGTCTGCCCACGGAGAATCATTTTCGGGAAAGAATGGTGAGTCCATCAATAATATTGAATATCTGACTAATAAATTTGAGAGTATTTTGTATGTCTTCGACATAAAATTCTTAGCAGAAATTGACACTGGTGCAGCTTTAACAACTATGTCAAAAGATCTATTTTTAAAATATTTTGAACATGTTAAATTATTTCCGTCTAAATGTTATTTAACCGATTATCAAGGAAAGGGCATTTCCTCTATTGGAGAATGTAAAGTAAAAGTAAGATATAAAAATAAAATAGGCCATTTAAACTTAATAGTAACAAATATTGAAAATAATAAATTTCTCATAGGAAAAGACTGGATAGTATATTTTGATATGGTACAAATTAATGTCCAACAAAATAATAATTTTGATACTAATTTTATTTTTAATAAATATTATAAACTTTTCGAAGATATAGTCTTGCCAATAAAAGATATTTCCGTACACATTAATGTAAAAAATAATTTTGCACCAAAATTTTATAAATTTAGACCTGCTCCCTTTGCTATTAGAAATTTAATTGAAGAAGAACTATTATTTTTATTGAATAATGATATTATTGAAAATATAGTGGATAGCCCAATAGCTTCACCGCTAGTATGCGTCCCTAAGAAAAACGGCAAAATTAGAATTTGTGCGGACTTTAAAAGAACCTTAAATCCATTTATCGAGGATGTTAAGTATCCGATACCGAACATCGATAATGTTTTACATTCATTTTTTGGTAAAAGTATATTTAGTAAAATTGATCTTTCAAGCGCATATCATCAGATACTTCTAGACGAGGAATCTAAAAAATTAACAGTTATTTCTACCCATAAAGGCCTTTTTAAATATAAAAGGCTGCCCTTCGGTATCAAGTCCGGAGCGACTATTTTCCAAAGAACTATGGACAATATTTTTTCCGGTCTTAAAAATGTAATAATATATTTAGACGATATTCTTATAGCATCGTCTGATGTAAATGAGCATATTTCAGATATTGAAACAGTCATGAATAAATTATCGGATTTTAATTTTTCAATTAATAAAGAAAAATCTTTGTTTTTTGTTGATGAAATCAATTATTTGGGACATAGAATAAATAAAAATGGAATCTATCCCCTTGAGGATAAATTGGACAGTATAAAAAAATGTCCTAAACCGAGTAACATTTCAGAATTGAAATCTTTCTTGGGCATGTTGTCATTCTACAGTAAATTCGTTAGAAATTTATCCATACATGCAAATCCTTTATTCTCTCTATTGAAAAGAAGTTATAATTGGAATTGGAAAAATGAACATGATCAGGCTTTCGAAAAATGTAAAAATTTGATTAGTACAAAAACTTGTTTGACGCATTATTCGCAAGATTTACCTCTTTATGTTACTTGTGATGCATCAAATTATGGTATTGGAGGATATATTTCCCATATTGTAAACGGCACTGAGAAACCAATTACTTTTGTTTCAAGAACACTAAATGACACAGAAAAGAAATATTCCCAAATAGAAAAAGAAGGGTTATCAATATTCTTTACCTTAAACAGGCTAAAACAATTCCTTTACGGAAGAAAATTTATTATTAATACAGATCACAAACCATTACTAGCCATTTTTGGCGATAAAAATAATTTACCAGCCTTAGTGGCAAATAGATTACATAGATGGTCACTCTCAATATCAAATTTTAATTTTGAAATTAAATATACTAAGGGAACTGAAATACCTCTTGCAGATTTTCTTTCAAGATTTCCAAATCCTGAAAAAGGGGAGAAGGAAGAGGAAATGGGAGAAATATTATTAATAGAAAATTCGATATTAGATTACGTCTTGGTATCGTACAAAACCCAAGAAGATCCAACTCTTAGAAAACTATATAAGTTAGTCAAGTACGATAAGTATGATGTTGACTCAGAGGTAGATATAAAACCTTATAATAGAATTAAAAACGAGATAACAATAGTAAGAAATTGCCTATTTTTCGGAAATAGAATGATCATCCCCGATTCCTTAAGAGAATATGTTTTGAAAATCATCCATGAAAATCATATTGGAGTAAATAAAATGAAAACTCTGGCCAGAAGTTCTATCTATTGGCCGGGAATGGATGAGCAAATTGAGAAACTGTCTAAAAGCTGTAGCACTTGTATGGAAAACACATCAAAGCTGCCAAAACAGGAATTTACCGAGTGGACTCCACCAAACAAAGTTTGGAAGAGAATTCATCTTGACTATTTCTATTTTGCGGGAAAAACTTTTTTGATATTGGTGGATGCGCATTCTAATTGGATAGAATGTCAAATGGTTCCAAATACATCGGCGGGATTCTGCATAGACTTTTTGAGAGAATGTTTAGCGAGATATGGTATCCCGGAGGTGGCGGTAATGGATAATGGGCCCCCGTTTAGAAGTTATGAAATAAAGACATTTTTCGAAAGAAATGGCATACATGCGATGTTTAGCCCCGCTTACCATCCGGAGAGCAACGGACTAGCAGAAGTGTCTGTAAGAGAGATAAAAAAAGCTATGAAAAGAATTATTTCGGAGGAAAGAGAATTACCCCTTGAGTTTGCTTTGATTAAGGCTTTATATGCATATAGATTGAGTCCTTTGACTAGAACGGAAAAATCCCCGGCTGGAATATTTTTAAATCGCGAGATTAGAACGAAGATTTCCATGTTGAGCAAGAAATCAGTAAGAGTGGGGAGATTGAAAAATAAAAAACAGAACAATAGCTACAAAATAAATGATAGAGTAAGATACAGATGGATGGAAAGAGGAAAACCGAAATGGATGTTTGGGATTGTAAAGAGAATAGTGGGAAGCAACAGCTGTATGATAGAAACTGATGGAATAGAAAGGAAAGTACACACTAACTATATGAGGAGAAGTATGGAGAGAAAGGATGTTTCGTCATCAGAAGAAGGAATAAGCTACCCAAGGCCTCAGACGTCAAGTCCCCTGACTCCTGCTACAATAGTAGCAGAATCTACACCTGGACCACCGACTGAATCTACACCTTCCCGGAGATATCCACTACGAGAGAGGAGACCACCGGATAGATATGTACCTTAATGAGTATTGCTATCTTAAAAAAGGGGGAGTTGATGTGGATGAACTTAAAAAAATAATTAAATATGAGTGATTGAATATTAGATAATAATTGAATATTAATTAATTTATTTTTCTATTGTTTTTTGACCAAGAAAAGGTAAATTCATTCTATCAAGAGATATGTAAATTTTGTTCGTTCAATTTTAATTTTAATTTTAGTTTTGCTTGGCTTGCATGTAAATATTCTTAAGGAAGAGAAATAAACTTTTTTTTTTCTTTTATAAGTGCAGACTTCTTTTGTTTGATATAAATTTCTAGAAAATTATTTAAATAGCAAAATAACACTAGGATGGACTGTGATGGGAAAGATTCCTCCAACGGAGGTGAGAGATGACACCAGCTCCCTTTGCGTGACCACACTTCTATCTTTGGATCAAGAAAACTTGTGGAAATTAGATGCAATTGGAGTCTCTGACGCGGAGGTTGAGAAGAAGACTCAGTCATTACAAGCTGAAATGGAGGAACATTTCGCTCACACCACGACGAGAGATATTGAGGGGCGCTATGAGGTAGCTCTATCCTGGGTGCAAGACAAGGAAAGGATTCCTTTGAATAGAGACACACTGACAATTGGTTTGGAAGATTTTGAATTAATTGGACCAACCACCAAGAGAAAAGTACCTTCAATTGCGAGCAAGATGTTTGATCCATTAGGAGTTGCTTGTCCTGTGACTTTAATTCCCAAGCTGATATTACAGGAAACTTGGACACAGAAGTTGACATGGGACGAAGTCCTACCTGGATGCTTAGTACAAAGCTTTTGGAAGTGGTTTATCAAACTGAAACACTTACCTAACATAGAAATTCCTAAATGAATAAAATAAAGCATCAAGGGCTGCGTATCTTTATTATAATAAATATATACGAGCTTTCGGGCACATACGCCCTTCTACAGGATGTGCCCGAAAGCTCGTATATATTTATTATAATAAAGATACGCAGCCCTTGATGCTTTATTTTATTCATTTATAAATCGTACAGGGCTTTTCAATTGATAGAAATTCCTAGATGGCTCTGTTTTAAGGACTCCTATGTAGAGAAAACCACTCTCCACATCTTTTGCGACGCCAGTCAGTTTGCCTATGCAACCTGTATTTTCCTCCACATTGAAAAGGAAGATAGAGTGGACATCCAATTAATACAGGCTCGAACACGAGTAGCTCCACTGAAGAAACTCACCATCCCAAGATTGGAGCTTTTGGCTTGTCTGATTGGAGCTCGTTTGGCAGCTAACGTAATACAAGATCTGGAATTTGAGGAAATTCTAAGATTTTATGGGACTGATTCGACCAATGCTCTCTGTTGGATCCAAAGGGAAGACAACTGGGCAGCCTTTGTTAAGGAAATTCATAATCTTAGCTCCCCCGAATCTTGGCGCCACATACCAGGCCGAATAAACCCGGCAGACCTCCCATCTCGGGGATGTTCAGCAGAAACACTTAAGGAGACAAGATGGTGGGAGGGACCTGCATGGTTAAAGGTATCTCAAGAAGAGTGGCCCAAATCAACCATTATCCCTGATTTGGAAATTGTTTATTCTGAAAGGCGCAAGACCATCCTGAACACCTTGTTTACGACAATAGAAAATGAAAATTTATTTGGACGTTATTCCCATTTTTTGAGAAAGTACGAATCACCGCCTGGATATACAGAGTCTTCAACAACGCTAAGATTGATAGAAGAAAGATAATTTCAGAAGATCTCAGTCCAGAAGAAATCACTAAGTCAGAAATAATTCTGATGAGACTTATCCAGAGAGAATCGTTTTCAGGGCATGAAGATAAGAAACTACAAGGCTTTAAGTTGCTAGTAGACTCTTCAGGGATTTTGAGAATAAAAACTAAAATTTGCAGAAGAGAATATTTCGCTAATTTTAGAATGCCCATTTTATTGCCCTCAGTTCACTTCTTGGTCTCTTTGCTCATCAGGTGGAACCATGAAACCCACGGGCACGCCGGTCTACAAACACTCCTCGGTATTCTGAGAGAAAACTATTGGATACTAAGATCCAGGAAAACCGTCAAGATCATCAATCAATGCATTCGCTGTAAACGATTCACCGCGACACCAGCTACCGTTGAATCAACATCATTACCAGAAGACAGAGTAAGAGATGCTGCAGTTTTCGAAATAGTAGGAGTTAATCTAACTGGACATCTTATCTTAAAGAATAAGAAGAAAGCATGGATTGTCATCTTCACATGTGCAGTGTATAGAGGAATTCATCTGGAACTTGTGACATCTTTGTCTATGGAAGCCTTCCTCCAAGCTTTCTGCCGATTTATTACTCGAAGAGGCCGACCATTCATTGTGTATTCGGATAATGGGACTAATTTCAAAGGCATGGCTAATACTTTAAAGAAGATTGATTTTTCGAGATTAAAATGTGATCCCACATTGAAAAACACCTGGAAATTCATACCGCCTGATGCTCCTTGGTGGGGTGGATGGTGGGAGCGTTTGATAGAAATGATGAAACAATTGCTCCTTAGAATTCTCGGTCAAACCTCCTTGGGATATGAAGAACTGTCCACAGTAATGTGTGACGTCGAAAGCTTGATGAACTCACACCCCCTGACATACCTAACTGAAGAAAGTGAGGATCTCGCTCCATTGACACCTTCGTTGTTCTTACATGAGGTCAGAGAGGTTGGTGTTCCAGACCTGGACTTGATTGATAACCAGACCCTCTCCCGCAAATATCAATATATCAAACATGTACGAGGAGATCTTATAGAACGATTTCGTATTGAATATTTTGGATTCCTGAGACAAGAAACGAGACGCCTGAAGACTACCATACCATTCAAGGTGGGAGACATGGTGCTCATTGGACAAGAGAGTTTAAAGAGATTACACTGGCCGTTAGCCAGAATAATCCAACTCTATCCAGGAAAAGACGGACTTGTGAGGGTTGCAAAAGTGAAAACTTCATCAGGTGATAAAATATGACCTATTCAAAAACTCTACAATTTAGAGATAACGCCCGAGATAAGATGTCGAGACCCTCTAGCGAAGCGATCTCCCACACAAGAAGTTCGATTGACAACTGAAGAGGACCCTTTGATTTCACAACAAGAGCAACATCACATTGAAACCCCGAATGTTGTGTCAAGTTATGGACGGCCCATCAAGAGACCCAACTGATTGGATCTACTGAACTTTTCCTTTCCATGTTTGAGTCGTTGAGGCGCCAACTCAAAGGTGGGAGAAATGTTGGAAAAGAAGGAGTTCGCAGCAGCCAATCGGAGGCCGACGGAAGGGGGCTATGGGGATGCAGCGGTTGAAATGGGAGGAACAAGGAAAAAAAAGGAAGAACATGTAAACAACTTTCGAACACAAGAATTTGCCCTGATCCCCGATTCTTTTAGTGTAAATATTTAAATATATAAGTCTCTAAATAACACCCCCCCATGATTACATAGCCAATATCACATGTACTTGAGATATGTAAAACTAATGTATGCGCTGCTGTCCAGTACGGAGCACTCACACAGCAGTTAAGAGACCTTGTTCAATATGGGTTTGGCATCCACCACGCTGGCATGCTGCGCACTGAGAGGAACAAGGTGGAGAAGTTCTTCCGCGAAGGGAAAATCAAGGTTCTCTGCTGCACTGCCACCCTGGCCTGGGGTGTCAACTTGCCGGCCTTCGCAGTTGTCATCAAGGTGAGTAACCTACAACTTGTTTGGGCCTAAGTTAACTGGTAGAATGTATTCCTGTTCTTATTTATGCACAAAGTTAAACTTCGCTAAAACAAACTAGGGATATAGTAAACCTGTCCTTATAACGAACCTAAACAGTTTCTCCTGATACACTAGAACCTCCATGAGAGGACACTCGCACTAGAAGACTCCTCTCTTGAAAGGACAGTTTTCATTTCCAAAATCAAAATTTTTACTATTTAGCAACTGTGTAAGTGGACACCTCTCCCTAAAGGACACTTTAGCTCTGCACTTAGGTGTTGTCCTTTACAGAGAGGTAGTTCTACTGTATTAGCACTACCATATAGCGAACCATGGCCAATGGTTCAGCCCATCGGAGTTCATTATAGTGAGGCTTTACTGTATTTTGTATATTTTGTTTGTTTTATTATTTAATTCTGTTTTCTATTTAGCATATTTTTATTAGCTAAGATATAGGTGCTTTAATTCAGCTGACAATAATTCAACTCTTCAATTTGACCAATTTCAAATCCCAAAATCAAATGATATGCTTTAATATATTAAGCTCTAATCCAACAAATTTAATTTGAATATCCTAATATATAATAGTGTGTGTTAACACTCTCTCCTGTGTGTCTGTCAAATAATGATACCAATATTGCCTACCTGCATTATTATCATTAAATGTAAAATAGCCTTTACCATTTTCCTTGCAGACCTCATGGTGAATCCATGTATAAGACTATAGGTCTTAATAAAGACTCTGTGTGTTTTGTGTAGTACTAATATACAGTAAAACCCCTCTATAGTGAACCCCAATGGGACAGAGCTTTTGGTTCACTATAGCCACGGTTTGGCTATTTTTTTTACTTTTCAAAATTTTAGACCGTATAATTAAAGGACAGCTATACACACAGGAAGAGGCTGCCTCTTAATAGTGGTCACTTTGTTTTAATTCCCTTAATTGACAAATTTCTTTACATTAATACTGAATAATACATAATACAATTGTAAGTGCAAAGTCGAACTGCTTTTCATATGTGTAGACATGTGGTGCACTTACAGTAAAAGCAGTAGCCTACTTCTACCCACCATGATTATCATGGCCTGTACCATGTGTACTAGGGTTAAGCAAAAAAAAAACTGAATAATAAAAGAAATTATTTGATGATAGGTACTTCTTACATTAGCATATACCTACCTCTATGTCTAATTTCAAAATCAAGACAAATCCTAAGCAAAGTTTTATTAAATATATATTCAAAGATATAAAATGATTTTAAAAAATCTTTATCACATTATATAATACAATGTTTATTTGGAAAAATGGCTCTAATACCTTGTTGCTTTAAAGCACTCTTCAAGCATTACACCTTTCAAATAAAGTTAATGTTTTTCTTCTATCTCATGTTTCCACATATTCTTCCTAAGTCTAGATTTCGTTTTTTTTTTTTTTTTCAAACCTGTCATACAAAATATTGCTGGTTTTAAAATCATCATAGTTCATGGCATAAAAATTATTTTTGTTTCATCACAAGCCCGTTTATTTGGATGTTTTTTTTTTTTTTTTCAAGCCCTAACAAGTACGATCGCAATCGCGACTAAAGTTGAGGTTGATTTCTCTTTGTAAAAATTTTTAATAAACTTCTTTTTTATCCCTTATAATATAAAAGTTATATTTTATTATTTTAACATGTTTTGAAATTTTGCCTGTGCTGTTTCACTTTGAAAAGTTTTGAAATGGCCTTTTTTTATCTTTAGTAATAACGTTTTTTTGTTTTTTGAATGCCTTTGTTTTCTTTTTTTCGGAAGCCATTTGCATTTTTTTCTATTTCAAATTTAATGGATGCAAAGATATTCTATTTAATAAAAAGTATAATGTGTAAAAATTGATACAACATTCAGCAAAAATAGAATTTAAATCAAAACAAACAATACCGCTATTTTTATTGTTTTGAAATCGCGATCCGTGAGCTAAAACAAGCTCAAAATTTTGTTGTTTCAATTCTTTTTTAAATTACAATTTTAAGTTCGTTATAGGCTTAGTATTTTAAATAGATTTTATTATTTTGGGACCGAAAATATGTTCGTTATAGGGGTAGTTCATTATTTTAAAAATCGCAAAGTTCATTATAACGATGGTATTTTCAATGGAATGGAATTGGAAATCTCCTTAGGTTCGTTATAAGGGAAGGTTCGCTATATCAGGGGTTCGTATTAGCAGGCTTTTACTGTATTTACAATAATAAACCATAAGGTAATAAGATCAAATCTTTTTTTTTTTTTAATTATCCCTAGTACACTTGGTACAGGCCATGATAATCATGATGGGTAGTTGGCAACTGCTTTTACTGTAAGTGCACCACATATCTACACATGTGTCGGACGTGCGTCGCTTGGCTCTGCCAACTCCGGTAAGCTTTGTTTATAAAACTTCTTCCTTGCCTGTTATAAAGATAACATATTATATATAAATAGCTTAAATCAAAAATAATATAGACTTTTGATCGGCAATTGCTGTTTGAATTTTCGAAGGTTTATTATTAAATATGTCAAAATTTGGAAATGAATGTTCTAATTGTAGAACGATTGGATGAACAATGCAAATATTTTACGGATAAATTTGATAACGGTCAGAAAACATTAAATAAACAAGATATAGGATATTTAAGGGGAACAATAAAACAGATAAAGGATAATATAATTATATAATTGCCTTATTCTGTCTGTGTGAAGTTCACGGATAGATTTTGGTCAGAATGGATAAAATAAAAAAAGTGTCAAGGGATGGGAATCAAACCCACGACCTTCCGCTTACCGGGCAGATGCCATGACCACTAGGCTACCGTGGACATATTTTTTTGTTCATAAAGTTAATATATGATGCTAATATATATAATAATTGTATAAACGATAAATTTTGTGAATTTTTTTTGTTTCAAATTTATTGAAAAAAAAAAACGATATGGTGCCTTTAAAAAATGATCTTTATTACTATGCAGTTTTCTATTTAGTCAATATACCTAAGTTCATGTTGCAAATGTAATTATCTCTATCGATTTAGTAGGTGAAATGCAAAAAAAAAAAATCAACATGATGAAATCTTTATGAAACTTCACATTTTTATTTTTATATTTTCAAGACACACACAGTTTGGGGCGGGACGTTTCACAAGAGAGACATCCACAGCGCCAATTTATAATTGTAACAAATAGTATTTTAATTAAAACATTTTAAAAACACACAGTTTGGAACGGGACGTTTCACAAGAGTGACATCCATGGAGCCAATTTATAATTGTAATGAATAGTATTTGAATTAAAACGTTTTTAAAATATATACGCACTCGGGTAAAACCCGGGCGTTGCCCGGGCCATTCGTCTAGTATAACAGAATTACTTAAAATTGATCAGAAAATAAATAAAATCGAAGAATGTATGCAAAATAACTTTACGGGGTAATCAATAACGATTTATCAAAGATAATTGGGCAGGGTTTAAGTAAAGATTCGTATGCAGAAGTGGCTAAAAACAAAGATTACCTACTTACACAAAAAGTACGACAAAATACTAAAGAACAAACCATTATTATAATGACTAATGAAAATCAAGCAAAATCACAGGTACAACAAAAGGTAAATGAGGGTATCAAATTTCTTAGACAAGAGGGCAATAGAACAAGAATCAATAGAATAATGAATACAAGAAAAGGGATGATCCTTAAACTGCCTAATGATCAGAATATAGACCAACTGATTGAAAATTTCAAGAAGCTTGACGAAATCAACCAAATCAGCAAAATATATAAGCCAAAACTAAGAGATCCTACAATTTTGGTTAAGTCGATTAACAAAATAACAGATATAACAATTTGGTATCGGTAATTTGTGAAATGAACCCAGAACTTGCTGGGCTAAATAATGAGATCAAGGTCTTATTTCCTATTATATCTGTAAAGGCTGAGCAAGATGTAGTTCTGAGGGTCTCCCCGGGGGCCTATGCTATTATTAAAAAACTTGGCAAAATATATACGGATATCCAACGGTGCGATATTAGGGATAAAGTTCTTGTTGATCAATGCCAAAATTATTACTCATTCCACCCTGGACATCGGACCAGAAACTGCCCAAATATAAAAAAATGTGTAAAATGTGGAATGGAAGGACAGCATCACTGCTCCGAAATAATAAGATGCAGCAATTGCTGCAGGCACCCATATTTTAAGAACGGAAATTTAGGTCATAAACCAAATACCCAAGCTTGCCCGATCTACGAAAGAGAGATAAAAAACACGATGCAGCGTACCGACTATTCAACAATTCAAGAAGAAGAGAACAAGAATTAAACACCACTTGAATGCATCTGAATGGAAGAAACACAGCTACTGATAGAATTAAAATTATTCAACAAAATGCTAGGAAAAGCAATACCTGCATAAGTGAGCTATGTTCATCCAAAAAAATTATAAACACAGACTTAATTCTGATTCAGGAGCCTTATAAAATAAAAGAAGAGATAATTTTTCCAGGAAACAATATAATATATCATCAGGAGAACAGTCCAAATATAAATGCAGCAATAATTGTTCGAAACAATGCGTTACAAATTAAACTAATAAAATAATTTACTAACTCCTTCGCCACAACCATTACTATACAAACAGAAAGTAAGAAAATTGCTATATTAAACATTTATATTCACCCCAATTCTATGAGAAAGGAGCACGAAACATTCTTCAGAGCACTAACTGACACATTTATAAACACGCCCCTAATTATAAGTGGTGATTTTAACGCCAGATCACCATTATGGTATGATTCCACAAAAAATTTCAATGGGCATAGATTGATCCCAATCATTGACAAAACGAACTTAATCATACATAATAATAAATCCACTACATGTCGAAATGCTAGTGTGATTGATCTTACGCTGACTAACAAACAAGCAATAGCAGCTATCAGAGACTGGCACACAGAACAAATATCGCAGATCTCTGATCATGTAGCAATAATCTATGAGGTACATACAACTGATAATTTCACCACAGCTACTAATTATTCCACATGGAAATTCAGTGAAGAAAAGGCGAACTGGTCAAATTTTGGCCAGAATTTCAATAAAATAGATCAAAATAATATTGAAAACTTTTTAGATACAGCAAATACAAGGAAAGACGTTGATAGCACGGTAAAAGAACTTTCGAACACGCTCATTGAAGCAGCATATAATACACTTAAACTAAGAAAAAATAAACCGATAAAAAACAACATAAACAGATGGTGGAACGCGGACTTGACTCGCCTTGAGAGCTATTGTAAATACCTCCGTAACTCCTTTTATTGGGCAAAAAATCCCTCTATCCATATTCAACAACAGTATAAAAGTGCAATAAACAAATATGTCAGGGAAATAAATAAGGCTAAAAGAATGTCTTGGAGGTTTTTCTTAGAGGACATCAAATCAAAAAACCCATATGGAAATTTATACAGGGTATACAAAAATATTAAAAACGGTTCTAACCGAAAGGGATTTTTGGAAATTTTAGACGTGAATAAAGATGAAGAACGTTTCCAGAAGACAGTGGAACTTTTGAACAACCTTTTCCCCGATGATAGAGATAATGAAGACACACCCTTCCACATAAACATAAGGAACTATACTCTAGGATTTCATAATAAAGAAATATAATAATAACGCCCAATGAAGTAAATAGAATAATTGATGAGTTAAACTCAAAGAAAACGCCTGGAATTGATAATATTTCTAACAATATGATAAAACATACTAAACAACTAATAGTTCCAATACTGGTGAAACTTTTCAAAAATGCTTAGATTTAAATTATTATCCGAATGAATGGAAAAATCAGAGGTAATAATTATTCCCAAACCAGGTAAAACAGACATGAAAAGTTATAAAAGCTACAGACCCATTTGTCTCAACTCAAACATTTCCAAAATATTTGAAAAAATAATTAACAACATACTAATAAAATTTTATGAAGACTCGAATCTGCTTAACAATCGTCAACATGGATTTAGAAGATCAATATATACTCTGCATTAAATGAAATTATCAAAATAGCTCTAGAACATAAAAACAAAGAATATATAGCTATAATCGCAGTTGATATAAGTGGAGCGTTCGACAATGCATGGTGGCCGATGGTGCTAAAAAGACTAGATGAGGACAATGTTCAAGCTTCAATAATAAAACTACTACAGTCTTTCTTTGATAATAGAAGAGTGGGATTTAGATATTCATCAAATGAAACCCATAAAAAATTAAGCAAGGGATGTCCACAGGGTGGGCCTATATCCCCTACAATATGGAATATTATTCTAAACGATTTATTGGATAACTATTCAGAATCAAACAGTGAAATCATTGCTTATGCGGATGATATAACTGTGATATGTTGGGGAAACAACTTGACAGAACTTTAGAACACAACAGGAAAGGTCATGGGGAGAATATTAGACTGGTGTGGGAACAATAAGTTGACCTTATCTGAAGAGAAAACGAAAATCTTATACTTATTTAATAGCAAAATAGCTGCAAAAATTCCGAACACTATCACTGCCAATCGGGTGGAAAAACTGAAGATTATGGGAATAACTTTTAAAAATCATAGAAATAAAAACAAATTGGATTTTATGCCTCATATTGAGGATATTATTACTAAGACAAATAGCTGGTGGATACCTAATTGGATTAACTGGGAAAGCATGGGGACTGGACAGGAAAAGAAGAATAGTACTTTATAAGACATTGTTTCGAAATACACTAACTTATGGTTCCACGATCTGGTACAACTTTATACCCAAAAAAGTCAAAGATAAATTAAACTCTCTGCAGTACAAAATTTTGAAGCACAGTACACAGGTTTATAATTCAACATCTTCAAATTGTACTCATATTGTTGCTAGAACACCAAAGCTCACAGATTTTATTGAAACAAATATACTAAAAATAAATATTGGATACAAAAAATCAGATTCAACTAAAAAAAAATTATATCTAATTTTATAAACCAGAAATTTGAGGAATACTATGGGGTTCCAATTATAATTTCATGAGATTCTTTGATACTTCAAGAATTCCTAACTATGTTCAACCCAACTTCTATAACGTTCAATTTTTTACAGGACATGGTGACTTCAACACATATTTGTTCAGGATTGGCAAAATTGGTTCACCTGGATGCACTTGTGGAAACGAAAAACAAACCCCTGAACACCTGATAAACTGTCCATTAACTTCTGATCTAAGGGAAGAAAACCAACTTCACCTGACTAATACAAAACAAGTTGCTTACAATAAAGACTTGAATACATCAAGTTTAATAAATTCTGCAGGCTGTATATTTTAAGGCGAAAGTGTTGACTGTACATATTTCAAGCTACTATTTCTAATTGCTATATGCAAGATTTGACATCGAACGTTTAATTTTCATGATTCCTAATGTTCAATTGTGTTAATTGTATATAATTTAAGATATACACGCAATTATCCTAATTGTGGATATGGCGTGTCTCTCCCAACTGTTAAATAAAAAAATATCTACACATGTGAAAGCAGTTCGACTTTTGCACTTACAAATGTGCCAGAGCCCCGTTTGGTTATTTGCACTTGCTGGTGGGGTTGGACTTTGCAAGAATCGGGGGCCATTGGAGCATTTTTTAAAATCAAATCTAAATAAATAGTATGTGATTTTTCGGTAACACAACATTTTGGTCTTATTGCCTTGTGTTTAACTTCATTAAGCCTTTGGAATACTTGCCATTCAAGACCTGTTTGTAGAACAAGCCTTTCTCTCTCTATATAGAAAAGTAAAATTCTGCCCAGTTGGTTGTTGTGTGGGGTGAAAACTCCTTATCACAAGTAATACTGATTACATTGAGAAAAGTTAGTTAGTGACTCAAACTTTAACTATTTGATTTTGAACAACTGCAAATAAAAAAAAAAGGTATTTTGTTAGGTCATTTATCTAGTAAATACTCTAAATGAAAATCATTTGATTTAAACAAAAATATTCCTGATTATTGAATGCATTCAATTAATGGATTGCATTGTATTTCTAAGCATATACATTGAACTTTCATGAGAGAACAGTTTTCATTTCCAAAATTGCCATTTTTGCTGATCACCTGCTCTGTGGTAAGAGGAGACCTCTCTCTAAAGGACACTTTTTCTCTGAAACTAGGTTCCTTGAGAGAGAGAGAGGTTCTATTGCATACATATACATATATATATATAGGTATGTTTATCAAATCTTGGGGTAATGATAAGGCAAAATTTGGATTATAGATTAGAAATACAAGGTAATAAGACCAAATCTAGATAAATAACAACAGTGTTACCAAAGATCAATAGAAAAAAACCCTGTTAAATTCATAAATAAGTTATAAATTAGTCATAAATAGATGCTTTGTGTTTTAACTTATTTAGTCTTACCAAAACAACACATTTATTTATTTATTTGGAGTGGTCTTATTACCTTGTGTTTCAAAGCTTGGGGTAGTTGCTATGGAATATGTTGTATCTAAGTCAGGCCACAAGTTCCTACAAACAAAGCTATGTTAATAATAGAACTTAAGGATGGTGACTCCCATATAGAGCTGTTGGTCTAGGTAACTCCTGCCCTTCCTTCCTAACTGGTTACTTGTACAGGGGACAGAGATCTATGATGCCAAGCACGGCAACTTTGTGGACATTGGGATCCTAGATGTCCTGCAGATCTTCGGTCGAGCGGGCCGCCCCCAGTATGTGAAGGATGGGGGCCAGGGCCTCATCATCACCTCCCACGACAAGCTCACCAAATACCTCTCTCTCCTCACCAACCAGATCCCCATTGAGAGCCAGTTCATCACTAACCTGGTGGATAACCTTAACGCAGAGGTACGCCAACATTCTCTCAGTGTCCTTTCTGTTGTTGTTTCTTGTGCAAAGATTCCATGAGTCTGTGCTCCTTGAGCTTCCACCCTACTTGTTATTTGGTCTTACAAGCAGCCACTTAGGCCAACATAATACTGAGTATAATACATTAGTGCACCATCTGGTAGATTAAACTGGTGAAAAAATCGCTGGGAGGATTCACCAATGATGAGCCAGGCCCTCCCATTAAATTTTCCATTGCAGTAAGGGCAGTAGAAAATTGTTTAATTTTTAAAAGAATCATACATGTCTATAATAGTTTCGAATTGTCATAATACTGAGTATTGAAAATCATTGTGACCACAAAAATTTTTTTTTTTTGGGTATTGAAGCATATACCTTTTTTACAGATATACACATATATAATTAAAAATTAGTTACATTAAAAATTCGAAACTATTATAATGCGTATGATTCTTTTTTTTTAATAAACAATTTCTACTGTCCTTACTGCAATGGAAAAATTAATGGGAGGGCCTGGCTCATCAGTGGTGAACCCTCCCAGCGGTTTCGCCAGTTTAATCTACCATACCGCTGTTATATTGCATGTTTCGATCTTCCTCTTATAGCAATATTAATGCTAGACTCTTGGAATATATATTTTAGATGAACTATGGACATAAGCTTTGAGGACAGCAGAATTACATACATTTATAAATTTATAAATATTTAATTAAAAAGGTATATATTGGATCAAAATATATGCCTTTTAAATTAAAGATTTATTTATAGATTGCTCTATTAAAAAAAAAATATATAAATATATAATGCATCACATTAAAAATTCACTCAAGCACCCCCCCCCCCCCTCACATTTTTTTCCAAAATTTTCCTAACTATAATGAATTTATTCAAATTTTCCTCTAAATTGAATACAGATATCTTTATAAAAATATCCATCATTTGCAGCAGAAATAAATAAAATAGATGAGTAATAAGACCAAATCCAAATAAACAAAATTTATTTATTATAAATATAATTGATGTGAGGAACAAACTTCTATTCATCTGCTGCTAAATTGCCCTGTCTTCCAAGAGTATAGAATAAGCAATGGACAAATGTTTCAAACCAGTTTGATCTAATTTCAACAAGAGACAAATATATAAAATTCAACTCATTTTGCAGGTTTATTTTGAATTTTATAAAAAACTACTAAATTCCATTGGAACACTTTTATTTAGAAATTAACTCTTTTTAGTATTGTTTTAATTGAATAATTCTTCAATATCTAGCATATTTTCATTCTAAAATATTCGATAACACTTTTTTAAATCTGTAAATTGCTTTTCTCGAATACACACAATACTTTACAATTTGATTTCATTTAACTAAATTTGCATACCAACTCTTTGTACATATATCAATTGTGTTGATATCTAACTAACTTGCATACTAATTCTGTACATATTTAAAATATCTTTCTTTTCTTTCAAAATTTTTGTTTATCTTTAAAGTGCTAGTGTCCCTAGGGGGACATAGCGCTCTAAGTCAAAATAAAGAATAATAAATATAATTTGGTCTTATTACCTTTTGTTTCTAATCTATAATCCAAATTGTGCCCTATAAAAATAGTTGAGAAAACCCAAAGTGGGCTATGCAAAAATGAGCAAATATACCCTAGGCAAAGATATTTAAAACAACCTGAAGCGTGGTTGCTGCCCGCTGGTGCCAAGGCATGGTAGATGTGGTAGATTCTGTCATGGCCGGGCTGTAGAATGGATGTGTTTTGAATGGTTGGTGCTTGCAGAGTCGAAAGGTTCAAAGAGGTTTCTTTCCATTTTTTTTTTCCAGTCACCATCCTGTAGTCCATTTTAACACATACAGTATAACTTATTTAATTCAACCAACTATATTTAAATGATTGATATATTTGATCCATTTTTTCAAATCTAAGCAAAACTTAGCTCACATTATTCAACGCAGGCGTCAATTTACCAGACAGCTTTTACTAGCTTTAGAGCTCTAAAGAAAGCGGTCTGGTAGATTAAATTGGCAAAACCGCTGGAAGGGTTCACCACTGATGAGCCAAGCCCTCCCAATATTTTTCATCGCAGTAAAAACAGTAGAAGTTTGTTTTATCTATAAAAGAAACCTTTGTGCTTTAATGTTTTGTTTATTATGTATAGATTCTTATGTATTGATTGACAAATATTATTGTAGGTTGGCTGATGATTGATTAGAGACGAAGGGAGTCTCCATCTTTGTTTTCGCAGAAATGTAACATATAAATTACAACAAAACCTGTCTTGGGAGTTTCCATTTGGTTCCAAGCAAAAATACACTTGAAAGACGGGGGTTGAATAAATTGGTTACACTAAACGTAAAACTATTCCTTCCTACACAAATTCAATGATGCTCTTAATAAAGGATACTCAAAACATTTAGCCCTTAGGGGCTTAAAATTGTAGAGATGAATGCATTATAAATTGCCTAAAGAAAACAAAATTAATTGAAAATTGAGTTGTTCCCACAAAATCGACTTCTAAGACAGGAAAACTTCCGAGACAGATTCTACTATACTTATTTGGTGTTGTTACCTTGTGAGACTGGCAGCAAGTGGGTTGTTGTGTATTTTGAACTGACATAATCTTGATTAGGGAGGGAAATACTCCAAGTGTTACCAATTTGAGCTGTTTTGTTGCCACCCTCCTCAGAGTCAATCCTTGTTTGGAAACATTATTTGGTCTCATTCTGGTGGATTGTTTACCTTCATTGGAGTGACACCTCTATGTGTTCTACCAGATCTCCCTGGGAACTGTGACCAATATTGATGAAGCCGTGGAGTGGCTTAGCTTCACCTACCTCTTTGTCCGCATGCGCAAAAACCCTCTAGTGTACGGCCTCAAGCAGGCTATTGTAGAGGTGAGTCATCTTTATTTTTATTGTAAAGTTTGAGTTTTTATTTATGAAAAGCAGATCGAAATAAATGTAATTACTAGTAGATAGTCTCTCCCTTTTAGCAAAACAAGGTTTGATACTCTAAAAGGGCTTAGTTTTTGACACAATGTGTATGTGCTCACAGAGGGATCCCCAGCTCTTTGACTATCGTCAATACCTGATCAGGAATGCTGCAGAGGAGCTGAACAAAGCACGGATGATCCGCTATGACCCTAACAATGGCTTCCTGAGCCCTGTGGACATGGGCCGAGTGGCCAGTCACTACTACCTCAAGAAGAACACAGTGCAGGTCTTCAACGACGAGATTAAGGAATCCATGACTGAGCCTGAAGTTTTCGGTCTCATCTCCAAGGCTGATGAATTTGAGCAACTCAAGGTGAGTTGATTTTCAGATCTAATGAACTATTGGAAACTTGGTTGAGTGTACAAATTGGATCTACAGTCTTTTTCATGTCCTTGAATTTGAAATATTTTTACATTGGTAATATTCTAATATGAGCTACCTACATTGTCATTTAAGCAAGTTGTGGATACAGAAGTATTTGCTTCTATCAATGCTCATCAAAATTGTAACTGCTAAGCTTTTAGGATATAGTAAAGTGTTATGTTTGTTGAATTAATGACAAAGGCCAGTTTAAAGCTTATACTGTGAAGAAGGAAACATAGTTTATTTACTTTTAAAATATACGCGTGGTCTCATGCCACCACTCGAGATCGCCTTACTACCTCTCTACCTCCGCGCATGCGTGGCGGCTACGTCACGTCCGGTGACGTCACGACATCACATCTTCCCCCTTTCCTGTAACACTTGGACCGTAGTCGCGAAGCGATGGGAGAACTGTCAGGAGGTGGGGTAGATTCCTCCTGGCTGGCGTGGTCATCCAAATGTAGGGCAGGATGTATTCCCAGTTCATGTCGGATGTCAGGACGGGTTTAGGTCCCGGCACACTTCTGGTACAGTCTCAGTCTGCGGGCATTCCACACTTTACCATCAGATAGCACAAATGTAAATGGTCGCAGTTGTTTGGTTATGGTGAACGGGCCCCTCAACTTGGAACGTCCTTTCATGACGGGATCACCTGCTTGGACTTTTACCTGATCTCCAACTTGTAGTTCAGGACTACAGCTTTTACTTTCACTGTCGCTCTTGTCTTCCTGACGGCAAGCTTCCTCAGGTGGTTTTGTTTCAACTTCCTTATCGAACACGTGCACCAAAGTTCTCAAAGTTCTTCCATGGAGCACTGCTGAAGGTGTTTGCTTTGTAACGGTGTGCGGTGTAGATCTGTATTCTCTCAAGAACAGTTGTATCGTTCTTTTAACCTCTGTATGCTGTAGGTGTGCTGTCAGGACCGTTGACTTTAGAGTTTTATTGAAGTTTTCCACTTCTCCGTTGCAAGCTGGGTGGTAGTTAGCAGTCCGTATATGCTTAATGCCATTGCTCCGCAGGAAGTCTTCAAACTCCTCGGAGATAAAGGGTGTTCCATTGTCGGTGACAATCTCACGTTGAAATCCCTCTCTAGAGAAAACATCTTCCAAAAAGTTTATTATCACTTTAGAGTTAGTCTTGTTTGTACAGAAGACTTCGGGCCATTTAGATGTGTAGTCAATTAGAGGGTCCAACTATATCCAGGCCAAGTTTAGTCCAGGGATTTGCTGGCCTTTCAACAGGAGTTATAGGGACTCGAATAGACTTTAGTCTCTTGTCGTGGTTCTTACATACCCAGCAATTGGTTACCAAGTCTTCCACGTCTTTATCCATCCCGGGCCACCAATAGCTTTCTCTTAACCTTTGCTTAGTTCTGACCATTCCTTGATGAGCTTTATGAGCAAAAGATAGCAATTTATTTCGGAGAGATACTGGCACTAGAATTTTTCCTTTTTCATTCAAGATCAGGTCCTCCTGAACTGAAAGATCCTTTCTTAATCTGAAGTATTTATTTAATTGTGAAGATTCATTATTACTCCATGGTTTCATCAGTTGCTCTTTTAAGGCAATACTTTCAGGGCACAGTGAACATTCTCTCAGGAATTCCTCTTCACTGATAGCCAACATGTCTTGATTGATGGATGCAATTAGTTCAACTTCACCATCATAGTCCTCATAGGATGATAGCGATGATCTGGAGAGATAATCAGGTAATACGTTATCTCTTCCCTTTTTGTATTCGATGTTGTAATCAAAGTTCATGAGCCTTGCAGACCATCTTGCAATTCTCAGTCCTGCTCTATCGTTGCCTTTAGTTGTAAGCAATGTCGTTAGAGAGGATTGGTCCGTTCTCAAAGTGAACTTCAGACCCCAGACCCATCTTCTAAACTTTTCACAAGCCCACACACCAGCGAGGGCTTCTTTTACAACGATTGAGTATTTTCTCTCAGCATCAGAAAGTGTTCTTGAGGCACACGCCACAATGCGCTCCTCTCCCTTTTCTGACAGCTGTGAGACTACGCATCCTATGCCACTATGAGATGCATCAGTTGTAATGACCGTAGGCAATTTTGGACAAAATAGGGCAAGTACTTGTCCCTTTTTAAGAGAGTCCTTTAAGAGAGTCCTGTTTACTGTGCAAAGCTTTTGCATGTTCTCCTCTCCACTTAAACGGAACACTTTTCTTAAGCAACTTTTGTAGAGGTTCCATAATTGTACTTTTGTTAGGGATGTATTTCTGGAACCAGTTTATCATTCCGATTAAGGATCTAAGACCTGACTTATCTTTGGGAGGAGGGGCATCTAAGAGAGGTTTCATCAACTCCTCATCCAGATGAACTCCATTATCATCAATTATGTTCCCTAAAAATTTTAAGGACTTCTGCCTGTAAATTGACTTTGCGTCATTTAGCATAAGGTTGACTTCTCTAAGTCTAGACAGAACTTGATTTAACTTTTTATCATGGTCTTTCCATACTGCTACCCCCAATTATTATATCATCGAGGTAACAACTTACACCTTTAATGTCCATCAGAAGTTCACTTAAATATCTTTGAAAAGCACCTGGTGCTGAGCTCAGGCCATAGGGCAACCTTTTAAACTGGTAAATCCCCATATGAGTAATAAAAGCAGTGATGTACCTGCTATCAGGGTGAAGTCTTATCTGGTGGTATGCCTGGGATAGATCCAAGTTAGTAAAAACTTTACAACCGTGCAAGGATGATAGTATGTCCTCAATTAGTGGAATTGGGTAGGCATCCAATATCACAGCCTTGTTTGGTTCTCTTAGGTCAACGCAAAGCCTTATTGAGCCATCTTTCTTTTTGGAGACCACAATGGGTGAAATCCATTTAGATGTAACAATGGGTTCAATGATGTCCATTTTCACCAGGCGTTGAATTTCCTTGTGTACTTCATCTAAAAGGACTGGTGGCAGTCTCCTTAGTTTTTGTTGTACCGGCGGTACACTCGTATCAACAAAGATTTTGTACTCAATGTCCTTTGCGAAGGGTAAAGTTTCAAGAATCTTGCTACTTTCAGTGATTTGGTTGACTTTTCCATCCTTTATGGAAAGCCCGAGTTTATTAAATAACTCCAATCCTAAAATAGGTGAGTCAGCTCTAACAACATGTAAGAGCGTATGTACAACAGTGTTACCATGCTTAATTTTAGCGGGAAGGTCACCAAGTACGTCAATAGCTTGCTGCGTATAGCTTTTTAGTGCTACCGAAGCTGGGTTTAATTTAATGTTTTCAAAGTATTTGGTGTACAAACTCTCTGGAATCAATGACACTGAGGATCCTGTGTCAACTAGGAACTTTATAAGAACATTACTTGTTCCACCATTAACATTCAAGTCCATTTCAAGCTTTGAAGGCTGATGAATTGGTTGGTTACATTGTGCCATTGTAATGTTCTTAACTGAAAACTTAGATAAACAATACTTTTTAAAATGCCCTACCTTCAGGCACTGGTGACACTTTACATCCTTAGCAGGACAATCAGGACTTGTAGCTTTATGCTTACCTCCACAGCGCAGACACTTGAAGTTTGTCGAGATCTTTTTGCGCTCCCGAAGATTAGGCTCAGTGCGGCGATCATTTGCAGCGATCTTATTTATCCCTTCGGGCGTATTATCGAACATCTTGTTGTCCTCCTGGGCCTTCTCGTACTGAGTAGCAAGTTGCACCACTTGATCCAGGTTTAAGTCCGTAGTCTCCACTAGAAGCCGATCCCGTAGTTGCTTAATTTTGGTTCCGACAATGAACCGATCCCGAATCAATTCGTCTTCCATAGAACCATAGGCACAGTCTTTAGCCAGCGCGCGTAGTGCCGATATGTAGTCAGCGATTGTCTCGCCTTGTAATTGCCTTCGATCATTAAACTTCATCCTGATTACCCAGGGGCGAGATTTAACAACATATCTCTGCCTTAGAAGATCAATAGCTTCACTTAAGGAAGTGACAGTACTGGCCTTGTGCAACGTGTAATATTGCCGTTGTGCTTCAGCTCCAACACTGTTCAAGAAGATAGCAATTTTTCTGTTTTCTTCCACATTTAGTTTATCCTCAGCAATCATGTAGTTGTTGAAATAACGAACATATTCGTCAAAGTCCATGCTTTGGATGCCATCTTGCAGGAACGGGATGAGTTTACCGGCAGCCATCTTGAATTATTTGTTTACTTCCAAAAAAAAATCAATTTAAAAAAAAAATTGATCACTTTACCTTGAATCCTCGTCGCCACTTTGTTATGTTTGTTGAATTAATGACAAAGGCCAGTTTAAAGGTTATACGGTGAAGAAGAATGCGCGGCGGCTACGTCACGTCCGGTGACGTCACGACATCACATAGAGGCACCTTGGAATTATTTGCAGTAAGGCTTAGGAAACAACGGCTGTGTGGTGGTAGGTGCGGGATGATGAGATGGAGGAACTGTCAATGATCCTGCTCAATGCCTGCCAGTGCCCCATCCCTCTCGGAGTGGAGTGCACAGAGGGCAAAGTCAATGCTCTCATCCAGGCCTACCTCAGCAAGTATCCACTGGAATCCTTCTCCCTCATCTCTGACCAGAGCTACATCATCCAGGTGGGTAGCCTCCCCTCCTCCTCACTCCCAGCTAGCTCACTCCATGGTGTGGTTGGTCCCAGAATGCCACCCGTATCTGCCGGTCCCTCTTTGAGATCTGCCTGAAGCAGAACAGGTCCCTGATGACTTCTAGGTTCCTCTCCACCTCCAAGATGCTGGAGCACAAGATGTGGCACTTTGACCATCCCCTGCAGCAGTTCTCCACCCTAAATCATGATGTCCTGGAGAAACTGCTGAACAAACGGATGACTCTGGACATGCTCAGGGAAATGGATGCCAATGAGATTGGTAACGACTACCTCCTAATCCTTAAGTCCTCTAGAGAAGTGTGTCGTACAGTAAACCTCAGACAGTACAACACAATCTCTTCTTTATTACACCAACTTGGTTAGAACATCAGAATTCATGTCCCTATTGTTTTAACCATGGTTATACCAACATAAATAATTGGCCCTAAGTGATGTTGTTATAGTGAGGTTTGCTTGCTTTTACAAAACCCTTCAAAAGTATTAGGAGTATAAATAAGTTCTTGCAGTTTTTTTTTTTTTCAAAACTTGGAGCTTTAGTGTGAAAAATTGGTTAGGCCTTCAATGTTCAAAGTATTGTCCGTCGCTAGCCACTACTTTTTCCCATCTTTCTGGCAATTGACGGATCCCATTGCGGAAAAAAGCTGGCTCTTTGGCCGCTATCCATTTGTCGATCCATTTTTTGACTTCATCGTAATGGGAGAAGTGCTGGTCAGCCAGGCTATGTTGCATTGATCCGAAGAGATAATAATCGGAAGGAGCAATATCTTGGCTTTACGGCAGGTGGGGTAAGACTTCTTATTTGAGTGTTTCTAAGTACGTTGTGACGGGTGCTGTAGCATGTGACCGAGCATTATCATGTTGCAAAATAACTTTGTCATGTCTATTGACGTATTGCAGCCGTTTTTCTCACAATGCTCGGCTCAAACGCATCAATTGTCTTCACTAGACTTCCCCTGTGATACTCTTGTTTGGTTGTAGCAGCTCATTTATTTATTTCAATTCAAAACGCTATGTTCCCCTAGGGACACTTGCGCTAAATGTACATACAAATATAACAAAGAAAATATTCAACATGGAAAGATACACATAATATACCACTCCTCGCTGGTCCCACCAAATACACCGCATAATCCTCCCGCAATGAATATTCGGCTTGGCCATCGATGATGAGGCACAGCCAGGCTATCCATATGTTGCCCGATGTTTTGGATAATCGTAATGGACCCACTTTTCATCACCAGTTACAATTCGATGCAAAAAAAAACCTTTTTTTTTTTTTTTTTTTTTTTTTTTTTTTTTGACGTTGGCGCAGTTGTTTACACGTGAAAAACGGCGTTCAACGTCTCTTGACTTCAGTTCATAAGGCACCCAATTTATGACCTTTCGGATCATTCCTATTTCTTTTAAGCAATAAAAAATGGCTGGTTGAGTGACTCGAAATGTTTTTGCGAGTTCCTTTTGCCTTTGTGTTGGATCTTCATCAAGCCTTGCCTCTAAATACTCACCCTCAAACTTTGGTGGAGCTCCGGGTCTTTCTTCGTCTTCCAAATTAAAATTACCACTTTTAAACTGTACAAACTACTTCTGACACATTCGATCAGCTAGAGCATGGTTATCATAAACTACGATGACTCTCAGCATGTTTTTTCTCCATATTGAAGTAATGAAGTAAAATTCCCTGCAAAACACATTATTTGGTACAAAAGTTGACATTTTAGGAGCAAACAGAAACTAGGTTGTTTACACTTCAGAGAAATGACGGATACTTAAAAAGGAAGCCTTATGATGACGCTTTAAAATAATGGTGTTGCCAGATGAAACAGTGGAATAATAAACTAGTAGCGCTGTCTTTATTAAAACCGCACAAACTTATTTATACTCCCAATAATATATGCTTGTTATAAAAGTCAATTTTATAAAAATTGCTAACAGGAAAATGTATATGCCTCCAAAAGATATCTAGGAAAATTTATATTGAATTTATGTAAAATAAAATATTTTTGTTTAAGCATTTTGCCTGCATTAATGCACCGTCACTTCACTCATTTTTCTGTTTAACTAACAAAATGCAGACTTTATAAGCAGAATAGACAACATAATGCAAAATACTGGGTAGGTTCACCACTGATGAGCCACAACCCCTTTGACTTAATTTTTTTGTGTACTTAAGTAAGGTCTGTAGAATGGATTTTATTTATTAAAAAAAAAAAAAAAACGAAGCATTAAAAAATTTCACAATTTCTGTGTATTAATTTTTTTCAATATTTGGTCACCCAGGTTCCTGGAGTGTGCAGAAATGACCAACTACCCAGGGTGCATTTAATTTTTGTACTTACTATTGGAAAAATTTGTAATCTGAGGATATAGTTGCCTCCTGAAGGAAGGTTTTGCTGAAAGGAATATATTTCAATTTTTAAAAGTAATAATTCTAATGTCTGTGCAGGCTACCTGCTCCACGATATGCGCAGCAAGGGCTATGTCAAGGAATGCGCCATGAACATCCCTAATGTGGAGTTGGACTACATGGTGCAGCCCATTACGCAGGAGGTGTTGCGCATCACTGTGACTGTCACCCCCAACTTCCACTGGAGTGATTCCTTCCATCAAGGCATTTCCGAACCTTTCTGGCTCTGGATCAGCAACCCAGATGACAACTTCATCCACCATTCTGAGTCCTTCCTCCTCACCAAGAAACAGGTAGCTCTGGTTGTTGGTGGTAATCTTTTACCAGGGGTGATGGTGCTGCCTTCTTCTTCTTTCTTATCTCCACTCGATCACACTAAGGTATCAAGCTAGTAAAGCTTGAGACTTTTGATGGTGTCAGCCGGGGAAGAGTAGAGCTCATCAATGGATGAGTCAATACAATCAATAATATGTCTTGGGGTTGCAGGCTGAGAATTGCACTTAGTACATAGTGGGAAAACCCTGTAATTATTCTGGAAAGTCATTGTCCGTAGATGACCAGACTTAAGTCTAGAAATCAAAGACTGTTGTTCTCTTGGGAGGACAGAACTGGTGCTTGTCCCTCCTGCTCTGTACCAGTCATGTGCAGCATCAGATTTCCAATCCTGCAGGCATTTGGTTTTGATGGTACGGAGGAGGTCTCTTTCGTCTAGTTGGGTGGTAGATTCTCTTGCTTCAGGTAGGCCAAGAGCTCCCGCCTTTGCCAGAGAGTTTACCAGCTCATTAACAGGAATTCCAACATGAGCTGGAAGCCATTGTACTGTGACTGAGCTGTTGGCTGGGAGTCGGTTTACAGACTTAGCAATGCTCTTGAGGAGAGGTTCTTGACAGGAGAAGCAGCTTTGAAGGGTATAAATGGCTGCTCTTGAGTCGGAGTAGATTATTATTCTGCTTGGCAAGTTGATGCCTTTTAGAGCCGTATCTATTGCAGAAAGTTCTGATTTATAAACTGAGAGGTGTCTAGGGTGGGAGAGGGAGATTTTTTTCAGGATCTTATCTTTGTAGATAGCAATTCCACTGCCAGACAGTCCAGTTTCAAGTTGGCTACCGTCAGTGTAAATTGTGATTGCGAAGAGGGAGCTATTTTCCTCAATGTTTTGGAGGCCAAGAGCTTTAAGTAATTCTGGCTGAGTTTCATGTTTGTGGGGATTGGCTGGTAGATGAGGGAAACAGATGAGTTTTTTGCGAGTTCTGTGTGGGGGATAGGAAGTTCTGTGTTTGGGATTAATTTGGATGTCTAAAAGATTAGAGTTGTGAGCCTGGTTGAGAGGAGTGGGGCGTTTTAATCTTTGGTTTGGGACCCAATTTCTAATAAAATTTTCCTGTAAGATGTTCTTTTGGAGAGGTATCTTTTTTGTTATAAATTTTGAAAAGCAGATTTTTCTCCTTAGGTGCAGGGGAAGATGGTTGGATTCGAGTTCTGCAATGCGATTTGGGCAGGATCCTCGAAGTCCACTGATGATTTTAGTTGCGCTTGCTTGGATTCTGTCTATTTTGGATAGGTTAATTTTACTTGCATTGATCCAGGCTGGTGTAGCATATTCCAAAATAGGTCTTACGAGTGCATGGTACGTTATGCGTAAGATATTGGCATTTGCACCCCAGTTTAAGACTGATATTTTTTCAGGATTTTGAGTATTTTTGGCTTTGCTTATCATGGTGTCAATATGTTTTTTAAAAGTGAGTGCAGGGTCGATTGTGACACCAAGATATCTTGGGGAATCTGAATATTGGAGTTTTGAATTATTTAAGGAAATATTTGGGGTCCAGTGGCGAAGGTGGTTGTTGATGGTGAAGAGGCCGATTTCAGATTTGCTGATGTTGATGGATAATTTTAGTTTCTGCGTTACCTTTTACAGATTTTTCATGGCTTTATTCAGAGAGTGTTCTGCATCGGAGAGGTTGTTTTTGGAGACCCAGATCATTATTTATCTGCGTAAAGGGCAATTTTAGCTGGTGGTTTGGTAAAAGTGTGTACATCATTTAGGTAAATTTTGAAGAGAATAGGGCTTAGGATTGATCCTTGGGGTAGACCTTGGTAAATACAATTGGTTTTTGATTTGACGTTGTTGAAGTTAACCTGTATGGTGCGTTTGGATAGAAAATTGCTGATCCAACTCAGCATACTTCCCTCTATTCCAAGTTATTGAGTTTGAGAATTAGCTTTTCCTTCCAGACTCTGTCGAAGGCTTGGGAAAGGTCGATGAAGGCTGCTATAGTAGATTTTGTAGGTCTATGATGGAAGCTGTCCTGGATTTGTTGAACGAAGTAAAAGATTGAATCTTCTGTGCTTTGATATTTTTTAAAAGCTCTTTGATGAGGGTCTAGTGGGTTGTTGAGGTTAAGATAAAAAGTTAACCTATTGAGAATCATGTGTTCCATGATTTTGCAGGGAATAGAGGTCAGAGAGATATGTCTGCTGGGTTAAATACCAGGGGTGGTGGTGCTGCACTGTTGGGTTAAATAGCAGGTGTGGTGTTGCCGCCCTGCTGGGTTAAATACCGGGGGTGGTGTTGCTGCCCTACTAAAAGCCTCGTCCAGTTATGCTCTTGAAAAGGTTTACTGAAAATGTTGTGGCTGGGTATGGATTTTGCAAGGTTTCTGGTGAACCTAGATTTTCTACCTATTATTTTATCCTGTAAATTAAAATTAAGTTTCGCGGTGGAGCTGTAATGGTGGGCAAAATGATTTGCTATGCTGTTTTTGTCTGTGAGGGGATTTCCAGAATTATCCTTGAAGATATTTGAGCTGCTGTGAGATGGAGTGTCCTGATTGAGGGCATGTAGTAGTCTCCATATTTTCGTGTCGCTGGTTTTTGCGTCAATTGAAGAGCAGAGTTCAATCCACTTATTCTGTTTGATTTGGTCGGCCTTAAGCTTTATTTTTGCAGCAAGGTGATTGTAATCTCTGATGAGGAGGGTGTTATTTATCTCAATGAGGTCTTGGTAAACTTGGTTCCTATCATCTATTTCATCTTTCAAAAGATCTAGTACCTCTCTGTATCCGGGAATGTAGAATTTTCTGTTTCCTCTGGGGATATTTTGTTTGACAGAAATTAGGACTGCAGACTTCCAGTTCTTCCACCTGTCTTCCAAAGAGGAATTTAGTGGGATTTTGCTGAGAAGACTATCTAACAATGTTTTAAATGAATTCCAGGAAGCTTTCTTATAGTTCCAGAAAAGTCTTTGTGAAGATTTTGGTAGGGAGGTGGAGGTGGAGATTTCTGTTAGCAAAGGAAGATAGTCGCTTCCGATGCTTTTCAGGGTGCTGTTTTTTATGAACTGTTGCAAAGATGGAGAGGTGATGGTGAGATCTAGTGTTTGCGGAGTTCCATAGGAGTGAGAGATGTAGATAGGACCATGGGACACAATTGTGAGGTTGTTGTCATCCATGAAGGTGCTAAGGATAGAGCCCTCAGTGTTGTTGAGGGAACATCCCCAAGATTGATGCTTGCTGTTGAAGTCTCCAAGGATGAGTATATTGGGGTCAAGTAGGTGTGCAACTAAGTCTAGTTCTGGGCCTGGTTTTGGGGTGGGTGATAAGTATTCACAATTGTTAGGGGTCTCTGGTTGGGTAGGTGTATTTTGAAGGCCTGTAGTTCAGTGTGGGTTGTTGAAGGAAGGTCAATTTCTTCAAAAGAAAGGTCTTTGATGAGGGTCTGGAGCCCTCCTCCTCCATCTACTGAAGGTCCGTCGTTTCTCAGTATTTTGAAGCCCTTTACCTTAAAAAGGTGGTTGGGCTTAAGCTTGGTTTCTTGCAGACAAATGATATTAGCACTTTTGGAATCTGCCAGTGATAACCTTGCTTTTATTAGTAGATATTCCATTGATGTTGAATTGAAGAACATTCAATTTGGCATTGGGAGACTGTAGAGAATTTTTCGAATGAAGCCCTCTGCCTAAACTCCAGACGCGGCCCTGATTATTCTCCACGACGGCCGATGCAGCATAGTGGGGAGATTTGACAACCATCATGATTGGGTAAAGTAAAATGCATCTGCCTTTGTCATTAAGACTGGGAGCACTACTCAGTGGCAGGCCGACTTAGCTCCAAAAGAAATGGCCGCCTCTGACATGAGGAACAGACACCATGTGCAGCCGCTCCTAACATGGAGGACAAACGCTGCTCATCCTGTATCCCTGGATCAGGAGCCCTTACAGGGTACTATCAGCCGGGCCAGCTGAGCCCAGGTTTTTTAGCGAGCTTGTTACTTCACCCCCCTCCTCCTTTTTCATCCGGGCTTGGGACCGGCAAAGGGAGAGTTGTTGCTGCCTTAAATACCAGGGGTGGTGTTGCTGCCCTGCTGGGTTAAATACCAGGGGTGGTGTTGCTGCCCTGTTGGGTTAAATACCAGGGGTGGTGGTGCCGTCCTGCTGGGTTAAATACCAGGGGTGGTGTTGCTGCCCTGTTGGGTTAAATACCAGGGGTGATGGTGCCGCCCTGTTGGATTAAATACCAGGGGTGGTGTTGCCACCCTGTTGGATTAAATACCAGGGGTGGTGTTGCTGCCCTGCTGGGTTAAATACCAGGGGTGGTATTGCTGCCCTGTTGGGTTAAATACCAGGGGTGGTGTTGCTGCCCTGTTGGATTAAATACCAGGGGTGGTGTTGCCACCCTGTTGGATTAAATACCAGGGGTGGTGTTGCGGCCCTGCTGGGTTAAATACCAGGGGTGGTATTGCTGCCCTGTTGAGTTAAAAACCAGGGGTGGTGGTGCCGCCCTGCTGGGTTCTTCTTCTTCTTTCTTATCTCCACTCAATCACACTAAGGTATCAAGCTTGTAAAGCTTGAGATTTTTGATGGTGTCTGCCGGGGAAGAGTAGAGCTCGTCAATGGATGAGTCAATACAGTTAATAATATGTCTTGGAGTTGCAGGCTGAGAATTGCACTTAGTACATAGTGGGAAAACCTTGCAACCATTCTGGAAAGTCATTGTCCGTAGATGACCAGACTTAAGTCTAGAAATCAAAGACTGTTGTTCTCTTGGGAGGACAAAACCGGTGCTTGTCCCTCCTGCTCTGTACCAGTCATGTGCAGCATCAGATTTCCATTCCTGCAGGCATTGGGTTTTGATGGTACGGAGGAGGTCTCTTTCGTCTAGTTGGGTGGTAGATTCTCTTCTATTAGGTAGGCCAATAGCTCCAGCCTTTGCCAGAGAGTCTGCCAGCTCATTACCAGGAATGGCTGGAAGCTGTGACTGAGCTGTTGGCTGGGAGTCGGTTTACAGACTTAGCAATGCTCTTGAGGAGAGGTTCTTGACTGGAGAAGCAGCTTTGAAGGGTATAAATGGCTGCTCTTGAGTCGGAGTAGATTATTATTTTGCTTGGCCAGTTGATGTTGATGTCTTTTAGAGCCGTATCTATAGCAGAGAGTTCTGATTTATAAACTAAAAGATGTCTAGGGTGGGAGAGGGAGATTTTTTCCAGGATCTTATCTTTGTAGATAGCAATTCCACTGCCAGACAGTCCAGTTTCAAGTTGGCTACCGTCAGTGTAAATTGTGATGTCGAAGAGGGAGCTATTTTCCTCAATGATTTGGAGGCCAAGAGCTTTAAGTAATTCTGGCTGAGTTTCATGTTTGTGGGGATTGTCTGGTAGATGAGGGAAACAGATGAGTTTGTTGCGAGTTTTGTGTGGGGGATAGGAAGTTCTGTGTTTGGGATTAATTGGGATGTCTAGAAGATTAGAGTTGTGAGGCTGGTTGAGAGGAGTGGGGCGTTTTAATCTTTGGTTTGGGACCCAATTTCTAATAAATTTAACGGTAAGATGTTCTTTTGGAGAGTTAATCTTTTTTGTTATAAATTTTGAAAAGCAGATTTTTCTCCTTAGGTGCAGGGGAAGAAGGTTGGATTCGAGTTTAGCAATGCGATTTGGGCAGGATCCTCGAAGTCCGCTGATGATTTTAGCTGTGCTTGCATTGATCCAGGCTGGTATAGCATATTCCAAAATAGGTCTTACGAGTGCAAGGTACGTTGTGCGTAAGATATTGGCATTCGCACCCCAGTTTAAGCCTGATATTTTTTTTCAGGATTTAGAGCCTATTTTTGGCTTTGCTTATCATGGTGTCAATATTAATATATACAGTTATCAGCGTCATGCGTTCTTAATTCTGTCACCGTTTGCTTTTGGTTCAGTGGTAGAATGCTCGTCTGCCACGCGGGTGCCCCGGGTTCGATTCCCAGCCGATGCATTATTCTTTTTTTACAATTTTTAAAACTCATTTATATAAACTTTAATATATACAGTTATCAGCGTAATGCGTTCTTAATTCTGTCACCGTTTGCTTTTGGTTCAGTGGTAGAATGCTCGCCTGCCACGCGGGCGCCCCGGGTTCGATTCCCGGCCGATGCATTTTTTTTTTTTACAATTTTTAAAACTCATTTATATATTATACAAGAATGACATCCACGGCGCCAATTTATAATTGTAACAAATAGTATTTGAATAAAAGCATTTAATCGGGTAAAATTCAGGCGTTGCCCGGGTCATTTGGCTAGTGTTTTTTAAAAGTGAGCGCAGGGTCGAGTGTGACACCAAGATATCTTGGGGAATCTGAATATTGGAGTTTTGAATTATTTAAGGAAATATTTGGGGTCCAGTGGCGAAGGTGTTTGTTGATGGTGAAGAGGCCGATTTCAGATTTGCTGTTGTTGATGGATAATTTTAGTTTCTGAGTTACCTTTTGCAGATTTTTCATGGCTTTATTCAGAGATTGTTCTGCATCGGAGAGGTTGTTTTTGGAGACCCAGATGATTATGTCATCTGCGTAAAGGGCAATTTTAGCTGGCGGTTTGAAAAAAGTGTGTACATCATTTAGGTAAATATTGAAAAGAATAGGGCTTAGGATTGATCCTTGGGGTAAGACCTTGGTAAATACAAGTGGTTTTTGATTTGATGTTGTTGAAGTTAACCTGTATGGTGCGTTTGGATAGAAAATTGCTGATCCAACTCAGCATACTTCCCTCTATTCCAAGTTATTGAGTTTGAGAATTAGCTTTTCCTTCCAGACTCTGTCGAAGGCTTGGGAAAGGTCGATGAAGGCTGCTATAGTAGATTTTGTAGGTCTATGATGGAAGCTGTCCTGGATTTGTTGAACGAAGTAAAAGATTGAATCTTCTGTGCTTTGATATTTTTTAAAAGCTCTTTGATGAGGGTCTAGTAGGTTGTTGAGGTTAAGATAAAAAGTTAACCTATTGAGAATCATGTGTTCCATGATTTTGCAGGGAATAGAGGTCAGAGAGATAGGTCTGCTGGGTTAAATACCAGGGGTGGTGGTGCCGCACTGTTGGGTTAAATACCGGGGGTGGTGGTGCCGTCCTCCTGGGTTAAATACCAGGGGTGGTGTTGCTGCCCTGCTGGGTTAAATACCAGGGGTGGTGTTGCTGCCCTGTTGGGTAAAATACCAGGGGTGGTGGTGCCGTCCTGCTGGGTTAAATACCAGGGGTAGTGGGCCGTCCTGCTGGGTTAAATACCAGGGGTGGTGGTGCTACTCTGCTGGGTTGTAGTGCTGCTATGCAGGGTTGAACACCTGGGGTGGTGGTGCAGGTAAGGAAGAAAGAGAGCCAGACGATGGTGTTCACCATCCCTATCTCGGAGCCCTGGCCCTCCCAGTACCTGCTGGAGGTTGTGTCTGACCGCTGGTTTGGCACCTCCGTGGTGCAGCCAGTGTCATTCCAGCATCTCATCCTTCCAGACAGCCACCCGCCACACACCAGTGAGTATGCTAAACACACTCTATCTGAATTATCTCTCCCACTTAGAGGTAACCCTCTCCTGAACTAATTTCTCTATGTGATGTTTTGGATTCAGAATCTACATTCAGAAGTAGCCCACTAAAAATTATTGATTATCCTGAGCACCTCTCAACCACACTATTCATTTTTGAATGTATTTTCATAGTTGTTGGTACCTCAGAGCGCTAGATTTTAAATAATTTAAAATGGAAAAAAATCAATCGTTGTAAATTTATTTTTAAATTATCTCAGTTTCTTAATTTTTTTTTTTTTTTTGAAGTTCACAAAAAGGTAATAGCTGAAAACTGACAGATTTTGATTAAAATAGAGATCTCTGAAAACAAGCCAATTTCAGTAAAATACTTGTTAAAATGGTGAGGACTTTTGGTTGGTTCATACTTGGTGTTTGGGTGGTTATTGTTAGTGTCATTAAGACAAGTTCAACTTTTGAAGACAATAGACAAATATTATCTGATTTGATCTGTTGGTGACCATCACACAGCTCACTAGGGACCTTTTGGTAGCTTCCTTAACCCAGCAAGCTCATTAGAGGTCTTCTTAAATTTTTCTGTGACATTGAAATATTTGCGAATTCATTTGCTTTCATTAGGTATATGAAATAGGTTAGTTTTTGTTTTTATACTTGGGCTTCCAGGGATCTACAAGGATTAATTTTGTGTAAAAGATTGAAATATTCATCCTTTTTTCCAGTCCTTTGAATTCTGAGTAGCTTTCTTCATATCCACATTTTAAAAAATAATTCATTTTCTTTTCTGAAAGTCCAGCTTCACATCCCTAAATGACCACAGGAAGCGCTAATGCCTTTGAAAGTCTGTGTCTTCAGAGATCTATGCCTTGCACCTTTCATAAGCTTGTCTAATTTCATTGTTGAACTCAAGGTAATAAGACCAAATCTAAATAAATAAATAGTGTGTGACGTTTCGGTAACAGCGTTGTTACCATCTTCAGACAAAAGTACCGAATGAGAAATTTTACCACAGCCTGCTTTTTTTTGTGTGTACACAAGATAGCAGATAAGAAGATAGTTTTCTGATAAACACAGAATATTATTCTTAGAATTAAAAGGTGAAAAAAAAACACTTTAAAAAAAATATATAATTAAAAGCATATCTATAAATATCATTTATATTTCCTCTTTCTTCCATTCTGTTAATTGTAGCACATTTCTTTTGAATGAAAAAGGCTTCTTTAAATTGTCTCTTAAAATAACTTTTCTCATAATCTAGTATCTTGTACTCTAGTATCTATGTTGTATAAATTTTTACACATTATACTTTTATTTAATAGAATATCTTTGCATTCGACAATTTTGAAATAGAAAAAAAAAAATGGCTTCCAAAATAAAGAAAAGAAACAAAGAATGGCATTCTAAAAAAACAGTGGCAGCATGCCCTTTTAACCCTCAGTTACTCGCGCCTATTTTACAGACTTTAGTACTCGCGCGGAGTCTCGCAGACCCCAATATTCTACAATGAATAAAATCCTTAAAAAATAAAATATGGAAATAAATTCTATATTTTAAACCTTGGTTAAGGATCGCAATTTGCATTGGAGAAAATGTGTGTTCTGTAAGGTTGACGAATTGGCTTTCAGTTTTCAAAGGGAAAAGATCTTTCCTAGACCAATAAGTGAGTTTCTTTTCATGTTTCTTGGCTATTCTATGATTCTGAAGTTCTATTGCTGCGGTCGTTCGAATTAGTAATTCAGTAATTTCCTGCGCTGGTAAAGATATTGATAGAATGGAAATGAGGTCTTTGATGGTTTTCCCAAGATACCTAATCATGGAATGGCATCCTTTGGTGGATAACAGACGAACAATTCAAGACATTTACTGCTAACACCACAGATCTTCCTTATATTTATGGAATGCCGAAAATACATAAAGATAATATACCTCTTAGACCTATCATCGCCTACCATCTCTCACCAGCAATAGCCGTTTCCCGTTATTTGTCTTCGTACCTCTCACCAATAGTCCGTTCCCATAACGCCTTCTCCATAGACAAGATATCAGATTTCATTCAAGATATTAGAGAAACCCGCCCCGCACCAAACTGTAAGATGGCTTCCTTCGATGTAGTATCCCTCTTTCTTTGTCTGCCTCATGATCTTATATTGGAAAATCTACGTGAAATGTTAGAACAATCCCGCATAAGTCCGGCAGAAATAGACAAAATTACCACCCTTTTTAGTTCCTGTCTTTCCATTAGTAACTTTACATTTCAAGACCAAATATTACAGCAGACCAGTGGATCACCAATGGGCAGCCCTTTTTCCCTAATACCCGCAGAAATAGTCCTAATCAAAATAGACAGATGGATAAATCGTAACAGAGGCCTGGGCATAATGAGATGGAGACGATACATAGATGACATATATTGTGAATTTGAATCAGAAAAAGAACAACTCATTTTAGATACCCTCAACGGCTACCACCATAAAATATCCTTCACAATAGAAAAATAAATAAATGGAGTCTTGCTCTATCTCGATTCCCTCATAATCAGAACAGAAAATAGTTTCCACACCACCGTTTATTACAAGAACAGTTTTGAACCATCATACCTCCCGTTTAATTCTTATGGTCCCATTTCTCACAAAATAACAGTAGTGAAAACCTTAACCAAGCGTTTATTCACCTATTGCTCCCTCCCCAAATTTAAAGAAATAGAAAGAAATAATATTTATAGAAATCTTAGAAAATTTGGCTACCCCCCACCTTTCATAAACAACACTGTTATAATCCATCCCATCATAGAACCCAGCAGACCTTCAAAACAACCTGTTATATTGATTACTCACCAACCAAGTCAAAAATAGCCCAGGAAATAAAGAAATATGTCATCAAGTTCTTTTTCCGGACCCCAAGACCCATCGGCAATATCCTTAGAAATCCCATCACAAAAACGGCCACAGATCAGAACCCCCTACAGAAGAAAAACGCCATTTATTCTGTGTCATGCATTGACTGTCCATCCATATACGTCGGAGAAACAGGCAGGAAAATTATAACAAGATTGAAAGAGCATAATTACAATATGAAAACCAAAGATCCTAGGTCCCTCATTTTTCAGCATACCATTAATACCGGTCACAAATTTAATTTAGATAGTCCAACTTGCCACTACAGTAACATAACCACCAAATCCGAAAGATTAATCCTTGAATCTCTGATCTCCAAACAACATAATAGCATTAATCGCAGAATAGATATCCCTGAACAATTTGGCCATTATTCCACACCACAAAAATCATATCTCTCGTTTATCCAAATCATAGTCTAAAACTTTATTAAAATATTGTAATTAAGGTTAATTTCCATTCCAATTGTTAAACATAGTAAAATAGTAATAATATATGTAGATTTAATACTTTTCTTCCTGATATATATATGTAAAACTTGTAACAAATTAAATGTATATAACTGTCTCTCAAAAAATCAAATAGTTCATTTTTGCCTGTAGAAGGGCGGCTTCAGCCCGAAAGCTCGCGTATATTATAATAAAAGAAACTCATTGCGAAAGGTTGTATCTTTATTTTTTAATCTCTCAATTAATTATAGCATTTCATGACTTTGCTTGTTGTGGCTCATCTGTAAAAGTATATGCAGATATAATATTTTTGTTATCTTTTGGCAGAAACAATTTATTTTCCCGTTTTGTTAGGTTCGGGTCAATTAGCCCAAATGCAATC